>JASAUF010000353.1:0-1200000 GCA_030180095.1 Magnolia changhungtana
TTAACATACCTAGTAAAATCTGACAGGGAACCCATCAGGTCCCGGAGCCTTATCATCTTCATCACCCAATATTGCTAACTTGATGCAGGACATGAGATTTAAATATGATATGCAAGATTTCAGGCTCAGATCATACCAATTCAAAAACAATTACACAAACTCTACATCCCACATGAAAATCCAAACATTCAATTAAAAAGGGGAATCTATGCGGGTCCAGGCCTACATAGGATAGGACTAGACCAATAAAAATTATAAGCCATACGATCTCAAAGGGAAATAGAAATCAATCACTCATGCATAGCAAACAGTCCCTAATCCAAGGGATTCCCCAATCTCAATTCAAGGAACCCTAGGGAGAAAAAAAGACAAATAAATTAGGGCTAATGCAAACTAAGGCTAGAGTTTAGGAAATAGGAATGAAAATAGGAAAACCTGACCCGGAGAAAGCTCCTGCGCGCAGGGCTGACACACGTGCGCGGGTGGGTTGGCCGCACGTGTGATGGAAGCCCGCCTCTCCAAAGTGACACCTAGGGCTTGGTCGACTAGGGGAGACTTCCAATCCCTCCAAGTTTGACGACGATCCGACCTAAGATCGAGGCGTAGTAATCCACCGAAGTTTCAGCCCTCCTACAGGTCCAAATTCTGGAAACTGGCTGTAGGGGAATGAATAGCTGCAAAAGTTGAGAAATCTAAAGCAATAATGATGATAGCAGATGAGATATATAGATGAGAGAGGGTAGGGACGGATGGGAATAGATATGGCTTCACACCACATAGTTAGCCCTTCGAAAAGGGAGGGCTTCGCACCCACTTTTGAATTTTTCCACAACTCACTAAGAGAGCAGAAAAATAAAGCAGAAATTTCTATTAAGCTTGAATGAATCAAAAGAACTACAAGGGTTGCTTATTTATAAGAAAAACCTTATACCCCAAAAACTCGCACCATGTGCACAAACTATTACTTGGCGATGAAGTAAACTAAAATAAAAACCAAACAAAGAAATCTAAAGCGTTCACGATGTTCTAAATAATAACAATAAGCAAAACCTAAAATATGAAATCAATCCGACGAGTGGACCATGATCATGAGATCCCATGATGGGCTTTTCTTGACTATTGAGCCCACCCTCTTGAACCAAAACTTCGTCTTCTAGCTAGAAGGCCCTCCCTAGACGTCGTTATCAAGCCAGATCGATGGTGGGGCCCTCCTTCTGCGTACGTATGTGCGTAGGGGGTGGCGTGCGTGCACATGTAGGGGGCGTGCGGCCGTGCGTGCACACGATGTCCTCATCAACTCTCCCCGACTGCGAAGATTTCGCCACTGCCGAAATAAAACTCCTGAACTGCTCCAGGATGTCAGGATCAAGTCTCTGAAGTTCCTCCTCAATGAGCCACATGCTGTCTAAAGTTGGGCGTGACTTCCATTTAACTAGGTACTTCTGAAATCCACCATCCGACGTGGAAACTATCTCATAGTCCAAGATATCCTCTATTTCCTCTCTGGGTGTGTGAAGACTAGGTATGGGAGGCAGAGGCTGGGATGAAAGGTCGGGAAGAGGCCATGGATTAAGGGGTAAATCTGGGGAATCAGGATGGGTGAGCGAAGGGGCGGACAAAGTATCAGTGGGCCCCTGAAAAGCAACTAGATCCTCCACATTAAATGTGGAACTAATTCCCATGGAAGGTGGAAGATCTACCTCATACACATTGAGACCGTTTCGCTTTATAATTTTAAAGGGCTCAGTGCTACGCGCGTGTAACTTACGAACGGCCCCTAGAGGGTACGGCCTGATACGGGCCATCACAGTCCCCAATATTGAACTCTTTGAAACATCTATGTTGGTCTGCAGAAAATTTATAATGTTCATTACTAGTAGTGATCTTTCGCCTGATTTCTTGATGCAATGAATGTATGTTTTGCGCAAAAGACTCTACAAACTCTGATGGCTTATGGGATAATGACATGGGGATAAGGTCGATAGGCTTCCTAGGCTTGTAACCAGTAACGACTTCAAAAGGACTTAGACCTGTGGACCTATTGACAGAACTATTGTATGTAAACTTGGCTATGGGTAGTACGGTGTCCCATGTCCTGGTATGCTCCCCCACTAAACATCGAAGCAAACTCCCTAGGCTCCTATTAACCACCTCAGTCTGGCTATTAGTCTAAGGGTGGGTAGGCAGAAGAAAATTGGAGCCTAGTATTCATCATGTGTCATAGTGTCTTCCAAAAGTAACTCATAAATCGCACGTCCCGGTCAGACGCTATGGTTTTTGGTAGTCAGACGCTATGGTTTTTAGTAGTTCATGCAGTTTGACGACCTTACTAAAGAACAACTTGGCAACATGAGATGCATCGGAGGTCTTAGAGCAAGGAATGAAATGGGTCATTTTAGAGAAACGGTCCACGACAACAAATATGGAATCATGCTTCCAAATAGTCTTGGGAAGTCCAAGCACAAAGTCCATACTGATGTCCTGCCAAGGGATGAATGGGACTGACAAAGGCGTGTATAATCCTGTATTCTGTTTCCTTTGCTTTGCCAGTTGGCAAGTATGACATTGCCCTATAATTTTGTCAACGTCTCGCTTAAGGCGTGGCCAATGAAATCTATCCTCCACTAGGGCAATGGTCTTATCTCGACCGAAATGACCCGCGACCCATCCTGAATGTAACTCCCAGACAAGAAAATCGCGAAGGGAGGTGCGTGGTATGCACAAGCGGTCGCTCCTAAATAAAAATCCGTCCAAAATCAAGTACTCACTATTGGCTCTTGATGGACTCTCTAATAATGACGCATACACAACCCCAAAATCCGGACACTCAGAATACTCTTCTTTGATGCGCTCAAGGCCTGTAACTTCAACACTCATGGAGTTGAGTAATGCGACTCGACGACTCAACGCGTCGGCAGACTTATTCTCTACACCGACCTTGTGCTTAAGCACAAAAGTGTACTCTTGAAGGAATTAAGCCCACTTGGCATGCCTGGGACTTAATTTCTTCTAAGAGTTCAAGTATCTCAAAGCCTCGTGATCTGAGAACAAGACGAATTTTTGCAGTAACAGATAATGACGCCAATGGCGTAGTGATTGCACTACCACGTAAAATTCCTCGTCATAGGTGGAATATCTTTGTTTCGCCTCATTTAATTTCTCACTAAAAAAGGCGACAGGGTGCCCTTCCTAACTAAGTACTCCTCCTATGCCTACTCCTGACGCGTCACATGCGACTTCAAAAGCTTTTGAAAAATCAGGAAGTCGCGTGACTGGAGCTTCAGTCATCTTGACCTTTATCTCCATAAAGGCCTTCGAGGCGACCTCTGTCCATTGAAACTCTCTTTTTTTTATGCAGTCCGTGATGGGAGTCACAATGGAACTGAAGCCTCGAATGAACCGCCTATAAAAGGTGGTTAAGCCATGAAAGCTGCGCACCTCATGAATATTGTGGAGTTCAGGCCAATCGACAATGGCCTTGATGGTTTTCCCTTAGTTATCTCGAAGTTAGCTGCTTGGCATGAGTCGCTTGGGCAGTCTGAGTAGCTTGGCTTGCTCATGCGGGGCTTTGGAAAGAAAGTAACCAGGGAATGACTAATCTTCTAATCCAGCTCGAGCAGTTTTTCATGCCAGACGACGCAAGTAGTCTCCGCGGCTATACTATATCAAATAGCCTAGGGCGCTACTGTACTGTAATGTGCCGGGTTCTTTGCTAGCCAGACACCTGTCAACCAACCATCCAGCAACTAGAAGTTCTTTCGCAAGCCAAGCCACTTGTTGACTTCTTTTTTCTTTATGCTGTTCAGAAAGACCAGTAAGTGGTTTTGGCATATCTTATGCAATCGATTGATTCTATCAGGTCCATTCTTCGGTAGTGCATAGGCTCCCTTCTCCCATCATAAAGAGTTTTTCACTTGCAGAAGCGTTGAGGTACTCGTCTTTATGGGATTTTCGTTTTTTGGCGGTGTTTAGCGGACTAATATGTATAAATATTGTTTTGTTTTGGACGCTTGATCCGGTAGGGCTGCATTGTGCTCATCCGACAACTGGATGGCTGATGAATCAGGCTCCTACATTATCGAATGTAGTTCCTATTGATGTGTGCCCTTTCCGTGGTATGGTCACATATCCATTGGTTTGGTCCTCAACAGCTCTATCGTATGCACTGGGAAGGTAGACCCGACCCACTCATCTAGTCATTATTCAGTCCTTTCTTTCATTCAGTTGGCCTATAGAACCAATCAATAATTAGAAACATGGGAACAGCATTTCCTCCTTTCATTCAGAAAAAAGCGGCAAGAGGACCAGGACGAGCTCAATTGTAGCACCGAACCCATGGAGTTTAAAAACAGGAAGCGCCCTGTCAATGTTGAATTGAGAAAGAACTTATTAGTCTACTTTTACGACTATCCCGTTCGGCGCGTCGGGGAGGGCAGCTCGGGCTCTGGGAGACTACCACGAGCTGTACCCCTCCCCGGACCTAATAAAATACCAAATGAAGGAATAAATGGAATCTCGAAAACTATAGGTACGTCGTCCTTTCCTGAAATGGAAATTCCATTGGAAGTGGACGGGCTGTCCCGAAGGACTTGGCCTTAATGACGGTAGCCTCCTCACTTGCGTCGGTGGGTCGGGTTCCTCTACCAACTCGCCTAGTCTAGTTTGACTTCTAGATTCTGCAAGGGCTAGAGAAATGTGGGACTAGAAACACAGAATAAACGTTCAGTCAGCTCCTGTAGGTTTAGATCAAGATAGAATGAATTAGAACGAATTCTATCTAGCAAGCTGGTTGTTCCAGCAAGCGGATGCTAGGCGAAAGGAGAAGAATCTATTTCTTACCCATCTTTGGCCAGTAGTAACCTCGTGCTATAAGGGCCAATGTCCTCCGTGGATGACCAGCCGCATAAGGCTCGTATCCTTGCCCGTACCATTCCGTAGGCTTCCGCGGTCCTTCCGGTCGAATTCCAGCGACCCGCGATCTGTAATCAGCATTTGCGCGCAACCCTGAGTCGTATCCCGTATTCCAAAGTCGACTTAACCCGAGACTTGTAGCCAAGCGACCGCGTCGTCGCCGCGGTTCCGATGCCGCGTCTCGCGCACCAAGGCGATACCCAAGCCAGGAGATGTGGGCTCGCGTTCAGTTCGAAGAAAACGCCGCGCGTTGCAATTCGAAGAGAATATCCCATCAATCACATCAAATGTCAAGTACTTCATCCCATCTCATGTCAAGTACACATCACCTTTCACCCCATCCCTAAGCAACCCCAAAGTCAAAGCAACCCATCCCTCACACATCAAAGTACACATCACCCATCACTCCATCACCCATCCCTCTCATTCCTTACAACCTCTCTCTTTCATTTTTCTCTCATTTTCCTCCCAAGCACCCAACATCCATAGCTTCCAAGAGGAGAAACTAGTGTGGCCCACCTTCCTATCATCCAATCCCACCCTTCAAAGACCATCTCAACCGTTGAAATTGTTCCTTTAGAGCTCTAGCATGCATTGGCGGAAGAAGGAAGAAGAGATCTAAGGTGGGTGTTTCCATAGGCTTAGATTTCATTATTTTGATGATGGGCCAAGTGGAGCCTACCGATTGATGGTATGGATCTCACTTTGGACCCTAGATGTGGCCGACGGCCCACTATGATTCACATATCATTCCATGATGGGGCCAATCTCCATGGACCCCATCATGATATTTACTTTCTAAGTTTAAAAGAGGTCATCTAGACCTTTCATATTGGTGGAGAAGGGATCTCCACCGTTGATTTGATTTGGTGGGCCCACATGTATTGGGACCCACTCGATGTATGATTGAATGCATTAAAAGGGAGGGCCCATAGTGTCGGGGTCCCTCCATCACACGTGTCCCTTTCTTGCTCTCTCTTTCCCTCTTTTTTTTTTAAATTTTTGTGCGATGATGTGGCTGTGTGGCCCACCCGGATGGACCCTATCATGATGTATGTCTTATCCACACCATCTATCCATTTGGTGGCCCACCTGGACAGCTCGTCTGTAGTTGGGGCCCACCTTAATATGTGTTGTATCCAAAACCGTCCAGCGTCCCTTGACGTTGGTGAAGTGTGAACTGACGATGTGGTGTATCGTCCAGCAACAACAACAACAACAACAACAACAACAAAAAAAAAAAAAAAAAAAAAAAAAAAGGAAAAATATCAGTTTGATTCCAAGTCATTTCAGGCATTGAGCCGAAAAATGAAGCTAATCTGATTATCAAGCGGGCCATACCATAGAAAACTATGATTTCTACCGTTCAAGGCTGTTAGGACCCACCTTGATGTTTCTACACGCTAAAACATATTGGATATTGCGCTCTTTTGGGCGGTCTCGAGCCATGGAATCCAATGGGTGGGTTGGATTCTCCGAATGCAAGCCTCACCTAGGAAAAACCGCCAAAAAAAAAAAAAAAAACAAAAAAAAAAAGCCAGGCTGCTCGCTTGCAACGTGCACAAGTGCCGGCGTCCCCGCTGCTGACTTGGCGTCTAGAGGGTCAGGGACGTGGGTCCCATCCGTACGCCCCACTGTGATGTGCGTTGAACATCAACATCGTGCATTTGGTAGGTTCCCTTTGGGACAGTGGGCCCCCAAAAAATCAGCTATATGAGGAGCTCAGGTGGCCCACGTCACAAGAAACAGTGAGGGTTGAACGTCTGCCATTGAAATCCTTTTGGATCTCACAGTAGCTTTGGATCATTATGAAATTTGTTTTTACTCTTCAGCCGGGTCTATGTGACCTTATTAACAGCTTGGATTGCAAATAAATGTTATGGTGGGCCTCACGTGGGACCCACTGATATGTGTATTGTATTCACACCTTCCACAGGTGTGGACCCACATTATGAGGCAGATTCGTTAGAGTGCCACGCACCAACTATATAGCTGGTGTACATGACATCACCAAGTTTTGTGGGTCCCGCCTGCTTCATCCATGTCGTCCATCTATGGGACCCACCATGATGCATGTGTTGCATCCAAACGGTCCAACCATTTAAAAGATAATTTTAAGGCTTGAGACAAAAAATGAGACAGATCTAGGATCAGGTGGACCACATTATCGAAAATAGTGGGATTTGAATGTCTATCATTGAAACCCAATTGGGTCACAGAAGTTTTGGACCAATATAATATTTATTTTTCCTATTGATTCAGATCCTTGTGACCTTATGAACAGACTGGATGGAAAATACATGTTATGATCCCCCCCCCCCCCCCCCTGTGAAATTGTTTGTGCAATGGAAATCAGTCTCCACTGTTATTTGTGATCTGGTCCAACTGACCATTTGATCACTATTACCACTGTTACTTGTGGTATGATCCAGATGATCATTTGATATGATTCATAATTTTTATATAATACTCTAAAATGACTTCTAAAAATAGATGAACGGTGTAGGTGGTGCGGCCCACTTATTGTATTTGAGAGGCCCAATAGGTAGTATTTGTGGCCCATTTGTTAAGGCCCATTGTGATGTGTTTCAAGCCCATGGGTTAGGCCCATTGTGATGTGTTTGAAGCCCATTTGTTAAGGCCCATTGTGATATAATTGAGGCCCATGAGCGTGACCCATTGTGATACATTCGAGGCCCTTGTATGAAGCCCAACGCGATGTATGTGAGGCCTATAAGCGGGGCCTGATGTGATGTATGTGTGGCCGTAATGTTGTGTCTGAATCCCTGATGTGGGCCACTCCTTGGGAGCAATGTTGGTTAGATGTCCATATTGATGGGCAATGATGGTTGGATGTCTACATTGTGACCTTCCCTTAGGTCTTGTCAGGCCCATTCTTATCATTCTCTTAGTGGGTTAACCCAAATAAGTGGGCCCCCATTCACCATAGACGGATGGCTCCGTGCTATTGGATTTAATATAAACACGGTCGAGGGCCGATCTTTATATTATGATTGATCGGCTATTCATCTATGGACCCCGCCTTGTTTATATGCCGATTGTATAGGCCGATTCCGATTGTCGATGCCAATCGTATAGGCCGATTCCGATTGTCGAGGCTGAGTATCGAGGCCGATTCTGATTGATGCATGATTGGACTATATGACTCATGCATCTCGCATTTGTGTGACATGATCACCGTACGCCCTAGCGACATCAGGGTCGTAGCCTCCACAAGTATTTCATGGATGGCCAAATGGGACACCAGAGATCTATTCTACATGGGGTGCTATAGATATCCCTGGGTGAAAGTCCCTAAACTCACTTGGTTCTAAAGGTTGCTCCAACGTCTAGACCAAGTGGATGCATGAGCGCATGAGGGCCTTATACGATTAGGCCGCGTCTCCTACTATGTCGTGGACGGTTGGAAGGGGTTACAGCCTTACTTGCCCGAGAGGAGGGCACTGTTAGGCTGAGTCTGACCAGCTCGAGGAATGGATCCACTATCTACGAGTCGGGCCCGATATTGGCAGGCGGATAGTGAGGTCTCTTCCACCCACCTTGTTGGGCGCGATGGGGCGGCAATCTGGTTTGGAGTGTAATAGACCCCAGTGATTTCCCAGAGAGGAACCGTACTGACGTGGACTTATTGAGTAGGAGTTGCATACTCATTCATTCATTCATTCACTATCCACTCGGGCTGGTGGTATACAACTAATTGTTGTGTACCTTCGTAATGGCAAGGATTTCGGTTGGGCGCGCGACTAACCTGAGATCAGGAATCTACTACATTTTGTCTGGCTATCCAAATTTACGTATGTGACTGGTTTAGATAGAAGTCCCTTGTGATGGACCCTGTAGCCTATGATACTACGTACTATCACCCCGACTTCACACTCCAGCTTGGTCATTTCATTCGCATCTTATATTGCATTACATCCTCAGCACATAGCATTTGGCTTACTATGTCTCCGCATTGCATAGCTGATCTACGTTGCTTCCTTAGTATATGATATTGGTTTATTACATTTTTGTATCGCATAGCCTAGATAAGGCTGATGATATTTATGGGCTTATAGCATGTTTTCACATTATTCTGATACATAATGATTTGTGGGCTTATTAGCATGTTTTCGCATTATTCTGATATGTAATGATTTATGGGCTTGTCAGTATTTCCGCTTACTCTGATTACTTTGATATTGCTTATTTGGCACTTACTTTGCGCACACACTTTCACCACCCTCTAAGCTTTTTATAAGCTTATGCACGATAGATGCGTACAGGTGGCGTTAGGTCACAGCAGTGTTGAGCTTGGAGCGTGCAGCGGATTTTTTTTGGAGCTTTGATTTTGATATATGTATTTTCCTTTCAGCACTGTATTCAAATGATTATATTAGTGGATATGTAATGATGATGTTGCCTTTGTGATTTGGGTAAACTTGCGGTTATGCTTCTTACGAGATAAATGTACGTTAGAAAATCATCCTTGTAGGATCCCAGGATCAGAACCTGGAGCATGGATGCTGGAAGCCGAGAATGGGATACTATAGAGGTTGTCGGCACCAGATTCAGCGATTGAAAATTTTGTGAGCCTGGTTTCCGAATTTGGGGCATGACACTTGACCTTCTCAGGGTCCGCTGATACACCCTCAGCTGACACAATAAAACCTAAGAAGATCACACTACTAGACAAGAATGCGCACTTCTTTAGGTTGGCGTACAATTTCTCGGCCCTAAGGATCCCACAAACCTACCTCAAATGGTTGAGGTGTTGCTCCTTGGTTATACTATAAATCAAGATATCATCAAAATATACGACCAGAAACTTCCCCATGAAGGGCCTCAACACTAGGGTCATCACACGCATGAAAGTGTTTGAGGCGTTAGTTAACCCAAAGGGCTCATCCTTCGTCTTGAAGGCCGTCTTCTACTCATCACTAGGGCATATACGGATTTGGTGATATGCCCTAGTGATGATAGTAGCATTGGCCATCATATCTAGCATATCATCATGATGTCGTATGGGAAACCGATACTTGACTGTGACTCTGTTGATGGCCCTACTGTTAACGCACATCCTCCATGTGTCATCCTTCTTAAGTGTAAGAAGGGCGGGCACGGCACACGAACTCATACTCTCTCAAATGAAACCCTTCTCTAGGAGTTCATCAATCTGCCTCTTCAACTCAGCGTGCTCCTTTAGGTTCATTCTGTAATGCGGGAGGTTTGGTAGAGTCGCCCCAGAGATTAAATCAATGACATGCCGTATATCCCTGATAGGGGGAAGCTTATTCGGTAGATCATTAGGAAAGACATCACGAAACTCATGTACTACCTGAATGGCCTCAGTGGGTAACTCTACACTAGTTTCTGGTACACACTCCCTAGCCACAAGGGCGTACACCATCGAGATCGCCTCCGTTTCTCGCTCAAAATATTTAGCATTCAAAATATGGAGCGATTTGGACTTAGACTTCGACTCCTTCATTTCTTTTGAGCCGCTCACACGACTCTGTGTGGTGGACTCCTTTCCAGTCGTATTCTTGGGTGGCAGAGGATTTAGCTTGACCTTCTTTCCCTCAAACCAGAATGTACACACATTTGAGCGACCAAATATGGTAACATCCCTGTCATAGAGTCACGGCCTACCCAGAATGATATGGCCTACATACATAGGAAAAACATCACACCAAATTGTGTCTTTATATGATCTAAACTGAATAGGGACAAGATAGTGGTGCGAGACTGGAATAGATGTTTCATCAACCCAGGAGACTATAGGGCTGAGGATGAGCTTCCAGCTTCAAGCCCAAGCAACTCACAGTGCTAGTCGATGCCACGTTGGCATAACTACCACTATCCACGATCATCTTACAGCTCTTTTCCCCACATTTTGCGTAAGTGTAGAAGATTGTGTTGCGCCGTTAGTCATCAGTGTTCTTGGCTTGAGCCAGAGCGCAACGCAAATTGTGAGGGTCACAGAATCTTGTGCTCCCTCTTCCTCATCACTAGGGGTTTCGACTGGCTCATATTCATCTTCCTCACTATCACTCTCTAGGGGGCACTACTTTTACTTGCCCATCAATAAGGAGTACTTTGGTGCCATCTCTCATGCCGCACTGGTGAGCAAAGTGACCAAACCCCTGACACCTAAAACACCTAATGGCCCCACTTCCACGTGAACTAGACCCGGCAATTTCTTTACCCTTATCATCCTTGGACCTAGGTCGAAAATTGTTGGAAGGTTTGTTTTGGTATCCAGTGTTAGGCTTAGCCCTAGAGGGATTGGCCTTAGTAGCATTAAAATCACAAAAGTCAAACCACCTTCCCACAAACGCTTTGAGATATTGCTCGACGTCCAACACTACTTTATACAACTGTTCAATAGTGTTTATGTCTTTGGCGAGCAACTCTCTCCTAATGTCAAGACGGAGGCCGTTTTAAAACGAGCAAAGGTAAGTACGGGGTCCTCATCGACCACGCAGCTGATCAAGTACTCTTCGAACTTCTTAATATAGTCGGCAACACTCATGGAACCCTGTCGAAGAGACTGCCACTCCTCAATCAACCGTAAGCGATAAGAGAAAAGGAAGTACTTCTCTTTAAGCGTTTCTTTCATTTCTCCCCAATGAATTAGGAGTTCCCTCGCTATTTCTTTCTTTCGCTCAACCGTCACCCAAAACCTCTTTGCTTGACCTGCAAGCTTCATATTGGCGAATCGGACTTGTCAAGCATCCGACATATCATACCACTCAAAATAGTGGTCTATATCCGGAAGCCAATCTAGAAAGGCTTTAGGATCCAAGTGGCCATCAAATGTAACGGCATCTACCCTAACTCCCTTGAGGAGTTGAGCATCTGGGTCATATTGATCATGATGTCCCTCACGGGGTGGGTGCACAGGTGTGTGCCCATGACCAACTCTTTGGCTGCCTCCATTCCTTGGTCGAACCTCCTGACAAACTGTCTGAGATTGGGCATCTTCCCCAGTGGTGAGGTTTGGTCTGAAGGAAGGTTTTATTTGTTCAAGGCATCTATCTATGCGTTGTTCCAAGTGTTTATTCAAGGACTCAACCTACTGGGCTAATTTGGCCACTGTTTTTTGCAGTTGCTCTATGTTTAGTGTAGGGTGCAAACTGTGGGCATACACTTACTCGACCTAAGGACCTGCTACGACAACTATATGGGTCTAAAAACTAAATGACCCTACGAGACTATATGAGGGAGACTACACACCGTTACTAAAATTCAGCTACATATATCAGGGACTACGGTTTTCTAGTATCTATGTATATGATGGACTGGATGCATGAAGGACTCAAACAAACTAAACCCTAAGTATGTGATGAATTTCCCTATAAGAACCCTAGGCTCTGATACCAAATTTGATGCAGGACATGAGATTTAAATATGATATACAAGATTTCAGGCTTAGATCATACCAATTCAGAAACAATTACACAAATTCCACATCCCACATGAAAATCCAAACATTCAATTAAAGGGGAATCTATGCAGGTCCAGGCCTACATAGGCTAGGATTGGACCAATAAAAATTATAAGCCATATGATCTCAAAGGGAAATAGAAATCAACCACTCATGCATAACAAACAGTCCCTAATCTAAAGGATTCCCCAATCTCAATTCAAGGAACCCTAAGGTGAAAAAAAAAAAAGGCAAATAAATTAGGGCTAATGCAAACTAAAGCTAGAGTTTAAAAAATAGGAATGAAAAGAGGAAAACCTGACGCGAAGAAAGCTCCTGCGTGCAGATGGTGACCCGGGGCTGATGCACGTGCGCGAGTGGGTTGGCCGCACGTGTGATGGAAGCCTGCCTCCCCAAAGTGACACATAGGCCTTGGTCGGCTAGGAGAGACTTCCAATTCCTCCAAGTTTGACGACAATCCGACGTAAGGTTGAGGCGTAGTACTCCGCCGAAGTTTCAGCCCTCCTACAGATCCAGATTATGGAAACTGACTGTAGGGGAATGAATAGTTGCAAAAGATGGAAAATTTAAAACAATAATGATGATAGAAGATGAGATATATGGATGGGAGAGGGTAGGGACGGATGGAAAAAGATGTGGCTTCACAGCACGTAGTTAGCCATTCGAAAAGGGAGGGCTTCGCACCCATTTTTGAATTCTTCCACAACTCACTAAGAGAGTAGAAAAATAAAGCAGGAATTTTTATTAAGCTTGAATGAATCAAAGAAAAATAAAGCAGAAATTTTTATTAAGCTTGAATGAATCAAAAGAACTACAAGGGGTGCCTATTTATAGGGAAAACCATGCACCCAAAAACTCGCATCATGTGCGCAACCTATTACTTGACGATGAAGTAAACTAAAATAAAAACCAAACAAAGAAATCTAAAGCGTTCACGATGTTCTAAATAATAACAATAAGCAAAACCTAAAATATGAAATCAATCCGACGAGTGGGCCACAATCATGAGATCCCATGATGGGCTTTTCTTGACTATCGAGCCCACCTTCTTGAACCAAAACGTCATCTTCTAGCTAGGAGGCCCTCCCTGGACGTCGTCATCGAGCCAGATCGATGGTGGGGCCCTCCTTCTGCGTACGTATGTGTGTAAGGGGGGTGGCGTGCTTGCGCGTGTAGGCGGCGTGCAGCCGTGAGTGCGCACGATGTCCTCATCATAACTTCACTTCTTCCTCATTGAACTCCTATTCCAGCATCTATGCCTGTGACTAGGATATTTCGTCGAACTGGACACCTTTAGGCTCCAAGAGTGCGCTTCCTCAAGAATTCTTCTGCAAATGCATTCTGGGAATGTTTCACAAAGCAGCCACTGACCTCCTCAACAGAAGAAAGGAAAAGATTTCCTTTCTGCACCGAGGATATGTAATTTTCTCTTCGTCTTGCATTAGACATTCTGTGGAAATATACTGAATTATTCTCACTTTCCTTCATTCATTTTGCAACAGTTCCTTCCATGAATTTCCTCCCTTCTTAACGTGGCTTTCAATTCCTCTACTAATTTTTCTTTTCAAAGCAGATCTCTCAGCTGAAAGCATTCCCTGATCCCCTTTCTCCTGCTCAATCTATAGCAGATGAGCATGTAAAGAAGATTTCGGCTATGCAATGTTGCCAAACTCTGCCTTGCTCCAAGCTTTCAATTTTCCCTTCAACACCCAGAGCTTACCGCTAAACTTGCCCTGCCCTGCCTTGGATACCAGCCCCATTCCACCATTGCTCAATAAGATGGAAAAGTGGGGATGGATCTATCCACATGATTTAAAACATGAATGGTTTAGGATCCAGGATTCAAACTTGGAGGACAAGCACAACAGATTGTGAGTACATCCTTCTCGGCAAGGCCCAAAGATTAGGCTCTGGGAATAACTCCTCCCAAGACGCTGATATTAGAAAATGATTAAGACAACGCATAACAGGCTTTTATTGATAGGTCGTTCATGTAAATTTGGTTCCATGCATAGGTATATTAATCAGTTCCATATTCTCCATAAATTGGTTAAACCCTTACCAATGTTGTCATGTGTAATCGCATGAGTGATTATGCTTATGCGATCACATGATCGCATATGTGACCACCGCATATGCCATTAGTGTCCAACGGTTAGAAATCTGACCATTAGACGTTTGACTTTTTTTCCCAAAAAACTTCATTTTGCCAATAAAAAGGCACTTCTAATTTTCAATTACTATTTACTATTTAGTTTTTTTTTTTTTTTTTGGGTTAGCTTGTTAGTACACACACTCCATGTTAGCCACCCCTACTAGGGATCGATACCAAGACCTATTTTCTATTTAGTTAACATCAAGTCATTTCTTCATGTCTTCTTCCCAATCTTTTTCTTTGAAACCCAAGTCCAATGACCCGGTCTTTCCAGGAGAGGACCTAACATGGACCCAAGTAGAACATGCCCCATTTGGATCGGTACTTAGAGAAGGTTCTTCAACTCAAAGGCGGAGAAGAGGGGTAAGAAGTAACATGAGGCTTAGTAGCAATCAAGGCCAAAGAACATGAGAATGAGATTGAAGAGATACAAGAAGAAGATGATCAACATGATCAACCATTAGATGCAGATGAGCAACTAGTGTGAACCGATGGTGAAGAAACAAAAGAAGATGAAGTATACGTCGAAGATGGAGATGATTCTGACGATAATTGTGATGATGTGCCACAATGAGAGAGGGATGGATGTATATAGATATAGTGGTATAAGTTGCAACTTTGTAAATTGTATTGTAATTTTGTAAGTTGTAAGTTATAACTTACAGTTGTAAACTAGAAATTTTAATCGTAAACTGTAAATTGTAGAGTCGTTTTATTTTTTTATTTTTACTATTAGTTTGTAGTTTGTACCATTTATACATCAAGTGAAGTAACTCATTAAGTTATCAATAAAATTTCTATATTTTTAATAAATTGCTATTTGTTATTTGTTACTTGTTGGTGACTTAGTGTAAGTGTGTACTTTTTTATTGTTACTTAAATAACTTAAATGGTCTAATAGTCATTTAAATGTAATGTAATCATGTAGTAATTAACAAATCACACAATTTATAATGAAATACATAATTAACAAAAAAAAAAAAAAACAAATTGGATCACTTGTAGTAATTACAAAAGCTTTTTCCTAATTTTTTAGATTTTTTTTTTTTTTTTTGGCAATATTTTCCTTTTTTTCTTTTTGCTTTTTATGAAAAAAAAAAAAAAAAGTTGGGCGATCACTCACGCCAATTTGTTATCAAAAGTTCTACTTCTAGTAATGCCACTTTGTTATCAAAAGTTCTACTTCTGCAATTTTGTTCCCTTCCATTCGATCAAAAACCCCACAGCAAATACAGTTTCCAAAGGTCTTTCCATGGATGTATGTAAGTATTAGTGATCAAGCGGGCTGACTCAAACCATATCAAAATGAGCAAGGGAACTCCACCTAACCCCAACAAAAGGAGCAATGGATAATATAGTGTAACATCGATTCTGCATTATTCAAAACATAGAATACAAGCATTTGTAGTGATCATCATTCTGCTCCTTGATGATTTATGATAAGCACCTTATTTAAGTTGACCAAGTGAAAGCCACAGCTCTCAGGCTAAGCGGACCTTGATATGATCAGATCCTAGCAGTAGGAACTTCCATCTTTCTGTTTCACCATCATTAAGATGCTTATAGAATGAATTGACCATGATGTAAAACCATCCAACACCACTTGTAGTGGACAAAGGAACTGAATTGTGGAGTAGCTCCTGAAGGATGATGTATTCTTCTTCATCTTAGAGAGCTCTACATATGCATGGGTCCCAAATCACCACTCCCCGAACCACAAAGCAGCATTGTGTAACCATCACATCCCTTTCTGTGGATAAACTGAACAGTGATCCCAAGTCTGAACAAAGAGGTCTATTTCTGCATCAAAGATCCTTCTAGAAACAAACCCAAGAGACATCCTCTACTTCAAAATGAACACCTTTAGAGGACTTCTCCAGATAAAATCTCTTTGAAACCTAAGCAATTTTACGATGCTAGTTGGGCGTTTGAATAATAACATGAAATAATCGGAATACTTCTAAGAGCTGTTTTTCAGAGGCTGAAGTAGCCACCAAACACTAGCTATCTGCTAAACAAAACTACCCATATTTTCCATGACTTACAACCAAATTTGGAGGCTTCCATTCGATAACACCCAGTGGCAACATACAAGCACAATATATTACAGGAGTAGATGATGCAAATTGACCTCCTAAATTTTTTAATGAAAGAGACTTTTGTTGTATACAAAATGGGAGGTAAAATGGAAGAAAAAAAAAAAAAAAATCAAATAAAATAGAAATGCTACCTCTCTTTGCTTCTCAGACATGAACGATCCTGTCAAATCTCACAACACCTCCAATATATCTTTGAAAGTCACCTTCCCATTACAATCCGAGTCATATGCTTTGAAGATGACTGAAAAAGAATGAAAGTTAAATGGTTGATAACATCAAACAGGAAACAACATCCCCAAAGCACTGATTAAAAATTGCAAATTGGCCGATATTGTAAAATCATGTGCCATATTTTTAATTAATACCTCAAGTAGGGTTAGCGTGACACTACATAGCACCACACCTTCAGTAAGCATGACATTACACCATGCATATTTAGCATCACTCCCAATAGAATTGAGATCGCTAAAAATTTAGAGAATCTCCTCTTAGCATGCATCTCTTTTTTCTCATTTCATTTTTGTAACTACCAATTGAGAAGACTATAAAACCCTTACACTCCTATGTACTTAGTATTTCCAACACTTCAAAGGCTTTCCTAACTTATCCATAAGTTTCTATAAGTTTAGTAAAACCCTAACTTATCCATAAGTTTCTATAAGTTTAGTAAACCACTAACTTGTAGCTTACCTTTCTTACTAAATTACGATAGAAATAGTTGCTACTTTCGACAAAAATTCTGAACAATGTGACCCTATGATCTGAATCCAAATTAAATGAGAAGTGAATAGGATAAAATGTGGTCAGTCAGGGAACAGAATGTTCATAGGATGAGCATGGCAGAAATGAGGATGTTGAGATGGATGCATGGTAAGACAAGAAAGGAGAGAGATGGGAATGAATGCATTCGAGCCAAATTAGGATTAGCAGCAATAGGTAATATGATAGGGGAAGTAGAGTTAGATTATTTGGCCATGTGCAACAGAGACCAACAACTGCACCAGTTAAAGGTGGGTCTGTTCAAGTTGAAGGCTCTAAAAGGGTAATGTTAAGTTCCAAAAGGACATGGGTGGAGGTAGTAAGAACGACTGAGGCCCTATGGTTTAATTGAGGACATGGTCCATTATAGAGTGGAATGGCATCATGGAATTCGTATAGCTGAACCCAATTAGTTGGGATAAGGCTTTGATGATGATGACGACGACGATGATGATGAATAGGATGTAATGTACCCAAAAGTTGTAGTGATTGTTGAAGAAAATTCTTCCCAACAAGCTCCGTGCAACAGTGGAAATTACAAGAATAGATGAAGGACTTTTGAATGAACTTCAAACAGTCTTTCATGGCATCACAACTTTACAAAGAATCACTCTTCTAAAGAATCCAATCATTGGAAGCATAAAAACTGAGTTCTCTCTCAAATAGTTCTTAAAAATCACACCATACACGTGTAGTATATGTATGTATCTATAGTGTTGCTAATAACTTTCCAAACTCTAATTCCTAATACAAGCTTCTTATTGAATAAGTGTCAGTAAACAATCGAGAACTAACTACTCGCTTGGATAAAAATAGGAAACTAAATTTGCCCATATGCATGAAGGAGTCTATAAATGGGGAAAAATTCATGGTCAAGGTTAGACCACCCTACGTTCAATTTTCTGTTGAAGGCTTGCATGAGAACTGAAGGCTGACAGGAAGGCCACAAAGTCTTTGAAGTTCAAGCCATCAACCATTCTAAGCAGCCTCTGCAAAGAAATATACTGGCCATTAAATAAGAGAACATATGAGATGAAGCCAGAAACTAGAAAAGAGCACAGTGAACATATGAAATCTGTCCTTCGGAGAAGTGAAGAATCAGCCGTTGAAGATGTGTGTGTGTGTGTGTGTGTGTAGCTAAAGTTTAGAGGAAACATAATGATAATGGAGTAATTTCTTGGCCAAATTAATGGTATATGCAGGATCCACTTTTTAATGATCCAATTGTTCATATAGATTCACCATATTTTATGTATGATCCCAAAAATCACCCATCAGATGATCCAAATCCAATTTGGCCCCTGTTAACTGTGGACAATTGGTTGTAATTGCCCATTTTCATCAGATGGTTAAGATTATCTGGCATGGACATACTACCCATGTTCTATCCCATGATGGGTTGATTCTATCAGAGGCTTCGCTTGCAGAAAGGTGGGCTACTGTACCAATTTTTGGTGTTGTTTCCTTTGATTGAGCATCACGTACATTCAAGACAAGAACATGATTGACTGTATGTATGGCTACAATATGATAAAACTAAAAGTGGAAAGATTCTACTAGCTATGCTGTGATACACAGCAGCCCCTCTCATAGCTGGGTCTATCCAAGTGCCATGTCAATCAGGCCAGCCGCATCTCCTCACATATTTCGTTTCTTTAAATATGATTACCTACAACAGGTTACTTGAGTCAGATATGAGGCAAGGCAGAAAACTGCTCCTGCCCGCAATTTTTTGATAAGCATAATCATGGTCCAATGAAAGATTAAGAGAAAAGTGGCAAAAATGACAAACCTCTGCAACATGCTGAATAAGTTTTAAAAAATAATAAATTATATTACGATGTTAAGGAAAGCTAGCTGGTGCTTTTTATTTTTCTGGGCCCACCATCTGGTAATGTAAACCATTCATCTAGTAGAACCCATCATGGACGAGCCATGGCCAAAATTCCCTCCATCAGAGAACCCTTACCATCTGTTTGGTGGCTCACAAAATGGATGGTTACAATCAACAGTTCACACTAAAAGAGAAAAACATGGGCCCAATTGATTTGTTAGGAGTTAGAATCATCCAACAATGGGGATTTTCACAGCATGCCCCATCCACATGAGGCCCACCAGGCTGTTCTGGGTAGCCAAACATTATATATTGTTTTCTTCAAAATGCATCATTTTTCATCATCAAAGTTTGGAAATTGACAACCATCTACAAAATGTTTTCAAATTTCAGCTGAAAATTCTATATTATATTTCAAAGTCATTACTGACCATAAGTACATGCAATGTGTAAAGCTGTGTGGATGCAAAACCATACTGAATTGTGAAAATTCAATTCTATGAAGAGGAAATGACCAAATTGAAATGATTTTTCCAAGTATTTAAAATTAGGAAGTAGCCCTTCAATGGAAATTTACTTCTCATGCAAAGCCCAATCATCACACCTTTCAGATGATTCTAGGCATTTGATAGGAAGTGAGTCTTGTGGGAAAACCACAACGGTTTAAACAATCTCAGGCAACCGTTCACATTCAATTAAGAGAGTTCATCCAAGCACTTAGTATTGTCAGACTGTTCTGATTTTTGGGCTTTGGGACATCATCCATGGTGGGGCCTAGTGGAAGAGCGACCCCGGAATTCTTATGTGTGCTATGTGTAAACATGCAGGTACGCGCTGTATTAGCACTTCTATACAAATGTATAATTGAAAGAAATATGAAAACATAAAAGAGGGCTGTCTAGTACCTGAGACAAGGGATTGACAGCAAATTCAGGAACAGACAAGAATTCATCTGCAGATAAAAAACCTTTCGCACTTCGATCGAGTTGACAAAATCTCTGATACAACGACACAATTTCTTGCTGCGAAACTGAATTTACCACCCCGAAGAACTGAATTAACTTTGTATTTACAAAACAAGAGAGAGACAATGATAGAAGAGAAATGTTAAGGCAGTTTCCTCCTTCTGGCCTACCATGTGATTATACATTTAAACTCAGTCTCATAATTTGGACGTTCATCTAGGTCCCACCATAAATCAAGCGCATGGCAAAAATCTCTTTGCAGTAGATCTTCCACTCCATAGAAAGGCAAGCTAGTAGCAACCATCCAGAAAAGCAGTTTCCAACGTTGTATGGACGGTAAAAATCTCCAATTCATGAGATTTTCAACATTGGACCCATCTATGGTGGGATATTCAAGATGAACGGTCCAGATCATCACCTGAGGGCAGAAGTGAGGAACTTCCTTAGCAGTCCCTATAACAGAAAGAAGAGCTTTCCAGCTCGCTGCGCAATGAACCGTTGCAATCCATCGCCAATTTACAGTAAAGCTCGCCGTACAATAAACGAATCGGGTCCGTACTCTAAATCTCGACGATTGACAGTTTTCTATTTCAGCCATCCGATTGAAGGCCACAAATAGACAGCCATAATTGCAGTTACCATATGCTTTTTTTATCTACACTGGCCCACCAGATGAACGGTTGCAGTAACCAATGGATCAGAGAAAGAGGGAGAGAGATTATACATACAGAGATTATCGCAGTGTTCTTGAACTTCTTCGATATCGTATTGAGTCAGCATCGATGACGCGTTCCCCATTTCTCTCTATTATCTAATACTGAAGGAGATATTTCTCTCCTTTATCTATTGATGAGAGAGAGAGAGAGAGACGATTGAAGATGGGAAATGACCACTGTAGACAAAACCTTTTATCCAGCGGTTTTTATGAAGGAATACAGACTTTAGTTACCGACTTAGACTAGCACGTGCGGACAGCGACTCTGAGGATGAAACTACCCCTCCTCTTCACAGCGAAGACGAGCGCTGACGCTCCTCCAACTGAGAGTTGTACGAACGGCTTAAAAGAGATCAAAGTTACATGCCCCACAGCTATATATTTATTATATCCACAACGTTCATCTCTATTTCGAGATCATTTCTGAGCATTATCAAAAAAATAAATCATATCCAAAGATCAACCGGACCACACCACAAAGCAGCAGGGAAATTGATTTCCACCGTAACATTTATTTTTCATCCAATCTATTCATAAGGTCACAAAGGCCTGGATGAAGAGGAAAAACATATTTCATAATGATCCAAAAATTCTGTAACCCTTAAAGGGTTTCAATGGTAGACATTCAATTCCCCACTGCCTTTTACAGTGTGGTCCACTTGATAGTTAGATCTGTCATATTTTTCGTTTCAAGTCTTAATATGAGCTCGCCAAATAGATGGACGGTTTGGATATAACACAAACCTCATGGTGGGGCCCACAGAAGCAACAAAAATTTTAAAGACAGAAAAAAAAAAATAATAATAATAATAAATAAATAAATCTGCGATGAATCGTGGATCCCGCGATTCCACCGCAGCTCCCTGTTTGGATTTTGGGATGGATTGCGGAATCCGCGATTGATCCCTGATTCAAACAAAAGGCTATGGTTATGGCTTATATCGGTAGCTATAGTCGTATCCAATGCCCTTCTCTTTTTAAATTTATTTATTTTTTAATTTTTTTAATTTTTTTTTACATTTAGAATTTTATTCTTCCTACATTTCTCTCTGACACATATTTATATAAATATGTATATATAAGCATATAAAAAAAAAATTCTCTCATTTTTTTCATTTATTTCTTTATTCATTTAACAAGAATATCTTCTAAACCAAAATTAGTTACATGACATACCATTTATGATTTTATGGCTGAAAGTTGGGCGGGTTCAACCCGACCAACCTGTGACCCACTCGACATTGGGTTGGGCTTGGGCAGGATGTATCGGGTTTGGTCTTTGGGTTGGGCCATACAAACACCAACCCGATAAAACTTGGAAATGGAATCATTGGGATGGATCGTCAAATGCATGGAAATGACCGTGAAGTGAAGGGAATTGACTGTGAAGTGCATCGAAATGACCGTGAATCTAAACGGAATCGTCGGAATTGACCGTGAAATGCATGGAAATGACCATGAAGTTAAGCAAATTTACCGTGAAATACGTGGAAATGACCGTGAAGTGAAGGGAATTGACCCTGAAGTGCATTGAAATGACCATGAATCTAAATAGAATGCTGGAAATGACCGTGGAATGCATGGAAATGACCGTGAAATTAAGCGAATTAACCATGAAATGCATGGATATACCCATGAAGTGAAGGGAATTGACCATAAAGTGCATGCAAATGACCGTGAATCTAAACGGAATTGTCGAAATTGACCGTGAAATGCGTGAAAATGACTGTGAAGTGAAGTGAATTGAACGTGAAATGTGTGCAAATGACCGTGAAGTGAAGGAAATTGACCATGAAGTGCATCGAAATGACCGTGAATCTAAACGGAATCACTAGAAATGTTCCTTGGTTGGATCCCACTTCTCTGAGCTTCCACTTCTCTTCTCCTTATTTCCCCTTTTGAAATGCCCTATGAAAAAATAGAAAATTCGTACAAGTTAGAGAGGTGTGAGAAAATGGGGTTATATATAACTCCAGTTTTGATGTAAATGGCCCTAATGACACTTGTACTGCCATACTAACCCTATATGGGTCATTTTTTATCAGTAAGGTTGAGAGAAATGCATGGAATCGTCGGATTGACCATGAAGTGAAAGGAAATGACCGAGAAATGCATGGAAAACGTACCTAAATAAGACTTTAATTTCACTACTAAACTATAGAGGTGTTCCAAATGCCACTTATTAGCTGAAATATACCACGTAGCTTAGTTCAATTGGCCCTAGGTGCCACTTATTAGCTAAAATGGCCCTTTGGGCCCACATATGGCAAATCGGGCTGCAACCTACGAATTGAGCTAGGAATTAAGCAAGGGAGCCTACAAATTAAGCAAGGCAACCTACGAATTGAGCAAGGGAACCTACAAATTAAGCGAGACAACCTACGAATTGAGCGAAGGAAGCTAGGAATTGAGCGAGGGAACCTAGGAAATGACCGAGGGAACATAGGATTTGAGCGAGGAAACCTAGGAAATGACCGAGGCAAGCTAGGAATTGAGCGAGGGAACCTACAAATTAAGTGAGGCAACCTACAAATTGAGTGAGGGAAGCTAGGAATTGAGCGAGGGAACCTTGGAAATAATCGAGGGAACATAGGATTTGAGCGAGGGAACCTAGGGATTGAGCGAAGCAAGCTTGGAATTGAGTGAGGAACCTAGCGATTAAGTGAGGCAAGCTAGGAATTGAGCGAGGGAAGCTCAGAATTGAGCGAGGGAAGCTAGGAATTTAGCGAGGGAAGCTAGAAATTGAGCGAGCGAACCTAGGAAATGAGCGAGGGAACCTAGGAATTGAGCGAGAGAAGCTAGCAATTGAGCGAGCGAACCTAGGGACTGAGCGAGGGAACCTAGGGACTGAGTGAGGCAAGCTAGGAATTGAGCGAGGGAACCTAGGAAATGAGCGAGGGAACCTAGGGACTGGGCGAGGCAAGCTAGGAATTGAGCGAGAGAACCTACAAATTCAGCGAGGGAAGCTAGGAATTGAGCGAGGGAACCTATGAATTTAGCGAGGGAAGCTAGAAATTGAGCGAGCGAACTTAGAAATTGAGCGAACGAACCTAGGAAATGAGCGAGAGAACCTAGGGATTGAGCGAGGCAAGCTAGGAATTAAGGGAGAGAAGCTAGGAATTAAGCGAGAGAACCTACAAATTCAGCGAGGGAAGCTAGGAATTGAGCGAGGGAACCTAGGGATTGAGCAAGGGAACCTACAAATTAAGCGAGGTAACCTATAAATTGAGCGAGGGAAGCTAGGAATTGAGCGAGGGAACCTACAAAGCGAGGGAAGCTAGGAATTGAGCCAGGGAACCTACAAATTCAGCGAGGGGAGATAGGAATTGAGCGAGGGAAGCTAGGAATTGAGCGAGCAAACCTAGGAAATGAACGAGGGAACCTAGGAATTGAGCGAGCAAACCTAGGAAATGAACGAGGGAACCTAGGAATTGAGCGAGGGAACCTATGAATTGAGTGAGACAGCCTAGGAATTGATCTAGGGAAGCTATAAATTCAGCGAGGCAACCGAAAAATTGAGCGAGAGAACCTAGGAATTGAGCGAGGGAATATAGAAATTGAGCAAGGCATCATATAAATTGAGCGACGGGACCTAGCAATTGAGCGAGGTAACCTACAAATTGAGTGACGCAACGTAAAAATTGAGCAAGACAACATAAGAATTGAGCGAGGGTAAGTATAAGGTGAGGTAGGGAAACTTTAAATTAGGTGGGGCAAAGTAGAAGTTGAACAAAGCAAGCATGAAAGTTGAGCGACAGAAACATTTACACGTCATGAAATTTAATTCATTATAAATTTTCCTGAAGTACAAATTGTACTGTGTATATACAACACTATATATAATACAACATTCCACAAAATTATCCTTTTCATCTCATGCCTACAACTAGTATTATTTACAGGTTACAGATAAATAATCATACGCTATCGACTTCTTCCAATGTATAGTGAATTTTTGCATGTTTGTTCCCTCCAAGGTGCGACCGCTGCATAGTATATCGATGAATTTCATTATAAATATGCACTACCAAAAAAATGGACAAAGGCTTCGGATTTAATCCGTAGTCATAGACCTATGGCTACAGATTAAATCCGTATCACGACCGTCGTCGTAGGTGTCGAAACAATAGGTCTAAAACCTATGGCTACGGATCTAATCCGTAGCAATAGGTTAAAATAGCTACGGATATAATCCGTAGCAAATATTTCTGTAGCCAAAAGAACCTACAGGTATGGATATTATTGGTAACAAAAAGTAGTGTTGGATCCGTAGCAATATGCCGAATTTTATAACAGCTACGGTTAATATCCGTAGCTATAGCCTATATCAAAAATTTTTTATAATCATTCATTCAATTACCGCCTGCATAATCATTCATTCATTCAATTACCACCGCATAATCATTCATTCATTCAATTACAATCATTCATTCATTCAATTACAATCACATATGAGCTGCCTCATATTGAAGCAATTACTAATGGTAAAGAGTTACAAGGCCATTCAGCAATGGTGAACCAAGAATCATTCTCTGGCCTCATATGAGCTACCTTAGATTGAAGCAAGAAGTAAGAGAAACACTTTCATTTCAATTGTGGATGACTTCCATAGCCAGCTGGTGAGTAGTCTTGTTCTGTAACTTTGCAAGTTCATCCATGGCTTCATATGTGTGACGCCCCGGTCACTGCTTCATGTGGGAGGGCACACGTGGGCGGGCCCCAGCGAAATTTGGTCTTGCTCTTGTCTTTGGGCGAGCACTTTGTGCAAGTTGATTTGTAGCGTAACTTGTCCCACATCGGAAGAGTTGTCTGGAGTTGTGGTGGTTATATGTTGGGTTTCTCCTTTAACAGACATGACGCGTTTTAAAGCCGTGAGCTTCAGCAAAGCGGACAATATCATGTGCTGCGGGGGCGGGCCTTACAAATGGTATCAGAGCCGAGGACGGCTCTGCCCTCGGTGGGGGATAATGTGACGCCCCGGTCATTGCTTCATGTGGGAGGGCACATGTGGGCGGGCACACATGTGGGTGGGCCCCCAAGTGCGGCTGGCAGGCTACTGTGTGGTTGACAGGCTACTGTGCTGGGCGAGCTACTGTTGCAGTTGACTATAGCGTAACTTGTCCCACATTGGAAGAGTTGTCTGGAGTTGTGGTGGTTATATGTTGGATTTCTCCTTTAACAGACATGACGCATTTTAAAGCCGTGAGCTTCGACAAAGCGGACAATATCATGTGCTGCGGGGGCGGGCCTTACAATATGTGTCTTTGTCAGCAAAAAGCTTTAGATTAAATCGTGTTGGTGCCTTTGCTATGCCCTCCCACTTCTCAATTGTCTCTTTCAGTTTGTCAAAGCCCTGCATAGGATAGGAAGAAACTTAATGTATGCTTACTTTGCCACTATAGAACCGTTCAGATTTTCTATTAGTTACCCCAGGAATGATATGTAGATGAAAATGGGGCAAAACCAAGCATTAAGACACTGCTGATATAGAAATTTTCTGTGGTAGTGTTCTTTTAAAAATGGTTAGACATTTGCTGAATTTCAGATCCCAAAACCCATGAAATAATTCAAGTTGCAAGTATGGCTGGAAAAAATTCAGATGTTGTAAATAACGTGACCCAAATACAAACTGGGGTACTCACCAGGCGGGTTGTAAAATCGCCGAAAGATTCTACCTGTTGGCGTTTGCGACTCCAGTTGTAGCTTTAGGGATTTGAGAATACATTTACATTTTAGGTTTAGGTTTAGGTTTTATGTTTTAGGTTTAGGTTTAGGTTTTAGGTTTAGGTTTAGGTTTAGGTTTACGTTTTAGGATTTGAGAATAGGTTTAGGTGAAGGTTATAAGTTTAGGTTTAGGAAATCAGGTTCGGGTTTAGGTTTGGGTTTTCAAGTTTAGGTTTAGGTTTAGGTTAGGGAGTTAAGATTAGGATTAGGTGTAGGTTAAGGTTTAGGGAATTGAGAATAGTTTAAGGTTACAAGTTTAGGTTTAGGAAATCGGGTTCAGGTTCGGGATTGGGTTTAAGTTTGGGTTTTCAAGTTTAAGTATAGGTTTAGGTTAGGGAGTTGAGATTAGGATTAGGTGTAGGTTTAGCTTTAGGGAATTGAGTTTAGGTTATAGGTTTAGGGAAAAGTTAGGTTTAGGTTATAGGTTTTGGGATTTGGGAATAGTTTTAGGTTATAAGTATAGGTTTAGGTTAGGTTATAGGTTAAGGTTTAGGGATTTGAGTTTAGGTTATAGGTTTAGGTTTAGGTCTAGGTTTAGGTTTAGGGAATTGAGTTTAGGTTTTAGGTTTTGGGAAAGATTAGGTTTAGGTTATAGGTTTTGGGATTTGAGAATAGTTTTAGGTTATAAGCCTAGGTTTAGGTTAGGTTATAGGTTAAGGTTTAGGGATTTGAGTTTAGGTTATAAGATTAGATTAAGGTTTAGGTTTAGGCTATAGGTTTTGGATTTGAGAATGAGTTCGGGTTTAGGCTATAGGTTTTGGTTTTGGTTATAGGTTTAGGTTTTGGTTATAGTTTATAGGATTTGAGAACGGGTTCAGGTTTAGGTTATAGGTTTTGGTTTTGGTTTAGCTTAAGGTTTAGCTTTAGGTTATAGGTTAACGGTTTTGGTTTGGTTATAGGTTTTGTTTTGGTTTAGGTTATAGGTTTTGGTTTTGGTTTAGGTTATAGGTTATAGGTTTAGGTTTTGGTTTTCTTTAGGTTTAGGTTATAGGTTTTGGTTTAGGTTATAGGTTTTAGGTTTAGGTTTAGGTTTTGGTTTTTCTTTAGGTTTAGGTTATAGGTTATAGGATTTGAGAATGGGTTCGAGTTTATGTTATAGGTTATAGGATTTGAGAATGGGTTCGGAGTTTAGGTTATAGGTTTTGATTTAGGTTTAGGTTATAGGTTTTGGTTTAGGTTATAGGTTATAGGTTTATGTTAAGGTTTAGGTTTAGGTTATAGGTTTTGGGATTTGAGAATGGGTTCGGGTTTAGGTTATGGGTTTTGGTTTTGGTTTAGGTTTAGGTTTAGGTTTTGGTTTTGGTTTAGGTTATAGGTTTTGGTTTAGGTTATAGGTTTAGGTTTTGGTTTTGGTTTAGGTTTAGGTTATAGGTTATAGGATTTGAGAATGGGTTCGGGTTTAGGTTATAGGTTTTGATTTGGTTTAAGTTATTGGTTTGGTTTAGGTTATAGGTTATAGGTTTATGTTAAGGTTTAGGTTATAGGTTATAGGTTTATGTTAAGGTTTAAGTTTAGGTTATAGGTTTTGGGATTTGAGAATGGGTTCGGGTTTAGGTTATAGGTGTTGGTTTTGTTTTAGGTTATAGGTTTTGGTTTAGGTTATAGGTTTTGGGATCGGGTTTAAGTTTGGGGTTTCAAGTTTAGGTTTAGGTTAAGTAGTTGAGATTAAGAATAGGTGTAGGTTTAGGTTTAGGGATTTGAGAATACATTTAGGTTTTAGGTTTAGGTTTAGGCTTTAGGATATAAGTTAAGGTTATAGGTTTTGGTTTTGGTTTAGGTTTAGGTTTTAGGTTTAGGTTATAGGTTATAAGTTTAGGTTATAGGTTATAGGTTATAGGTTAAGGTTTAGGTTATAGGTTTTGGTTTTAGTTTAGGTTATAGGTTTTGGTTTAGGTTAGGTTTAGGTTTAAGTTATGGGATATAGGTTATAGCTTTAGGGAATTGAGAATAGTTTAAGGTTTAGGTTTAGGAAATCAGGTTCAGGTTCGGGATCGGGTTTAGGTTTAGGTTATAGGTTTAGGTTTAGGTTAAGTAGTTAAATAAAAACTAACATGTGAAAGGATGACTAGACATTTCAGCCACAATTTGGTTCATTTGTTAAATTTGGATTGCAGGCCATTTTTCATTTTAGCCACCCATTCAATAAGAATCAATAGTTTGTGCAGCCATGATTTGTGTAGCCTTTGGCCTCTCCGTCTCTCTCTCTTGAAGCAAAAAAGAAGAAAAAAAAAATCTCTTTTATATTTTTTCAATCCATCTTCCATTTTCTTCTTAACAAGAAAATTCATATTTACTAATATTCCCATTTTTCTATTTTTCAAAAGAATGAGTTTGGACTCCGAAAGCATCAGCTCTAGCACTCGTACTTTCAGCCCAAACCCTAACCTAAATCTAAACCCGATCCCGAACCCGAACCCGAACCACAGATGGTAGCGGTAAACATTACCATAACTCTTATGTTTTTACTGATTGGTGAAACAAGATTGGGTGTAAATATCAGTTCCCTTGATAAGAGGGAAAATCTCACATGATCCCTACCCTGCAATAAGGCTATTTGGTAGACCCTAGTACAACATGACATGTGCACAGTTAAATCATTCATATGGGTGGCCATTAGGATAGCCCCACTACTCATGGTCTATCATAACAACCCTAAGGTGACCACAAGATTCTAACCTTCAAAATCCAAGTCTCTTTTTGTAGCTGTTAGTTTGCGGTTGTAGTATTCTAGGTGAACTCTAGACCTTTGAACTATACAATTCATCTTTTATAGCATTGATTGGATGGAATCCATGATGGGAACCATCAAATAGAAAGGGAAGTACCATGCATGCATAAGAACTTTGAAATTAGAATAGACAAGGCAACAAGCAAATAAAGCTTACTTCAATAACATGAATAGCATCCCATGCACCTTCTTGTAAATAACTTCTTCGGCCATGCCCTGACTTTGAGCCATCTTTTTTTTTTCTCTCTCTCGTTGAATCTTAAAGGGAAATTGATCGAATGTTACATGCGGCACTTGGTTATATTTGAACCTGTTAGCATTTGCATCAACATGGTTACATTTAAACCTATTAGCATTCACATCAACAGTTAATCCATTTTTCCAGCTAATTGTCAAAAAATGAGGTAGATTCAAATCTCAAGTAGACTACACCAAAGGAAAGATGGTAATTGAACACCCATCGTTAAAAACTTATTAGGGCAATAAAGTTTTGGATTAAGATGATATTTATGTTTTCCCTTCATCTAGATCTGTCTAACATAAAGCAACATGTTGGATAGCAAATAAACATTGCACTGGACCTTTTTTTTTTTAATCCAAAACTTATATAACATGCCATAATGCAAATTATTTTAATTCATTCATAATGAAAATGTAAATAATTTCCTTTGTGAATTGTTCTCTTCCTAATGAAATTTCTGTTATAAAAATAAAAAGATTATAAAAAAAAATTGTTAAATCACCCTTCACTGTGTTGAACCACCATCTTAATGAACACTTAGAGGATGGATTTGGGAATTGAGAACAAGAATCGTCACCTACAAACATGTAATTGAAAATATATTAATAGCAAATTTCACTACTTAAAGAATCATAACGCAAAAAATTAAACATAGTTGAAATCGAGAAAAGCAAACTAAAAATTGAGCGAGACGAATTACAAAATGAGTGAGGCAAACTTGAAATTCAGCAAGGCAAACATTAAATTTAGTGAGGTAAGATGAAACTGAGCTAGGCAACCTAAAAAATTGAGCAAGGCAAGGTGAAATTCAGTGGAAAACCTAGAAATTAAGCGAGGCAACCAAGAAATTCAACGACGGAACTGAGACAATGAGCGAGGGAACCTAAGAATTCAGCGAGGCAACCTAGTAATTGAGCGAGGAAAGCTAAAAATTGAGCGAGGCAACCTGGAATTTAAGCGCGGCTACCTATTAATTGAGGGAGGCAACCTAGGAATTAAGCAAGGGAAGCTAGAAATTAAGCGAGGGGATTTAGGAATTGAGCGAGGCAACGTAGGAATTGAGCGAGGGAAGCTAGAAATTGAGCGAGGCAACATAGGGATTCAGTGAAGTAACCTAGGAATTGAGCGAGGGAAGCTAGAAGGATCGTAGAAATTGAGCGAGGCAATGTAAGAATTCAGCGAGGCAATGTAGAAATTTAGTAAGGGAACCTAGAAATTCAGTGAGACAACCTAGGATTTGTGCGAGGGAACCTAGAAATTCAGCGAGGCAACCTAGGATTTGAATGAGGCAACCTAGGAATTGAGCGAGGCAACATAGGGATTAAGTGAGGGAACCTACCAATTGAGCGAGGCAGCGTAGAAATTTAGCGAGGAATCCTAGGAATTGAGCGAGGGAAGCTAGAAATTGAGTGAGGGAACCTAGGATTTGAGCAAGGCAATCTAGAAATTGAGCGATGCAACGTAGGGATTGAGTGAGGGAAACTAGGAATTGAGCGAGGCAACATAGAAATTTAGTAAGGAATCCTAGGAATTAAGCGAAGCAACGTAGGATTTGAGCGAGGCAACCGAGGGAACCTAGGAATTGATGAGGAAAGCTACAAATTGAGCGAGGCAATGTAGGAATTAAGCGAGGGAAGCTAGGAATTGAGCGAAGCAACCTAGGAATTGAGCGAGGCAATGTAGAAATTGGAACGAGACAACCTAGGAATTGAGCGAGGCAACGAAGGAATTCAGCGAGGGAACCTAGGAATTGAGTGAGGCAACATAGAAATTTAGTGAGGGAACCTAGAAATTCAGCGAGACAACCTAGGATTTGAGCGAGGGAAGCTACAAATTGAGCGAGGGAAACTAGAAATTGAGCGAGGCAACCTAGGATTTGAACGAGGCAGCCTAGGAATTGAGCGAGGCAACATAGGGATTGAGCGAGGGAACCTACGAATTGAGCGAGGCAGCGTAGAAATTCAGCGAGGAATCCTAGGAATTGAGCGAGGGAAGCTAGAAATTGAGCGAGGGAACCTAAGATTTGAGCGAGGCAACCTATAAATTGAGCGAGGCAAAGCAGGGATTGAGTGAGGGAAACTAGGAATTGAGCGAGGCAGTGTAAAAATTCAGCGACGAATCCTAGGAATTGAGCGAAGCAACGTAGGATTTGAGTGAGACAACTGAGGGAACCTAGGAATTGATGAGAAAAGCTACAAATTGAGCAAGGCAATGTAGGAATTAAGCGAGGGAAGCTAGGAATTGAGCGAGGTAACCTAGGAATTGAGCGAGGCAACGTAGAAATTGGAGCGAGGCAACTTAGGAATTGAGCGAGGCAATGTAGGAATTCAGCGAGGGAACCTAACAATTAAGTGAGGCAACATAGAAATTTAGTAAGGGAACCTAGAAATTCAGTAAGACAACCTAGGATTTAAGTGAGGGAAGCTACAAATTGAACAAGGGAACCTAGAAATTAAGCGAGGCAACCTAAGTTTGAACGAGGCAACCTAGGAATTGAGCGAGGCAACATAGGGATTGAGCGAGGGAACCTACAAATTGAGCGAGACAGCTTAGAAATTCAGCGAGGAATCCTAGGAATTGAGCAAGGGAAGCTAGGAATTGAGCGAGGCAACGTAGAAATTCAGTGAGGAATCTTAGGAATTGAGCGAGGCAACGTAGGAATTCAGCGAGGCAACGTAAGATTTGAGTGAGGCAACTGAGGGAACCTAGGAATTGACGAGGAAAGCTACAAATTGATCGAGGGAACCTAGAAATTGAGCGAGGCAATGTAGGAATTAAGCGAGGGAAGCTAGGAATTGAGCGAGGCAACCTAGGAATTGAGTGAGGCAACGTAGAAATTGGAGTGAGCCAACCTAGGAATTGAGCAAAGGAACCCAGTAATTGAGTGACGGAACCTAGAAATTCAGCGAGGAAACCTAGGAATTAAGCGAGGGAAGCTAGAATTTGGGTGAGGGAACCTACAAATTGTCAAACACTTGAAGTCTTCGTATCGATCCCTAGCAGGGGTGGCTAACATGGAGTGTGTGTACTGACATGGGTGTGTACTAACAAGCTAACCTAATAAAATAAAAAATAAAAAATAATTAATAATAATAAAAATTTTAAAAATTACAAAAATTGAGTTGGGCCCACCTTGAATGTATGTGGACTATCCACGACGTTCATCCATTTTTCCATCTAAAGTAAGGGTTTTAGCCCAAAATGGTGGCATATTGAAATATCAAGTGAATCACAGCACAGGAAACAGTGGTTCCATTGTAGAAACCTTGTTATGCCCCCACAATGATGTTTTACTTGTAATCCATCATGTTCATATGATGATTTTCGCATGGATGAACCGAAAACCAAGATTCGAGCTTCATCCAGTAGTTTAATGGCCCACAAAAAATTTACTCCGTTTAGATAAATGTACTACATTATACCTGTAGTGCGTACTTTCTTTCGTGGAGGAACCATTTTCAGCAAAATGAGATAATGCCGTTGAATAGAGACGGTGGGATCCACCTAGAGCGTGGTGCGATCCAAGCAGCCGATGTAGAGCTGTAGTTTTCGCACTCCTTTTTTCGAAAATGGAAAGAGGGAAGGGAGGAAGAGGAAAAGCATCTGTAGCAAATAGGAGGGGTAGTTTCATCCTCAAATTTGCTGTCCACACGTGCTAGTCTAAGTTGGTAACTAAAGTTTGTATTCCTACATAAAAACCACTGGGTAAAAGGTTTTGTCAACAATGGTCATTTTCTCTTGCATATTTAACAGGGTGGGGAGCTATATGATACTTTGGCAGGGTATGACGCTTGATACGCAGGTACTCGGAAATTGGACTAGTGACTCATAATCAATTAAATTAAACAGTCTAAATTATGAAACTTACTGTATCTAAGTATCATGCAGAAAATCATATTATTGGATACTTCATATCCTCTTATTAGAAAATACGTTTAAACAGGACCGTTGGATGCCTTTTCATTTTAATAGTCCAATAAATGTCCACTAATTTTTGGTTGATGATACATTTAAACTCAATCTCATAATTTGGACTGTGTAATTTTAATTATATGTGATTTTTATGTAAATTTCTTAGTGCATGTGTATCATCTATCATAGTCTGCCAGAGTATCAAAGTTCTTCAAGAAAACGTAGAGATGGGGCTACTTTGCGGCTCTGTCATTATCGATGAATCACACAAGCAAACGAAAAGAGGGCCTCGTATTGTATAGTCCTAGGAAAGGACGGTGAGGGATCTTTCTCCACTTCCTCGCCTTTCTTGCCCTGCTCCTCTTTTGAGTACTGCTCTCACATGGAACGTCTGTATGGATGATCCAAGCCGTTCATCAGGTAGGACGCACCTTTTGGGTGCCTAAACGTGAAAGATCGAGCTGATCCTCTATTAATGTGGGCCGCAGGTCTACAAAAGGATTGGATGCTTGGAAGGAATTGATCGACTGTCTGTAATGATTTGGATGTGTAGTTCGTGAGATGAGATAACTGTCCTGGTTCTCTGACCTGGAGAGTCTACACGGTGAGTCCCTGCTGATGGACGATTTTTCTTATCTCCTGTGAGTCAGACTCATGTGTTGGTTTCCCACCATTTAGATAAGAGTATTGACTATTAATTACATCTGAAATATTATTTTCCTTTTGTAATTTAATCATCCATTGTGTTGCACATCTCATTTGATGAGGGAAATGAGACCATTGATTTAATAAATTCATGAACTAGTCGAATTCATGAATTTGCATTGGATTTGGACACAGTAAATTTCAAAGTCTAATGAAGATTTAAAGTCCTTGAATTTAAAAGCATTTATACTAATGTGAGAGCATTTATTATAATGAAATAACTTTGAGGGCCTGTTTGAAAAATGAAAGGAAACTTAATTTTTCATTAAATCCAATGAAAGAAACATATTTTTCCAACTTCGAGGGTCTGTTTGAAAATGTTAGAACATTTATTATAATGGATTAACTTGGAGGGCCTGTTTGAAAATGAAAGGAAATTAACTTTCCATTCTTTGTTAAGCCTTTATTTTGTATAGGAATTTGTGGGAAACTCAATTTCTAACTTCTTTTTATTAGAAAATCAATAAATTTAGTTTTCAACACCCGGTCAAGGGTTTAACACCTGGTCAAGGATCCTTACTCTTGCTCAGGTGGTAGACTCTCAGGAGTTTCAACACCCGGTCAAGGCTTCGAGTATCCATAGGTGGTGAAATCCCACTAGGTGTGAGTGTGTGGAGGTGTCTGTGCATGTGTTAAATAAAAAAATTAAAATTTGCTTTAAAAAAATAGTTTTCCACTTCCATATCTAAGAAATATATTTTTTCACATGAAGATGAGTATTTCAAGAGTTTAAATCCAAATATGCCACCACCTACCTTAAATAAGGTCACATGTGTCATATTTGCCAATGTAACCCCATCATATTTTAGTCCCCATAATTTAGACAATGCCATTATAATGTCATGTGTGCCAATCATGCCATTTGGTTCTTATAACCTTGCGTTTGTCACATTTAGTCCTTGAAATTCATGTATTTGATCCTTATAACTCAAAATTGTCATCCACCTGTTTGGACATGATATGACAGATCCAGATTGAATGATATAAATGCAGCCACATGGTAGGTATGAAATCTTCATGATGTATGTTAAATATACGAAGGACAACTCATCAATGATCAAGTCTTCGAAGAGTTATGTTACTCAGGTAACCCGTAGATGAGAAAGATGAACTGTTAGAGATACGTTAGCATCGAAGCATAATCAATAACCGATTATCCTGATAAAGATGTGTTCGATGAAGAAAAGCACGAATGATCAAAGGCAACGACCACTTTACAATTGACAATATACGGTGTTGCCATATAAGCAGTAGTTATTCTCACGCCCCCACTAGAGAGTCTATAAATAATGAGTGGGAACGCAAAGCAAAATGGGAGATTCAACCAATCAATTAAAATAAACCCAAATAAATCAACTTCGGAACAACATTGTTTATCTAGTCCTTCAGGACACTTATCATATCTACCACTCATCAATGTGGAACCAGTTTGTCCTCACTATACGTCGGACTGACTTAGTCATAATCAGTAGCCATAATTCCCTTCCATCTGCGCTCATGTGACAGATCTGAAGGAAGATCGACAATAGCTTATAATCTCGGCATTGCTCATTTCTCCATCATTAGCCTGTTGCTCAGTTAAGCACCTCGCTACTCTCAGCCAGGACAGTGATCTGTGTTAATGGTAAGTTTTAATTTTGACCTCCATCACTAATTTTCTTTTGACTAAACACTTGTTGCACTTTTCAAAAGTCATTTATTTCTAAGACAAAAAAGAACTCATTGGAGAAAGAAACCTAACCCTTGTAAATCACTTGATAAGCGCACTCGACAGTTGGTAAAATAAATAGTTGGTCTATCACCATTTAGTTTAACTGCTTTATCTCGACGTTAGGGGTCAGTGGTATTCAATTTGTATTATACCAAAATTGGTTCTGGTGGTTAGTGCAATTATTTATTTGTTTGTCCATCACATGCGTTTGTGTGTCAAGGAGTCGGTTGAGACCTTGGAAGTTGAAGATCAAAGACATATGAAGACTTGGAGCATTGAGGAGTGAAGAGCGGGTAAATGAGGTGCCTTGGTAACCTATAACACCTCGTACTTTTCAGTACTCGGGTGTTACCATGAATACCTACCTTATTAAAACGTACGTTAATGGTTCTAGAACTTAACTATCAGAATTTACCATTCATCGGACCGACAACCTCTTATAAGACGACTTGTGTACTTAATTAAACAATATAATCATCAAACTTTGAAAACAATGGTTTAAGTGTATCTATATTATCCTAGGAACATTTAAAAACCTTGATGATCAAATATGAGCATGATCTGTCAGTTGAATCATCGTGTATCATTAGATAGAACACAAAATCATTTGATGTCGGCCTACTTGAGCATGAGAACTGTTTGATCAATGGACTGATGTCCTATCTATGTGAGTAGAAATGAATGGGTGTAGTGGATTGGTTCACACATCACTATGGACCCCACACAAAACCTGGGTGGGCATAGTGTGTGTGCACTTGTTGTGCACTGAATACTGAAACCCAATCAAACTGGGTTGACTCAAGCCCAAAGAAGAAAAAAAATCCTCATTCCTTACGAGTTTTCCCGCCGCATGCAATTTAAATAGACCGAGCCCATGTGATGATCAGTGGCCCACAATGCCCCTCTAACTCAATGATCTGAATAGTCCATCGTGTTGGGGTGACAAATCTAGATAAAACCCAATCTTCTCTACACATTGGAATGCACGTACGTGCATACGATAGCGGGCACAAATCAAGTTATATGTGCGGAGTTTTTCAAAATTGAAAACTTCACAACAGTTGCTATGTTGACAATTGTAACGACTCGAAAATTTTTGTACAAAGACCCGAGTACCACCTCAAGCAGAAATCACTCAGGACCAAATCCTTTAGAAATTAGACAAGTTTAACCAGGAGCTAAACTAGATTAGCTGCGAAATTTGCTTGATCCACTTTAAATACGAACTGCAAGACCCAAAACTTGTAGAATCATTGATGCTATATTACCCTGAAATCTAGGATCAATCTCATTACCCAGTTTCTCTCGGGAGCACATTGAAACCTCGTATCAGACCTAGACCGCACGTCGAAAGTCCGATTACTACAAAATTATATAATTAAGACCGCCTTATTGGACTTGACAACCACCTCAGAAATCAAGTCCAGACAGTATCCTAAAGCTATTCGCTTGAGCCCGGAGCGAAGTGTATGAGAAACGCGAATATCTTTAGAAAATAAACCCAAACTTAAGAAAACTGAGTTGTTCACTTATAGGTCCAAATATAAGGATTCTGACCCAAATACACCCTCGGATCAGGGAAAATTTCATACACAGGTTAGTGTACTTGTGGCCTTGATCGGTGATCGGGGACCGTTGAACTGAAACTGGTCTGTGACGGGCGATCTGTAAACCCGATCGGACTGAAAACTCAGCTTGACCTAGATCCAACATAAGGGAGCTTAAGTCCGACCTTAGGCTCAAGGGGGGGCTCCGGAAGTGCTCCGTTGAGCTGAAACATATGCTCTTTAGACATAACTTAAGTATACCTTGGCCCTGGGGTCATTCTCATCAGTTCTGGGCCTATATAAGGACCTTAAACCCTCTCCCTCTCACTTCATATGAATTTTCTAAACCCTAAGAGAGAGAAAAAAGAAAAGAGAGAGAGAGAAGTGGGGATTCTTCCTGGGATTCAATCTCGTCGTTTCACGCACTTAGCTACCCTACCTGCATCGCTATTCTGGCGATTTCGACGTTACACTTGGGTAAGGAAACCTAATCCTAATTTGGCTTAGGGTTTCTGATAGTGCTGGTTATGAAATGGCTAACCTAACTCATGCTATAGGTTGCAAATCCGCCGTTGACAAAGACTTAACATCTAAAATGACTTCGTTACGCATTTATCAGCATAAGGTGCGGACTATAGACGTATAGGTTATGGTTTTCAAAGCTTTTAATGTCGGATAATGATAGATTCCTGATGTGGATATTATTTAACGTGCAAAATGCGATATTTGTTTTGCGTTTCATTATATATAAAATTTGTAGAGTTTAACATATTTTGTGTATTTGTAGAAAATACCGTATACGTACGAAATATGAAAGTGTGTTTGCCATGACTAACTACTATGTGTATATGCTAGTTATGTGTAACAACTCCTCGGCGAAAGGATTCGCCCTAATACATGTTTTGGCCAACATACGTTATGTATGTTAATACGTGTAGTCTAAGTGTTTGTAAAAATGCTTGTATAAGTAAGTACTTAGTAAATAGTGCTTTGGGTGGGTGTGAGATAGGATTCTCAACTACCTTAGTTAGTTTAATCTCTTACTTATGAAATGTATGTGTTTGGATTTCCTGTTTAAGTTGTATTTTATAACATGCTTGTTAACATGTTTAAACTACTTGGTTAACTCTGCTCTGACTACTTTACATGCTTACTAGTTAAGGATTGAATGTGATTAGGGCTATGTCATAGTCTAGGCAATCGGTAACAGGCTTTGAGTTCGTGGCTAAGATTTATTCACCATGTAGGATGTGTTTGACGAACCTGAGCCGTACTAGAGTTGTCGACAGTGGTTAGGCCACACGGAGTGTTTATGCACTTCATGTCGATCAACTCATTGTGCGCTCGTACTAGTCGGGCTCGTCAAGTAACCCGATTGACCCGATGTATGTTCACCATGTTTGGATGCTCCTGATTGAACCTAAAGTATCAAACTCACCAGTGAAAATCCCATTAACCTTGATACCTCGATCTGCTAAGACTCATAAGCCAGACATGGTGGTATGGGACATTGTGGTCGAGCTGTCGGCCTACACTGGGGCGACGAGTCCACCTGTAGTGACCAGTGAGCAACACTACCTCGTGAGCCGAATACAGTGGTATGGGACACTGTATTCGAGCTGTCGGCCTACACTGATAAGGTGACGAGCCCTTTGTAGTGACCTTGAGCATACTCTGACCTTACATTGAGGCGATTAGCCTTTCCGTAGCAACTAGAGTATAAACTAGGACTACATTGCATTGAGGCGACGAGCCCTTTGTAGTGACCTAGAAACGTAACTTCGTATGAGAATTGCTGGGACTGATGACCCTAGAATGGATCATTGTTTGGGAAATGATATAAGGGAGGTACCTTAGTTTCCCAAATCCTGCAGTATGAAAAGGACTAATAAGAACTTGGTAATCACGCTCATAACATCGCACTACATGTGCCCCGGGTTGAAGAGAACAGAGGGAAGAAAGCATGTCACGACCGTAAGATGGTGTCGCATGAAGGAGTGTAGGCGAGGGCATGCATCATGAATACATTTCATCTTTACATTAATAAGAGTATCTAGGAATGTCTGATATGTCTGCTTTATCATTACTGCTTGACTGAGTTGATAACATGTTAACCTTTGCTCTATGATTCCACTGAGTTGATCACTCACTCCTATGTTCTGGGATGATGTTCTGAACACCCACCAGACTCTGTCTTAGTTGCAGATGACGATGCGACTCAGGAGGTGGAGCCTGATTCTGATGGCGATCAGGATGCGTTCTCGTATATGCAGCTCTCCAACGGTTTCGCTTAGGCCGTCCTGATCGACGGGGCTACAGGGCTTATCATTGTAGTTGAACTATTTTTGACATTTTAACTCTTGAACTATTACATGTATACGGTGACTCAGTGATGTGTTCATACTCTAGAGACCGATAGTGATCCTTTTGGGCTCATATACGTTTATATACATCTTTCAGTCTTCCGCTTGTGTTGTATAAATTGATCTTGAGTATGAATTACTGTTTTGGTATAATCCCACTCATGATTAATGCACTAACACAGATAATATTTAATCATAAGCATATATGTTGTATAAGTGATGTTTTGGAACTCAGGAGTTGAGTTGCTACTCGACTACCGATTTTCAGGGTGTTACAAGTTGGTATCATAGCATGATTTGGATTAAACCGGACCTGGGTTATGGTCACACGACATACGCTAACATTTTTTGACATAGGTGGGTATGAATAAAATGTAGAAACAAGCTTAGGTTTCCCCGATTTCACCAATTGGCGAAGTTTATCGATATCGATCATCAAGATCGAGTCCGTACACCTCCGTGATCACTTGAGGTGACCCTAGACCTTTCCTAGACCGTCTATCGACGGGTTTAAACAGTAAATCACCTCTTCTTAGCCCTCAATACTGTACAGATGCAGCTGTACATTAGAAACACACCCGTGAGGACTCGAAATGACTTAAAGCGGAGTCGGGGGCCAAACAGGACTCTTCTAGGGGGACCCAGGGTGGGACCCACATACATTTGAAGTCTAGGGGGCAGGAGGACCTTGCCCAAAGGGCGAGTCCTCGCTGGAATGTCCAGAGACCGGCAAGGGCCTCCCCAGTTTGATGAGGCCTCGCTGCTAGACGGGCTCGGCCGGGCAAGCAGGCTCGGGTTAACGAGATTTGGGTGTTGTGTGGCTCAATTATGCACTGGTTTTTAATTAAAACCCCTCATAGGTTGCCCCTCCTTCACAAACTACCCCTCCAAGCTTTCCTTTTCTCAAGAAAACACCAAAATCCTCACTCAAATCCCCCTCCAAGTGCTCCTTCTCCCCTTTTCGTGCACCACCTTCACCACAATTCGGATCAGGAAAAGTTTCGTAAACATATCCATGTACTTAGAATCTCCAATCGAGATCCACTGACCGTTGAACTGAAACTGGTCTGCCACGTGCGATCTGGAAATCCAACTGAAACAAAAACTTAAATAAACCTAGATCCCGTATTCGTGAGCTTAAGTCTAACTTTTGGCTCAAGGGGGGCTGCCAGAAGTCCTCCGTTAAGCTGAAAAATGCTCACTTTGGTTATAACCTATGTATACCTTGACCTGAAGCCTATTTCAGTGACTTTTTAGGCTATATAAGGACCTTAGAACCCTCTCTCTCACAGCCATACGAATTTGAGATTGAGAAGAGAGAAAAGAGAGAGAAAGTGTGGAAGATGTGGGAGAGTCTTCCTACCCTTCTTCCCTACTGCTATCCATGCTCCACCACTTCGTTCTAATCGCTTTTCCGGCAATTCCAGCTCTGTTTCTAGGTAAGAAACCCTAAACCTAATCTGATTTGGGGTGTTGATAGTTGTAGGTTATGAAATAGCTAACCTATTTCATTCTATAGGTTGCCAAACTGCTGTATACGGAAGCTTAGCAAACCTATTGACTCTGTTACGATTCTACGATAAAAGGTGCGGACTTTAGGTGTATAGGTTATGGTTTTCAACGCTTTCAATGTCAGATAATGATAGATTCATGATCTGCATGCAATTGCACATGTACAAAGTGCCGTCTGTTTTTCATTTCGATTAAAGAGGTAGAATATGGAATTTTACATATTCTAGGTATTCGTAGAAAATACCGTATACGTATATATTTTGAAAATATGTTTGACATGATTATTTGTTGTATGACTATACGATATATGGATAAAATACTTATTTGGCGAAAGGATACGCCCTAATACATGTTTTGCTAATATACACTATGCATGTAGAAATAGTGTATTCTATAAAATACTATATACATATAAAATTTGAAATTGGGTTGGCCATGATTTACTGTAGTATATGTATGCTAGATTTACTAGTATTAACTTCTGGGTGAATGGATTAGCCCTAATACATATTTCTCAACATATGTTGCGTATGTTATAAAGTGTGTAGTTTAAGTGTTTGTTGAAATGACTAAGTAAATATGGATTCATGATTTATGTCTGCCATGTGTATGGAACATGATTGAGGTGTGCTAGACAACCCCTTAGCAAAAGGATTTGCCCTAAATCACGCCACGGCTACTATAAGCTATATATGTAAAATGTGTAGCCTAAGTGTTTGTGGAAACGACTGAATGAATATGGAACTTGGATTCCTGCCTGCCATGACTATTCGTCATGGGTACACGCGTGTTATAATTGGGGTAATTCCCTAGTGAAAGGATTTGGCCTAATACCTATGTGATCAACATATGTCATTTATGTTGATGTAGGTAGTCTAAAGTGTTTGTTAAGATGTTGAATGAGTAATAGTTAGTAAATTGTAATGCATCAGGGCGTTGAGATATGATTCTCAACTCCTGTAACTATGTGTATGCTTTCTTTAGAGATCTGTGTGATTAGGAATTGAATATGTACAAACTCATGCTTGTGTTGTACTTCATAACATGCTTAACTGATTGTATGATTTTATCTATGTAATGCGTACGTTCAAATTTATGTTTACATTGTATGATCCGTCATGGGTGATGGGGGAGTGGTGTAACGATTCCGTGTAACAGCCCTGGCAGCCCTAAACGGATAATACCAGACTTTGATTGTATGATTCGAATCTTAATCTATTACTGCTTTACCAATCTGCAATTGAATGTGATTGGGGCTATTGTATAGTTCAGGCAGTCGGTAATGGGATCGAATTCGTGGTTGAGATTCATTTGTCACGTGAGATGTGTTCGACAAACCCGAGTCGTACTTCGGTTGGTGATAGTGGTTGGCCACGCGAAGTGCTTATGCACTTCATGTCATTCAATTGATTGTGCGCTCGAGCTAGTCAGGTTCGTCAAGTAACCCAATCTGTCTAATGTATATTCACCATGTTTGGTCACTACTGCTTGAACCTAGGGTACCAAACTTATCAGTGGAATCCCGTTAACCATGGTACCTCGATCCGCTAAGACTCATGAGCCGGGCATGGTGGTATGGGACACCGTGGTCAAGCTGTCGGCCTACGCTAGGGCCACGAACCTTCCCGTAGTGACCAGTGAGCAACCAGACTCGTGAGCCGATTATAGTGGTATGGGACACTATATTCGTGCTGTCGGCCTACATTGATAAGGTGATGGGGGAGCAGTGTAACCTTTATGCGTAACAACCCTGGCAGCCCTTTGTAGTGACCTCGAGCATACTCTGAATTTGTGGTGAGGCGACGAGTTTTGCCGCAGTGTATAGAGTATGAACTAGGCCTGTATCTATATAGTGATGAATCGTTAAAAGGGTGATGGGGGAGTGGTGTAACCTTTGTGCGTAACAGCCCTGACAGCCTTTGCAACGACCTAGAAACACACCATCGTATGAGATTAACTAGGATTGATGACCCTAAAATGGATCATGTTTGAATGATACAAGGGAGGTACCGTAGTTTCCCAATACTGCTATTTGAAATGGACTAATAACTACTCGGTAATCATGTTCATCATCGCACTACATGTACCTGGTAGATGTGGAGCACTGAGGGATGAACGCATTCACGAACGTAAGATGGTGTCGCATGAGGGTGGTTTAGCAAGGGCATACATCATGTCATTTCATACTTGCATTAAATAAGAGTAGTTAGAATTGTTTGATTGTACTGCTTTATCATTACTGCTTGACTGAATTGATAACATGTTAACCTATGCTTTATTGTTCCACTGAGTTGGCCACTATTCCCACATTACGGGACGGTATTTTAAAACACCTACCAGACCCTGTATCAGATGCAGGTATAACTGGAGCACAGGAGACTGAGCCCGACTTCTATAATGATCAGGAGGAGTTCTCCTACATGCAGTTCACTAGAGGCTTTGCATAGGCTGTCCAGTGCTACGCGGCTATAGGGTTGATAATTTCAGTTGTACTATTTTGATATTTTGATTCAGAACCAACATTTATATATACGGTGACTTAGTTAGTGTTCATACTCTGAAGATCAAGAATGTTTTATTATATATATATATTTATATACACCTTTCAGTCTTCCGCTTACGTTTTATACATGGATCTGGAGTATGACTTACTGTTTTGGTAGAATCTCACTCATGTTTATTGTATTAACACAGACAACATTTAATCATCATTATCTATGTTGCATAAGTGATGTTCTGGAACTTGAGAGTTGAGTTTATGCTCGACTCCCGATTTTCAGGGCGTTACGTATGTTGATCACATAGGCATTAGGCTAAATCCTTTCACTAGGGAGTTGCCCCAATTATAACACACGTGCACCCACAACGGATAATCATGGCAAGCATGAATCCAAGTTTCATATTCATTCAGTCATTTCCACGAATACTTGGGCCATACATTGTAACATATATAGTGTATATTGGTGGCGTGATTTAGGGTAAATCCTTTTGTTAAAGGGGTATCACCAAATATAACAATCATAAATCCATGACAATTAGTCATGGCGAGCATGAATGAGAATTCTATACTCATTCAATCATTTTCACAAACACTTAGAATCCACTATTTTCACATACATAGTGTATATTAGCAAAACATATATTAGGGTAAGTCCTTTCGCCAAACAAGTATTTTACGCATATATAATATGTTCATACAACAAATAATCATGGCAAACACATTTCCAAAATTTATACGTATACAGTACTTTCTAGAATACACTATTTCAACATACATAGTGTATATTAGCAAAACATGTATTAGGGCGAGTCCTTTCTCCAAATAAGTATTTTATCCATATATAATATATTCATACAACAAATAATCATGGCAAACACATTTCCAAAATTTATACGTATACGGTACTTTCTAAAGATACCTAGAGTATGTAAAAGTCCATTTCTTCATCTTTAATCGAAACGGAAAACAGATAGCACTTTGTACATGTGCAATTACATGCAGATCATAAATCTATAATTATCTAACATTGAAAGCGTTGAAAACCATAACCTATACACCTAAAGTCCTCACCTTTTGTCGTAGAATAGTAACGGAGTCGATGGATTCGCTAAGCTTTCGTATACGGCAGTTTGGTAACATATAACATGCTTTCGGATAGTTATTTCATAACCTACAACCTTTACAACTCCAAAACAGATTAGGGTTAGGGTTTCTTACCTAGAAACGAAGTCAAAATCGCCAGAAAAGCGATGAGAATGGGGTGGTGTAGCTTGTGTAGCGGCAGAGGATAGTAGTAGGGAGTTCCTCCCACTTCTCTCTCACTTTCTCTCTCTTTTCTCTCTTTCTCTCCTAGGGTTTTCTCAAATGCATATGGCTAATAGAGAGAGGGTTTTAAGGTCCTTATATAGCCTAAAAAGTCACCAAATTAGACTTATGGTCAAGGTATACTTAGGTTATAACCAAAGCAACCTAGTTTCAACTCAATGGTGGACTTCTAACGGGCCTCCCTGAGCCAAAAGTCAGACTTAATCTCACAGACTCTGGATCTAGGTGGAGTTAAGTTTTCGTTCTGGTCGGATTCCCAGATCACGCGTGGCAGACCAGTTTCAGTTCAACGGTCAGCAGATCTCGATCGGGGATTTCGAGTACATGGATATGTTTGGGGAAATATCCCTGATCCGAGGGTGTAATTTAGTCTGATTCTGAAGGTCAAGTTGCTTAATACTGACCCGCAAGCGACAAGTCTCAGATTTATTTATTTTGAATTTAATTTAGAAATATTTTCACATTTCTCACACTCTCCACTCCGAGCTCAAGCGAATAGCACTGGGACACTATCTGGGTTTGATTTCTGAGATGGTTGTCAAGCCCAGCAAGGCAGCCCTAATTCCTTAACTTGGTATTATTTGGACTTCCGATGTGCAGTCTAGATCTGATACGGAGTTCCAATGTGCTCCTGAAAGCAGTCGGGTAATGAGTTTGATCCTAGATTTTAGGGTAACCTAGCGTCAATGATTCTACAAGTTTTAGGTCTTGTAGATCGTATTTAAAGCGATTCTATCGGATTTCATGGCTAATCTAGTTTAGCACTTAGTTAACTTTGTCAAATTTCTAAAGGATTTAGTCCTGTAAGATTTCTGTTTAAGGTAGTACTTGAGCCTTTATAGTTATGTTTAGTTTAACTATTCTTCTTCATCACCTAAACTTTAAGATAGTGTTTAATGTGAAAGTACTTAGAAGGATTTAAAGAACGAGGTGGTGAAAGGTGAGATTTGTGAAGGAAATGGGTTAAGAAGCGATTTTAGACTGTGGGATTGAGTTCTGACAAGTTAATAAGGTGTCAGGAGCGACCCATTGCCTAAGGACATCTAATTCCAGGTTGAAAAAAATCCGGGATGTTACATATACTTCTATATCTGAATATCTGAGATCACAGCTCACACACATACACAGTCATATCCATCATAAACTAGTTTGCATATTGTCCACTTTTTAAATAGTTTGTGATTGGACCCTCTACTGGGCTTGGAAGCCAGTAAAGTTATTTCTTAGTAATCCTAATATGTGCTAGCTGATTAGGATTCGTGTAATAGGATTTTAAATAAACCATAAAAACTTTAAAAGTCCTATTCGCCCCCCTGTAGGACATATTAGCATATTCTTACTTTAAATAAAGTGGTCTTCACCGCCATTTCACCATGTGCTGGAGTCCACCGGATGCCCCATCTTTCCACTCTGCATTTTTCAGTTGAGTGTCAGGTCATCTCCTTTTCCACCCATGGCACACTGTACATTCTTTGTAGCCTTGGTGTTAATAGAAAATACCTTAACACCTTTGTAGGTACTTGAGCTCGTTTCGACTTTGAATCAAGATCTGTCTTGTACCTACAAGTACCGTAGTTTGGACAACGCATCTTCGTCTCATGCTTTCTCCAGTATAACACGCAGTCATTTGGACATGAATGAATGTTCTAGTAATCGAGACCCAACTTTGTAATGATCTTCTTTGCTTTGTAGGTATTAATTGGGGTCTTATTACCGAATGGCAAGACATTCTGGAGTAGTTGAAGAAGCGTCGTAAAGCTTTGTTCACTCCATCCATGGTTCACCTTTAATTTAAAAAGCTGTACAATGAAAGTCAGCACGGTGAACTTGTGACAACCAGGATAGAGCTCAGTCATCGCATCTCATAAATTTGCTTCAAACTCATTGGTTGAAGCATCTCCAACAACGTCTTCAGCTTTGGGGGCTACATTGAGTTCATCTTGAATAACTTGGTCCAGGTTATTACAACCGAGGTCTTCAACAACCGCATTGACAATGTTATTTATGTCTGCCACACTATGGTACTGGTGAGAAGTTGTGTGTTCGGTACACTTGGGTGACGCATGCTCACCGTGCATGTTTCACACCCTATATGTTAGATTAAATCCATATTTAATCAGATCTATCACCACACCATCAATTGTGCAAGTTAAACGTAGACATTTGCATCTGGTACATAGACAATGAATGGCTTCTATACCAGGAAGATGTTCTTTTACAAACTTCACAAAGCTCATCATACCATCTATAAATTGTGGGTCCAGGTAATGTAGAGTAATCCACTCCCTCGAGTCCATTGGATACCACCTGTAGGTAGGCACACGTTTATACACCTAATTCATCATCTAACTAAATATTGACAACATTTATAAAAATAAAAGATATCTAACCAACTTTATGTAACAACTTGCAACTTAACCTATTGGGAACCATCATGCACCATAATATCTTACGGCAGAGCGGCTTCTGAGGAGTTACAAGTTGGATTTATACAAAAGAATATAAATAAAGAAATATAAATATAAATTAAGCAAGACTGTAGGTAGGCACACGTTTATACACCTAATTCATCATCCAACTAAATATTGACAACATTTATAAAAATAAAATATATCCAACCAACTTTATGTAAGAACTTGCAAATAACCTACTGGGAACCATCATGCACCGCAATATCTTATGACAGAGCGGATTCTGAGGAGTTACAAGTTAGATTTATACAAAAGAATATAAATGAAGAAATATAAATATAAATTAAGCAAAACTGTAGGTAGGCACACGTTTATACACCTAATTCATCATCCAACTAACTATTGACAACATTTATAAAAATAAAAGATATCCAACCAACTTTATGTAACAACTTGCAACTTAACCTACTAGGAACTGTCATGCACTGTAATATCTTACGGCAGAGCAGGTTCTGAGGAGTTACAAGTTGAATTAATATAAATTATACCTGATAAAATAGGTTCTTATCTGCAGTAAGAGAAGTGGACTTCTAACAAATAGGATTATATTCCTGAAACAAAACAAGCATCATCTTTCAATTCAAGCTATATCAAAAAATCACAAATATATGGTTGATTTGATTAAAGAGGCATTTAGCATTCTATGGAAGCATTTAATGCACCACATAATCCATTGCATTGTTGGAATGTATTGTTAATATTTGAAATAAGTTGACCAGTTTGCTAAAAAGAAAAGAATTAGGGATGATTTCTTTTTGTGAGCTAAAGGAAATACAATCATGAATTAATAAATACTAGTCATAAGGGCATTGAGTAAAAGAATACATATTTCTGTTATCTTCTTAAGTTAGAAAAGAAGTTTGTACTCTCCCTATATTTTTGTGCATATCAAAAAATTTCTAATCATACTTGTCTCTATCTAGACGAGCTAATTATCTCTATCTAGAGGTGCTAATTGTCTCTACCCCATTTGGTAACATACCAGCTACTGTCCTCATACAGTTTACATGCGAGTTGAAATTTCAACAGCACCTCCCCATATTCTCCAGATATATGTAAAATTCAACACTAACTAGTTGCCACATATAATCCATTACACATGGATAAAGGAAACCAATTAGTAAAGAACTACATATCCAGAGAAAATATAGGGAGACACTACCAAATTTCCAACTACATGTAAACTGAAAATGATGACAACCCAAGTACATGGTGTAGTACCGAACTGTCCAAAATGGGACAATTTAGGAATCCATAAAGAACAAGAATTTTCAGTCGAATGAATATACTTATTCAATATAAATTCCTAAATGGGGAGGATACATTGTTAAACCACTAGGTGGCATAAATACTAATTCTAATTGTATCATGACAGAACACCAAGAAAGAAATGGGTTATAGTGAAACACGATCAATTATTTTAACAGTTTTTTAAGCATAACTATAAATAAGTACAGAAAATATATTTATCTCAAAAACATCATACACAGTCTAACATATCTGTACTTCATGTGCAAGAGCTTCACCTAAATGACCCAAGTTGTGCTGTTGTGTATGTAGCTTGTCTAAGCAATCCAGCCGACAACCCCTGGAAAAAAAAAAAACCACTACATCTTAGACACCTTAAAATAAAAGGCCTCAAACAAAAATAGGATGTAATACTCTGAAACCTTGAACAGGTTGATAAAGCCAAAAAATAGTTAAAAATGATAAATTGCATAAAGAAAAACCAATATCAAGTCACAGAAAGGGCATCTTTAAGCTCTAACAATGAACTTGCAGATGGATTGTGAAAGTTTTTACTACTTGCATTAAGAATCCAGAAATCATTTAGAGAACAAAGTAAATAAAGTTACAAAACATTTAAAAAAAAAAAAAACAAAATAATACAAGTGGCTAAAAAATAACTCCTATAGAACATTCCTCCATTCATCTTTAAAGAGAAAACTAGGAGCATCAAAGGTTATACTATTAAACACTTATAAACATGTTCCAAAAAGATTAATTCAAAAGGTAAATGCATATTGCTTATTAATTTAGGTCTAATACTATTAGTTTTCTAAGGCACAACTGCAGTAGGTTATCCCACCATGAAGCTCAAAAATCAACTCAATTTAACCATTAAATGTCCCCTGTATGAATGTAGTGCTTTTAGGTGGTTGTTTGCTATTTTCTATTGTGTACCCCACTTAATAGTTGGATCCACCTGATTTTTGGGCATCCCATTTTCATAGTGGGAGAACCTTAGCATATAGGCGAGATGTCATACAAATACCATGGTGTTCCCCATATGTCAAATATACAACTTAAATGGCATACATAAGTGTTTACAGAAAATTTTGAGCCTTCTCTCACTTAGCAAAGCTAGTTTTTATCAGGTGTTCACCAAGTAATGGGTGAGAACAATCTAAATGCTACTTTAAAAAAAAAACTTACATATATATATATATATATATCATAGTTCAGTTACCATTGCGAGCATGAAATGGATGGTTTTTTTTATCTCATGCTTATGTTCTACATGTTCAGAATAACATCAGGAGTTTCAACACCCGGTCAAGGGTTCGAGTGCCCACAGGTGGTAAAATCCCACAACAGCGTGCGTGTGTGGGGGTGTGTACATGTGTAAAAAAATAAAAAAATAAAAAAAAATAAAAGAAAAAAAGAAAAACTATTCTTAGCCAGAACTAAATTGGCTGAGGCCGGAAAATACCACCTGCACCTGCACCAATCAAATATAGCTATTGGGGAACCATCATATCCACTGAATCCGCATCCGTTTGAAGGTGGTTCGGAGTAATACGTCACAAGGTGGCTCATCCATTACCTCAAGGATGGGTTGTACCAATGGGAGCCCTCCTAGTCAGGCCTTAACAAACTCGACATGGGGCCAGTATAAACATCATGATTGGTCCACCAACTTTTCAAATAGGCTTCATTTTTCAACTCATGGCTAAAAATGGATAGAAGGCGTCCATCATACAGCTATGGGTGTTACAAAGCTTTCAACAGTAGACGATAAAATAGGGTGGACACCATTCATTCATTTTTCCAGATCATTTTAAGGCATGAGCCTAAAAATGCACGGAAATGTTCACAATGATCAAGTAATGCATCTCTCACAAAAATGCCATGTTAGTGCTTATGCAACGAGTCCACCCCATCACCAACACGTGCAAGTCTCATTCACATTCCTCGATGGAACATACAAATAGTAAAGATAACTTGACACTTCACAACATAGAATGAAAGCCCAACATTCAATCCCATAAGCAGCCATTACAGCCATTTCAATTGTTGAGTAAAGTCCTCCATTCAAAAATCATGATTATGTGTTGTGTTCACAAGTTAAGGAAATGAAAAAAATTAAAAAACAGGGGCTGAAACCCCTACCTCAACACCAATCTGATATTTCAAGTATCATTTTCTAGAACATGTTAAAGGCCCGTTTGGTAAATGCCTAAAAATGGGATCATCTCATTTTAGTTAAACAGTAATTACACATTAGAGATCTTGTTGTTGGTTATCATGATTATTTTAAACCTAAAGACCCTGTTTGGTAGACACCTAAACATGAATTCATCTCAATTTAGCTGACATTGACAGTAATTATGTATTACAGGTGTTGACCTCTAATACAAAATGTGTTCCTATCATTTTAGTTAACAACAATCATTATCTCCAATACATAATGACTGTCAGCTAAAATGAGATGAATTCATTTTTTAGGTGTTTGCTAAACAAGGCCTCACCCAAAAAGCAATATGACCTCTAATACATAAACACAATTAACTAAAATGTGATGAACTCGTGTTTAGGAATCTTCCAAACAAGACAGCCCTAGAAAACATGTAATAGTAGGGAAGTGGCACAACATTTCTAATACTAACAGCAGAAAAGGAGGTGGATGCATTATGAGGGGGGCCTGTCGATATCAGTATAAAGAGGTAAATATCCAGTTAGAATTTTTGTGAAGGAACATCAAATAAATTAATCTTCTACATCACCAAAAAGCATGTGTTAATGCATGCATTCATAATAAATAAATGAGCATGCATGTATGTATGTAGTATATATGCTAGGATGGAACCCATGAAATTGCATATCACCAGAGGCTTACACAACTTGAGTAATTCTTTTTCTCCATGGGAAATATGGGTGCAGGCATTGATTTTGCTTGAATACAAAACTACAAGCTACGCAAACAAACAACATATGCATGAAACGATATGCCATTTAACCAAATGTCGATCCGTATATAAATCCCAACCAGGAGCCAAAACCTCGACTTGGACCCTAACCAGGAACCGAAGCCTCAGCCCGAACCCTAACCCGAAACTGAAAACCCCAAAACTCGCATCCCAAAAACCCCCGACCCAATCAAAACCAACTCGAGGCTTCATTCAAACCATCCAAACACCAAAATAGGGTCAAATGACCTCTCAGCACAGGTGAAAATTGGATTTCCGCCTAAACATTTTTCCAATCCCAACACCCTTCGCAACAATGAAAGATTAAAGTCTGTGATACAAAATGTCTACATTACCTTGGGCCTTGAGTTGAGTATGGCAGTGGAATTGGAATTCTACCGCTGTGCATTCAACTTGAACCCAACACCCTATCACAACAATGGAAGATTGATGAAAGAAGACGCCGCTCGAAGGAAGAAGACGCGGAAGAATGAAAATGGGAAAAGAGAGGAAACAACGCTCATTATTTTAGAAATCCTCTTCTGAATAATATAAAATTTTCAAATCCGAAACAGTGTGCGTTTACCACTATTTATAACAAAAATTCTGTTAACAATCGTACATGCAAGAGGGACCATTTCTAGATGGTTAAGATTGTATTATATAAGAAAATTTTAAATATTTACAACTAGAAGGATTATTTCAATGGTTTGGATAACTCTATAACATTGCCACTATTTTCATGAATGAGTCACCACTATTTTACATTCTGTACAAAACTCACAGTTTTTTTTATAGAACAATAAAATGGTAACCATAGCTTTGGAAAGGGGAGGGCTCTATGGACGCCACCAAGATGGATATGTTTCATCCACGCCGTCCATCCATTTCTCCACATCATTTTGGGATTAATCCCCAAAACTGAGCCCTAAATAAGTCTTGGGTGGACCACAAAATGAGAAAACACTAGACGGTTGGACGTTCACCATTCAAAACCTATGTTACGCTGACGGATTATTGGGTTTCAATGGATTTTAGCCATCAGCAATACCAACGGATTTTACCTGTAACCAAAACCACCCCAAGTCCGTCGGCTTTGCCTAGTTTTTTGGTAGTGGAATGTCAGGTCACCAACATGGCTCTGCATTAGGCAGTGCATGATTTAAGAATGGGACTTCACCCAGTCAACGAAAAGTCAAGTAGAAATCCAAAACAGTTTTTCTTAAAAAATTCCTTTCTGCTAGGATTCTTGTCCAAATCTTCTATCATGTACTCCTTCAAAAAACTGATGGAACACTCCGAAGAGACCTGTGCCTTCTCGAAGTCTAAGCAGGTGGTCATCCTTGGCTGGTTCCGACGTACATTCCAATAAGGTTCTAGATTATTAATCGATAAGAGTAGAAGATGGTCTTGCAATTATATGAGTTGAAATTTATCATGGGTTGTAGTTATATTATATAGTGGATCATGGTTGTAATCAACAAATGGTCGTGGTTGACAATCACAACCCATATAACATGTGAGCCATGGTCCATTGTTCCTGTCAACCGGGATCCACTGGGCATGTCAACCACGAACACAACCACGACCCAATGTATACAATAAGTCGTGGTTCACATGAATAATGGGTCGTTGTTATCATGTTATATGGGTCGTGGTTGCTAACAGACAAAGAAGGGTCGTGGTTCTCTTGCATGTGAACCACGATCCGTTGTACATGTGAACCACGATCCACACTGGGTCGTGGTTAACAATGATGAACCATTGTACATGTAAACCACGATCCGTTGTACATGTGAACCACGATCCACACTGGGTCATGGTTAAGAACAACGATCCATTGTACATGTGAACCACGATCTGTTGTACATATGAACCATGATCCACACTAGGTCGTGGTTGACAACCACAAACCATTGTACATGTGAACCATGATCTGTTGTACATGTGAACCATGATCCATTGGGCATGTCAACTTGCATTTGATGTACATAATGGGTCGTGGTTCGCTTGCACATTGGCTCGTGGTTGTCATCCACATTGGGTCATGGTTGATAACCACGATCCATTTTGCCTATCAACCACGACCCATCATTGTTCATGTAAATCACGACCCTTTGTTCATGTAAACCACAACCCTTCTCAATAAGCTATCAACCATAACCATTTTTGTATATCTTTCAACCATGACCCATTGGGTTTAAGTTTACATTAACAATGAGACGACGTTGATTGGTAAGATAGGAATAACTGAGTGTCATGGTTCTCAACCAAGAACCATTGTTCATGTGAGTGGACTGAGGGTGGAGTTTGGCAACCACGACCCATTGTTCATGTCGTTCGAGATTGGCATACACTGAGGAATGGACTGAGAGTGGAGTTTGGAAAACATGAGGTCTTGTCCATATACCTTGTTTTGCCATTTATATGGAAAGATGTCGGAGCTGGACTGAAGAAGTGATAAACTTGCTAAGTAGCGGTGGAGGGTCTCAAGGAAGAAGATTCAAAGGCAGGAAGGGGTGAGGGTCACAAAGAAGAAGCTTCAAATGTTAATGGAAGAGTTGGTGTTTAGTATGGGGCCAAATGGTCATTTTCCCTTTTATACATTCCCCCGTACGACGTCTCTAAGTCTCATCGAATTGCATTTTGTCTAATCCGCTCCGTCCATTCTCATAGTAAAATTAAGGAAGTCAAATGTCCAAAGAATTATCAAAATATTCAAATATGATGGACCACAACAGTTCAAAATAGTAAGTAATGTATAAGCAAAGAATTTGCCCTTTTTCCTCAGTGTGGGCCACTGATAGCTCGATACGGTGTCAAGATTACACATTTGTAGGGAACTCATCAGTCTTGAATAATACTAACGGATTAGATCTGATTTATGATGGGCCCAGAGATCAGAATAAGAGGATCGACACTTGGTTTTAGGCATTGGGAATTGTGAGTGAATTTATCCGCCTTCTCTCGCCATTTTTTCTGTACCTACGTGTGATTTATTAAAACAGTACAAAGTAAGATTTGTGGAGCCCGGAGTGATGTGTATATGTCATCTAACCTATTCATCATATGTAATATACGTATATAAAGGGATAGCATAAATATCAAGTTTATCAGAAAGGAGTATGGCCCACTTAGTTTTCAACGCTTGATCACTATTTATTAGGGTGTGGTCCACTTCATAAGTACTATTCATAATTTTGGATAAAGATTACGATGAACTCATACAACTTATGAACTGTGTATATTGAAAACTTACATCACAGTTGTCCCACAACCGGGAGATGACCAAAGCCATATGAGACAGACAAGCAACCACCACAAGACTTCCTGCATCGACTTCTCTTCTTTATCATTACCTCTTTTTACATGTAAAGGGTATTTTGGTCCAAAAAAAGACAACCACGATCCATATAACATGACAACCACGACCCATATAACATGACAACCACGAACCATAACAACTGACAGGATCCATGTAACATAACAACCATAACCCATATAACATGACAACCACGACCCATATAACATGACAACCACGACCCATAACAACTAGCAACTATGACCCATGTAACATGACAACCATGACCCATATAACATGACAACCACGATGCAACAATGTAGAGCCCAACGAGTTGGGCCTTGCATACGGCCCTGAAAAGCACGATCCATATAACATGACAATCACAACCCATATAACATGACAACCATGACCCATAACAACTGACAACCACGACCCATGTAACGTGAAAACCACAACCAATATAACATGACAACCACGACCCATAATAACTGGCAACCACAACCCATGTAACATGATAACCGCGACCCATACGACATGATAATCACGATGCATTAGTGTGGGCCCAACGAGTTGCGCCTTGCACACGGCCCTGAAAAGCATGATCTATATAAGATGACACTTACTACATTCCATAATATTATAATAATGTTATTAATATCAGGGCTAGGGCACATAATATCAGCATGATCCTAATATTATAATAATGTTATCAATTACATTAACCTTGACAACCATGACCCTTACTACATTACAAGCACGACCCTTACCACATTACAACCACGACCAATACCAAATAATTTTGGGTCGTGGTTGTCATGTGGTAAGGGTCGTGGTTGTTAGTTAACATGGGTCATGGTTGTCATCCACGATGGATCATGGTTGTAAACCACAATCCTTTGTCATCCACGAAGGGTCATGGTTGTCATCCACATTGAGTAATAGTTCACATGCATAATGAATCATGATTGTCATCCACATTGGGTCGTGGTTGTCATCCACGATCCTTTGTTACGGAATGCGATTGTCATCTACATTGGGTCGTGGTTAATAAACATGCATCATATACTTAAATGCCAGCATCAATAAGTATATTACAATTCAGAAATCCAAAATTCTCATTAGTGTGATTACATTAATTACAATGAAAAAAAATTGAAAGTAATAAGTCCTCATCAGCCTCAACCTGCAGAGATGAAGGTGCATCAACACCGATTGTGACCTATTCAACTACATCTCAAGCATTTGAGTGTTAGCCTATCTTCTCCTTAGGATGTAATTCGAACCTTTTTCAGTCTTCCAACAGATCTTCTCGTTTGTGGAAGTTTCATATTCTCACATAAAATGTTCACTTCGTCTGGAATTTTCCATTGTGTCTTGTTAAGCACTGAGTAAACTGACTCTTGGTATGTTTTACATAATACTTCTTTTAAGTAGAATGAAGAGAAATATTTGTAAATATCAAGCTGATACTTATCGCAAGCTGCTATCACATGAACACAAGGCAGAACATAGAACTAAACTCACCGCACGTACACTTCATTCCTCTTAACTTCACTACATCGGTCATTCCCTGTACTGTCACTTGAAACTCATCCGCTGAAATCACAATCGCAATACATTGTGTCTTTCGCACTTCCGAGTGATAAAGTTTGCTCAATCTTTTTCTGCCCAAGGAGTCAAAATTCCTTTACAAGTCGAGGCTTCATCTCATTTATGGAGGAAGAAGTCTTGGATTTTACTCCTTATTGCTTCAAGAAGTTTTGTGACGAAGTACTCTCATACATCTATGAACAATTCATTCATGCTCTCAATGATGTTGGTAGTTACGATGTTATATCTCATGTCGAGAAAGAATATGGATGCCCATCCTTCCTTTTCTATACCATTAAGGAACTGATATGATGTAGGGTTCACCATTTGAATGCATCGCATCATCTCCCAAAACGTGGATGTCCTGCATATCTTAACATCACCCCAAAAGTATTCTCTCACAAAATCATCCGAACACACCTTCTTCATGTTTCCTCGAATATAATGAGTACAATATCCATGGATTACATAGGGAAAGATGTTAGAGACTTCACTGACCAACCCTTTGTGACGATCTGATACTATAACTAGTTATGGAAGAATCCTGATTTTTTTTAGATAAATTTCCAACCACCTCCAGCTACTATTGTTCTCTGATTCTCTGATCCCATATGCTACAGGCAGGATGTGATTTTTTTTTTATCCAATGCAGTAGTCATGAAAAGAACACCCTTGTACCTTCCTATCAAATGTGCGGCATCAACACGCAAAACCCTTCAAATATGCAAATGTCGGCTTCTAATACACTGTCCAATTGCAATGAAGCATCTTTCAAAACTATTTATTTCTTCATTCACCTATAACTCCTCCATAGTCCCTAAATTGGCATTTCTCAACTCCTGAAGATAGGTCGGAAGTTCATTATAAGATCCCAAGACTTATTCTATTGCAATCTCTTTACTTTTTCATGATTTCTTGTAGCTGATCTCAACCCCATAGGTCTCACTCATTCGATATTGAATTTCTTTTGGCGTGTAAGTCAGTTGTGAACTAATACGACTAACGTCAAATTCACTAGTTATCAGACTGGTGGCTTGACGATGATCTCTTCCCTTCCTCTTCGAAGTTACTATATCACATCTGTCCTCCACAGTCGTTGACTCGAAGCGGCGCATCATCTCAAACGATATGCTACATGTATGCTTGGAGTTGTAAGTCTTTATTTTGAACATCCCTGCACCATCCAATTTTGAAGCGTGCATCCTCCAACTGCAATTTCCTATAATGTACCTAATCGTATATCTCATCTTGTTAGACTTCAAGACTTTATATTGGAAGTTGTGGTGCTTTTCATATTTACATAGAAAATATTGTAATCGGCCTTTGTCCTTAAACACTTGTCTAACAAATATTTGAATTGGATCTTTACACCAATTTCAGATATCCTTAATGATCTAAATTGACAAAAGCTTCATTAGATGGAGCGAAGACAATATATAATGATCTAAGAATATCTCCATTTTCTTCATAGACCGGTATGGGCAAATATAAGTTTATAGGCTGTGGATTAAACTGCACCGAGGGATCAAAAGACGCGTCATTAACGAAAGGTATTTGGATATTGCAGTCGTTAATTGTTCCTTGAAATTGATCATTACTTGAAGGGTCGAGTATATCACAATCATTGAGTCCTCGATCATGATATCTATCATTACTTGATGGGCCAGGTATGTCACAGTCATCATTTCCTCGATCATGATATATATCGTTACATGAAGGGCCGAGTGTATCACAATCGTCGAGTCCTCGATCATGATATCTATCATTACTTGAAGGGCCATTTATATCAGAATCATCAACTCTCTGATCATTCTTTGAAGGCTCCAAATTAAGGGATGATAGGTTCGAATGTAAAGTAGAATGTATGCTATTATGTTTTACGAGAGGTCTACACCTCACTTTCTCTACATACAATGGTATTTGTGTTGGTGGAGTTTGTCCACAGAATAACATATATGCTTTGAGATCTTCATCATCTTTGATTCTATGTGGGCGGAGGAATCCATGTACTGCATCACCATACATAACTTTAATTATCAAATCAAATTCATCCGATGTAGTCTTTGTAATCTGATGCATTTTATGTAGGAGTTGTCAATACGTAATATCATCTCTCACAACATATCCTTTCGAGTCTCCACCGTCATAGGTAGAAATTCCCTTGTCATATGCACTTTCTCCATCATAATAGCATAGGATGGGCCTACGACCCATATTCTTCTAATATTGGTTAACCTGCAATAAATATGAATGGGTACAGCTTGTCAAAAATGAAGGGTCGTGGTTGTCATCCACAGTGGGTCATGGTTGTCATCCACATTGGGTCGTGGTTGTCAACCACGACCCACTTGTGGATGACAACCATGATCCAGAACAAGGGTCGTGGTTATGATGAACAATTGGTCATGGTTTTCATCCACAATAGGTCGTGGTTGTCAACCACGACCATATGTGGATGATAACCACGACACATATGAAGGGTCATGGTTATGATAAACAATGGGTCGTTGTCGTGCCCTAAACCCGAAAATCGGATTCACAAGAATCCCGATGCCAAATTCGATGCCGACAGCATCCGTATTACCTCATTCTCGGCTCCTAGTGCCCATATGCCAGGTTCTGATCCTGGAATCCTATAAGGAAGATTTTTCATCGTACATTTATCTCATAAGAAGCATAACCACAAGTTTACCTAAATCACAAAAACAACTTCATTATCACCTAAAAGAAGAGAGAGAGAGAGAGAGAGAGAGAGAGAGAGAGAGAGAGAGAGAGAGAGACGGTGTAGCGGAGGGACCCCGCCACTATGGGCCCCTCTTTATATTGCATACATCAATGTGGGTCCCACCACAAATGGGCCCCCAAATACACAATAATCAATGGTTGAAAATTTATAAAATCACCCACCTTTGATCTTCTTGGACTCCTCCTTCCATCGATGTGATCTAGAGCTACAAGGGGTGGATTTTAACGGTTGAGATCATCTTTGAAGGGTTGGATTGAGTGGTAGGGAGTGGGCCACACAAAGCTCTCTCATGGAGCTTACTTGGACGTGGGTTGCTCTCATGGAGCTTGGAAGAAAAATGAGAGAAAGATGAGAGAGAGAGGTGATGTGAGTGATGGAGTGATGGGGAGATGGATGGGTGAAGTGATGGAAAGTTGACTTTTAGGGATGGGAAGTTATACTTGGGAATGGGTGTGAGTGATGGGAGTGATGTGATATATACTTGACATTTGATGTGATGGATTCTCTCGGGATTATAACGCACGGTGTTTTCCTTAAACTGAATGCGAGCCCACATCTCTTGGCCCGAGTATTGCCTCAGCACGCGAGACACGATGTTGGAACCGCAGCGACAGCGAGGTCGCTAGGGTACAAGTCTCTGATCGAGTCGACTCTAGAATGCGGGATATGACTCAGGGTCGTGCGCAAATACTGATTACAGGTCGCGGGTTGCTAAAATTGGATCGGGAGGACCGTGGAAGCCTATGGAATGGTACAGGCTAGAATACGGGTCTCACAGTTGTGGTTATCATCCACGTTGGATTGTGGTTGGGAACCACGACCCACTATGCATTACAACCGCGATCCAGACAAAGGGTCATGGTTATGATGAACAATGAATCATGGTTGTCTTCGCTACTAAAAATGGAGTAAAAGCTAAGGACCATTGGGGCTTTTAGCTACTATTTTAAATCATAGCTCTATTGCTACGAATTTAAGTCATAGTTAAAAGCCTGAAAAAACTAAAAAATAAGCAGCGCATTTTTATTTTCCTCTGGGGGGCTGTTTTCTCATCCTTTATTTCCTCTCTTTCCCTCGGGTGGGTTGTTTTCCCTCTCTCTCTCTCTCTCTCTCTCCCAACCACTCCTTCAAAATGCAGGAGATATATCGAAACCCCCATCCCTTCCTTTCTCCACTCTTCTCCTTCATCCCACGCCCTAAATCTACAGAAACCCCTTTAACCAGCCGAGCCCTAGATCTATAGAAATCCCTTCAACTAGATGATCCCTAGATCTACAGAAAGCCCTTCGACCAACCAAAATATGCTCCCAAAACATGCTCTCTCGAAATCATTTCTAGGGTCTCTCTCTCTCTCTCTCTCTCTCTCTCTCTCTCTCTCTCTCTCTCTCTCTCTCTCTCTCTCTCTCTCTCTCTCTCCCCCCCCCCCCCTTGTTATTCTTCGCTTCGTCTTCTTCTTCCTTCTTCATTGCCTGGCCTATCTCCCTTCCTCACTCATCTTTTCTTCTTTTGTAGGGAGGCTACTTCCCCAACACAATCCGATATCATCAGAGATCCCTCTCTGAGGTGTGTTCTTTTATGCAAAATCCGAATACTTCGATTCAAAATCCACAGATGGTTGAGAGGTGTAGTGGAAATCCATAGAAATAGAGATCAAATCCCTACTAGAGAAGCTGTTGGACGTCAAGGATGCAATGACCGCTCATGCAATCCCCACAACCTCCATCACCCAGAAGCTTACACGTCACAGAGAGATCCTTCGCGAATTCACTTAATGATGCAATATGCAGGTTTACTTTAGTTGCTTTAGGGTTTTGATTTTGTCTCTAAAATGTGATGGTTTGGACTGACATACATGTATGTCAAGTGTGACTATATTAGTCATGCACACTGTGTTTGACAAAATGACTGAAAGAAACCTTGTCTCATGTTGTACTATTGCATATTTCACCTTGAATAGGCTATGATATTTTCACCCTCCTTTTTTACGGATACCATCTTCGCTTATACTTTTGGTAATGAAATGGTATCAAGTTGTACAATTGCATATCACCAGAATTAGAAAAGAAAGGGTGCTTTTCTCTTTCCATTCATTGACTGGTTTGCTCTTTTTTTTTTTTTTTTTTTTTGGTATTGTTATGAATTTGGTTTTCTTTACTATTTTAACGAGGAATTAAAGCAATTGGATCCTATTATGCTATGATGTTCACTATAGTGTTCCAATCTATCTACCTATCATTTATTAATGCATATTCTCTCCCTCTGTTTTTTAAAATTAAAAAACTTTTTTCCCCAATCTTTTCAAGATAGATGTCCTGTTAGAACTGGTGATTGAGAACCACTTTTCCCCAAATGATGGTACTCTTGAGGTATGTTATTGCACCTTAATTTCTTTCTTAATAAGATAATATATCAAATTCCCCTTTATTTTATTTTATTGTTTTCTACACATCAACATGCATATAATATATGTAGGAACTGATGTCTAAAAATACGATTATTACTTGACTTTATCCTTGCTATAGTTTGAAATTGGTTAGCAATAAGGAATGGGATGAACTAGCGCAACACAAACATTTTGGAGATCGTTCTTTGGATCTCCCAAACAATCCCTTGGATGATATTATTGATCAGGTAGCTAGTGGTTTCATGCCTTCAATATAGTTCCTGAGATTGTTGAATCTAGTTGAGGCCTTCTAGAAACAAGATGTGTTTATGTGGATGCATTGACCTGTTTGGCTATTGCTTCTCATTCTTAAAGCTGATGCAATCTTTCTTGTACTGGAGTATTTTGTTATGTTGTATGATTGTGACATTTAGTAGTTTTTGAGGTTCGAGATTCTGTCCAATGCGAGTTTAATTTTTGTAAATTAAAAGCATAGTTTGCTGAGACTATGTATACATCTGAATTTACTGTAATTTTTTCATTTTGAACTTGTGTGGAAATGTTTATGCCATCATTATTTGTTGTCATTTTGTGGAGCTTTATTTTTAAAAGCTTCAATTTTTCAACGTTAGTTTGTTTGTCTTATGGATTGTTGTGCTATGCTAGCATTCAAACAATAGACCTCAAGATAACTGAGGAACTTTTCCATTTCCATGTGAGTTGGGTCACATTATGAATATTTTCCACCATTTTTTTCTGTTTGGTTTCAGCATTGCATTGTTTTGAATGGTACTTGTGTTGGTATGTGCATTTAGGAAGTTGGATGGGTAATGACCATCATCCAAATCACTCATAACAAATGAGTGTCATATACATGTCTTTAAGTTTACCAGAGTAAATTTTCCATGAATGCTCAGCATATCAAGCTCATGGACTTGGCATGGATATGTTTAATGTGGCCTAGGTGCGGAACCATCTGTCCATTCCAATGTTACCAAGATCACCAACCCACCTCATTCTTTTGACAAAAAGGAAAAAAAAAAAAAAGAAAAAACAAAGGCGGCACTACTTAGCCATGAATTGTCCGTCATATGGAAATTTTGATTTCATATGCCTTTGGATGATTACTTGGATTGGGTGATCATCAACACAAATTAGTAGCTGTCAAAATGTACGGCCTATATCAAATTTAAGCAATTTGTCATGTCCTTTAATATATCACTATCATTGGATGATCCAACCCGGCTAATGATGAACATCAAAGTTCCAGAGGAAAGCTAATGTTGTATTGGAACCCCATCTGTATTTTGTGGAAGCATAGCCGTTTGGCATAATGCACAAAGTGCAGATGGCAGAATGCACTGATAGGAAGCGGGTCAGACTGGCCATTTTTGGATTGCCCACCTGATTTTTGTTGTTGTTTTTGTTTTTTGTTTTTTTTTTTTTTTTTTGTTTTTTTTTACTCAGACCAATTTGTTGAATCTTGAGTCGAGTTCTATGGATGACTCGTGGGTCCATGGCACTAAACCAGATTGGGCTCAACTAAGTCCAAGTCTTTTTCTTAGTTGAGCTCTTTTTTCTTTTTCTTTCATTCTTTTTTCCACCTCTGTTGTTAGTCTGCAAATATGATGTTAAACTCAGAAGTTGCCACATCTTACATGTATGCATGCCATTCACTCATGATTGTTTACATCTTGATCCTTGTAGTCACCTGTGGATGTGACAATGGTTGAAGCTGATGAGGGTGAGGAAATTGGAGCAAGGGACGGCACCCTGCATCCAAATGGCAAAGTTTGAGTCCCATATGGGTGGGTCATTCTGTATTGCTTTTGATGGCCGCTAATGAAGCATCCTGGTGTCAGGTTCATGTTTCGGCTTCATTGTGATGTTGTTTTAAATGAACAAAATGGTTATTTTCAGTAGTTAGCTGCCCCTAAAATGATTCATCTGGACTTCCTCATTTTTCCAAGTTTTAGATTATTGTGTTGTGCTCTTAAGCTTGAAATAGACTAAGTACCTGCTGCTGGTTATAATTCCATCAGATAACTAATTTCTCTTCTGTTGCTTTGTTGTATATATAAATGAATTTGTAAAACTTGGCGGAGACCAACTTGTTCCTTATTTTGCTGATTTTTTAGGAGCCATTTTGCCTTGCATATAGAGGATAAAATAAGAGGGGTAAAAAATTCTTCATTTGTTTAATGATTGCATCTCATGCAAATGCCTGCTCATGTTATGTTTATTTATTTTTTTCTTTCTTCGAGGAGAATGCATGACAGAAAGCTTCTTTATTTCATGCGACTTGGCCTGAGGATCAACCACCATTGGTTTTTTTTATCAAGACATGATAAAAAAGACATAATTCCATACCTCCATAAATCCTTGGATTTTTGGGTCAAATCCAAATCTTCCCAAGTCAATCCACAAAATGATTCTGTGTTAAGATTTATTTTTAAAAAAAAAGAAGAAGAAGAAGAAGAAGAAGAAGAAGAAGAAGAAAAAGAAGAAGAAGAAGAAGAAGTTATGCCCTTGTAGCCACTGTATTAAATGCTCCTCAAATCCATGGCTTCATTACCAAACAGTGACCTTTGGCCTTTGTAAAATCCAAATCCAATGCAAACCTTGATCCCAAACAAGCCTAAAAGTTTAACTGGAATTGCTAGTCTCAGAATCTGAATGGCAAGGACATGAATGTCAAGAGCACAGCAAGTCTTTGCTTTTGGATATGTTCAAAATTATGGTATTAGCTAGAGGGATAGGATCCAAGGACTGTTGCATATAATCTTATCTCCATTTGCCTTTGCAAACATCGAATGCTCAAACATGCTCTCTAGTTGGGTGTGAGCTACAATTGACATTGGTATTCTGTGCTTGTGGGTGGTTGAGTGTTGATTGAGAATAGACATTGATTTATTTATATGATCACGCTTAACTTCAATGTACACATACAAACCAATTTTATTGCATTCAGATCTTAGTGTCATTTGTTTTTCAAATGGTATGTTTTTTTTTTTGTGACATAGTTATATGCATGGAAGTGTTATAGTGTCATTGAGATTCATGATTTTGGACTTGGTATTGCAGGAATTTACTCCCATTCAGCTGCAAGAAGGTGAGTTTTATTACCTTCAATCAGAAGTTAACCGTGTAACTCTCCTTCCCTTACATATTCTTAACAAAACTTACATTGAATATCTTTGAAGCTAGTTGGCATTTTGTTCTTCTAATGATAGTTGATCATTCTATTCAGAAACAATTTTGAAGATACACTTGCCTATTTCTTCGCCTTCTTCCCGCACTCAACAGTAAAGAAGAAAAAGGGAAAACTTCAAAAGGCATGGGATGGAAGCAAAGTTATTTACAATGTTGCGTCTTGGGGTGCCACTACTATTGGGTAGGTTGTTCTCCCCTTAGTTTTGTAATTCTCAGCAGTGGTGTTTTTTTTTTTTTTTGGTGATTGTTTGGCTTCTATTTCTATATTTTATGGATTGTGTTTCTCCTGAGTCAAGAAAACCATTTCTATTGATATATGCCAATTGTTATCCCAATTTAGTATCGAATGTTTATATGTTGATCTCATTATAAGCTTGAGCTTTTGGTACTCTCTACATAGAAGCATTGCTGTGTATTCTTTTTGCGCATGCACTGGTTTCTTTTATTGTTGAATTAGAAATTTTTAGATGAGTTGATCTATCAGGGCATGCACTATCAATGGTAAGCCATTATTTTTATATAAAAAAATTGAAAATACCTATGACTAATAGCCATAGCCATAGATCTAAACACCGTAGCCATTTCTCACTTTGGCGTATAGCTACGGATATAGGCATACTTTTAGCTATAAATATTATCTGTAGCTCTATGTAGATTTTGCTACAGAAAGTATTGCTACGGATTATATCTGTAGCTATTGGTGTCTATGGCTAAGAATTTAATCTGTAGCCATAGCTTTTAAACCTATGGTTACTGCACCTACGACTATAGTCATGCTACAGACGATAACCATAGCCATAGGTCTTTAGCTACGGTTTTTATTTGTAGCCTTTTCTCCTTTTTTTAGTAATGCATGCACGATAGGTCATGGTTGTCAACCACGACGACCAATGTAGATGACAACCACAACCCATACGAAGGGTCGTGGTTATGATGAACAATGGATAGTGGTTGTCATGCACAATAGGTCGTGGTTGTCAACCACGACGACCATATGTGGATGACAACCACGACCCATACGAAGGGTCGTAGTTATGGTGAACAATGGATCGTGGTTGTCATCCACATTGCATCGTGGTTGTGAACCACGACCGACTGTGGATAACAACCATGACCCGGATGAAGGGTCATGGTTAACATGCACAATGGATTGTGGTTGTCATCCATGTTGGATCGTGGTTGTCAACCATGACCCACTCTAGATGACAACCATGATCCATTACTAAAAAAGGCTTCCGTCCACGTCACATTCTTGGGATTGAAATAATCGCACTCTAAAATGTACAACTACTAATCCAAGGACAAGGGCATTTTCGTTTGAAATAATTTATAAAAGTTATCAGAAGGCCACCCTCGGAATATTTGGAAGGTAGTACCTCTTTAGGCAATTTGACCATACATCAAGGCGAGTACGAGGGGTTATGGTTATGATGAACAATGGGTCGTGGTTGTAATCCACAGTGGGTCATGGTTCATAACCACGATCTAATATGAATGACAACCACTACCCATACGAAGGGTCGTGGTTATGATGAACAATGGGTCGTGGTTATCATCCACATTGGATCGTGGTTGTGAACCACGACCCACTATGGATGACAACCACGACCCAGACGAAGGGTCGTGGTTCACATGCACAATGGATTGTGGTTGTCATACATATTAAATCGTGGTTGTCAACCACGACACCTACTATAGATGATAACCATGATCCATTGTGCATGTGAACCACGACCCTTCATCTAGGTCATGGTTTTACAACATGAAGGGTCATGGTTGTCAACTGTAAAGGGTCTTGGTTGTCAATGTCAATGGTCGAGGTTTAATTTCTTGAAGGGTGGAAGGTTTCAAAATGTGAAGTCATGGTTTTCAACTATCAATGTTGGAAGTTTGATCAAGGTGTGCCCTATAGTAAGCTCCCTTCACGTGGCAACCAAAACGCTCACCTTCTCCACTTTAATCTTCCTTTACCTTAGAAAATGCCTAGAATAAAATGTTAAGCTCGTGGTGGAAGAAGCTTTCAGATGAAAGAAACGACAAGGAGAAATAGAGTCTCTCTCTGGCAGTTTGTCCCTCGATTTACACTTTTCTAGGAAAATGATAGAAGAAGAAGAAGGTCTATAAAAAGTGAATAAAGGCAACATTTGGCCCTTTCTATCACCCCACACTCAAAAAGGCTTCCGTCCATGTCACATTCTCAAGATTGAAATAACAGGTAACTTCTTCCACACTCTAACATTGTACAACTACTGATCCAAGGACAAGGACATTTTCATCCGAAATCATTTATAAAAGTTGTCAGAAGGCCACCGTTGGAATAATTGGAAGGTAGTACCTCGTTAGGGAATTTGACCATACATCGAGGCCAGTATGGTCGATTTCCCATTTTGGACTCATAACACATCTAAAACTGGTAACATTATACGGATGGTTTTATTTGAATTATAATATGCCAACTACATAAATTTTTAATTAATTTTTTAAGTGCCTGGAGAGTATCAAAGTTTTTCTCTTTCTCACATTCAATAATTAATGCAGAGCGGGATGCAGACAGTTTCATGACAAAGATGGACCAGAGAAGACCTGTTTGTAGGGAGAAGTGATTCGGAAGATCTTAAAATAGTCATATCTTAGGGTAGGAGAAGTTATTTTAGCCCACCAACCATGTTAAACTGAGTTACCCACGCCACATTTGTTTGATTCCATTTGATCAACGGTTAAGAGTCCCATTTAGTTTCATTTTTACTATTAATAGTAAGTTTTAGTTCAAGTATAACTTTTAGTACTTTGAGTTGTAGGAGTCATGCCCAACATGAAAAGGGCTTAGAAATTTTAGGAGAATAACATGGTTAGGCCAAATTGGGCAACTATTTTTGGCTGAAAACCATGTAGCCTAGGAATGGTGATAGTCTATAAATAGTAAGGTTACTTATTATATTAAGTTATGCTTTTTGGGTGTTTGAGTTGGAGTTTGAGTCTAAAATTCCATCTTAGGATTCAAGTAATTATTTAAAGAATTGCAATTTTATTTTTTTAATCATCAATCAATTTATTTTGAAATTATTAGAAATATTTCTATTTTTATCCCACATGGATTCGAGGAAGCTCTGTGAGGAGTCTAGAGAGCTCCTTGGATTTAGAGTAGTTATTCCCTGAGGAAGACGGTGATCAACCTCATTACGTCCCTCCCTACGTTAATTGGTATCAGAGTGAGGAGTCCCCTCAAGCTGATGGCAACTAACGACGGAATGGACTAAGATTTTGTAGACAATGATCCATGAATTCGTTATCTGGTGGGAAGAATAGAAGCTTTCCACCGGGAGAGTCAGTTAACCATGCAAGGGTTGCAGACAACCCTTGATGTATTGTGGATGCGCTAATTCTGCCCTGAACCCAAGGCGATGCTCAGTCACTCATGATCGTCGTACGACAAAACACTGATTTTCATATATTACTTCCAGAGAAGAATCATAAGGCTACCCCAGATGAATCGAGCTCTAATGATAAGGACATCGGTGGCATCATTACCCGATGACCGGTCCATGGAGATGATTGACTAGATCATACTGAAAGAGACTATCGAGGTAAGTCCGAACATCTCAGTTTTAATGGCTTACTGCGTATAGAAGACTTACTCGATTCGTTAGCTAAAGTGTCACGCCCCAAACTCAGAAATCAGGCTCATGAAATTCTCAATCACTAAATCTAGTGTCGATAGCCTCCGTAGTACCCTATTCTCGACTCCCACCGTCCATACGCCAGATTCCGATCCTGGGATCTTACAAGGCAGATTTTTTAATGTACATTTAACTCGTAATTAGAGCTGTACATGAACAGAGTATGCTCAGTTACTTGTTCGACTCGATTCGGAATTACTCGACTCGACTCATTATGAGTTTGAGCCAAGTACGAGCGGTTTTTTAAGACTCATTTTGATTTCGAATAGAGTACAAGTTGGACGGTACTTGACTCGATACTCAACTCGTGTACCTGTATATATAACCCGCCCAAAAAAATAAAACTCTACTCGTTCAGTCGTTCTCCAGTCATTTTCAAGCAGCCCGCCGAAACCCCCTTTCCTTCTTCCTTCCCAATGCCCGTTCGAAAAAATTGAAATAGCGGTGAAGACCGCTTGAGTTGAAGTCGGAATATGCCAATATGTCCTAGAGGGGGGTGAATAGGACTTGTTAAAGATTTATGAGTTATTTAAAAATCCTATCACTCTAATCCTATCATGTATACAATTTTTAGGATTACTCAAATGTAACTCTATCGGCTTCCTAGCCAAGTAGAGGATCCAGTCATAAACTAACCAAGATATAGCAATATGCAACTTAGTCTATGTTGGATGTGACTGTGTGTGTGTGTGTGAGATCTGATCAGATATATGAATATGAATGCATTAACATGAATCACTCATCGAGAAAAACAATCACAAACACAGTCATTTTATAGTGGTTCAACGATAAGTCTACTCCACTCCTGGCTGTTGCACTCAACCCTTGATTGTACCAGATTTCACTAAGGAGGTTTCCCAGGGTTCGCCTCAAACCTAAGGTTTTAAATCAGGTTCACCTTCAACCTTTACAGAGGCTTTACGCGGTTCACCTCAAACCCAGAGTTTTACTGGATCACTCCTAACCAGATGTTTATGCTTTCCATAGAGCAAGGGTCCACACAACGCACCTAGATTTTAGACCACACAGGTCAAGGACCTAACAGTTTATGCCCTACATAAGAGCCAGGGTCCACTCTATGCACCCACTATGTACACTCCCGCCGGAGGTCTCCTACGAGGGCTTCAAAGGGTGAGAACCACTTAAGACCGAATCTTAGAAAGGAATGATCACAAGTGTCCTCTTGGACTCTAGATACTTACAGATAAGTTGATGAGTCTCATTAAGCACAACGCCGAAGATCTCCTCCTTCTTGTTGACGAAGAGTCTTCTGCTCCCTTGATCCACAACGTAAGATGATATACCAATGCTTAGCTTCGAGTTGGGTCAAGGGTGAGATAGAATCCTACTCTCTAAAGATTTTCCTATAAGGAAGATAGAGTAGATCCTCTCTTATGCATTCAAGGCATCCCAGCATAAAGATTTGCCATTAAGGTAGTAGCTGGAGGATCCTTGAATGTGGAAGTTTAATTCCCCAATCCACTCTATTGAATAGCAATGGTAAGGGTGCATTGGAGGATGAACTCCCTTGAGAGAAAGGGCTTTAGGTATAGGATATAAGTTGAAACACTCACAAGCTCTCTCTGCTTTCTCTCATAGCAACAAAAGACAAGTCCACTATAAATAGGCAAAAAGTTCCAACAGATATAAAACGGTCACATTTATGACAGAGTTCGATATCATCGAGCAGGTTTGATATCATCGAGCAGGTTCGATATCATCGAGTGTATACTCTCGATGGCATCGATGGTTTGCTCGATGACTCGGACTCGATGTCATACGCTTTTGAAATTCTTTGCCAATTGGTCGATGAATCGAAGCTATTGTCAATGTCATCGGATTTCGAACTCCGATTCCATTGATGACAGGCTCGATCCATCGACACTTGAAAAATGAGAGAGACTTAACTTTGAGATATTTCAGGTTTTCATGAATGATCGAGGGAACCGTCGAGGTCATTGGAATTTGAATGTCGATGATATCGAGATCAGAGTCGAGGCATCAATAAATTCAACTGATTTATCTTTGAACTTTCTGGACAAATTATGGCTTAGTTCGATGCAATCGATCTGGTGTTGATATCATCGATATTTGAATATCGATTAAATCGAAGGGCCCCCGATCATAGTTAAAAACAACCTGAAATAACTGTTGTAAGAAATGCGCGCCCACTATCGATATCATCGATGGACCTCCGATCTTATCGATATTTGATTTCAGATCATATCGGACGGTCATCGATATATCGAAGGAGTTTAAAATTTTCATTAAAAAACAAGGGCACCGGAAATCTGCCTCTCGATCTTATCAAGCTACTCTCGATGGTCTCGAGATTTGAATATCAATGATATCGATATGTGTATCGATACATCGATAATTTGTCCAGATGAATATTTAGTTGCTGGACCTTTTAGTCCTCTTATCGATAATATCGTTAAGGTATCGAGGACATCGACAGTGCAGGTCGATCATATCGAGGGTGCTTCAATAGAATCGACAGGGCGAGAAAAACTTAGAAATTTTCCTATTTTGCCAAAAAGTTTTCTCACCATAAAACCCTAAGATGTTTATCTTGTTTTAAGGGTTTTAATCACCTGGTGTTTTGGGACATGGGATGTGAGGCTATGATTTACCTATTATGAGCTTCCACACATCCGGTTGAGGCAAATGCTTGAAATAATCTTCTTATCGAGTTCTACAGCCAGTCTGACTCACCACACACGTAACTTGACAAATTAAGGCACAAGCAGGTGCACTTTCAATCTCCCCCTTTGTCAATTAAGTGACAAAATACCCAAAACACCCTAGAATACTTCTAAACACACCCTAAATTGTGTGTACATGCATTTACACAATTTTATAATTTTTTCTAACCCATGTACACATTCTAGAAGTATCTGCTCCTCCTTAGTTCAAAAAATCCCCCTTTCTTGATGCAGCTGCTCCCCCTAACACCTGCAACACATTAGATATACAATTTTCCGCTCAGGGTGTTTTGAATTGTTCTCCCCCTTTTTGTCAGTCATTGGCAAAGGTATAGTAAGTGATATTGACTGAGGCTTAAAATACTTGAGAGAACATGCATACAAGATACAAATGAGTAATGATCAAAATATTATAAGAAGTCATCTATGGTCAGAACAAGTGTATGCATATCAGTTTAAGGAAAGCAGTGATAACAGTAAATCATTTAAGCTTTAAACACATTATATGCATTCCATCAGACAAACCAGGGGACTATATATCATAAGCATGGCAGTGAAAATACGAATTATACCCAGCCAAAGCGAAATATCCATACTGCCACAAACAGAAAAAAAAAAACATTCAGTCCAGCAAAAAAAAATTATACTGTCCCACCTAGTAGTTACCAAAACACATATCAAGCCCATATATGGGCACATAAAAAAAATGGAACTTACACAGTCAGCTCATATCGTCTTCGAGACTCACCATAGGTGAGGAGGTCCACCATTTACTGATTCGTTTGCTAAAGAGCATCGACTTTTTCTTCGATCACAGTGAGACGTCTCTCACAGTTGTGAAGTCGCTCCTCCATACTTGTCATACCATTCAGTAGGTGACGTTCGAGGTGATGGGTTTGACGATTTGTAATAGACTCCGGACTCAGCAGTGGTGTTCGATTGGATCCCCATGGATATGATGGAGGAGCATATGGAGTAGCTGACTATAAGGGAGCACTGTTCTCAGGAGGAACTGAAGGAAGACAGAGCTATTATGCCACCAGAATATCCAACTCTATACAGCGGTACATTTAAAGACAAAATATCCAAAAAAAAAAAACAAGACAAAAAAAATAACTAACCAACACACATACTGCCACAGACAGCAGTAATCTAACAGTTATCTAAAAATTCACTATGCTCATGTAAGTTTTGACACTATTCGGATATCATCGAGAATGTCATAACCTGGCTTCCAAAAATGTTCATGGTTAATACAGGGAGCTTAGACGTGTGACTGACATATAACCATAAATGTCCCAGTGTGGAGATTTACCATTGTAGCACATGTTTACTGGGATATGTTCTTAGTGAGTGCAGACACCAATGGATTTTTGAAGATCACTAAACCTGTTTGTATCAAGTGGTTTGGTGAGGATATCTGCGAGTTGCTTTTCTGTGGAAACATAATCCAATGTAATAATCTTGTTTTCAACAAGTTCTTGAATAAAATGATGATGGATATCAATATGCTTAGTCTGAGAATGTTGAACAGGATTCTTTGAAATATTGATTGCGCTTGTATTATCACAGAAAAGATTCATTGTGGGTTGTTCAATCCCGTAGTCCAACAACATCTGCTTCATCCAAAGGAGTTGTGCACAGCAACATCCAGCGGCAATGTATTCAGCCTCAACAGTGGATAATGATATTAAATTTTGTTTCTTACTCTGTCAGGAGACCAGACAGTTTCCAACATAGAAACATCCTCCGCTTATTGATTTTTAATCGTCCAAATTTCCTGCCCAGTCGGCATCAGAGTACCCAGCGATGATGGTAGATGTTTCAAATGGATACCATAGTCCATAGGAGGAAGTTCCTGCTATATTTGATGATCCTCTTAATAGCGGTTAAATGAGATTCCTTAGGATCTGCTTGATATCGAGCACATACCCCAACACTGAAAGATATGTCGGGACGACTAGCTGTGAGATATAGTAGACTACCTATCATGCTCCGGTAGAGATGTTGATCCACACTCTTGCCATTTGTATCCTTAGAGAGTTTGAGTGTGGTGCTCATGGGAGTGTGATAGGAACGTCCAAATTCAAGACCAAACCTTTTTACCAGATCATTCGCATACTTGGTTTGATAGATAAAGATTTCATCTAGTAGCTGGTTGACCTGCAAACCTAGAAAGAAGTTTAGTTCACCAATAATAATCATTTCGAATTCTGATTTCATGAGATCGGCAAACTTATATGCGGTATCTTCACATGTTGAACCAAAGACTATATCATCCACATAAATTTGTGCTATGAGCAGTGAGTCTTTTATTCTTTGGGTAAACAGGGTTTTATCAACACTCCCTCTGCAGAATTTATGGTCCAAAAGAAATTTTGTCAATCGTTTATACCAAGCTCGTGGTGCCTGTTTAAGACCATAGAGGGCTTTGTTTAGACGACATACATATTGAGGACACTTAGGATCTGAAAATCCCTTGGGTTGTTCCACATAGACTTCTTCAGCCAGATCGCCATTCAAAAAAGCACTCTTAACATCCATTTGAAATAGTTTAAATTTTAATACACATGCAATGGACAAAAGAATTCTGATAGACTCAAGGCGTGTTATAGGAGCAAATGTTTCATCAAAATCAATGCCTTCTATCTGTGAGTATCCTTGAGCTACAAGCCTTGTTTTATTTCTAATCACATTTCCTGATTCATCAGATTTATTCTTGAAGACCCATTTGGTTCTAATGACATTTGTATCGAGTGGTCTGGGAACCAATTTCCACACCTTATTTCTTTAAAATTGTTGAAGTTCTTCTTGCATAGCATTTATCTACTGTTCGTCTTGAAGAGCTTCAACAATGTTCTTGGGCTCAATCTTTGAGGTAAAGCAAAACTGACTATAGATATTTTCTATCTGTCGTTGAGTTTTTACACCGGCATTAAGGTCTCCAATAATTTGTTCTCGAAGATGGTCTTTTATAATGGGAATGTCAGATGATGGTTGAGGATCACTGGGTGATAAAGTTTTGTTTTCAGGTTTTTCCAGTATGCATGAATCTACATCATCTTCTAATTCATTCACAGGTGCATCTTCTTCATGAAGTTGATCATCGATGACCACATTGACTGATTCTTGAATAGTGAAAGTTTTTAGATTGTATACTCTGTACACACGACTATTCATGGCATATCCTAAGAAGATTCCTTCATCACTTTTAGACTCAAATTTCCCTAGGTGATCTCTATCTCTTAAGATATAACATTTGCTACCAAAGACTCGAAAATACTTCACACTAGGCAGTTTTCCGTACCATCGTTCGTATGGAGTTTTGTTCAGACCTGCTCTAAGATATACTCTGTTTATGATGTAACAAGCAGTATTGACAGCTTCAACCCAAAAACTTTTCGCCATATCCTTTCCATTTAACATAACTGACCCCATCTCCTGTAATACACGATTTTTCCTTTCAACGACTCCATTTTGCTGTGGGGTTTTTGGAGCAGAGAATTCACGATGAATTCCTTTCTCATTGCAGTATTTTTCAAATTTTTCATTTTCAAATTTCCCACCATGATCACTTCTGATGCGATTGATCCCGTATCCTTTTTCATTTTGGAGTCGCTTTGCCAGGATCACAAATTCCTCAAATGCATCTGATTTTTCTCGAAGAAATGCGACCCAAGTAAATCTAGTGTAGTCATCTACTACCACTAGGAAGTATCTTTTTTTACCATGGCTTTCCACTTTAGTTGGTCCAACTAGATCCATATGTAGCAGATCCAAAGGTTTTGCTGTTGCTATGGAGGTTGTCTTCTTGTGTCCAACTTTTATCTGTTTTCCTTTTAGACATTCTCCACAGACAACTTTTTCTTCTTTTCTAATCTTGGGAAGTCCCTAACCAAATTCTTAGAACCGAGTTTTGCTAAATTTCTGTAGTGGACATGTCCCAGCCTTTGGTGCCACAATTTGGATGCACTCTTTACAGCCATATTACATTTTGTGGCGACCACATTCTCACTTGTACTTTCAATGACATAACAGTTGTCGTTAGTGCGTAACCCTTTTATGAGAGATTTTTCTGTATGATCTAGAATTCTACACACATCTTTTGAGAAAGTGACAAGATGTTCTTTATCACAGATTTGGGAGATACTCAGGAGATTATGTTTTAGACCTTCTACACGGAGGACATGTTTAATCTTAGGAAGGCATGGTACAGCTATTGTTCCTTGTCCAACAATTTTGGCTGGGCTACCATTACCAAATGTGACGGATTCTCCATCAAAATTTGAGTACTCATAAAAGTGAGTTAGAACACCAGTCATGTGTCTGGAGCATCCACTATCAAGATACCACTTCGAACTATTACCGACTTTCAGAGCAGTGTGAATCAAAAGGCAATTGTTCTGGTCTGCCACCTCCTCTTGAACTCTTTTGAACATGATTCCTTCTTCAGTCAAGATCACTCTCTAGGCGGTGAAGCCCTTAAAGAGAGACCGGCTCTGATACCAATTGAAATAGTGGTGAAGACCGCTTGAGTTGAAGTCGGAATATGCCAATATGTCCCAGATGGGGTGAATAGGACTTTTTAAAGATTTATGAGTTATTTAAAAATCCTATCACTCTAATCCTATCATATATACAATTTTCAGGATTACTTAAATGTAACTCTATCGACTTCCTAACTAAGTAGAGGATCCAGTCATAAACTAACCAAGATATAGCAATATGCAACTTAGCCTATGTTGGATGTGACTGTGTGTGTGTGTGTGAAATGTGATCAGATATATGAATATGAATGCATTGACATGAATCACTCATAGAGAAAAACAATCACAAACACAATCATTTTATAGTGGCTCGACGATAAGTCTACTCCACTCCTGGCTGTCGTACTTAACCCTTGATTGTACCAGATTTCACTAAGGAGGTTTCTCAGGGTTCACCTCAAACCTAAGGTTTTAAATCAGGTTCACCTTCAACCTTTACAGAGGTTTTACGAGGTTCACCTCAAACCCAGAGTTTTATTGGTTCACTCCTAACCAGATGTTTATACTCTCCATAGAGCAAGGGTCCACACAACGCACCCGAATTTTAGACCACACAGGTCAAGGACCTATACAAGGACCTAACAGTTTATGCCCTGCATAAGAGCAAGGGTCCACTCTATGCACCCACTACGTACACTCCCGCCGGAGGCCTCCTACGAGGGCTTCAAAGGGTGAGAACCACTTAAGACCGAATCCTAGAAAGGAATGATCACAAGTGTCCTCTTGGACTCTAGATACTTACAGATAAGTTGATGGGTCCCGTTAAGCACAACGCCGAAGATCTCCTCCTCCTTATTGACGAAGAGTCTTCTGCTCCCTTGATCCGTAACGCAAGATGATATACCAATGCTTGGCTTCGGGTTGGGTCAAGGGTAAGATGAAATCTTACTCTTTAAAGATTTTCCTATAAGGAAGATAGAGTATATCCTCTCTTATGCATTCAAGGCATCCCAGCATAAAGATTTGCCATTAAGGTAGTAGTTGGAGGATCCTTGAATGCGGAAGTTCATTCCCAAATCCACTCTATTAAATATCAATGGTGAGGGTGGATTGGAGGATGAACTCCCTTGAGAGAAAGAGCTTTAGGTATAGGATATAAGTTGAAACACTCAAAAGTCTCTCTGCTTTCTCTCACAGCAATAAAAGACAAGTCCTCTATAAATAGGCAAAAAGTTCCAATGTATATAAAATTGTCACATTTATGATAGAGTTCGATATCATCGAGCAGGTTCGATATCATCGAGCGTATACTCTCGATGGCATCAATGGTCTCCTCGATGACTAGGACTCGATGTCATATGCTTTTGAAACTCTTTGCCAATTGGTCGATGAATCGAAGCTATTGTCGATGTCATCAGATTTCGAACTCTGATTCCATCGATGACAGGCTCGATCCATCGACACTTGAAAAATGAGGGAGACTTGACTTTGAGATATTTCAGGTTTTCATGAATGATCGAGGGAACCGTCGAGGTCATCGAAATTTGAATGTCGATGATATCGAGATCAGAGTCGAGGCATCGATAAATCCAGCTGATTTATCTTTGAACTTGTTGGACAGATTATGGCTTAGTTCGATGCAATCGATCTGGTGTCAATATCATCGATATTTGAATATCGATTAAATCGAAGGGCCCCCGATCATAGTTAAAACAACCTGAAATAACTGCTGTAAGAAATGCACGCCTATTGTCGATATCATCGATAGACCTCCGATCTTATCGATATTTGATTTCAGATCATATCGGACAGTCATCGATATATCGAAGGAGTTTGAAATTTTCATTAAAAACCAGGGGCACCGGAAATCTGCCTCTCGATCTTATCGAGCCACTCTCAATGGTCTCGAGATTTGAATATCGATGATATCGATATGTGTATCGATATATCGATAATTCGTCCAGATGAATATTTAGTTGTTGGACCTTTTGGTCCTCTTATCGATAATATCGTTAAGGTATCGAGGACATAATAGTGTAGGTCGATCATATCGAGGTACTTCGATAGAATCAACAGGGCGAGAAAAACTCAGAGATTTTCCTATTTTGCCAAAAAGTTTTCTCACCATAAAACCCTAAGATGTCTATCTTGTTAAGGGTTTTAATCACCTGGTGTTTTGGGAGATGGGATGTGAGGCTATGATTTACCTATTACGAGCTTCCACACATCCGGTTGGGGCAGACGCTTGAAATAATCTTCCTATCAAGTTATACAACTAGTTTGACTCACCACACACGTAACTTGACAAACCAGGGCACAAGCAGGTGCACTTTCCAATCTCTCTCTCTCTCTCTCTCTCTCTCTCTCCCCTCCCTCTCCTAGTGTCTGTCCCTCTTCTTCCCTCTCTCTCTTTAACTCCCCTGTCCCCTATCAGGCAGTGCTAGACCCTGTCACTCATCCTGCGGCCTGCCCGGTGCCCTGTCCGATGCCACAGCTCGTCCCTGCCACTTGTCCGTCATCCCTGCCCTACACGCATGGTGCCGGTCATTCCTGCCCAGCTCGCCTAGAATGTGTGGTGTTGATATTTTATTTTTTATTTTTATAAATTGTTAATATATGTCGAAAATTGATTTACTATTTTTTTTGGAATATTGTGTGGTGTTAATTTTTTTTTTTTTTTTATAAATTGTTAATATATGTCAGAAATTGATATCAATATCATATATTAATATTGATAATATATGTCAGAAATTGTTAATATAGCTAATATATGTTAATATAGAAATTAGGCTCAAATTCAGACTCGGACTCGAACTCACCTCGAAAACTAGGACTCGACTCGACTCGATTTTTGCTCGTACTCGGATGAGTAGAGCACGATTAGGGAATCCATGCTCGATGGCTAAGCAGAGCCAATTATGAGTAGGACTCGGGCATTGTGAGACGAGCATGAGCTGGGCGATACTCGGCTCGGCTCGACTCATGTACAGCTCTACTCGTAATAAGCATAACCATAAGTTTACCCCAATCACAAAAGCAACATCATCATCACATATCCACTAATACAAACAATTGAATACAGTGCTGAAAGGGAAATACATATATCGAAATCAAAGCTCCGGAAGTCAGTTGCACGCTCCAAGCTCAACGCTGTTGCGACCTAACGCCACCTACACGTATCTATCGTGCATAAGCTTCTAGAAAGCTTAGAGGGTGGTGAAAGTGTGTGCGATGCACGTGCCAAGCATATAGATATCAAAGTAAGGGGAAACATACTGATAATTCCATGAATGCTATCAGTCGTATCAAGGTTATGCGATGCAAGGCATGAATGCTAACGACCATATCAAGGCTATGTGATGTAAAAACATAATAAGCCAATATTATATACTAAAGAAACAATGTAGATCAGCTATACAATGCGAAGTCATAGTAAGCCAAATATCATATACTGAGGATACAACACAATATGCAAATCCTGACGGGTCCACAAATACCGTCAACCTCATCTAGGCCATATAGATGCAGAAACATGGCAACCCAAAATGTTAAATGCCGCAGATGTAATGCAATATGCTATGCAAATGAAATGACCAAGCTGGGGTGAAGTCGGGATAATAGTACGTATCATCGCAGGCTATGGGGTCCATCATAAGAGACTTCTTTCCAAACTAGTCCCATACCTAAATTTAGATAGCTTAACTCAATGTGGTAGACTCTTAATCTCAGGTTAGTCGCACGCCCAATCAAAATCTTGGCCATGCAAAGGTACACAACAATTAGTTGCGCACCACCAACCCGAGTAGATAGTGAATGAATGAATGAATGAGTATGCAACTCCTGCTCAATAAGTCAACGTATCAGTACTGTACATCTCTGGGATTATCACCGGGGTCTAGTACATTCCAAGCTGGCTGCAGCCCCTGCTGGCCGCGCAGCCCAGCGAGTGAAAAAGACCTCACTACTTGCCTACGAGAAGTTATCCTTTCGATCTTATCAACTCACTATAAATGTAGATCTTCAGATCTAGCCACTTCCTGCCGTCCATCGCAATTCAAACTTGGACCACACCTTAGCCTCACATGACTATGAAGTCATACAAAATTTGGACCTTAATTTATGATCCTACATCATTGAACGCTAAAGCCAGTTCCTTCATTTTGACACAAAAAGTGATATTTCAGATCTAGCCTTTTCACACCATTAATCAACCATCAAGTTTCGTCCAATCATTCACCTATCTTGACTACACGTTTTCCAAAAATTGGGCCCTGATCTTTGAACGTGGACCGTCAAATAAAATCAAGTCCTTTTTAACACCTACTAGGAGAATTTCTAAGATCAGCACATGTAAGACTCCAATCTACTTCATATTTGGGTTCATGGGCCAACATGACATAACTAGAGTGATGAGTGGAATGGATTCTCCAAAAATGCATCATAGTGGACCCCACTTAGCTTCTCATATGTGTCACATCTGCAAGTGGAAACCTTATCCAAAGTGAATCACGCTAAAACAAGGAAATCATGTTTTTCTACCAAAGATCACTCCAACCAGCGTGGAGTCCTCCCCACCTATTTTCAAATACCTAACATAGACTTTTTCCAAAATTAAACAATTTTCCCCACATTGGCCGATCATGTGGCTCACTTGAAACTCGGATTGACTTCATATTTAACCTCTTGGGCCAACTTGACATGAGGAAGCTAACGAAGGGAGTGGATTTATCGACAACTCATTTTAGTGGACCCCACTCATTCCGTACAACCAAACGGAAGGTGTAACTTCCGCACGTTGTAGCAACGCATGAGAGATTCTCGCTGGAGAGAATTTCTCCCACCAAAAACTCTTCCTTTTACGTTTTCTCTTGCAGGAGTGTTCGTTTGCTGAGGATTTTGGCCCACCTCCAACAACTAGACGAAAGATCTAAATTGTTCATCCGATTTAGATAGCGGGCCTGACCAAAACCCAACTAATTCCTCCAGTCCCTTTGTACATTTGGGCACACAATCCTCAGCCCAAACTGGACTGTCCAATCAAGTTGCATGGCCACCAAAGCTTTGGATCCGCCTCACCTAGGGCCAGATGGAGCTAACTGGGCCATTGAAAATCGGATAACCACAATGAATTTTTCTACAAGCATCACTGTGGGGCCCATCTTAACCACGCAATCGGATGTGCACCGGCGTCGCAGTAGGCATTAAATAACCGGTCCAGTTACCTTGATCCGTCAAGAAAGGAAGGAAATCCTTCTTCCTTTTCAAAATCTTCTCCCGCGTGCTGGAGAAGTAAACGGAGAGCGTCCGTTTGCAAAAACAGTGGGCCACCATAGTAGGCCATCTCCCTGATCCAAACCCTTCATCATGCCCGGAAGATGAATTTGACCGAACCCTAAACCTTCCACACCAAACCTGTTCGAATGACGAAACAGACCCCGCCCATAAGACCTTCCTCCTCTTATCACACCTTCCGCGAGCAAGGGATGCAACCTGGATCTGTCCGAACGTAATAGGGAAGGAATCATCCCAATCTCGTTTGGATTACACGTTCGTTTTTCCGGTCATCCGGTTCCAATCCATTTACACAATCCTTTCACAGACAGAGTTGCGTAGGAAAATTGGGTAGAACCGGTTATAAAAGATCTACTATCTGTTTCGCTACGATCAAAACAAAGGGAAAAGAGAAAGGAGAAAAGAAAAGGGCCGATCGAGTTAAGTAATTCAGATTAATCAATATTATTTAGTTTAATTCATATTATTTAATATAAAATACTTTAAATTAATAACATATATATTTATTATATTATAATCTTTAATTTTATATCATATATGATTATTATAAATTATTCCATAATTTTAATACTTTTACTGTATTTAATTGTTATAATTTTCAAATCATATTATCCAATATTTGAATGTATACTATTACTACTTTTAAAAATCATATATAAATTGATATCATTAAGTAATAACACACACACACACACACATATATAATAAAATATTAATATTTATTATATTTAAATAATATATATTATTTTTCTATTGTCATAATAATTCGTATGTATAATATAATTTTAATATTAAATTATAATATTGATAATTTAATAATATATAATTAATTATTATATCTTTATATATACTTACATATTATTTATATATCATATAATATTATTCATGATTACTCCACTTTTAATTATATATATTTATATTACTTTTATTTAAACTTATTTATATGACATTAATAATAATGGGCCACACTTTGGACCACCTGGCTGGGCCAAACCAAGCCTAGTTCGGCCCTCGAATGTTGGCTAAATTCGGGCCTAAACTTGGAGCAAATCCTAAGCCCAATCTGGGCCATCTAAAGAATAAAATTTGGTGGGCCCAGCCGCTCTAAAGCGAGCCCAAGTGATTCTATTCATAGGCCCTTCAAATCTTTAATATATTTAGAAGTTATTATCTAATGCATGTTAATCCTCTAGGAAGCTACTTACGTAACTTGGGCCCATTAGTTGCACACAGGGATTCAGATCAAGGGCAAGACTATGACGACTCAGGTGATGACTTTCCCCTTGGGCTTTCCATCTCTAAGTTAGTCAAACATAGTATACATCAAATTGCTACCCCTAGTTTAAGGTCCTAATACATGTCATATATTTGTAAGTTCTATTAACTGCCTTATCTCAAATTTGTGATTAATGTATTATGTTCATATTACATGCTAGGCTCATATGCTAGTTAATGGGTATCATTCATGAATAATGATCGTTGTTCTTATGTTTAGTATTGTATCGATTGATAGTTGGTACTATAGTCTCATGATGACACATTGAAAATTTTACCTTCAATATGTAATTCTATGCACCTTCATATAAGAACTTATGGTCGCAAGTCGCTTTAATAACTAACAATATTACACGTGGAGAACTCCACTATTGTATGTGAGCCACACTTGGAGTGTAACTAGATGGATTTTATGTAGAAAATAAGGCCCTTGACGTAGTGTCATTTTGATCAAATGGTTTTATTTAACATCCCAAGGTGGAGACCCTCATAAGCCAGGGATGGTGGTCATAGGATACTATGTCTGAGATGTCGGCCTACGCTAGGTGATGAGCCCCCCGTAATGACCATTGAGTTTACTTAAATTGGTTAATTATAATTGAAATAATAATGGTTCGGTTAATCATACATTCATAGCATATTGGCGATGACAGTTGGCTAATTCTGGATGTTGTAGCACGCGCCCTAGAGTTATTGTGGTATCGTTTCGGTAGCTCCCAGACCATCGACTATCGGCCTATTTTTGGGTGACGAACCCAAGTTTCGACTAGATGAGCATTCCCAGGTCGATGATTGCATGGGTCTCGAGCCCAAGTCCGACTGGATGAGCATCCCCGGGTTGATGTGCATTCACGCATCTATTCATTTAAATAAGACTGCATTTTAGTTGTTTTGAATGCTTGTTGTTTTTTTTTAAAACTATGCTTAGCTAAGGCGGTTGTGTGTAATCTTGAGGGAAATTCACACTAAGTTGGCCACTCATTCATCGAATATCCAACCGTACAAAGTATGCAGGAGTAGATGGAGAGGACGGTAGCACTGACCCTGACGGTACGATGGTGGAGCCTGAAGACGGATATTACGAAGATGTGCCGCAACAAGAAGCGGTCGGTTGCTTCAATTTTAATTAGTAGTAGTAGTACTCTTATGTTTGATTTGATACATTGATACTTTTTAAATTTTGTAATAAGGCCCCCAGCTGAGTAGGCCAAATATTTGGGTTTATATGATATTAATCCATGCTTTCTTATGCTATCATACTCTGACTTTAATCTTTCTACTAGATCTCTAACTTATAAACTCTCGGGTTTCTAGAACGAGTCTCGTACTCGGGTTCTGAAAACCGGGGCATTACAAGTTGGTATCACAGTAGAGTTTGAGATAGTTAGGCTGTGGGATCAATGTACAAAATTTATACAAAAATAAATTAGATGAAACTTAGAAAAATCCCCGTAAATGTAGGTAGAATGAACAAACGTAGAAACAAAAATACTTAGGTTCCCTTTAAAAAAATAATTAATAAATTAATTAATTAATTAAACTTGTAAGGAGGCCCCGATATTTAGAAGAGATTTAGGATATTTAGGTTCATTTAAGCATGGCTTATTTAATGAACGACATATACTCAATGTTGCTGTCATAGTCATACCATGCTAATTCACTACTCTATCACCTAAACCATGAAATTCTAATCTCTCAGAAACCATGCCGCCAGTATTACAGTCCCAACGAACCAATACGGTCGATGTTCACCTCATTCTGTCAACCGAGCGCCAGAGGGAGTGCAGCCCTATCTACACACCAAGCCTTCCAGCTATAGTGGCGAACGAGGACACGAGATCCGAAGATGTTGGGGATTCTCCGCCCCCTTAGGCCTTTGCGTTAGCGCTACCCTTGCAATACTTTGAGCGACGAACGCCTTCAGCTGAACCTTCAGCCAACGCATATACTAATACACCTATGGGGGCAGAGCCTTTTCAACTTTCGTACAAACAGTCGCGGCAATGCAACAATAATAGGACATGTTTGCACGGCAACAGCAGGACATGCATGCATTGATGATGGAGACTTTACGAAGTAGGGATCACCGGGAGTCGTCACGAGATAGAGAGGGTCGAAGTGCAGATATCTTTGAACGATTCCAGAGGCTTCGGCCGTCCACGTTGGAAGGGGCGCCAGATCCAGTGAAGGCGAAACACTGGCTGACAAGAATCACCAAGCTAATGCGGCCTCTGGAGTGTTCTGATTCACAGATGGTAACCTTAGCTACCTATTTGTTAGAAGGAGAAGCAGAAAACTGGTGGCAAAGTGTGCAGCGAGGCGTTCCAGCCACGTATGCCTGGATATGGGTAGGCTTTCGGGAAAAATTCCTAAAAATGTATTTCCTCGGTCATGTAGGAACGAGAAAATAGCCCAGTTCTTGAAGCTGGAGCAGGGCGGTATGATCATTGCCCAATACGAGGCCAGATTTGACGAACTCTCCCGCTTCGTGCCTAAGGCCCTGGAAGATACGGAATACAAGCTACAAAAGTTCAAGTTGGTAGCACTTGTTCAATAACACACCACAGGTAATTTTGAGGGTGAATTTTTTTTTTTTTTAAGGGGTAGAATTGTAGCGTCCCAATTTTCACGTAGCCAATTACACTCACGCCTATACATGTACCGCGCGCTCATGTGGGACAACTCCGCCTGTCAGGGAGTCTCATAAACAACATGCCCAATGGCATATACAATGGTCAACCACATCTCATAACAAAATATGCAGATGATGCGTATGGGCATGTATCATGATGCTATGCTGTCACATACTGATAATCGGTATCGATAACTGGTACTGATAATCAGCCTCGACAATCGGCCTAAGGGAAGGTCACAATGTGGAGATTTAACCATCATTGCCCATCAATGTGGACATTTAATCAGCATTGCTCCTAAGGAGTGGGCCATATAGAGCCAAATCCAAACATATAGTGGGCTCATGGCCTCACACTGGGACCTCACATATAACATAATGGGCCTCACACAGGGGCCTCTCATACATCATAATGGGCCTCACACAAGGGCTTCTTATACATCATAATGGGCCTCATCGTCTGGGTCATATATAAATCACATTGGGCCTCAACATAAGGGTCTCATATACATCAAGTGGGCCGCATCGCATGAGCTTCATAAACATCAAGTGAGCTGCATCAACGAGTCGCACCAATGGGCTTAATATACATCACAATGGCCGCTCACATGGGCCTGATATACATCTCAATGGGCCACACAATAGGGCCGCAAATACATCATAATGGGCCTCAGCACATGGGCCATGAATACATCACATAGGGCCTCAAATACACATCACAGGTGGGCCTTGCACATGGGCCCAGATACATCACATGGGCCACAACCCATGGGCCTCATACACGTTAAGTGGGCTGCATCAATGGGCCGCGCCAATGGGCCTCATATACATCAAGTGGGCCACATCACATGGGCCGCACCAATGGGCCATCATATACATCAAGTGGGCTACATCAATGGGCCACACCAATGGGCCCAATATATATCAAGTGGGCCACATCACATGGGCCACACTAATGGGCCTCATATGCATCAAGGTGGGCCTTAATAGATGGGCCACAAATACACCAAGGTGGCCTCAACAATGGGCTTCATATACATTAAGTAGGCCCACCGTGACATTTATTTTCTATCCAATCTGTTCATAAGGTCACATGGACCTGACTTAAGAGGAAAAACAAATTTCATATTAATCCAAAACTTCTGTGACCCCAAAATCGGGTTTCAATAGTAGCCGTTCAATCCCCACTGATCTATGCAGTGTGGTCCACCTGATACACGGATCTGCCTCATTTCATTTTTTATCTCAGGCCTTAAGATGAGCTCGCCAATAGGATGGATGGTTGGATGTAATACATACATCATCAGCCCCACAAAACTTGGTGACGACGGTACAGTAGCTGAGCTGCTTGTAAGGGTTATAGCCCACATACAGATGATGGATGATGGGATGCAACACATACATCATGGTGGGGTTCACATACGTGGCCCACCAACTGAATGGACAGTGTGGACGCTGACGTCCACACACAGCTATATAGCTGGTGTGAGGTAGACTGCCCAATTTACTCCCAGCTAGGTGGGTCCCACGTGGGGCGCACCACATATAATATATATATATATATATATATATATATATATATATATATATATATATATATATATATATATATATATATATATATATATATATAATAATAATAATAATGCTGGAAGAGGTCCAGCGTCCCATACCTTGTGATTCGACCCACACTTGCTGACGTGGATTCAGCAACAGGTGTTGCTGCGTGGGATGTGCTAATGGACGGTGTGGATGCTGCACACGTGCAGCGAATGGGGGCCACAAATGGACGGTGTGGATGCTGCACACGTGCAGCGAATGGGGGCCACAAATGGACGGTGCAGCGAAACACATATATCAGTGGACCACATGATATATAGTTAGATCTGACTTATTTTTCATCTCAGGCCCTACGACGAGCTCACCAAATGGATGGACGGTTTGGATGTATCACATACATCAGGGGTGGGTTCCACGCATCTAGCAGATGGATGGCGTGACTGTATAGCACGCATATCATGAGGCGTCCCTTTCCATAGAAAAACAGATGGATGGTGTGTATACAACACATGCTTCAGAGTAGGAGATGTCCCCCCATCCTGGGGTAGATGGGCGGACAGTGGATATAGAATACTTATATCAAGGTGGGTCCCATCCCACACATGTAACATGTGTGGGGTGGGCCCCAAACCACTTCTAAATGACTGGATGGTATGGATATATCACATACCGCCCTGCTGACATCCATCCAGCAGCATTTTGTTGTATAGGACCCACCGTCCTAGCTTCTACGGACAGTATGGATCAACACATCTTCAAGGTGGGCCACACATGTAGCCCACGGTTCTGGATAAAGTCGATATTTGTGATCTCCCTTCGTCCAGGCCTGTCCAAAATGAACAGGCAGATGATCCTACCCACTGGACAAACAGTGTGGATAAATGCATCACCAGGGTGGGCCGCTAGCCCTAAACGGCGTGGATGCAAGATACACACATCAGGTGGGCCACACCATCATCACAAAAAGAGAGAGAGAGAGAGAGAGAGAGAGAGAGAGAGAGAGAGAGAGAGAGAGAGATTGGAATAGCGGAGGGGCCCACCACTATGAGTCTATCTTTAATACAAATCATACATCAAGCTGGGTCCCACCACAAGTGGGCCCTCAAATCACAAAATCAATTCATAAAATCACCCACCTTTGATCTCCTCTTCCTTCTTCCGCCAATGCCATCTAGAGCTCCAAGGGGTGCGATTCAACAGTCGAGATAGACTTTGGATGGTGGGATTGGATGGTAGGAAGGTGGGCCACACTAGCTCTCTCCCATGGAGCTTGGACGATTGCTCTCATGGGTGTTGCTTGGGAGATGGGTTTGAGAAAAATGAGAGAGAGAGGGTTGTAAGGAGAGAGAGAGAGGGATGGGTGATGGAGTGATGAGGAGTGATGGGTGAGTGAGTGATGAGTATACTTAGTTGTAAGAGAAAGTTGACTTTATGGGAGGGGTGGCTCTACTTGCTTGAGGTGATTGATGGAATATGTACTTGACATTTGATATGATGGATTCTCTGGAGATTGCAAAGCGCAGTATTTTCCTCGAACTGAACGTGGGCCCACATCTCCTAGCTTGGGTATCGCCTTGGTGCATAAGACACCACATTGGAACCGCGTCGACAACGTAGTCGCTAAGGTACAAGTCTCGTGTTAAGTCAACTCAGGTTGACAGGGTACAACTCAAGGTCACGCGTGAACATCGATTACAGGTCGTGGGTTGCTGAAATTCAACAGGGAAGACCGCGGAAGTCTACGAAACGGTACGGACTAGGATATGGGTCTCACATAGGTATTTTGAGTACATGGAGTATCGGAACATAAGAAAGTGGAATTGGTTGTGTTTAAATTGAAATATGGTGCTTTTGCATGGTGGGAGCAATTATAACTCTCACGTGCCTAACAAAACAAGGCGTTCAGCCGATCATGGCCATGGATGAGATACCTTCTTCGATCATAATTCATCTCCAGTGATTATAACGGGGTATTGTTTTATCAATACCAAAATCGCCAGCAGGGAAATCAAACCATCACAATTACACTGAAGAATTCCAGCGATTGGCAACACAGAATGATTTGTCGGAGACCAAATTGAAGAAGGTAGCATAGTTCATATGTGGTTTACGACTGACAATTCAGGACCAAGTTCATTAATTACCTCTAAATCTCCAAATCTTTACTTAGTTATTTTAAGAGTTTTAAATCTTCTATTTAATCATTCTTTTCATCTTAAGTCTCCAAATCATCTTGCATAGCAAAACATATGTAAATAGATCAATTAAAGACATCTATGCTTATAAAACCAATGCACAATAAGGAAAAAATATACAATATTTCACACTCAATAGGAGTGGAGTAAGGAAAACAAAGCACTATACATGCTTGTGTTTGGAAAATTGAATTGCATACATGTTTAATCCATGCTTATATGTTTGATTAGGTAAATAAATTGAATGATTGAATTAAATTGTATATTAGGCACTTAACTTATAAAGCACACAACACGCTATCGATTATAGAATAGCTGTTTCATTGGCATATCTATTGTAGTTTATGTGATTGGACCCATTATTGGCTTGAAAGCCTTAGCGTTAATTACTTAGTTTAAATTGAAATATTCCTGTAAGTAAGCAATTGAGTTTTAGTTGGTATAATTTTATTTAGTCCTAATCACCTCCCTTCTAGGACATAGTCATTCATTTTATAGCAATGCAAAGCTTCAGCATGTCGTGGTAGACTATTCCATGCAATTTAAAAAAGAATATCCGCCATGGTTAGTTGATTTTTCTCCTTGAATAACTCTTGTTTTATCTCTACAAGCTTCTTTTCTTTTCCTTGAATCACAATTACACATCCTTTTTTCACCAACATCATGTTCTTCTTCAATTTCCACAATGTGTAATTGGAAGCGTCGAACTTTGACACCTCCAATCTAGTAGAACTCAATCCAACCATTTGAAACACAATTATAAAAAAAAAATAAAAAAAAACAAAAAAAAAACACCAACAACAATCTTGTGCTAAAAAGTTTCAAAACCTTTCGCTCTTATACCAATTGCTATGGAAAAGATGTCTGAAAGTGATCAATGTAAGCAAGGCCCAAACATAAAAGAAAAGCGTTAAACAAGCCAAACCAAAACAAGAGATAAGAGGCACAAGGTTTACGCAGTTTAGCAATATGCCTACTCCACGAGGTAGTAACACAAATATGTCTTCTTTAATAGAAATAAGAGAAAAATAAATACAAGGCTGTTGAGGGTCAAATATTGCATATTATCTTCCATTTATTACTTAGTTTTATGAACATGATAATGCTTAATATCCTATTTTATATATGTTTGTGTTATAAGGTGAATTTAAGAGCTTGGATTGAAAAGAGTGCTAAAAGCATGAATTTGATGCTCAAAAGTCACCAAGGTAAAGGATAAATCTTAGGAGACCAAAAATGGAGAATTCTTATGCCCAAGATCCAAGGAAACCAAGTACAAAGGATAGAGAAAAGATTAGCAAGATCACAAGTAAAATAGCAAAAAAACAGCTAATTTCGGTGCTACCTAAGATAACTTCGATAGCTACCTAAAGTGCACAAAACAGTCCAGCAAGAAAACGGCTTAATTCGGTGCTACCTAAGCTTAATTCGGTACCACCGAAGCCACCTTCGGTAGCACATTTTACTACTAAGCACTCTATACATATAATTTCAGATGCAATAAATTTTATATACAACTTTGGTACTATCGAAGCCAACTTCGGTGCTACCAAAATCGCGCAGAGTTATTACACAGAGCGGACGTAGATTGCATAAATTGAGGCCTTTTGCAAGCGATTTTCAAAAATTTCAAGTCGGTGCGTAAGAGGGGGATGCACAACTATAAATAGGAGTCCCTAAGACGTTCCTAGGCATCATCTAGGGTTTGAGGAGTAGATCTAAAGCATAGAGCCGCGGCTGAGAAGCTTTCTTCTTCTTCCTTAGTTTATTTTTATACTTTTCTTAAGAGTCTTTAGTTCAGTCATGTTTATGGTTGGCTAAACCTTTTGGATAAGGCTAAGAGGTGAAGCTTGTAGCGTGGTTGAGATGTTGGCTTTGCTTTGATTCATGTTTTATTGAACTCTCTTGGATTCTAGCTCTTTATTAAGGAATATTTGTAGTGTTTAATCGTTTATTGTGACTCAAATTACAATAGATCTGTGATTGCTTTGAATATCATCTTTCCTGATTTGAGATTGTGAGATGGGGCCACCGCTACACGTCAGACCGTCCAAACCCCTACAATGAGGATCACGATTCCGTCCAAGGAGTCGAATTGGAAAGTCTGGACAAATGGCCAATCCAATCTCGATCGTGCACAAGTCTACTTCCACAATTTCGCCGCACCAGAAACAGAGTCGTGCGTAAGAATCTACGAAAGGCCTCGCAGGAAGAATCTGGAAAATGCACCACGCCTATAAGAAGGTGCCTTGTCTAACATCTAAGGAGATATCACAAAGGGAAGAAAGTGAGAAAGAGCACGAGTGGAGAAAACGGTCAAGCATTGATAAGGTCCAGCAGTGCTCAAGCCTGACCAGAGGAATTTCGGCCATCGCTGACAGCAAAGGAAGAAGAAGAAAGCGAATCAGATGCTAGGTTCAAACTGATTTTTCCTGAGTTTCAGATTTCTACTTACAATAATAAGGGAAATTTTTCCACTATGTCGGGCAGATCTAATTCGGGTGTAATACAAGTTACACCTTGATCAGAAATTCTATTAGAATTAATTAGATCCGTCGTTAACCTAATCCAAAACTTAATCTAATCTTAATAATATGTAAAACATCCGAATTAGGATAAGGTGGGACGGTAAGGTGTTACCGACATCAAACACGGGTAGCAGACAATAATCTAAGGTGATGGTTTTATCCTTTGAGCTTGCATTAATTGAAGTGGTTATACTTATTTTGCCTTTTATGCCTCCCGTTATTTTATTCCACCTTTTTCGTACCTTTTTGTCTTAATTGAGTTAATGAATTTTATCTCGCCTTTACACTTGTCTTTTACATGCCTTTTATCAGTTCTCTGATTTCTATTACATTCCCTCAGTTTTCATTTTAAATTGTTATCATCGATTATTAGCCTTTTGAGATTTTTTACATGATATCCATTGTAAGGAGCTTTCCTGGATTTATGGGAGGCTATGGATACAAGCCTTGCTCTTGCCTTACCATGTTGATTTGGCTTTGTCACTCTCCGTATCCAAGAATCGACGGTTGTCACTCTTCTACTTATGGAGTTGGCCATTACCACCCTCCTTATTAAAGAATCGGCAGTTACCACTATTTTATTCATCGAGTTAGCAATAATCACTTTCCTCATATTTGAGTTAACCTTCGTCACTTGCCTCTTTTACCTCAAGGGCTCGTTAGGTGTCTTGATATTCGTAACCTTTCATAGATTAAGGATTTCTCTTTGGTGCAAGTACTATATTGGGAATCCCTCCTCTAGCGATTGATTAAATATCGTGGACGTAATGCATTTTTAGTAGCGGCCCTGGGGCGACACATAATTCCACGTTTCACGGGTGATGGTGCAATAGCTGGTGTCTGTAAACCGTTCTATATATGTGACACATCAGTTCTTTCTTTTGGGGGTTGGATGTCGCATTAAGTCGCTCCAATCCGGTCTTTTCTTTTGGGATTGGATGTCGCATTTATTTGCTCCTTTTCGGTCTTTTGGGGGGTTGGTTGTCACTTTAGTCGCTCCAATCCGGGTTGCGAGATTCACCTAGTCACGTGTAGTGTTCGTTTTGGGGTAACCACATAAAACCATGTTAAACATGGGACACACCGGTGAATCTCCGTAATATGGGATGCACCGTGAGTCGGATAATTCTAATCATATTCCACATTGTGGTGATCGCTAAGTGTGATAAACTGCATATACTTTGCTAGGCATGCATCTCATATAGATTGCTTGTGGATTAATACCTCTTATAGTTGTGGAGTACTTGACGTATCAAAACCTTTACATTGTTTTTATGAATCTCTTGAATTATTGTTAATCTTAAAGGATAACCATCACTATGAGTCGGGCATTGACCCTCTCTCAACCGTGTAGATTATGCAGGTGACGTACAGATTGAAGACCTAGTGAACAATCTCCCTAAGGAAGAATATGTTGAAGGAATAAGAAGATAGTTTTATAATTTAATTTTATACTTCCGCTGCGAATTCGATGAATGTAATAAACTTTCCTTGAGAAATCATTGATTATTTTTTTTTACATTGATGAAATATAATCAATATAGCTGATTTTATTCTTGTGAATGTTACCTTCATGAATGTATTTAGATGCGATCCAAATGGAAAAAAAATAAGGTGTAATTTTCAAATGCATTCAAGTTTATACATTATTAATACTCGGTTTTCTCGGGCACGAGTATGAACTCTGACCGTGAAATTTCGGGTTGTTACAACTGACCCTCAATCTGTCTGTGCAAGGCAAGAGCAAGAGAACATGCTTTCATCTACTTTTAAAGACGATGGAATCCTTGAGCATATCATTATAAATTTCAATGTGGAGAATGAGTCTCTCTCAACTAAATCTCTTAGCTTTCTAGAAGATTGTTTGGCACACTTTAAAGATCCAAATGATAATATGATAACAGAAATAGTGGATGCCTTGTAAGATAATACCTCGGTAGTTGTTACTGACCGAGAGAAGCGTGATTCTGAAGCCCCTCCCTCTCCAGATCCTGAATGTTTACCATTAAAAGAGGAGAAGCTAAAAATTAAACCGAAGTCTGAAACTTCGGAGTGTGTCGAGACTACATCACCTACTGAGAATTTTTCTGAATTTTATCTACTTGTAGTCTCTGATTCATCATGTTATACTAACTCTAAAATTTTCTCTATCACAGGTGAATCATATATACTTTGGAAACCTCAAGAGATTAAAATGAAATTTTATGCTGAGGTCCATAAATTTCTCTGAAAATTCATGCTCCAAGGCATCCAAGCCTATTGCAAAAAGGACTTTTTGGATGAAATTATTGAGAAACCTACTGAGGGATTTATCAAGATACTGGCCGAAGGAGGAACCTTACGGCATGACCGAGTAGCTTTCCCCTATTCTCCTAGTTAGGTTTATTTCTTTCCGCTGTTTAGGATAGTTTACTTTTCGCTGTTTAGGATAGTTTGCTTATCATTTGTTTCATCGTTGTGCTAACCCATCTTCGCATTAAGAACTTTGAAAAACTGCAATTCGCCTTCTTCAGGTGCTATCTTCCCATCACTACTCCTTTCTTTTCATTGCCTCTTATGCATCGCATGCTCACATCTTTTACATTGAGGATAATGTAGATTTCAAGTTGGGGGTGTGGATTAGGTACACTAATCAGTGTTTTCTTAGTCTTTAATAAAAAATTGTGAAAACTGTGGAAATTTTTTAAAATTTTTGTAAATTAAGTGATTTTAAAGATAATCCAAAGTTCAAAAGTATAAGATACTTAATGTTGATGAGTTACGTCTCTTGAATTTTAGTACGTGTTAGATCTCAAAGTTAAGTTCGGATTATTAATCCATGATTAGAAATTTTAAACATTGATTGATTCATGATTTCACATGTCACATCTAGTTTTCACATTAAAGTTTTAGTTTGATATTAAATTGTTAACCTCCGTCTGCCCCTCCGTCTTTGCTGACGGTGCTGACGGGAATTGTCGGCTAATGCTTTTCTCTTCTGATCTCCACCAGAACTCTGCTCTCGAGATCTCTGGGTCATAGCCCAGTCCTCCTCATAAACCAATGCTCGATGGACAACCTGATCGAACATCTCCAAGCAATGTCCCACCACACAGCTACAAAGAGCAGGACGCAAGCCGGTCACAAAACGGTGAGCTCTCATCTTTTCTTCACTGGTGAGATGAGGAGTAAATATAGACAAGGTCAAGAAATGAGCCTCATACTATGACACCAACATATCACCCTGAACTAGGGCAAACTCAATCACCCTCTGCACCTGAACATGTTCAAGGAAGAACTTCTGGTCGAAACAAACCACGAATTCCTCCCAAGTCCAAACAAAATCTGGCCTGACCATCCTAGATACGGACGACCACCAATGACGGGCCTCGCCCAGAAGGAAGGTAGCAAGGGAAACTCTCTGATTAGCTGGACACTGCATAGTGTCAAAAATCCTCACGATCTCTGTACGCCATACCTTGGCGGCAGAAGGGTCTGACTCACCCCTGAATCTCGAAGGGTCATACTGCCTAAACTCTCTGAAAATAGTGTTAGCATGCGGCAAATCGCTCTACTCAGAAACTAGAACGGCTACAGGCTGATGAGTCTGCAGCGCAGTAGTGACAAGCTGCATCAACTACTGAAAATGGTTGGCACCTACTGGCACTGTAGGGAAGGCAGGAGTGGTACTCGCCTCGGGCTAAGGTACGGGTGCGGCTGACGAAGCGGGAGCCTCTATAATCAAAACGGCAGGCTGAGAAGAGGGAATTGACGGGGGAACTAGAGTAACTGGAGGAACAAGCTCAACAAGAAGCTGAATCGGGTCCTTAACAGCGGGAGCTGGATATGCTCGAGTAGAACGGGTATCATGAGTGCCTCTACCTCTCACACCTCGACCGCGGACACCACAGCTACCGGCGTCACGCCTAGGCGGCATCATCTATACAAGAACAAGAGCAATGACATAAGGAATCAGGACAATTACAGGCTCAATACGGAGTGAAAGAAGGGATCTCGGGACACTACTTCATAGCAGACATATGATGTTATCCCGAGTTATTCCAGAATTACTTGCTACGCTCTGATACCCACTCTTGTCACACCCCAGACTCGGTAACCGGACTCATAAGGAACCCGATAGTTGTTCTGGCCGCAACAGCCTCTGTAGTACCCCATTCTTGGCTCCTGAGGCAGGTTCCAATCTTGGGATCCTACAAGGAGGATTTCCATAACCGTATATTCATTCCAATGAGAGCATATCCAAGATCACAATAAGTAAATCTTGAAAATAACAAAGGGACACATTACAAAATTCACTATAAATTTAAACTTTTGAAGTATATAGCTGAAAGGAAATACATCAGATAACAAAAGAAAAAGGAAGAAGATCTGCAACACAGGAGTCCTCGGCTCAACTATAATTCAAGCTCTATCGCTACGACACTAACCTAGGATCTCCTGCATGCATCAATCGTGCATAAGCTTATAAAAGCTTAGAGGGTGGTTGTAAGGCCCGTATCCTACTCCATATTATTCCGTCGACTCCTGCAATCCTTCCCGTCGAATTTCGGCAATCCACAACCCATAATCAACGTTTGTGTATGACCCTAAGTTGTATCCTATAAATCTAAGTCAGCTTAATCCGAGACTTGTATCATTGCGACCGCACCGTCGCCATGGTTCTAACGCCGCGTCTTACACACCGATCCAATACCCTAGCCAGGAGATGTGGGCCCACGTTCAATTTAAGAAAATACCACGCGTTTGCAATCCCAAGAGAATCTCTACAACCCATCCCATCAATCAATCAAAATACACAACCCATGCTTTCTTTCTCCCCAAGTTAAGCAACCTACCCTAAGTCAACTCTCAAGTCAAGTAAAACTATCACCTCACATCCATCACTCACACCCATCACCTCTCTTACAACCACCCTTTCTCTCTCTCTCTTTCTCAACACAAATTCCAAGCAAAAGAAGTGGTGGACGTCTAAGTACTTCTAAGAGAAGAGAGTGTTGTGTGTGGCCCACTTCCTATCCCAAGATCCATCATCCTAGCCCTTCATTTCTCATCACCCTCCATCAAAGTGAGACACAAGAAGATTGGTGTTCCATCGGACCAAGAAGATCAAACAGTGGGTGCTTCTATAGGGTTAGATTTCATTCTTTTGATGATGGGCCAAGTGGGACCTACCAATTGATGGTATGAATCTCACTTTGGACCCTAGATGTGGCCAATGGTTCACCTTAATTCCCATGATCATTCCATGATGGGGCCATTTTTCATGGACCCCATCATGATGTTTATTTTCCTTGCATGGATAGGGTCATCTAGACCTTACATTTCGGTGGAGAAAGGATCTCCACCGTTGATTTTGATCGGTGGGCCCATATGTAATAGGACTCACTTGATGTACGTTGTAAATCACGAAAGGGAGGGCCCATAGTGCTGGAGTCCCTCCATCATCACATGTCTCTCTCTCTCTCTCTCTCTCTCTCTCCTTCCTTTATTTTGTGGCCCGTTTAATGAGTGTATGTGGTATCCAAACCGTCCATCAAATGGACCCCATGGTCATCCAAACCATGCTGGCCCTACCTTATGGCGATGGGAGAACACAAATATTAGATTAATATAAATTAAGTGGGCCACGTCCATGTGGGACCACCAGTCGTGTCCCCACACGTGAGACCCATCTTGATGAAATGTATACCCACGCCATCCGTCCAGCGTCCCTAGACGCTACACATTATGAAGAGTGAACAGACAGTGAGGTGTACTCACTACAAAAAAAAGAGTTTGATTTTAAGGCTTTTGGGTGGGCCACTCATACAGTCCTCGCCCAGATGTATGAACCTTATCCACACCGTCCATCCCATTCCCCAGATCATTTTAGGCATTGAGTTGAAAAATGAAGCCAATTCGACTATCTGGCTAGCTATAACATAGAAAACAGTGGCTTTACCGTTGAAATCCACTCTGATATTTCTATACACCGAAACATGCAGAATATTGGGCTCGTTCAGACAATCTTGAGCAATAGCATCCAATGGGTGGAGTGGATCCACCTGATGCAGGCCCTACCATGGAAAAACCTCCAAAAAACATTTTTTTTAATATATATAAGTAGCAGGTGTTGCTGCTAACATCAGGGACGCGCAGCAGCGTCCTTCGCTGGGACATGAAGGGAGGGGGCAAGGATCGTGGGCCCCACCATGATGTGTGTAGAACATCTACACCGTGCATTGATGGGGCCCCTTTTGTTGTGGGGCACCCCCCAAAAATAGCCATATGTGGAACTCAGGTGGCTCACATGGCAAGAAACAGTGGGATTAAGCGTCTGCCATTGAAACCCTTTTGGGTTGTCACAGAAGTTTTGGATAATTATGAAGTTTATTTTTCCTCTTTATACAGGTCTGTGTAACCTTATTAACAGATTGAATGGCAGATAAATGTATGGTGGGCCCCACGTGGGACCCACTGATGTAAGTGTTTTACCCACACCGTCCCCACATTTGGGAGTGGGACGGCTGGTGTACCTTACTCCAGCTACATAGTTGCTGTAGTGGCGTCACCAAGTTCCATGGGTCCCACCTGTTTCATCCACGTCGTCCATCTATGGGACCCACCATGATGCATGTGTTGCATCCAAGCCGTTCAACCATTTTGAAAGCTCATTTTAAGGCTTGAGACTAAAAATAAGACAGATCTAGGATCAGGTGGACCACATTACAAAAAACAATGAGTTTGAATGTCCACCATTAAAAACCCTTGGGCTATAGGGTTTGGACCAATATGATATTTGTTTTCCCCTCTTAATCCAGGTCTTTAAGACCTTATGACTAGATTGAGTGGAAAATAAATGATAAGGTGGGCCCTATGATTTATTTAACAGTGAAAATTATTATCTTCATTGCTATTTGTTGTATGGTCCAAATAATCCTTTAATATGATTCATTTTTTTTAGAATTTATGAGGCCCATTGTTGAGGCCCACCTTGATGTGTATAGGGCCTGTTGTCGAGGCCCACCTTGATATATATGAGGCCCATGGGTTGAGGCCCAATGGGATATACACAAGTCCATTGCAATGTGTGATTCTACCATGGTTTATGTAATGATGTTTATAGAGGGCTATGCCTTGGGAGCAATGATGGTTTGACGCCCACATTGTAAGTACAATGTTGGTTAAATGTCCGTATTGTAACTCTCCTCAGGGCCCATTGATAGGCCCTGCTTAGTGTAATTCCATGACTCATGCCATACGCATCATATGTATGCTTGATATGAGTAGAGACTGATCATAGCATATGTTAGTGGGCAGATTATCTATGGGACTTATGGATAGGAGTTACCCACATGAGCGCGTGGTATGCGCAAGATTGTTTCATGACTGGACAGTGTGCTTCATGCATCTTGCATTTGTATGTCTTGATCATTGTAGGCCCTAACGACATCAAGGTCGTGGCTCCACAGGCACATCATGGATAGCCGTATCGGATACTGGAAATACTTGGTTATATCACTGTGGGCATTTAGGATGTCCTTGAGTGAAAGTCCCAGAACCTTTTTAGTACCAGGAGATACTCCAACGTCTAGACCGAATGGATACACGAGTACCTGAGTGCCAAATACCAGTAGGCCGCATCTTCCATTGTGTCGTGGTCGGTTAGAAGGGGTTGTGGCCTTATCTGCCCAAGTGAGGGGGTTGTAAGCTAGACTGAGTTTAACCAGCTCACAAATGAGTCTGCTATCGACGAACCGGGTGGTATTGTAGACTACTGGTCAGGCGGATAGTGTGGTCTATTCCGCTTGCTGGGTTGTGCGGTCAGGGAGGCGGCAGTCTGTGCGGAGTATATTAGACCTCGGTGATATTCCAGAGAGAAACTATATTGATATGTGTACTTGATTAGAAATAGCATGCTTACTTTGCATCTTACATATGACATTTGGCTACATAGGTCTCGCATCGCATGGCCTTTGTATAGCTAATAGCATTCATACCTTGCATCACATAGCCTTGGTACGACTGATTATATTCATGGACTTACCTGTATATTTCCGCATTACTTTGATATTGTATACTTGTCACTTGCCTTGCTCACACACTTACACCACCCTCTAAGCTTTTATAAGCTTATGCACGACCGTTGCGTACAAGTGTCGTTGAATCGTAGCAGCGCTGAGGAAGGAGTGCGTATCGGATTATTTGTAGCTTTTTGATCACCTTGTATTTCTCTTTCCGCATTGTACTTAAAGTTTTTGATATAGTGGATATGTGGTGATGTTGTTTTGTGACTTGGTTATGCTTTTGGTTATGCTTCATTACAAAAAAAATCATACTAAAAATCCTCCTTATAGGATCCCAAGATCGGAATCTAGCATATGAGTGCCGGGATCCGAGAATGGGGCACTACGAAGGCTGTCGGCGCCGGATTCAGCGATCGGGAATTTTGTGAACTCGTTTTTCAAGGTTGGGGCGTGACAGTGATGGAAGTGTGTGATAATGGTACGCAGAAAAATAATAGGAGATACAGGAAGGGAAGCATGATCAATGACAATATCACTAGCCTCACCAAGGCTTGTCATGAATACAATGCAATGAGTACTGGGTACCATACCAAGGCGATGCATAAAGGGCTTATGTAGCTGATGCAAATGCGATGTGAAGTGATGTCAGTCCTCATAACTAGTCCACATATCAAGTACATTTCCATCATAAGGAAATCACCAGGGTCAAGTACACTGCTGGATGACTGCAAATCTCCAAACCCGCACAGTCAAACGAGCGTAAGAGACCTCACTACCCGCCTGTGGACAGTCAATCACCAACAAGGCTCGTCGGCAGTGGACCCATTTACGAGCTGGTCAGACTCAGCCTAGTAATGCCTTCTTACATCAGGCAGGTAAGGCCACACTCCAACCCAACCGACTACACGACAGTGGGAGTCGCAGCCTAATGGTATAAGGCCCTCGTGCACTCATAGTTTCCACTTGGTCACAGCGTTGGGATAGATCCTTGGTACCATGGAAGTTTTGAAAATTTCACTCATGGGCATCCTATGTACCCTATATGCTCACGTAACATATCTGGTATCCACATACGGCCATCCACGAATACCCCTGTAGAGGTAGGGCCCTGATGAAGTAAGGACAACAATATGTATGATATGCAATGCCAGATGCATGAGTCACACATACCAATCATGCACTAGCTCCAAGCACACAATGTGTACAAGAGGGGAAACTCCATCCCTCTACCATGTCAACCTAATGACCACACACACAAATGTGATCCAATCACTCAATGATGCATATGGGTCATGAAGGTGTGTCATACGGCGATGATGACTTAGAACATACTCCTCCTTCCCAAGGAGGGAATCAAATCTAGGTACTTAAACAATTAAATCTTAGGAACAAACCTCTAGTAGGGGCCCAATACTTTGGGGTAGCCCACAAAGCTAAGGAGGATAATAAGTATGTCTAAGGGAATAAACAGTCCTAAAGAGGGCCTATGGTGGGCCTTAAACCACTCATAGCAACCCGTGGGCCTACCTTAGGGCCACCAAGGAGGACATCCAACCTCAACTGGGTTCCAAAAGGTAGCCCGCCATTACTTAAATATGAAACAAGGCCTAAGGCCTAAGCAATCCATGACCTAGTGGGCTATACACCAAGCCCAACACATAGGCAATAAGGTGGGCCCTCAAGCAAGGTTTGGGCCCAATCCATAAAGATCATAAACCCACATATTGTGGTGGGCCTAATGGGCAGCCTGGTAATTCAACCATAAGGGCAATCCTTATACTTATTTCAAGTGAGTTCGGCCTTACATCTTGACCCAAATACAAGGTTATCTTTCGTGGGCAACCAAGGGCTCAACTACTTGCATATTATGGCCCACAAACCCATCACAATAAGTGGTAAAAGCCTCATTGCCCACAAACCCAAGGTCAAGGGACCTATCAAGAAAGTTCCAGGACAAATGGGCCTAGAAATCCAACAAATAGTTAAGAACATTGATCCAATAAAAATCGAACTAAAGTGGGCCTTAAGTGTACACTAATTATTCCCAAAACCTGATTGGGAATAGGGCAAGATATGTGTAAAAATATCCCCAAATCTAGTGAGCCATGTTGCCCCAAAACATGCATTTATGGGCAGCCACTTGGGGCCTATTGCTGAAATTTCCAGCCCATCCGCTCTCTGGGCATGCTGAAAATCCCACAATAATTAATTTTATATAATTATTTTAATCCCTGGTGATTCACACATGTCACAGAGGGTCCCACCGATGAAAGGAGTGGATATAACATACCAATCAAGTGGGCCAACTACTGGACTAGACGTCCAGCAGCAGCCCATAGGTTAACGTCCTAGGGTGGACGGTCATGGGGGCCTGGACGACTGCCCTTGAAAGACATTAAAGGGGACCCACTTGTGAACGTCCCACTAGGGAATGGACCACGTCCAAGGGGGGCCACATGAGGGGGAGACAGCTTGGATAAAACCATACATCAGGGTGGGCCAAGTGGGTGGACGACTAGCCCATGGTTGGACGTCAACCCAATAGGAGCGTCTAGCTGTGGGCTGCCAGTTCAGCTGCAAACACCCTAATTTGGGTGGAAAAATGGTGGCGCATACACCTGAGATGGGTCCCAACATGATGGACCACAAAATGAGCTAAGAAGGAAGCTACAAACCCAAGTAAAACATGAAGCAAACACATGGACAGCAAGGTAGGAAATTAAAAATCCACTACACAAAATGTTGTTGTCCATTCAATGTACACCCAATAAAGTGGGCCCAACCTTGTACAAAGGGGGGAAGGATGAATGGTTAATATTTTTACTGGAAGGTATAGTAAGGTGGGGTCCACAAAAGGTGGCCCACCCCTCAAAAATCCAACTGACATTTGTGTTTTCCCTTCATTCTATAGGGCTGGACGGTCCAGCAAGGTGGACCGTCCACCCCTATGGGCCTACCCTTTTGGGTGCTTTTGGATGGACAGATGGAGGAGGGATTTAGAGTACTTCCAGGTGGGGTCCACTACTCCAAAGGATACCCCATATCAAGGAGAAAAGAACCCACAAACATTGGCAAACTCCAAACCAAAAATCAGATACAACATCCCATGCATACACTCCAGAATTTCTAGACAGTCATATATGGCTGGACATACCAACCCATATCTAAAAATATCCATCAAATCAAGGGCGGTGTGGCCTTCCTTAGTGGGCCCCACAAATGTCTAGATCAAGGCTTAAGCCAAAACAGTTGCATGCATCAAAAAGGCAGTAAATGAGACACCTAAAATCATGAAATGGGTGGTAAGGGCGTCCCACCATTGCTGGATTTTCTAGAAGTCCCAGGCTCACCAAGTGGGTCACACATATGATTAGAGAAATTAAGAGAAAATGGAAGGGAGGAGAACAATCCGTCCATAGGAAAAAGCCTCCGCCACTAATGAGCCCTCCCAAGAACAATCACACCCACACATCTTCATTGATTTATAATTACAACATGAAACTAGCACATGCATGTCCTATAATTACAATGGCACTACAAAAAAGAGGGTTTTTAGCGACGAAACTACTTTTCGTTGCCAAAAGTCATTTTTAGCGATGAAATAAATTTTCGTCGCTAAAATCTCACTTTTAGCGATGAAACTTTTCGCGACGAAAATTTTTGTAGCTAAAAATAGGACATTAGACTTTTAGCAATGAAAACTTTCGTCGCTAAATACTCCAAACATTTTTCACCTAAGCGGAATCAATTTCTTTTAGCTGCGAAAATTTTTGCAGCTAAAAATACTGTATGAGACCATTAGCGACGAAACTTTTCGTCGCCGAAGGTTTCTTTTTAAAAAAAAAAATATTCCAGTTCAAAATCCGTACAAAATTTCTGATATACACCTGTTAACAATTAATTTCATCATATTCATCCTGATATCAACATTTTATCATATTCACTACATAAACTTTTAGCGGCAAAAAGTTTCATCGCTAAAAAACACTATTCAAAACTTTTAGCAGCGAAAATTTTCACTGCTAAAACTAAACTAGCATATCTTTTAGCGACGAAAATTTTCGTTGCCAAAAGTTTCTTTTAAAAAAAAAAATATTCTAACTCAAAATCCATACAAAATTCCTGATATACATCTATTAACAATATATTCCATCATATTCACATTCACATCGAACTAAACCCAAACTACATAAAGTTTTAGCGGCGAAAATGTTCGTCGCTAAAAAATACTATACAAGACTTTTAGTCATGAAAAGTTTCATTGCTAAAAATAAACTGACATATCTTTTAACAACGAAAATTTTCGTCGCCAAACGTTTCTTTTAAAAAACAAATATTTTAGCTCAAAATTGGTACAAAATTCCTGATATACATCAGTTAACAATATATTCCATCATATTCATATTCACATTCACATCCATCTAAACCCAAACTACATAAAGTTTTAGCGGCGAAAATGTTCGTTGCTAAAAATTAATATACAAGACTTTTAGCAACGAAACTGTTCGCTGCTAAAAATAAACTGACATATCTTTTAGCAACGAAAATTTTCGTTGCCAAAAGTTTTGTAACGCCCCGGATTTTTGCCAACCTGTGATTAGATGACCTTAGGCAATGGGTCGATCGTAATACCTCATTAACTTGTCAGAACTGAATCCCAAAGTCTAAAGCCGCCTTTAAACTCATTTCCTTCACAAACCTCACCCTTCATCACCTTGATCTTCCAATTTTTCTAATAACTTTCACCCTAGACACTATCTTAAACTAGCTAAGTAGTATAACTTGGATCACTTTATATACAAACTCCAAAGGCCTGAGTACCACCTCGACCAGAATTCACTTAGGACTAAATCCTTTAGAAATGAGACAAAGTAACTAGGTGTGAAACCAGATTAGCTATGAAATCCGTTAGGATCGCTTTAAATACGTTCTGCAAGACCCAAAACTTGTAGAATCATTGGCGCTAGGTTACCCTAAAGTTTAGAACCGAACTCATTTCCGTCTGCTTCGGGAATGAAACGAAACTTCGTATTAGGTCTAGATCGCACATCGGGAGTCCGATTAACCCGAAGCTAAGGAACTAGGACCGCCCCACTGGGCTTAACAATCACCTCAAAAATCAGCCTTATCCGATGTTCCACGGTCATTCGTTTCGAATCGGAGCGAGGTAGTGTGAAAAACACTATTCATATGCCAAAATAAATATCTGGAATAGTGATCTGGCATCAATTGTTGACGCGTCAGTATTAAGAAACCTGACCGTCAGAATCAGACCAAATTACACCCTCGGATTAAGAAAAATTTCAGGAACATTTACATGTACTTGGAATTTCTGATCGTGGCCCACTGACTGTCGAACTGAAAGTGGTCCGCCACGTGTGATCTGGGTATCCGATCGAGTCAAAAACGTAATCCCACGTAGATCCATCGATGGTGAGCTTAAGTCTGACGTTTGGTTCAAGGAGGGCCACCAGAACTCCCCTTTTGAGCTGGAAAAGCGGCGAAAATCCTATATTAGCAATACCCCTTGAACCTGAGTCTACTTTCGTAATGTTTGAAGCTATAAAAGGGGCTTAGAACAGCCCCTCTCACAGCCATACAAATTTTGGAGGAAACCCTAGAGGAAGAGAGAGAAAAGAGAGAGAAAGGCTTGGAGATTGTTGCCGATTTCCCTCCTCCTGCTTTGGCTTGTTGCACGGCCTACACCGCCTTATTCTAGGCATTTTCCTGACGTATTCCACCTCATTTGAAGGTAAGAAACCCTAACCCTAGGTCTGATTTGAGGTGGGATCGATGTAGGATATGTACCGACTAACCGATTCCGCTCTTTAGGCTAGAAATCGCCCGTAGACGGAAGTTCCATTACCCTTGCTGATTCGTTCCGCTTCCAAAGGCAAAGGTGAGGACTTTAAGTGTATAAGTTACGGTTTTCAATACTTTCAATGTCAGATAATGGTAGATTCATGATCTGCTTGCAATTGCACATGTACAAAGTGCTTTCCGTTTCCTGTTTTGATTAATGGTGTGAAATATGGAATTTCACATATTCTAGGTATACGTAGAAATACCGTATACGTATTTTTTTCGGATAAATGTTTGACATGTTTATTTAATGTATGATTATATAATATATGAATAAATTACTAGTTTGGCGAAAGGAATCGCCAAAATATATGTTTACTTGTAAATGCGCCGTATGTTGAAATTACGTATTGTAGAAATACCGTATACGTATTTCTTTTGGAATAATGTTTGACATATTTATTTAATGTATGATTATACAATACATGATTAAAATACTAGCTTGACGAAAGGAATCGCCGAAATCTATGTTCCTTTGTAAACACTATGTATGTCGAAATTGGGTATACGTGGAAGTACCCTATACGTATAAAATTTGCTGATGTGATTGCCATGTTTAATTCTTTGTATGAATATGATGTATATGTATAAAATACTAGTTTGGTAAAGGGACAACCCTAGTACACACTTCCCTAGCATACGTCATGTATGTTGAAATATTGCATTCCAAGTGTTGGTGAATTCACTTGTGAGTGTAAGTGCTTAAGTGTTAGAATCTTAGGTCGGTGCTGAGATGGGATTCTCGGCTACCTTAGAGTCACATATGACACTCTCCATGTGGTTGTTCACTCTAACCACTCGCCTACGAAATTTAAGTATTTGTATCCCTATTTACATAATGCTTTATAACATGTTTTTGAACATGCTTTGTGACTTGTTTATTAACATGCTTCATGTTATGCTTTATAATATGCTTGCTAGTGTTCTTGAATTACCATGTTATCATGCCGTATTTCACATGCTATGGTTAGGATTTGGTGAGCTTGGGACTATGTTCGTAGTCCAGGCATCCAGGTATCGACTTGAAGATGTGGTTGGGATTCGTTCCGCCACGCATGATGTGTTGGTGAACCCGTGTCGTACTTCGGTTGGCGATAGTGGTTGGCCACACGAGGTTCTGCGCCTCATATCGCCCAACTTGTTGTGCGCTCGAGCTAGCCGAACACGTCAAGTAAACCGTGTGTCTTATGTATGTTCACCATGTTTGGTCGCTAATGCTTGAACCTAGGGTACCAAACTTACCAGTGATAATCCCGTTAACCATGGTACCTCGATCCGCTAAGACTCATGAGCCGGGCATGGTGGTATGGGACACCGTGGTCGAGCTGTCGGCCTACGCTGGGGCTACGTGCCTCCCCGTAGTGACCAGTGAGCAACTCAACTCGTGAGCCGATTATGGTGGTATGGGACACTATATTCGCGCTGTCGGCCTACATTGATAAGGTGATGGGGGAGTGGTGCAACCTTTGTGCGTAACAGCCCTGGCAGCCCTTTGTAGTGACCGCGAGCATATTCTGAAGTTGCAGCGTGCCTTAGGGTTCGCCGCGATATATAGAGTATGAACTAGGCTGTTTACGTATAGTTGTATCGTGATGAATCGTTTAAGGGGTGATGGGGGAGTGGTGCAACCTTTGTGCGTAATGTAGCACTGGCGACCTCTGCAGTGACCTAGAAAACACACCATCGTCTGATATTAACTAGGACTGACGACCCTAGATTGGATCATGTTTGGATATGATACAAGGGAGGTACCTTAGTTTCCCAATCCTGCTGTGTGAAATGAACTAATTAAAAACTCGGTAATCATGCTCATCATACATCGCATGTGCCTGGAAGATGTGGAGCACTGTGGGATGTAAGCATGCGCGAACGTGAGATGGTGTCGCTTGAGGGAGTATGTCGGAGAGGGCATCCATCATACCTGCATTCATACTTGCATTAATCAGAGTAACTAGGAGTGTTTGATTTACTGCTTTATCATTACTGCTTGACTGTATTGATAACATGTTAACTTATGCCTTATTGTTCCACTGAGTTAGCTACTCACTCCCACGTTACGGGACGGTGTTGTACACACCAAACAGATTTGTTGAGTTTCAGGTGATGGCGATGCTTGTGAAGCAGAGCCGGACTACTTCTATGGTGATGAGGAGGAGTTCTCCTATCCGTAACTCTCTGACAGGTCTCTGAAGACCTGGTACTGTATTTTCGGGGCTGTGGTACTGGGGATAGAAGACATTAAACTTACACATTTGGTATATTTTATAACTGTACTTGTAATTATTTAACCTCGAAATGTTATCACACTCGGGAGACTCATCATAGTTTATATATTTTGTCTATCCATTACAGTCTTCCGCTTGCAACTTTAACTGTCTCTGGAGTATGATATGTTGTTTTGGCTTAATCTCACTCATGTTCACTACTCTAATACAGTCAACATTCAATCATCATTCATTTTGTTGCATAAGTGATGTTCTGGAACTCGAGAGTTGAGTTACTACTCGACCCCCGATTTTCAGGGCGTTACAAGATGGTATCAGAGCATGATTTGGATTAAACTGGACCTGGGTTATGGTCACACGACGCACTATGACGCACTCTGACTTAGGAGGGAGCAACGGAATGTAGAAACAGACTTAGGTTCTCTAATTTCGTCAAATAACACAATTGGTTGAGACCAACCGTAGAGATTGGACCCGTAGGCCTCAATGATTGCACGAAACGATCTCGAATTGCCTCTAGGTCATCAGTTGATAGGTTTGAGTCATTCCCTAGAAATAAATGTTCTTAGGTTGTGGGTCAACCACAACACCAAAGCTTAAAACCCCTTTTTTTACCCAATTCATTCAAAACCTCTCCTTGCACCACTTCATTCTTCAATTTTTTTCTAAATCCTTTCATACCAGATATAAATTCTAACATATAAATGATGAAGAATAATCTTTGAAACAAAAGTTATTATAAATAGTAAATATATGTATAAATTGGACTTTTGACCATTCAAACTTTGGAATCTAACCAATTAAATAGGTTATTTGGATAGATTAGCTCGTTCTACCCCAAAATCATATATTATATATCAGATAACTCATTCCAGATTGCAAGATACGCCCAATTTGACCCGAAACAACTCGAAACGGAGTCGTGGGCCACACGCGTCAATCCGGGGGGACCCGGGGCTGACCCGGGGTACCATTGGCCTCTTGGGAGGGTGGAGAACACCACTGAGCAGCGGCGGCGCGGTGCCGGACAAGGCGGACCACGGTTCCACCGCGGTTACCGCGGTAGACCGCGGTCCAGCGGGCCCGGTCGGGCCGCAGTTCGTTGCTGGCCCGTTTTCGGCCACTTATTTTCTACGATTTTGGTCCGATTTCAAAAAGTCATATCTCCCTCGTTATAACTCCGATTTAGGTGATTCAAAAGCCAGATTTAAGATTGATAAGTATAGTTTTATATAAAAATAAGTAAAAAATATAATAAAATATTTAATATAGTTAAATATGGATCGTTGTGTCAACTGTCCGAAAGTTATTAGTTTGGACAGCTGCTGCTTCTAGAATTTTTAGAATTTTTCTAAAAGACAAAATATAATGAAATTTGGTAGAGATGAAGTATACTTGATGATGAACTACTAAAAAAATAATTAAAATAATATACCAACTAGAAATACTAGAAAAGGCGTAGAACTTCCCTAGGCCCGTATGGTGCCTACCAAATTTTCTGGGGGACCCCTTTTTCACGTCGTTTTTGCCCCCTCTCTCTCAAACGCCCCTCCAAGCCCACCTTTCTCTTTCGACTTGCTGTTTTACCTCTCAAACCTTCCCTCTAATCGCTCATTTCATCATTTCCTGCCCAACTCATCCTCTTCCAACGTTTACAACATAACCTACTTCCTACCCTCTCCATTCTCTTTCTTTTGATCACTTACATGCCCCATTTGGAGCTCAAATTCGGGTAAGCTCTCAACCCATCCCATCTATTCATTTTCCTTCTTCAAACCCTATCTATTGGGCTTCTACAACATCTGTTGAGGCTCAAGTCCATGGAGAACCAAAAACTCCAGCCCCCCATTTCCGTTATCCTCATTTTCCATGGCTCTATCCGAGCTCATCCATATGTTGTCTTGTAGTTTGCGTGGGCTACTATCTTAGGGTGGTTATATTTTCCTGATGATAGGTGTAGTAGCTGGTAGAATGTTTTAGGTATTTGAGAACGTTTAGGGTCCGTTCGGCCAAATTACATTAGATAAGTTTACGGTGGATAGAATTGTAAAAGTAATAATAAATGTATATGTAGGGTATGGCCCCTAGGTTGGGTGTATCCTATGTCTTCCGACACCATGTTTAGAATGTACGCAATTAAGAGTAAATTCTGAGAATTCCTTTCCAATAACACTTAGAAACTTTCCCATCGTGGGATATGGAAATCCCATCCCACGTTTTTCCAACACCAGGCTCACTTTCCAAGGCCTATAAAATTAATCCCCTCCCACCCTCCTACCAACCATGCCACTCCCAATCCCGATGAGGGATTAGCAATGCAGTCCCATTTACTACAACTTAAGACCATTGGCCGAATAGACCCTTACAGTTTTGGACCTAGAGCGATACTCCTAGTTTTCGACAGACCTGACCATATAGGAAATCCAACAAATTAATAATACAAACCCCTGGATCTTCTTAGCTGGTGTGAGCATGTGTGAAATGCTCGAGCGTCAAGTACAGACAACTCAATTCTAATCAGACAACTTTGACCCTAGGCGATAAAATAATTTCTTTATTCAGAAAGGGTATAAAATCATCTGGTGTATAAGCATAGACTTTAGATTACAACTAATGGATTATCGCTGCTCATAAGTTGAGCCTAGGCTGCTGATTAGACTAAGAAATGTAAACGACTAACAATGTTAAGATAATTGAGTGATAGACGTAGTTAATTGGTTTGAATAGGTTGGAGCGAGACCCCGTTCCGTTGTTGAATCCCCTTAATACTTTAGGCTTCCTTAGTAACTCTTAGGGAGCTTGTTTGACGTAGAAACTATTCACGATTAGAGGAAACCTATATATCCCTTGGATTCAATGTTAGGTCCAATTAATACATCCCTTAGAATTTTCTTCTCAAGGACTTAGTACAACCGGGAACACGGAGTAGAGAAACTACATATAAGCGAGGTATTCGCGGTTTGAATCGAATCCTCAATCCTGGTAGTGACCAATGAACCCTATGCTCGATCAAGCAGAAGGTCGGGATCGGCCAGATTAAGGGCGATACGATGATTTTTCGTCTTCGCGAGGTAGAAGGTCTATGTATCCGGCTCAGACCCACTACGCAACTTTCTTCCGTGTTGGCTTGACCACTTACAACCAAAAGTTTATAACTTTGTCTTTGAGGAGTGTGAGAATATATAGCCAATAGAAATATTTCCTTTTAGGCCTAAGAAATTTCCCAAGTGAGCAACAGACAGTTAAGAATCAGGTCCCAAATCGCATGCCATGTCGGCATTCGTATTGTGCTTATGAACGTAAAAAGATAGCCTGCCTATTAAGCTAGACATGATTAAATAGGATAAGTCTGAACCGCGACAAAAAAAAATTCCTTGGTAGAATTAGGCATCCCGCCACAAACTCACACCTGACCCCGAATCAACCACAATACCCTTCATCTTTAGCTCCTTTCTATGACCATAGGTATCAATGCCATAATACACAACATTGATGAAAAGAAGACCAATGTAGTGGGAGATCGCATCCCATTTCATGTCAAGGATAGGTTGTAAATTACTCCTTGTTCCGATGTACGGAGCAGGACATAAATCTTAAGCCTTGAGGGTGAAAATAAGTTTTAAGGGGGGTAGAACGTTATGAGCCCAATCTAGTTAGGTTACCTATTGCATCTCTCGATCTGGGTGGCGCAGCGAAAGCATGGTGGACCCTACCCCACTGCCCCAGGATCGAAACGGTGCTCGATAAATACGAACATTATAGAAGCCCTAGTAAGTTCTACTATGAGAAATCGTTTTAAGATGATTTAGTAAGACTTGATTCACCCTTTCCTTGGACATAGATAATATCGAGGACTCTCTTAGACTAAGACCTAAAGGGCAACCTTAGAATAACCAATTTGAGCCTTTCAATGATGGACATTCCCTACTCTTAGAGAGTGATCGGACTACGGAGTTACTGACATCTACAACTGCGAAGTTTTCGCGGCTTGACCCAATTCCCAATCCTGGGTGACTACCGATGGACTCTCTGCTGACGAGCGGATGACCAGGATCCACCAGGATTCGGAAGGGATACGATGAGCTTCCTACCCTGGCCCGGTGGATGATCGATGTATCGGGATCGAGCCCACTATTACCGTCTCTCCGTGTTGGTCAAACAATGAAAACAACTATCTTACTCTAAATTGTGGGAATTGTCGTCGAGACTCCAAATAGGTAAAGAAATAAATGGTAGCAAACCATCAGGGTATGAGAAATGGATGAAGAATTAAGTTTTAAGGGGGGTAGACTAAAAGGAACCAGACTAGTATATACCCTACCACGCGTAGGAACTCGAAATCGATAAGTCTTAGGCAAATGAAATAATAGAAATCTTTCCTTATTACCCTTAGGCAATTTCGGGGACGAAATTTTGTTTTAAGGGGGTAGATTGTAACGCCCGGATTTTTGCCAACCCGTGATTAGATGACCTTAGGCAATGGGTCGATCGTAATACCTCATTAACTTGTCAAAACCGAATCCCAAAGTCTAAAGCCGCCTTTGAACTCATTTCCTTCACAAACCTCACCCTTCATCACCTTAATCTTCCAATTTTTCTAATAACTTTCACCCTAGACACTATCTTAAACTAGCTAAGTAGTATAACTTGGATCACTTTATATACAAACTCCAAAGGCCTGAGTACCACCTCGACCAGAATTCACTTAGGACTAAATCCTTTAGAAATGAGACAAAGTAACTAGGTGTGAAACCAGATTAGCTACGAAATCCGTTAGGATCGCTTTAAATACGTTCTGCAAGACCCAAAACTTGTAGAATCATTGGCGCTAGGTTACCCTAAAGTTTAGAACCGAACTCATTTCCCGTCTGCTCTCGGGAATGAAACGAAACTTCGTATTAGGTCTAGATCGCACATCGGGAGTCCGATTAACCCGAAGCTAAGGAACTAGGACCGCCCCACTGGGCTTAACAATCACCTCAAAAATCAGCCTTATCCGATGTTCCACGGTCATTCGTTTCGAATCGGAGCGAGGTAGTGTGAAAAACACTATTCATATGCCAAAATAAATATCTGGAATAGTGATCTGGCATCAATTGTTGACGCGTCAGTATTAAGAAACCTGACCGTCAGAATCAGACCAAATTACACCCTCGGATTAAGAAAAATTTCAGAAACATTTACATGTACTTGGAATTTCTGATCGTGGCCCACTGACCGTCGAACTGAAAGTGGTCCGCCACGTGTGATCTGGGTATCCGATCGAGTCAAAAACGTAATCCCACGTAGATCCATCGATGGTGAGCTTAAGTCTGACGTTTGGTTCAAGGAGGGCCACCAGAACTCCCCTTTTGAGCTGGAAAAGCGGCGAAAATCCTATATTAGCAATACCCCTTGAACCTGAGTCTACTTTCGTAATGTTTGAAGCTATAAAAGGGGCTTAGAACAGCCCCTCTCACAGCCATACGAATTTTGGAGGAAACCCTAGAGGAAGAGAGAGAAAAGAGAGAGAAAGGCTTGGAGATTATTGCCGATTTCCCTCCTCCTGCTTTGGCTTGTTGCACGGCCTACACCGCCTTATTCTAGGCATTTTCCCAGCGTATTCCACCTCATTTGAAGGTAAGAAACCCTAACCCTAGGTCTGATTTGAGGTGGGATCGATGTAGGATATGTACCGACTAACCGATTCCGCTCTTTAGGCTAGAAATCGCCCGTAGACGGAAGTTCCATTACCCTTGCTGATTCGTTTCGCTTCCAAAGGCAAAGGTGAGGACTTTAAGTGTATAAGTTACGGTTTTCAACACTTTCAATGTCAGATAATGGTAGATTCATGATCTGCTTGCAATTGCACATGTACAAAGTGCTTTCCGTTTCCTGTTTTGATTAATGGTGTGAAATATGGAATTTCACATATTCTAGGTATACGTAGAAATACCGTATACATATTTTTTTCGAATAAATGTTTGACATGTTTATTTAATGTATGATTATATAATATATGAATAAATTACTAGTTTGGCGAAAGGAATCGCCAAAATATATGTTTACTTGTAAATGCGCCGTATGTTGAAATTACGTATTGTAGAAATACCGTATACATATTTCTTTTGGAATAATGTTTGACATATTTATTTAATGTATGATTATACAATACATTATTAAAATACTAGCTTGGCGAAGGAATCGCCGAAATCTATGTTCCTTTGTAGACACTATGTATGTCGAAATTGGGTATACGTGGAAGTACCCTATACGTATAAAATTTGCTGATGTGATTGCCATGTTTAATTGCTGTATGAATATGATGTATATGTATAAAATACTAGTTTGGTAAAGGGACAACCCTAGTACACACTTCCCTAGCATACGTCATGTATGTTGAAATATTGCATTCCAAGTGTTGGTGAATTCACTTGTGAGTGTAAGTGCTTAAGTGTTAGAATCTTAGGTCGGTGCTGAGATGGGATTCTCGGCTACCTTAGAGTCACATATGACACTCTCCGTGTGGTTGTTCACTCTAACCACTCGCCTACGAAATTTAAGTATTTGTATCCCTATTTACATAATGCTTTATAACATGTTTTTGAACATGCTTTGTGACTTGTTTATTAACATGCTTCATGTTATGCTTTATAATGTGCTTGCTAGTGTTCTTGAATTACCATGTTATCATGCCGTATTTCACATGCTATGGTTAGGATTTGACTGAGCTTGGGACTATGTTCGTAGTCCAGGCATCCGGTATCAGACTTGAAGATGTGGTTGGGATTCGTTCCGCCACGCATGATGTGTTGGTGAACCCGTGTCGTACTTCGGTTGGCGATAGTGGTTGGCCACACGAGGTGCTTCTGCGCCTCATATCGCCCAACTTGTTGTGCGCTCGAGCTAGCCGAACACATCAAGTAAACCGTGTGTCTTATGTATGTTCACCATGTTTGGTCGCTAATGCTTGAACCTAGGGTACCAAACTTACCAGTGATAATCCCGTTAACCATGGTACCTCGATCCGCTAAGACTCATGAGCCGGGCATGGTGGTATGGGACACCGTGGTCGCCGTCGGCCTACGTTGGGGCTACGTGCCTCCCGTAGTGACCAGTGAGCAACTCAACTCGTGAGCCGATTATGGTGGTATGGGACACTATATTCGTGCTGTCGGCCTACATTGATAAGGTGATGGGGGAGTGGTGCAACCTTTGTGCGTAACAGCCCTGACAGCCCTTTGTAGTGACCGCGAGCATATTCTGAAGTTGCAGCGTGCTTTAGGGTTCACCGCGATATATAGAGTATGAACTAGGCTTGTTTCTGTATAGTTGTATCGTGATGAATCGTTTAAGGGGTGATGGGGGAGTGGTGCAACCTTTGTGCGTAATGTACCACAGCGAGCCTCTGCAGTGACCTAGAAAATACACCATCGTCTGATATTAACTAGGACTGACGACCCTAGATTGGATCATGTTTGGATATGATACAAGGGAGGTACCTTAGTTTCCCAATCCTGCTGTGTGAAATGAACTAATTAAAAACTCGGTAATCATGCTCATCATACATCGCATGTGCCTGGAAGATGTGGAGCACTGTGGGATGTAAGCATGCGCGAACGTGAGATGGTGTCGCTTGAGGGAGTATGTCGGAGAGGGCATCCATCATACCTGCATTCATACTTGCATTAATCAGAGTAACTAGGAGTATTTGATTTCCTGCTTTATCATTCTTGCTTGATTTGTATTGATAACATGTTAACTTATGCCTTATTGTTCCACCGAGTTAGCTACTCACTCCCACGTTACGGGACGGTGTTGTACACACCAAAGCAGATTTGTTGAGTTTGTGTGATGGCGATGCTTGTGAAGCGAGCCGGACTACTCTATGGTGATGAGGAGGAGTTCTCCTATCCGTAACTCTCGATGGTCTCGAAGACACAGTCTTGTATTTTCTGGTACGTAGTGCGGGGATAGAAGACATTAAACTTACACATTTGGTATATTTTATAACTATACTTGTAATTATTTAACCTGGAAATGTTATCACACTCGGGAGACTCATCATAGTTTATATATTTTGTCTATCCATTACAGTCTTCCGCTTGCAACTTTAACTGTCTCTGGAGTATGATATGTTGTTTTGGCTTAATCTCACTCATGTTCACTATTCTAATACAGTCAACATTCAATCATCATTCATTTTGTTGCATAAGTGATGTTCTGGAACTCGAGAGTTGAGTTACTACTCGACCCCCGATTTTCAGGGCGTTACAAGTTTCCTTTAAAAAAAATATTCCACCTCAAAATCCGTACAAAATTTCTGATTTACATCTGTTAATAGTATATTCCATCATATTCACATTCACATCCATCTAAACCCAAACTAAATAAAGTTTTAGCGGTGAAAATGTTCGTCGCTAAAAAATACTATACAAGACTTTTAGCAGTGAAAATTTTCGCTGCTAAAAATAAACTGACATATCTTTTAGCAACGAAAATTTTTGTTGCCAAAAGTTTCTTTTTAAAAAAAAATATTCCAGCTCAAAATCCGTAAAAATTCTTGATATACACCTGCTAACAATATATTCCATCATATTCATCTTGATATACACATTTCATCATATTCACATTCACATCCAAACCCAAACTACATAAACTATATTCATCCAAACACAAACAATCTTATCTGTATCACATTCATTCATGCATAAATACATATAAACTTAACGTCATAAATAAATAAACAAAAAATCACAAAGATGAAGACGGAGGTGGTGGGGCATCGATGGGTAAGCGTGCAGCGAAAGCCTGAAACATCTCCATCATCCGTCGCTCATGCTCCACCCGCATCTCCGCCATCCTCCTCTCCTGCTCCTCCCTCTGCCTCACCAACTCCTCCTTCATCCTCCTCTGCCTCACCAGCTAATCCTCTATCCTTCTCTTCTATTCCTCCCTCTGCCTTTCCTGCTCCTCCCTCTGCCTCGCCAGCTCCTCCAGGTTTAGGTTTAGGTTTAGGTTTAGGTTATAAGTATAGGTTTTGGGATTTGAGAATAGGTTTAGGGTTTAGCGTTTAGGAAATCGGGTTTGGATTCGGGATCGGGTTTAGGTTTGGGTTTTCAAGTTTAAGCTTAGGTTAAGGTTAGGGAGTTGAGATTAGGATTAGGTGTAGGTGTAGGTTTAGGTTTAGGGATTTGAGAATACATTTAGGTTTTAGGTTTTAGGTTTAGGTTTAGGTTTTAGGTTATAGGTTAAGGTTTAGGTTTTAGGTTTAGGTTACTGTTAGGTTATAGGTTATAAGTTTAGGTTTTGGTTTAGGTTTAGGTTTAGTTTTAGGTTAAGGTTTAGGTTTAGGTTATAAGCTATAGGTTTAGGGAATTGAGAATTGGTTAAGGTTTAGGTTTAGGTAATCGAGTTCGGGTTCGGGATCTGGTTTAGGCTTGGGTTTTCATGTTTAGGTTTAGGTTTAGGTTTAGGTTAGGGAGTTGAGATTGGGATTAGGTGTATGTTTAGGTTTAGGGAATTGAGAATAGGTTAATGTTTAGGTATAGGTTTAGGTTTAGGTTTTAGCTTATAGGTTTAGGTTTTGGTTTTAGGTTTATGTTATAGGTTAAGGTATAGGTTATAGGTTTTTGTTTAGGTTGAGGTTATAGGTTTTGGTTTAGGTTTAGGTTTTGGTTTAGGTAGCGGTTTTAGTTTATAGGTTTAGGTTATAGGTCATAGGTTTAGGTTACTGAGGTTTTGGTTTAGGTTAAGGTTATAGGCTTTGGTTTAGGTTAAGGTTTAGGTTTTGGGTTTATGTTAAGGTTATAGGTTTAAGTTAGGTTTAGGTTTAGGTTATAGGTTATAGGTTATAGCTTTGGGAATTGAAAATAGGTTAAGGTTTAGGTTTAGGAAATCGGGTTCGGGTTCGGGTTCTGGATCGAGTTTAGGCTTGGTTTTTCATGTTTAGGTTTAGGTTTAGTTTAGGGAGTTGAGATTGGGATTTGGTGTAGGTTTAGGTTTAGGGATTTGAGAATAGGTTAAGGTTTAGGTATAGGTTTAGGAAATCGGGTTCGGGTTCGGGATCGGGTTTAGGCTTGGGTTTTCATGTTTAGGTTTAGGTTTAGGTTAGGGAATTGAGATTGGGATTTGGTGTAGGTACAAGTTTAGAGATTTGAGAATAGGTTAAGGTTTAGGTATAGGTTTAGGAAAACGGGTTTGGGTTCGGGATCGGGTTTAGGCTTGGGTTTTCAAGTTTAGGTTTAGGTTTAGGTTAGGGAGTTGATATTGGGATCAGGTGTAGGTTTAGGTTTAGGGATTTGAGAATAGGTTAAGGTTTAGGTATAGGTATAGGTTTAGGTTTTAGCTTATAGGTTTAGGTTATAGGTTTAGGTTTTGGTTTTAGGTTTAGGTTATAGGTTATAAGTTATAGGTTAAGGTTTAGGTTATAGGTTTTAGTTTAGGTTAAGGTTATAGGTTTTGGTTTAGGTTATAGGTTTAGGTTTAGGTTTTACTTTATAGGTTTAGGTTTTAGTATTAGGTTAAAGTTTAGGTTCTGAGTTTTGGTTTAGGTTAAGGTTATAGGCTTTGGTTTAGGTTAAGGTTTAGGTTTTGGGTTTATGTTAAGGTTATAGGTTAAGGTTATAGGTTTAGGTTAGGTTTAGGTTTAAGTTATAGGTTATAGCTTTAGGAATTGAGAATAGGTTAAGGTTTACGTTTAGGAAATCGGGTTTGGGTTCGGGATCGGGTTTAGGCTTGGGTTTTTAAGTTTAGATTTGGGTTTAGGTTAGTGAGTTGAGATTGGGATAAGGTATAGGTTTAGGTTTAGGGATTTGAGAATAGGTTAAGGTTTAGGTATAGGTTTAGGTTTAGGTTTTAGCTTATAGATTTAGGTTTTGGTTCTAGGTTTAGGTTAAGGTTATAAGTTTAGGTTATAAGTTAAGGCTAAGGTTATAGGTTTTGTTTAGGTTTAGGTTTTAGTTTATAGGTTTAGGTTATAGGTTTAGGTTTTGGTTTTAGGTTTAGGTTAAGGGTATAAGTTTAGGTTAAGGTTTAGGTTCTGAGGTTTTGGTTTAGGTTAAAGTTATAGGTTTTGGTTTAGGTTAAGGTTTAGGTTTTGGGTTTATGTTAAGGTTATAGGTTAAGGTTATAGGCTTAGGTTAGGTTTAGGTTTAGGTTATAGGTTATAGCTTCGGGATTTGAGAATAAGTTAAGGTTTAGGTTTAGAAAATCAAGTTCGAGTTCGGGATCAGGTTTAGGCTTGGGTTTTCATGTTTAGGTTTAGGTTTAGGTTAGAGAGTTGAGATTAGGATTTGGTGTAGGTTTAGGTTTAGGGATTTGAGAATAGGTTAAGGTTTAGGTTTAGGAAATCGGGTTCTGGTTCGGGATCGGGTTTTGAAGTTTAGGTTTAGGTTGGGGAGTTGAGATTGGGATTGGGATTAGGTTTAGGTTTAGGGATTTGAGAATACATTTAGGTTTTAGGTTTAGGTTTTAGCATATAGGTTTAGGTTATAGGTTTAGGTTTTGGTTTTAGGTTTAGGTTAAGGTTATAAGTTTAGGTTATAGGTTATAGGTTAAGGTTTAGGTTATAGGTTTTGTTTTGTTAAGGTTATAGGTTTTGGTTTAGGTTTAGGTTTAGGTTTTAGTTTATAAGTTTAGGTTATAGGTTTAGGTTTTGGTTTTAGGTTTAGGTTAAGGTTATAAGTTTAGGTTAAGGTTTAGGTTACTGAGTTTTGGTTTAGGTTAAGGTTATAGGTTTTGGTTTAGGTTAAGGTTTAGGTTTTGGGTTTATGTTAAGGTTATAGGTTTAGGTTGGGTTTAGCTTTAGGTTATAGGTTATAGGTTATAGCTTTGGGAATTGAGAATAGGTTAAGGTTTAGGTTTAGGAAATCGGGTTTTAGTTCGGGATCGGGTTTAGGCTTGGGTTTTCATGTTTAGGTTTAGGTTTAGGTTAGGGAGTTGAGATTGGGATTTGGTGTAGGTTTAGGTTTAGGAATTTGAGAATAGGTTAAGGTTTATGTTTAGGAAATCGGGTTCGGGTTCGAGATCGGGTTTTGAAGTTTAGGTTTAGGTTTAGGTTGGGGACGTGAGATTGGGATTGGGATTAGGTTTAGGTTTAGAGATTTGAGAATACATTTAGGTTTTAGCTTATAAGTTTAGGTTTTGGTTATATGTTTAGGTTATAGGTTAAGGTTATAGGTTTAGGTTTGGTTTAGGTTCAGGTTATAGGTTATAGCTTTGGGAATTGAGAATAGGTTAAGGTTTAGGTTTAGGAAACTGGGTTCGGGTTCGGGTTCGGGATCTGGCTTAGGTTTGGGTTTTCAAGTTCAGGTTTAGGTTTAGGTTAGAGAGTTGAGATTAGGATTTGGTGTAGGTTTAGGTTTAGGGATTTGAGAATAGGTTAAGGTTTAGGTTTAGGAAATCGGGTTTGGGTTCGGGATCGGGTTTAGGCTTGGGTTTTCATTTTTAGGTTTAGGGAATCGGGTTTAGTTTTAGGTTCAGGTTTAGGTTTAGGTTATAAGGTATAGGTTTAGGGAATTGAGAATTGGTTTAGGTTTAAGTTTAGGGAATCGGGTTCGGGTTCGGGATCGGGTTTAGGCTTGGGTTTTCAAGTTTAGGTTTAGGTTTAGGTTAGGGAGTTGAGATTACGATTAGGTGTAGGTTTAGGTTTAGGGATTTGAGAATACATTTAGGTTTTAGGTTTAGGTTTAGATCTTAAGTTATAGGTTAAGGTTTAGGATTTAGGTTTAGGTGAATGGTAGGTAATAGGTTATAAGTTTAGGTTATAAGGTTTAGGTTTAGGTTTTAGGTCATAGGTTTTGGTTTAGGTTAAGGTTATAGGTTTAGGTTAAGGTTTAGGTTTAGTTTTAGGTTCGAGTTTAGGTTTAGGTTTAGGTTATAAGGTATAGGTTTAAGGAATTGAGAATTGGTTTGGGTTTAGGTTTAGGGAATCGGGTTTAGTTTTAGGTTCGGAGTTTAAGTTTAGGTTATAAGGTATAGGTTTAGGGAATTGAGAATTGGTTTAGGTTTAGGTTTAGGGAATCGGGTTCGGGTTCGGGTTCGGGATCGGGTTTAGGCTTGAGTTTTCAAGTTTAGGTTTAGGTTTAGGTTAGGGAGTTGAGATTAGGATTAGGTGTAGGTTTAGGTTTAGGGATTTGAGAATACATTTAGGTTTTAGGTTTAGGTTTAGGTTTAGGTTTTAGGTTATAGGTTAAGGTTTAGATTTTAGGTTTAGGTTCTTGTTAGGTTATAGGTTATAAGTTTAGGTTATAGGTAATAGGTTTTGGTTTAGGTTAAGCTTATAGGTTTAGGTTAAGGTTTAGGTTTAGGTTAAGGTTATGGTTTAGGTTTAGGTTACAAGCTATTGGTTTAGGGAATTGAGAATTGGTTAAGGTTTAGGTTTAGGGAATCGGGTTCGGGTTCGTAATCTGGTTTATTTTCATGTTTACGTTTAGGTTTAGGTTAGGAAGTTGAGATTGGGATTAGATGTAGGTTTAGGTTTAGGGATTTGAGAATAGGTTAATGTTTAGGTTTAGGTTATAGGTTTAGGTTTTGGTTTTAGGTTTAGGTTAAGGTTATAAGTTTAGGTTATAGGTTAAGGTTTAGGTTATAGGTTTTTGTTTAGGTTGAGGTTATAGGTTTTGGTTTAGGTAATATGTTTAGGTTTAAGTTTTAATTTATAGGTTTAGGTTATAAGTTATAGGTTTAGGTCTCCGGTTTTAGGTTTAGGTTCGTGTTTAGGTTACGGTGTTTTGGTTTAGGTTAAGGTTATAGGCTTTGGTTTAGGTTAAGGTTTAGGTTTTGGGTTAAGGTTTAGGTTTTAGGTTTAGGTTAAGGTTATAGGTTTAGGTTAGGTTTAGGTTTAGGTTATAGGTTATAGGTTATAGCTTTGGGAATTGAGAATAGGTTAAGGTTTAGGTTTAGGAAACTGGGTTCGGGTTCAGGATCGGGTTAAGGTTTGGGTTTTCTAGATTAGGTTTAGGTTTAGGGATTTGAGAATAGGATTAGGTTATGGTATAGGTTTAGGTTGGGTTATAGGTTTAGGTTAAGGGTGTGGTACCTGCAAATACAGACATAAATACGGCCTGTCCAAATGGCCAGGCCCTTCCAATACTGTCCATAGGAAATGGACAGCTTCATCATGGTTATAACAGCGGTTCCCACCTTCTAGGGACCCCCGCTCTTCCGGCTAGCTCCGATGCACATTCGGGTCTGCTCCATTAATTTCGAGTAAATACATAAATACGGCCTGTCCAAATGGCCAGGCCCTTCCAATGCTGTCCATAGGAAATGGACAGCTTCATCATGGTTATAACAGCGGTTCCCACCTTCCAGGGACCCCCGCTCTTCCGGATAGCTCCGACGCACATCGGGGTCTGCTCCATTAATTTTGATTCCCACCCGATCAGTGGCTCAACCTGATTTAATAGAGGTGAGTAAGCCACTGTTTTCTCAGCTAGGGTGTTCTACGTGTGTGACATTTTTACAGAAAATGTGGTCTAGCATGATAAGCGTAGCTGTGTATACTCATCCTTTGCAAGGATGGTGGGAAAGAATGCTCAGGCAAAGTCATCTTGCAGCAAGAAAATTTACCTGTGTAAAATATGTAATTAACTATGCCAATGAAATCTCAAGTGTAGTTTGTGAACTACGATTCATTAGTCATGGGGTCCATTCTCCTTCTTTGTTGCTCCAAACCAATTCCAACTCCCACCATCCTTGCAAAGGATGAGTATGTACTGACCTACAATAAAAGCCTAGCAATGTAAAAGAAAAGACCTATGTGAATAAATGTCAATGCCTAACAATGTAAAAGAAAAGAAAATGACACAACTCACTTTGACGCCCTTTTCGCTCAGAGAAGATTCGAAGAAGTATCCTCTTTCATCTTGGAGAATTTGCAGCTACGAGTCCTCCCTGTGTTTTGTTGAAGTTGAAGCCTTTGCAAATGTTTTAAAGAAATTCATCTATTGCATTGATCTTGGAATATCACTTCCAAAGCTGAAAACCATGTAGAGAACATCATAATTTCTAACTCACTGTTAATTTAGAAGGAATATAATAGAACGCATAGCTTGTGTGTCAAGTAGGCAGTGGGATTACACAGAGAAACAAGATACAAAAAACCTACATGTAGAAATTACTTCTCAATGACCCACCCAGCTAAATTCTAGAGGCCCCAGGCATCGCCCCACAGGGTCAGGCCGTCAGCCCATTACCACCCTCAGATAGCTGGCAGGAAAATCTTTCACAAAAGATCTCCTTCCTAGAAAATGGTCCTCCAGTCCACCCCTCAAAGAGATCCGCTAGGGCTTCTTGCAACCTCAACTCAATTCCAAATAATGCTTGAAATTGGTTCCAAACCTCAATCCACACATGAAAATGGGCACAAAGATGATCAACGGTGAGTTATGATTTGATGATGGTAGCCATTACCATGAACAGAAGACAATGTTCACTGCCATCATCCTGTATTCTCTTGAAGTGCCCAGGAAGGATAGTGATGTTGCTGATAGGCAGAGGCAAAAATGGTAGCTGGAAAAGATTAGTTTACTCATCATGATAAGAGATGAGTGTATGGGGTCATGGTATGGCCAGGGAAAGTCCTCTTTGTTTTATTGGTTAGCTGTGAGGGGCATATTGTTGTAATCTATTTTCTCCCTCGCTTTGTTTTTTCTTCTTTTTCACTTAAAAATTCTAGATTAAAAAAAAGGATTCATCAATTCTGTAATCTGTAACTGACAAATAGTTTCTTGATTTACAATGGATTTGTGAATGGCCTCTTGTTAGTCCCAATCTAGCAATAACTAGAGGGATTTATTAACTTACATCCAATTCAACATGTTTAGCAAGTTCACAACAAATGGCTGCAAGCACTTGCCGTTTGCTGTTGCAAAAATGTACTTTCTATTTTAGCTTATTTGGTATTTCGCCTTTTTTTATTATTCCCAGTTCTCAAATTTACAAGAATGCCATACAAAGATGAGCTTCTCCATGCTCTTAATTGGTTTTCTCATCTTTTTTAGCGAATGTTCTTCTTCCACGATGGCCATCAAGGAAGCTGGTTTTTATCTACCAATAGAAGGGTTTCTCCTAAGAAAACCTTATTGTAGTGTGTTTTAAGAAGCTAACTAAAAAAGATGAATTTGGACGCCTTACCTTCTTTCCTATGGAAAAAAAAAAGAAAAAAGAAGAAGAAACATTCGACAACTAGAAAGAGGGCTTCCCCAAATGCAAGTGTCCACCATGGCTCTATCAGTCATTTTTTATTTTATCAGGTACCATTAATTACTAGTTGGCAGCTGAAGTTGTATTACCTGAGCATTTGAAACCCACTCTCTTTGTCCGTCCAATGAGTTAGGTAGGTAGTCATGGACCAGACATTTGACATCGTTAAAACTCAAATCATACCTTCGTTGAAACTAAGCCCGGACATTGTTAAAACTCAAATCATACCTTTGTTGAAACATAACACATTTGTTTTTGAACTTGTGTCAACTAGGAGTGTGGCTGAATGTGGTATCTGAAAAGGCCTAGCTATATGTCCTAGAGGGGGGGTGAATAGGACTATGCCAAATAAAACTTATAACAGCGGAATTAAAAAGAATATGATAGCCAAAATAAATCACAATGCAGGAAAGTAAAACAACCTCAAAATTTAGATCTTGAGAGGTTGATACAAATGTTGTTCTAAGGACAACCTTACACTAAAAACCAGAGTTTATGATAGGACAACCTTATTTCTAGAAAGATCTTTGTATCAAATCTCAAACCAAAGAGGAATACAGAAATAAACAAACTAAACTGAAATAAATTGTAATCACAAATGTATTGTTCTAGGGACAGCCATACACCATAAAAATGGCAAAGCAACCTTGCTGGAACAACTTTAAAGAAAATTGAATATCAAGCTGATAAAGGAATAGTAGAAAATAAATTCTAAACTATTACAAAATTCCCACAATGCTTGAATTAAATGATTACAACATTCACCACCACACATACATCCCACAAATAAATAATTAAAGATTAGAAATATAAATCATTCAACCACAATACAAGGGATTATAGTGGTTCGCCTGTGTGTTCACCGACTGTTAAACAACAGCCACACAGAATGCTACTCCACTCCTAATATCCTTACACAGGGGATATTAGCATTCACTAACAAAATAGGTTTTCTCAGGTTCACCCAAAACCTTTACAATTGTGTCTTTGTCTGTGGGCTTACACAATTAGAAAACTCCACTTCTGAGTTTTCCTGGCTCTCCTCAGATAACCAATATAACAAGATTTTTCTGGCAAATCTTGAAAGAAACCAAAACAGAAAGGAATTTACAATTAAATGTATAATACCTGATTATCTCCTTCGTTGTAGCAGCATGGTAGAACCAAGTCAGAGTAAATGATTGAATGTCCAAGTTCAATGTTCAGTACTCAATTACAATGGTTCTAGTTCTAATAGATTTTAAATTACACCAAATAGGGCTTGCCTTAATTGATCTTGATTCCAAAGAAAGGGAATAACAATTCCTCTTATCAAATTAGATTGGAATAGTAGAAACAAAATCAATTAAATAAAGCTAAAGAAAGAGGATATTAAATAAACACACTTAGCTTGGATGGAGCACAGAATTATCTCTCAGAAGTTTGATGAAGATTGGCTTGAATGAATTAATTAATTCACTGAATTCTTCTGAGATTCGTGCTCTATTTATAGGTGAGCAGATCGCGTCTTCGACTGGTCTAGGGAGCTCTTCGACTAGTCGAAGAATTAACAGATTTGAAAAAAATCGGGCGTGATAAGCTTTGACCGTTCTACGACTGGTCGAAGGTCTCCTTCGACTGGTCACAGGTCACCTTCGACAGGTCGAAGACACTGTATTTAATCGTTGGACTTTGAGTCGAAGACTTTCGACTGGTCGAAGAAGCAGTCGACACTGTTCCTTCGAATAGTCGAACAGATTCCTGGACTAGTCAAAGGCTAACAGAAAATATCCGAATTTTTTAACAAACTCACGACTGATCGAGGAATTTCTTAGACTGGTCGAAGCAAAGCTAAGACCAGTCGAAGAAAGCCTAGGACAAGTCTTCGAACTGCCCAAATTCATGTAACATAAATATATGACTTATGTATCCAAAATGGCCTACTCCTAAGGTCAACCTAAGGTCAATCAAACCCCAATCGTAAAGTAAGGACATTGAAACATTATGAACAAGTGACCTTGAAGTCTTGATGTAGTTCAATCTTGAAATCTTGATGTAGCTCAACCTTGAAAGTGTAACGCCCTGGATTTTTGCCAACCTGGGATTAGTCGTCCTTAGGCAATGGGTCGATCCTAAGACCTTACCAACTTGTCAAAACTCAATCCCATAGTCTAAAATCGCTCCTTAACCCATTTCCTTCACAAATCTAACCCTTCACTACCTTGTGCTTTCAATTTTTCAAAGTACTTTAGCCCTAGACACTAACTTAAACTAGCTAAGTAGTAAAACTTGGATCACTTTATATACAAACTACAAAGGCCTAAGTACCATCTCGACATAAATCTTACAGGACTAAATCCTTTAGAAATTAAGTGAGATTTAGCTAGTGTTAAACTAGAGTGCCTGTGAAATTAGCACCAATCGCTTTAAATACGATCTGCAAGACCCAAAACTTGTAGAATCATTGACACTAGGTTACCCTAAAACTTAGGATCAATCTCATTACCCGGCTGCTCACGGGAGCATCTCGAAACTTCGTATTAGGTCTAGACCGCACATCGAAAATCCGATTAACACGAAGTTAAGGAACTAGGACCGCCTCACTGGGCTTAACAACCACCTCAGAAATCAAGTCCAGCCGATGTCCCATGGCCATTCGCTTGAGTCCGGAGCAAGGGAGTGTGAAAAACACTATTCCCATCCTAATAAAAATATCAGGAATAGTGATCTAGCATCGTTCGGTTGCACGTCAGTATTAAGCAACCTGACCGTCAAAATCAGACCAAATTACACCCTCAGATTAAGAAAAATTTCAGGAACATTTACATGTACTTAGAATTTCTGATCGTGGCCCACTGACCGTTGAACTGAAAGTGGTCCGCCACGTGCGAACTGGGAATCTGATCAAGTCAAAAACGTAATCCCACGTAGATCCATAGATGGTGAGCTTAAGTCTGACGTTTGGCTCAAGGAGGGCCACCAGAACCTCCCTTTTGAGCTGGAAAAGTGACGAATATCCTATATTAGCAGTAACCCTTGAACCTGAGTCTATTTTGGAAAGGTTTGAGACTATATAAGGACCTTAAACCCTCTCTCATGGCAGCCATACGAATTTGGATTTGAGAGAGAAAAAAGAGAGAGAAAGTGTGGGAGATCTGGGAGAAACTCTCTGCTGCTGTTCCCTGCTGTTATCGGTGCTTAACCACCTCATTCTTGCCGCTTTCCCGGCGATTCCGGCGTCATTTCTAGGTAATAAACCCTAACCCTAACCTGTTTGGGGGATTAGATAGTTGTAGGTTAGGAAATAGCTAACCTATTTCATTCTCTAGGTTGCCAAACTCCCGTATACGGATGCTTAGCGAACCTATCGGCTCCGTTACGATTCTACGACACAAGGTGCGGACCTTAGGTGTATAGGTTATGGTTTTCAACGCTTTTAATGCCAGATAATGATAGATTCATGATCTGCATGCAATTGCACATGTACAAAGTGCTTTCCGTTTTCAGTTTCGATTAGAATTGTAGAATTTGGAATTTCACATACTCTAGGTATTCGTATAAAATATCGTATACATATTTTTTATGGAAATGTGTTTGACATGTTTATTTGTCGTATGGATATATGACGTATGGATAAAATACTTATTTGGCGAAAGGATTCGCCTAAATACATGTTTACTAATAAACACTATGTATGTAGAAATACGGTATTGTAAGAAGTACCGTATACATGTATATTTTAGCGATGTGTTTGTCATGATTAATCGTCATATAAATATATTATGTGCGTATAAAATAATTGCTTGGCGAAGGGAATCGCCGTAATACATGTTTGCTTGTATATAGTATGTATGTTGAAAACGCGTATTCTAGAAAATACTGTATACGTATAAATTTTGGAGATGCATTTATCATGATTATTTGCTATAGTAATATATTATACATGGGTAAAATACTCACTTGGCTAAAGGATAGCCCTAATACATGTTTTGCTAACATACACCATGTATGTTGTATTAGTGTATTCTAAGTGTTTGTGAAAATGACTGAATGAGTATAGAATCCTCATTCGTGCTCGCCATGACTAATTGTCATGGATTCATGATTGTTGTATTGGCGATACCCTTTGACGAAAGGATTTGCCCTAAATCACGCCACGGCCAGTATACACCAAATATGCTAAAATGTGTGGCCCAAGTGTTTATGGAAATGACTGAATGAATATGGAACTTGGATTCCTGCTTGCCATGACTATCTGTCGTGGGTGTACGCGTGTTATGATTGGGGCAACTCCCTAGGGAAAGGATTTGGCCTAATGCCTATGTGATCGACATATGTCATGTATGTTGATGTATGTTTGTTTAAGTGTTTCTTGAAATGTCTGAATGAGTAGTAGTTAGCAAATTGTAATGTATAAGGGTGTTGAGATATGATTCTCAACCTCTTTTAACTATGTGTATGATCTCCTTGGATTGTTGTGTGATTAGGAATTGAACATGTATAAACTCATGCTTGTGTTGTGATTCATAACATGCTCAACTGCTTTATGATTATAACTATGTAATGCGTATGTTTAAATTTATATTTACGTTGTATGATCCGTCATGGGTGATGGGGGAGCGGAGCAACGAGTGCGTGCAACAGCCCTGGCAGCCCTAAACGGATAATACCAGACGTTGATTTTATGATTTGAATCCTGATCCATTACTGCTTTATTTATCTGCAATTGATTGTGTTTGGGGCTATGATTATGGCCCAGGCAATCGGTAACGGGATTGAATTCGTGGCTGAGATTCATTTGCCACGTGGGATGTGTTCGACGAACTTGTGTCGTGCGTTGCCTGTCGGCAGTGGCTAGGCCACACGAAGTTGTTTATGCACTTCATGTCGTGCAGCTCAACGGGCGATCGTGCTAGTCGAGCTCGTCAAGTAACCCGATCTGCCTTATGCATGTTCACCCTGTTTGGACGCTACTGCTTGAACCTAGGGTACCAAACTTACCAGTGACATCCCCTTTTAACCATGGTACCTTAATCCGCTAAGACGCATGAGCTGGGCATGGTGGTATGGGACACCGTGGTCGAGCTGTCGGCCTACGCTGGGGCCATGTGCCTCCCCGTAGTGACCATTGCGCAACCAAACTCGTGAGCCGAATACGGTGGTATAGGACACTGTATTCGAGCTGTCGATACTTACGGCGAGAGCCGAGTATGGTGAGACCTGTACTCGTGCTGACGGGCGACGAGTCCTCCGTAGTATCTTCGAGTATACTCCAAGGTCTGTGATTGGCGATGAGTCTTTCACAGCAACTGGAGTATGAGTTGAGCCGAGTAGGTGAGACCTGTATTCGAGCTGACGGCTAGTGATTGAGCCGAGTACGGTGAGACCTGTACTCGACCTGACGGTCAGCAATTGAGCCTCATACGGTGAGATCTGTATCTGTGCTGACGGGTGACGAGCCCTTTATGATGCCTTCGCTACGCCTCTCAAATCATAATATCGTATGAGATTAACTAGGATTGACGACCCTAGAATGGATCATGTTTGGGAATGATACAAGGGAGGTACCTTAGTTTCCCAATATTGCTGTTTGAAATGGACTAATAATAACTTGGTAATCATGAGCATCATCGCACCGCATGTGCTTTGTAGATGTGGCACACTGAGGGAGTAAGCATTCGCGAACGTAAGATGATGTCGCTTGAGGGTGGTTTGGCAAGGGCATACAGTATCATGTCATTTCATTTTCGCACTTAACAAGAGTAGTTAGAAATGTTTGATTTGTAATGCTTTATCATTACTGCTTGGTTGAATTGATAACATGTTAACCTATGCTTTACTGTTCCACTGAGTTAATCACTCACTCCCACGTTACGGGACGGTGTTTGCAATACCAACCAGATTTGTTGAGTTTCAGGTGATGGCGATGCTTGTGAAGCAGAGCCGGACTACTTCTGTGATGATAGGAGGAGTTCTCCTATCTGTATCTCTCTGGTAGGTCAATGAAGACCTGATATTGTATTGACGGGGCTATGGTACATGGGATAGGAGGCATTACACTTCCTCACATTTGGTACATTTTAGAACCGCACTTGTATTTATTTAATCTGGTAATGTTATCACACTCTGGAGACTCATCATAAGTTATATATTTTATCTATCTATCACAGTCTTCCGCTTGCAAATTTAACTGTCTCTGGAGTATGATATGTTGTTTTGGCTTAATCTCACTCATGTTCAATGCACAAATACAGTCAACATTCAATCATCCTTCATTTTGTTGCATAAGTGATGTTCTGGAACTCGGGAGTTGAGTTTATGTTCGACCCCCGATTTTCAGGGCGTTACAGAAAGTGTCTTGAGTTCTTTACGAACAGCCTTATACACTTCAAGAAGTCTTGCATTCTTGAGACTTGTCTTGTAAGCAATACTTGCAGTCAAGGTTGATCTTTGTACTTGTGAGCTTTGCTTGTTGTGAGCTTTGCTTGTTCATGAATGTTAATCTTTGAGAGAGCTTCACTTATGCAAGTTATATAACAGTGATTTTGGCATCACAAATTTGACAATAGACAGGGATATAAACTATAACACTTACAATCTCCCCCTTTGTCAAATTAGTGACAAAATACATAACCAAGATAAACATAAAGTAAAATAACTAGTTAAAGAATCATGAACCAGTTAATATCAACTGGCTTACCTGCAAATCAATATTCAATATTCAGCATTCAACATTCAACCAGTTCATTCAACTAGTTCAAACATACTCCCCCTGAGTAACCTAACCAATGCTACTCCTCTCACAATCACATTGTTAAGAACAAACCATTCTCTCCCTTTTTGTCACAATATGACAAAGGAAACAACAAGGGAGGAGAATTAAATAAAGGGATATATATGAGAGTAAATATGAGGAGTTACGAGATTGTAATAGAAAACCAGATAGTATCCAACTCAAAATCAGCATAGTTTCACATAGAACAAATACATAGCATAAAACAAAGATAGTATCCAACTCAAAATCAGTCAACCTAGTGCTAAGTTATAAACTTATTATAGACCAAAAATCTCATATAAACTAATCAGAACCAGAACCAGATAACGGAGCAGGAATAGAGGGATCAAGTTGGTGCATGCCTTTGTTCAATCACCTAAGATATTTGCGCATGTTCTTGAATTGTAAATCATGAGCAACAGACATGTTTTCCATCTTTACATTTATATTCTCAACTTTATCCTCCAATGCACTCAGATGTGCATCAACATCAGATGGTTCAAAATCTGGATCATTTGTTGAATCAGAATCCAGTTCCTTAAAAATGTCATCCATATTAATGTCATCACCATCTTCTTCATGACCACCACCACCATCACCACCTTGTTCAGAAAGTAATTCCAGCTTCATCTTATTGATATTAATATTGTTGAAAATCAGATGATTGATAGGTGCCTCATCAACTGGCATATCGACTAACATATGTATAGCCAATACAGTCATTAAATAGGCAAAAGGAATGTCACTATGACCAGGATAGAGTCGAAACTGAAGAATGAAATGACAGATTAAGGATGATAAACAAATCTAAGTACCACTGGCAATAGCATGGAGAACACGAACCATAAAGGAGGTCAAGTCAGTTTTATTACCTGAATGAGGATACAGATTAGACACAAAGATTTTGTGGAGAACTCTGTATTTGGGTAACAAATACCTTGTGGGAAGTGCATTCCCTTTACGAGTCCAATGAACATCCATGTTGCACAAGTCTCTAGTGAGCATACGTTTTTCAGAAACTGAGGGTTTATCAGTCAAATTATGAATATGAATACTCTCATCATTCACAGGAATGTCCATAAGGGCTGAAATTAAATGACGATCAATGTCAAAAGGCCCTTCACTAGTAGATATTTTAAAAGTTAAATTATCCTGTGAAAAAGCACTAATACATGCAAACATGGATTGGGCAATGGACCGGTATGCTAGCCCACCCCCAATGTAATAAGCTAACCCAACCTACAGCTTCAAGCATAGGAAGGATGTCAAAAGGTGCAATATGAATAATATCAACAGGATGTTCAACAATAACATTACGTGATCTAATATTCGTAATATAAGATGGATCATCATTGGGAACAAGAAGATGACGCTTAGTGATAATGGTCGATCTGGAGGAAGAAGAAGGACCATGGGAAGTAGTTTTTCTACCTCTAGAAACCATTTGCAACAGCGATAACAAGAAAATAAGAAGTTGCAAAGGATTGAGAAGTGGGTTTACTCAAAACAGATTTTTCATAATCCAAACCCCAAATCTCAATGAAATCCAAAATAAAAAGCTTCAAGCTAGAAAAGGAAACAATCTAGACACAGATCTGCAAGAAAAACATATATGGAACACTAACCTTGAAGAACAAGAACAGTGGGTTCGACAAGTCGAAGCTCGGCTCCTTAGAAAAAAAAGGAATGAGGAAAAAAGCAAAATCTCCAAATTTTTAAGTGATTCCTGAGATCTACGACTAGTCGTGGTTATCTACGACCGGTCGAAGGTCGACTGGTCGAGTATACTCATGACAGGTCGAAGAATGTCCAAAAATTCATATTTCTTGCAAATTATACAAAAATTGGAATTCAACCTAGCAAATATATACACTATGATACAAGTAGGCATAAATAATCATTTTAAAATGCACATGCCAAGATCAAATTTCATCTTTTTGAACTTACTTTTATCGAGAGGTTTTGTGAAAATGTCAGCTCGTTGATCTTCGGTAGGAATATATTCCAGAGATATAACTTTTTCTTCTACTAATTCCCGAATATAATGAAACCTAATGTCAATGTGCTTAGTACAAGAATGCTGAATAAAATTTTTTGAAATATTTTTCGCTCTGTAATTATCACAATGTAATAACATAGAATCCTATTTAATTCCATAATCACTTAGCATTCGTTGCATCCAAACAAGCTATGTACATGCATTACCAGTTGCGATATACTCAGCTTCAACTGTTGAAAGTGATATAGAATTTTGTTTCTTACTAAACCAGGAAACTAGATAATTTCCAATGTAAAAGCAACCACCACTGGTTGATTTTCTATCATCTAGATTACCATTGATCGACATCGAGTATCCAAATTAATTGGACACTAGTCTCATGAGGATACCAGAGACCGAGATTTACAGTACTTACGACATATCTAATAATCCTCTTGACAGTAATTAAGTGAGATTCTTTTGGATCGGATTGATATCTTGCGCAAATACCAACACTTAGAGAAATATCAGGTCTGCTAGCAGTTAAATATAACAAACTACCAATCATACTTTGATAAAGTTTTGAATCAATATTTTTACCATTAGAGTCTTTTGAGAGTTTCAGGGTAGTACTCATGGGAGTATCGAAATTCTTGCCATTCTCAAATCCAAATCTCTTGATTAGATTCAAAGCATACTTAGATTGAGAAATGAATATTCCTTCAGGTTGTTGCTTTACTTGCAATCCAAGGAAATAAGTCAATTCCCCAACCATGCTCATTTCGAACTGTGATTTCATCAAATCTGCAAACTCAGTAGTCAAGTCAGTACAAGTTGATCCATAAATGATATCATCAACATAAATCTGTACCATTAAGATATGATCATTATGTTTTTTAACAAACAGAGTTTTATCAACAGATCCCATTTGAAAATTATGACTTAAAAGAAATTTTGTTAGTTTCTCATACCATGCCCTAGGTGCTTGTTTTAATCCATAAAGTGCCTTTTTAAGCCGATACACATGATCAGTATTTTTGGGATCTTCAAAACCCATTGGCTGTTCAACATAGACTTCTTCATGTAAATCGCCATTTAGAAAAGCACTTTTCACATCCATTTGATAGATCTTTATCTTTCTAAAGCATGCAATTAATATAAATAGTCTGATAGATTCAAGACGTGCTACTGGTGCAAAAGTTTCATCAAAATCAATTCCTTCAATTTGAGTATAACCTTGTACCACTAGTCTAGCCTTGTTTCTAATTATATTTCCACTCTCGTCAGACTTATTTTTGAAAATTCATTTTATTTCAATGATGTGTTTATCTTTAGGTCTTGGTACGAGATACCAAACATCATTTCTTACGAATTGGTTAAGTTCTTCTTACATCGCAACAATCCAGTTCTCATCAGCAAGAGCTTCTTTTACGTTAGATGGTTCTATTTGGGATGTAAAACATACATAATTACATATATCCTCAAGTTGTCTACGGGTGCGAACAACGGTGAGAGGGTTTCCAAGAATTTGTGTGGTTGGATGATCTTTAACAGTCCTCAACTCAGAATCAGTCTGATTCGATGAAGTATCAGGTTTATCAATGACTAGAACTTCATCATTATCTTAATTAGGGATTGACGTGTTTAAGTGATCATCAATGACAACATTGATGGACTCTTGAATCACACTAGTTCTTTTGTTCAGAACCCTATAAGCTCGACTGTTTAAGGAATATCCTAGAAAAATCCCTTCATCACTCTTCGTATCGAATTTTTCCAAATTTTCACAATCTCGTAAAATATAGCACTTGCTGTCAAAAACTCGAAAGTATTTGACAGTAGGCTTTTTATTGAACCACAATTCGTAAGCTGTTTTGTTATTATCTTTGCTAGTGTAGACTCGGTTAATAATATAACAAGCTGTGTTGACTGCTTCAGCCCAAAGATTTTTAGAGAGCTTCATGTTATTCAACATGACATTAGCCATTTCTTGAAGCACCCTATTCTTTCTTTCCACAATTCTATTTTGTTGTGGAGTTTTGGGAGCTGAGAATTCATGTAATATTCCTTGGTTGGTACAGAACTTCTCAAAATTGTTATTCTCAAATTCAGATCCATGATCACTACGAATCTTACTGATTTGAGAAGATTTTTCAGTTTGAATTCTTTTGAGAACTTTTCTTACTTCTTCAAGGGTTTCAGATTTATCCCTTAAGAAGACTACCCATGTAAATCTGACAAAGTCATCAACTATTACCAGGATATACTTTTTCTCCCCACTACTTTCCGTTCTGGTAGGTCCTATTAGATCCATGTGGAGGAGTTCAAGTGGTCTTGATGTGGTATTTGAATTCACCTTTTTGTGTGAGTTCCTTGTTTGTTTGCCTATCTGGCACTCACCACATATTTTATCTAATTTTTGAAGTTTGGGTAAACCTCTTATAAGTTCTCGTTTGCTTAATCTATATAAATTTCAATAATGTACATGTCCAAGACGTTTGTGCCATAAATCAGTCTCGTCTGTATAGACCATGTAACATGTTTGATTTGATGAGCTAGATTCGCTAATAATATAGCAATTTTCAGATGTTCTACATCCAGTTAATATTACAGAACCCTTATTGTTTAGTATCTCACGGCTTTGATTAGAGAACCAAATACTATGGTCATTATCACATATTTGAGATATGCTAAGCAAGTTATGTTTTAAGCCTTCAACATATAAAACGTTTTTAAACACAGGAAGATTAAAAAGTTGAACCGTACCTTGGCCTATAATCTTGCAGTTGCTACCATCACCAAATGTGGTGAACCATCAGTCATATCTTTTAGATCCGTGAATAAAGCTTTGTCACCTGTCATATGCCTGGAGCATCCACTGTCTAGGTACCACTTTGAATGACTTGTTGCTTTGAAAGCAGTGTGAGCAACCAAGCAGGCAACTTTAGGAAACCATTTCATAACTATTTTAGGTTTAGGAACATAGTTGGTCTTCTTTTGTTTATAGTTGTAAGAATAAGCTATAGAGTTAGATTTTAAGAGCTCCTTAAGTAAATCAACTATCTTTTCAGCTAGTGGATTTCGTTTCTGATTAATGTCGACATGGCTGCTTCTAGGTTTTTGAATTTCTAGAAAAACCTTGATAAGTACTTTTCCCTTTTGAGTTTGAGGACTCTCCTTTCACAAACATAGGAGGAGTATACTTTTGTTTACAAGATAAGTTTTTATCATAGACCAACTCGGATAGATCACCACATTTTCTTGATCCAAATAATAGTTTTTCTAACTTTGGATCACCTTGGGCATATTTCCATGTGTCCTTTAGACTCATAAGAGAAGATACTTCATTTTTTAGTTTCTCAATTTTAGATTTCAAATCAACAATTAGGGAGTTTTTGAATTCCAAATCGCATTTTAATTTTTCAAAATAATCTAAAATTTGTGATTTTTCTAAGACAAGTGATTCAAAACATTCTTGGAGTTTAGAAAACTTTTTTTTCTGAAGTTTAAGTTTGACAGCAATTTTACAACTTTCCTTATATAGGGCATTGTAAGCGTCTTGAAGATCATCTTCATTTTCACATTCACTACTCAAATTTTCTTCACTTGTTGAGTCATTATCTGAAAATGTAAATTTGGCCAGAGTCATAAGAGATTTAACTTCATTGCCCGACTCAGTTTCAGAATCTTCTGATTCAGAAGAAACTTCAGAATCAGATGATTCATCCCATGTAGCCAACATACCCTTCTTCTTGGGTTTGTCCTTTTTAGGACATCTATTTGCTAAGTGCCCGTATTCTTGACAGTTGTAACATTGACTATCTTTCAAAGATTTTTGAGGTTTGGGTCTAAACTTCTTTTTATCATTCGATTTTTGAAAATCAACCCTTTTCTTGCTTTTGAAAATCTTGTAAAATTTCTTAGCTAAAAGAGTCATATCATCTTCTGAATCAGAATTTTCTTCTGAATTACATTTAGAGGATTTTAGTGCAATAGATTTACCTTTAGGAGCTTTAAAGTTTAACTTGTAGGTTTGTAAAGAACCAACTAGTTCTTCTACCCTCATATTATCCGTATCACGAAGTTCCTGGATCGCGGTTACTTTAGAATTGAACCGTTCAGGAAGTGAGCGTAATATCTTTGCACACACTTTACTTTCTGGGATTTTATCGCCAAGACCCCACATTGAGTTTACAATGTCATTCAATCTAGTGTAAAAGTTCATAAACATTTCATTTTCTTCCATATGAATTTCTTCAAATCTGGTTGTGAGGAGTTGGACTTTAGATTTTTTGACAATTGTAGTACCCTCGTGTGTCATTTCTAATATATCTCAAGCTTGCTTTGCAGTATCACAGGAATGATTCTTTTGAACTCATCCGGTGATAGTGCGCGAGTGATTGCATTTAGTGCTTTGGCATTTGCACTAGTTTCACTTTTCTGAAGTGTGATCCATTGGTAATATGGTGTGACTTTCATAGATTTTGAACCGTCAACCCCAGTAACTTCCATGATAGGAGGATTACATTTAGTCACTGTGGCTTGCCACACACTCTCATCCATTGATTTGAGGAAGATCCTCATTCTAGCTTTCCAATAGGCATAGTTGGAGCCATCAAAGGGTAGAGGCCTAGTGACTGAAAGTCTATCAAAATTTGACATCTTAAATAGCTTAAATCATTAGCTCAGGAATTAAATCCAAGAATTAAAAAAGAGCTATTAGGCTCTGATACCACTTGAAAAGGCCTAGCTATATGTCCTAGAGGGGGGTGAATAGGACTATGCCAAATAAAACTTATAACAGCGGAATTAAAAAGAATATGATAGCCAAAATAAATTACAATGCAGGAAAGTAAAACAACCTCAAAATTCAGATCTTGAGAGGTTGATACAAATGTTGTTCTAAGGACAACCTTACACCAAAAACCAGAGTTTATGGTAGGACAACCTTATTTCTAGAAAGATCTTTGTATCAAATCTCAAACCAAAGAAGAATACAGAAATAAACACAAACTGAACTGAAATAAATTGTAATCACAAATGTATTGTTCTAAGGACAGCCATACACCATAAAAATGGCAGGGCAACCTTGCTGGAACAACTTTAAAGAAAATTGAATATTAAGCTGATAAAGGAATGGTAGAAAATAAATTCTAAACTATTACAAAATTTCCACAATGCTTGAATTAAATGATTACAACATTCACCACCATACATACATCCCACAAATAAATAATTAAAGATTAGAAATATAAATCATTCAACCACAACACTAGGGATTATAGTGGTTCGCTTGTGTGTTCACCAACTGTTAAACAACAGCCACACAGAATGCTACTCCACTCCTAATATCCTTACACAGGGGATATTAGCATTCACTAACAAAATAGGTTTTCTCAAGTTCACCCAAAACCTTTACAATTGTGTCTTTGTCTATGGGCTTACACAATTAAAAAACCCCACTTCTGAGTTTTCCTGGCTCTCCTCAGATAACCAATACAATAAGATTTTTCTGGCAAATCTTGAAAGAAACCAAAACAGAAATGAATTTACAATTAGATATAAAATACATGATTATCTCCTTCGTTGTAGCAGCCCGGTAGAACTAAGTCAGAGTAAATGATTGAATGTCCAAGTTCAATGTCCAGTACTCAATTACAATGGTTCTAGTTCTAATAGATTTTAAATTAAACCAAATAGGGCTTGCCTTAATTGATTTTGATTCCGAAGAAAGGGAATAATAATTCCTCTTATCAAATTAGATTGGAATAGCAGAAACAAAATCAATTAAATAAAGCTAAAGAAAGAGAATATTAAATAAGCACACTTAGCTTAGATATTACATAGAATTATCTCTCAGAAGTTTGACGAAGATTGGCTTGAATAGATTAATTAATTCACTGAATTCTTCTGAGATTCGTGCTCTATTTATAAGTGAGCAGATCGCGTCTTCGACTGGTCTAGGGAGCTCTTCGACTAGTCGAAGAATTAACAGATTTGAAAAAAATCGGGCTCGATAAGCTTTGACCGTTCTATAAATGGTCGAAGGTCTTCATCGACTGGTCATAAGTCACCTTCGACTAGTCGAAGGTCTCCTTCGACTGGTCGAAGACCCTTTATTTAATTGTTGGACTATGAGTCGAAGACTTTTGACTGGTCGAAGAAGCAGTTGACACTGTTCCTTCGACTGGTCGATCAAATTCCTGGACTAGTCGAAGGCTAACAGAAAGTATCTGAATTTTGTAACAAACTCACGACTGATTGAGGAATTTCTTAGACTGGTCAAAGCAAAGCTAAGACTAGTCGAAGAAAGCCTAGGACAAGTCTTCGAACTGCCCAAACTCATGTAACATAAACATATGACTTATGTATCTAAAATGGACTACTCCTAAGGTCAACCTAAGGTCCATCAAACCCCAATCGTGAAGTAAGGATATTGAAACATTAGGAACAAGTGACCTTAAAGTTTAAGCCTTGAAGTCTTGATGTAGTTCAATCTTGAAATGTTGATGTAGCTCAACCTTGAAAGTGTCTTGAGTTCTTTACGAACGGCCTTATACACTTCAAGAAGTCTTGCATTCTTGAGACTTGTCTTGTAAGCAATACTTGCAGTCAAGGTTGGTCTTTGTACTTGTGAGCTTTGCTTGTTCATGAATGTTGATCTTTGAGAGAGCTTCACTTATGCAAGTTATATAATAGTGATTTTAGCATCATAAATTTGACAACAGACAGGGATATAAACTATAACACTTACAGTATCCACTTGTGAAGTTGCTAAAGATCATGTGAAGAGTATGAGTATGCATGAAAAAACAATAATCTTGGACATACTAGGTATTTAAATATATATATATATATATATTTATGGGTGTGAATACTCATGTTTATTCAATAAAGATTTTATAAGTACTTGATATATTAGAATTGCATGCGAGACTTTTCATCTATGCAAGTGGTTTAAGATTTTACTTATAAATTACATTATTAATTTATTATAAAAATACAATGATTGCAAACTCATTATACATTGTATTTGGTATATAATATCTATTTGGGTCTAATCATATGATAACACTTCCTTCATTTCCAACTTTGAAGAGGATGGTGCATTAGGTTAATTTCTAACTTTAATTTTTAGTAAGGTGTAGGTTGAAAATGGACCCCTTGGTTAATCAAGATTTGACTGTAATGAATAGGGAGTGGATGACACTAAGTTTCCCAGACCCACGTTTTATTGCTGGAATAAAAAGTTTTTCAAAGTTTGCACAAGAAAACCTTCCTGGTAGAGAATCTGTTCCTTGTCCATGCACCACTTACAGACGTGTACGTTTTCCAGTTTCTTATGATGATATGGAAATACATCTAATGAAAAATGGATTCGACCCAAGCTATACGGTTTGGAACATGCATGGGGAGCATGTATCACATAAGTGTACTGTACGTGAATCAAGTTCGCAACAATGCCATAGTATCCCGAACTTAAATAAGGTTCACAACGTGATCGTTCAAGAACTTGGTGGTAATAGCCTAGATGAAGTTATACAGGATGAGCCGAAAGTGACCCCTATAGTTGAAGGTGTCTTTGGAGAAAATGAAACTAATGATTTTGAAGCAAATCTACAAGATGCAATGACTGAGCTATACCTTGGGGCCTAAGATTTCACCGTGTTGATTTTCATAATACAGCTTTTCAAATTAAAGGTGAATTATGGATGGAGTGAAAAAAGCTTTACAGAGCTCCTTCAACTACTGAAGAAGGTGTTATTTTTCGGTAACAAGGCCCCAACTAATACTTACCAAGTGAAGAAGATCATTACAAGGTTAGGTCTTGATTATGTGAAAATCTATGCTTGTCCAAATGACTGCATCTTATACTGGAGAGAGAACGAGATGAAAACTATTTGTCTAAATTGTAAAACTTCTAGGTACAAGACTGAAATGGATTCTGAGAGAAAACAATCTCAAATACCTAGGAAGATGTTAAGGTATTTTCCATTAACACCAAGGCTACAAAGAATGTTTAGTGTGCCATGGTTTGTGAAAGAAATGTCTTGACACTCAACCAGAAAATTTCAACATGAAAAGATGGAGCATCCGGCTGATTCTATTGCATGGAAGAATCTTGATGACAAGTATACATATTTTTCAGCTGAGCCTCACAATGTTCGATTGGGTTTAGCTACATATGGGTTTAACCCATTCGACACTTTCAGTATATCACATAGTTCATGGCCCGTTATGTGTGTGACGTACAACCTTCCACCAAAGCTTTGCATGAAACCTTAGTTTACTATGTTGACTTTGCTCATTGAGGGACCGCGACAGCCAGGAAAGGATATTGACGTTTATTTACAACCATTGTTTAATGAACTACAAAAGTTATGGTGAGAAAGGGGTCACAACGTTCGATGCATACCATGAAATAAATTCAACATGCGTGTCATCCTTCTTCGGACAATCCATGACTTTCTAGCATATGGTAATGTTTCTGGTTGTAGGACAAAGGGTAAGTATGATTGTCTTGTATGTGGTCCCAACACAGATTCTTTGCGACTCAAATGTGGAAAGAAACATGTTTATATGGGCCACAGACGATGGTTGCTAATGTAAGAACAGGCTAGGAAGGACACAAGTGCTAGCACGTTCAACAAGAAGGTAGAGATACGATGTTAACCAATCCATTTGGATGGGATTGAAGTCAAAAGATAAACTGCAAACTTGAATATGCAGTGTGGGAAGAATAGGAAGATTAATATAAGGGGAATTGATGGAGGTCGATAAGAGCTAGCAGATGATGTTGAATCACCATGGTTCTTCAAATGGTCTATATTATTTGATCTGGAGTATTGAAAGATATTCCTGTGCGTCACAACCTTGATGTCATGCATATTGAAAAAAATATATGTGAAATCCTTGTCACCTTGATGTTGAACACGCCTGGCAAAGCCAAGGATGATGCTAATGCATGTAGGGACCTGAAACAATTGGGAATTAAGAAGCGTTTATGGTTGAAAAAGAACAATGGCAAGGTGATTCAAAAATAAGGTTCTTTCTGTCTAAGAAAAGAAAAGAAAAAACTTTTCATCCAGACTTTGCATGAGCTACGTGTTCCGATCGATTTTAGTGCGAATTGGAGGACCATTATAAAGGAAGATTGCGTGGATTTAAAGGGAATGAAGTCTCATTCTTACTATGTGTTGATGCAACATCTGCTCCCAGTTCTCATCTAGCATGCATTCAGGGATAGGAAGGTCATTCGTCCTATAATTACAAGCTTTTGCACCTGGCCATATGCGAGTGCACACAGACTCATCAAGATTTGTATTTTCAGCATTATTGTAATTATAATTGTAATTGAATGAATGAATGAATGAATGATTATGTAGGTGGTAATTGAATGAATGAATGATTATGCAGGTGGTAATTGAATGAATGAATGATTATAGCACGGATATTGACTGTAGCTATAGGTCTATGGCTAGGGATTAAATCCGTAACCTTTGTTTTTTAAATGTACAAAATAGCTACAGATATTGACCGTAGCCGATAATCTGACAGTTGTAGCCATTATTAAATTTGACATATTGCTACGGACTTTTAGCTACAAATAATATCCGTCGCTGTTTATGCTTATTGCCACAGATTAATTGCTACGGATTATATCTGTAGCTGTTGGAGCCTATAACTACGTAGCTACGGATTAAATCCGTAGCTATAGGTTCCAGACTTATTGTTATGGCACCTACGACTACGGTCGTGCTACGGACTAAAACCGTAGTCATAGGTCTATGGCTACGGATTTTATCCGTAGCCTTTGCCCATTTTTTTTGGTAGTGACTGGTATTTCCAAAGCAATTTGATGTTGTTCGCTAATAGTCCGAGCTGTGGCCAGAGCCATGTCTGGTTTATAAACGAGCGTTAATCCCAGGAATTCCTCTATAGTAATCATGGTTGGATGGAGATCTATCATGGACGAAAGAACAGATCTACACCTTAAATGGAGTGGGATAGCATCTAAAGGAAAAGATTGGGGGGGGGGGGGTGGGCAAATTAGGTAAAGGGTTGGGTTAATAGGTCTATAGAGGAGAGGGTTGGATGTTGAAATTGGAGATGGGATTGGGAGGGTGAGTATCGGGAGGAGGTATGTTGAGATGGGAGGTTTGAACTATATTCATGGGTAATATAGCATGAGGGACATTTGGAGAAATAGTTGGGAGGGAAGGATTATTGGGTACCGAGCTAGATAGAGGGTTGGGATGAGTGGTAGGCAAAGGTGAGGCTTTCGACCTGGCAATGGGATTGTGAGACTGATGTTGAGATTTCGTCCCCTCCAGTATAGTGGATTGAGGAATGTGGATTGTTGGACCATAGGTAGGTTGGGAGATTTGGGTTAAATTGGTGGATGGGGTAATCTGAATGACATTTTCACAAATAGGTTGATGGTGAGGATTATTGGGCTCTCTATACTCATGAAACAATTTAACTACCCAACTTTAGTCTATTCAACTACTGTCATGCCCCAGACTTGGTGACCGAACTCATAAGGAACTCGATAGTCGGTTTCAGCCGCAACAACCTTCGTGGTACCCCATTCATGACTCCTGACACTAGGTTTCGATCCTGAGATCCTACAAGGAGGATTTCCATAGTATAAATCTAATCTAATAGAGCATACACAAGATCATAACATAGTAACCACAGAAAGTAACCATAGGAATGCATTACACAATCCACTAGGAATTAAAACTTTATACAGGAACATAGGCTCAAAGGGAAATACATAAGCTAGAAAGAAGGAAAAACTACAACAAGTCCTCGGCATGCTCCAACAAGCTCCTCAGCTACAGCGATGACCTAGGATCTCCTGCACACATCAATCGTGCATAAGCTTATAGAAAGCTTAGAGGGTGGTGTAGGTGTGTGATACCAGTGCTGAGAAAGAAATATAGAGAATGCAACATGAACCATGAACGATACCAATGCCGCTGGCCATACCAAGGCTAAGTTATGCAATACATGAGTACTAGGCGCCATCCCAAGGCGATGCAACATAAGGCTTACGTAGCCAATGCCAATGCAATGCAAGTACATACCAATCCTCATATCAAGTCCACACATCATATACAGTTCCACTATAGGGAAATCACCAGGGTCAAATACACTGTCAGCAGACTACCGCTCTCCTAGCCGCATAGTCCAATGAGCGTAAGAGACCTCACTACCCGCCTGTGGATAGCTAATCACTAGCAAGTCTCGACAGTAGCGGACCCATTCACGAGCTGGTCAAACTCAGCCTAGCTACTACCCCCTCACTCAGGCGGGTACGTACGGCCACACCCCATCTCAACCGACCATGCTAAAGTGGGAGACACGACCTAAAGGTATAAGGCACTCGGGCGCCCATGATTCCACTTGGTCTTAGCATTGAGGCGTCTCCTGGTACCATGAAGGTTTAGGGGCATTCACCCAAGGACATCCTACGTGCCCTAAATGCTCAAGAGGTATTTTTGGTGTCCAATAACGGCCATCCACGACATACTAGTGGAGGCATCAGCCCTGATAAAGCAAGGGCGAATAATATCATCCAATGCAATGCCAAATACATGAATCACGCATATCAATCATGCATCATCCTCAAGCATCCAATGTGAAAGTGCCCTGGTTTGTCAATTAGCGTGAGCATTGAGTCGGTAAGACAAAGGAGCCCCATAGGAAGATTGATCAAGCCTCTGCCTCAAATGAATGTGTGCCTGAACTCACCAAAGGTAAACCTTAGCCTCACATCCCATGTCTCAAAACACCAGGTATATAAGACCCTTAAAATTGAAAAGAACATCCTAGGGTTTTTGGTAAGAAAACTATTTTTATAAAAATAAGAAAATCTTTAAGTTTTCTACCTTTGTCGATTTATCGATACATGGCTCGATGAAATCGAACCTTGTTATCGATGTCATCAAATCTCACTCGATATGATCGCAATGAAGACTTATGATGTCCAACAACCACAAAGATCTATGGACTGAATTATCAATGAATCGATGGACTGCTCGATATGATAGAAATTTGAGTCTCGAGTCCATCGAGTCGACTCGATAAAATTGACATCAGGTCAGTTGTGTCCAAAATACTACAAAGGCAAATCATGTGATTCTGGAAATATCGAAGGGCTCCTCGATATGCTCAGAATTCAAATCTCGATGATATCGGTAGACCTTCGATAATATTGGATTAGGACACAAATCTATCCAACAAGCTTTCAGGTTGTTTTTCTTGGATCAAGTGTCACTCGATAAAATCGATATTCAAATATCGATCATATGAGGCTGGGTCAATGTCATCGAAATAAGACAAAAACTATCCAGCAAGCTTATAGGAAAATTTTCTGGAATTATTGATGAATCGGCACTGTCATCGATATCATCGACATTCAAATTTTCATGATATCGAGTGATGTTCGATCATATCTTAGACCTGTTAAGTTTTAAAGGCAAGTGCTCTCACATTTTCAAATGTCGAGGAATCGAACCTAGTGTTGATGAAATCGGAGTTCAAAATCCAATGTCATCGATGTGTGTTCGATCCCCTCGACCAGTTGGCAAAAATTTTCAAAAGAGTTTGACAGTTGAGTTCGTATCATCGAGCGGCCAGTCGATGCTATCGAGAGTATACGCTTAATGATATCGACCCTTCTTGATGATATCAAACTCTATAAAAAATGTGACTGTTTTATATCCGTTGGAATCTTTTGCCTATTTAATGAGAGCTTGCCCTTGGTTGTTGGTAGAGAAAATAGAGAGTGCTTTTGAGTGTTTAACCCCAAATCGTATACCTTAAGCCTTTTCTCTCATGGAAATTCATCCTCCAATCCACTCTCATCATTGGCATTCAATAGAGTGGATTGGGGAATGAACTTCCGCATTCAAGGATCCTGTAGCTACCATCTTAATGGCAAATAATTAAGTTGAGATGCCTTGAATGTATAAATGATTGGAATCGCTCTGTCTCCTTTATAGGAAAAATATTTAATAGAGTAGAATTCCATCATAACCATGAACCAACCCGTCGCCTTACATTGGCACATCATCTGAGTTGCAGTTCATGAGAACTGAAAATTCTTCGTCGTCAAAGGAGAAGATCTTCATCAATGTGCTGAATGGGGCTCATCTACTAATTTATAAGTCATTAGAGTCCAGAAAACTATTGTGATCATTCCTTCTGTAGGATTGGGTCTAAGGTGTTTCTCACCCCCTTCAAGTCCTCATAGAAGGCCTCCGACAGGAGCGTACGTGGGGGTGCTTTGTGTTGACTCTTGCTCTGTAGAGAGCATAAACTCTTAAGTCCTTGTGTAGGTCCTTGACCTGTGTGGTCTAAAACCTAGGTGTTATGTGTTGACCCCTACTCATGGGAGCATAAACTGGTGAGGTTCCTTGTGTGGATCCTTGGCCTGTGTGGCCTAAAATTCGAGTGCTATGTGTTGACCCTTGCTCCTGTGTGGGACAAACTTGTGTTGTGTAGACACGTTAGAGTTAGCCTAGTGTAGGTTGTACTGGTTTAAGGTGAACCTGATTTGAAACCTTCGGTTTGAGGTGAACCTATTGTGAAACCTCCGTTAGTGAGATTCGGTACACTCAAGGGTTGAGTGCGTCCCCCGGAAGTGGAATAGACAAGTAGTCAAACCACTATAAAAATAATTGTGTTTGAGATTGCTATTGTCTTTTACTGCTTGTGTGATTTCCTTATTTATTTTGATATCTGATTATCTAAGATCACACCTCACTCACAGTCACCTCCATCATAAACTATGATTTGCATCTTGTTTATCTTTCAAATAGTTTTATGACTGGATCCTCTATTTAGCTTAGAAGCCATTAGAGTTACTTTGAAGAAATCCTGATACATGCATATTTTCTCAGGGTAAGATTGATAGGATTTTAACATATCATAAATACAAAAAAGTCCTATTCACCCCCTTCTAGGATATATTGGCATATACCCACTTCAACTAAAGTGGTCATTACTACAATTTCACAACATGCTCAAGAGAGGAACTCCATCCCTATGGGAAGCTATCATATAATGCCCAATGACACAACCATGACCATACACACAATGTTAATTAAGCATATAATGATGTACATGGGTCATAAAGATGAATTTATACGTGCCAGGCGGCGATATACAATGTAGTACACTCCTATCCAAGAAGGGACCAAGTCCAAATACTTAGACAATCTCCCTAAGGAATCAACCTCTAGTGGGGGCCTAATAGTCTGGGGTAGCCCCCAAAACTAAAGAAAACAATGATATGAGACTAAATAGATGAAACAGGCCTAGCAAGGGTCTATGGTGGGCCTTTAACCACCCATAGAAGCCTAGAGGCCTACCTTAGGGCCACCAATGTGATCATCCAACCACAATTGGTCCCCAAGAGGTAGCCCATCTCTAATCGATCACGGATCAAGGACCAAGGCCCACATAACAACATAAGAATGGGCAGTCACATTAAGCCACATACATACCATGTTGGTCCTCCAATAAATGGCCTAGGGCCTACCCAAAACATGGGTCCAAGGGTAACACACATAGCCCAACCTATATACAATACTACAGGCCCATAGGGAAGGTTAGGGCCCAACACAAGGGTCATCAATTCCATATATTGTGGTGGGCCTACACTACACCAAAATCACTGAACTGGAACGCGTCAGAGTTTGGTTCGGAAATGGCTCTATGCCGTTTTTGATCGAAAACGGTAATGAACTGTACTCCAATTGCTTGTTGTGTTCCAACTCTGTCATTATTTACACTGTTTTATTGGTGTGTCCTAATTGAGTGTTGAATCTTCTTAGTTTTTATCATTTCGTTTTATTGTTTTATTTTAAAACAGATGAATGGAATGGATTCAATTAGAAACCTCTCAGTGGACCCACAATCCCAAGAGGCACACTGCTCTATATCTGCCGCAACCTACCGAATCATTACCATCCTTTTCTTACGCCAAAATCCCCCAAAACCTCATTTCACATCCGGCCGTCTCCCTTTCCCTCTCCCTCTCTCGATCTCCCTCTCCCTCTCAATCTCCCTCTCTTGCGATCTCCCTCTCCCGATCTCAACCCTTTCTCTCGATCTCCCTGTCACTCTCCCTCCCTCTCTCTCGATCTCCCTCTCCCTCGATCTCCCTCTCCCTCTTCCGATCTCTACTCTCTCTCTAAATCTCCCTCTAAATCTCCCTCCCTCTCCTGATCTCCCTCTCCCTTTTTTGGTGAGCTGTTGCTGAATTGATCAGCTAGCATGCGTATTTATGATGAAGATGTATGGCTCGGATCCTGCAGAGTCCAGGGCACGTAACATATGGTGAGTTGTAGCTCAATTAATTCATCCCTAGGGCTTGTCTAATGGCTAGTTTGTTATGGCGAGAATTTTCTCTATTGATCTTATTTTCTTTTATTTTGTCCATTATTTTTGGTTCATTTAGTTTCACACAACTATTTTTCTTGATATTGTTCAAGCCCTACCTGAAGTGGTTCGGATTTCTCAACAGGTAATTATATCTACCTCCAGTTGTTTATATCTCTGCTGGCTATCTACCTCCACTTCATGCTCACGGATCCTTTAGATACTTGTTTCAATTCAGTAATGGTGTATGACATTGTATCTACCTCCAGTTGTTTATATCTCTGCTGGCTCTCTCTCCTAGCTCTGCTGACATATGGAGTGTTGGATGTACTGTCTGCTGGCTATCTCTCCTATCTCTGTTGGATGTACTATTATCGAGATGGCTATAGGAAAACCTCCCCGGAGCCAGCAGTCCAAAGAGGTACACTTAAAAAAAAAAAAAACTTGTTTTCATTTCCTTTCATTGACTCTTCATGGCATTTGGATTTTTCAGATTAACTTTTTCTAGGTTGCTGCTTTGTTCTATATTGGGACAATAAAGTCACATCCACCCATCCTTGAGCATCTCTCGTTGTAAGCTAAGGATTTTCTTTTGAAATGTTTACAAGAGTAAATACACACTTTTTTTTTCCTTTTCTTTTAGTTTTCATTTTTTTTTCTGCCCCGTGTTTTGGATAGAGTGCTGTTTGAGTGTATTCATTGCTTTTGATGGAAAAATCATTTATGTTGCTGTCATTAACAACCCACACATTTGATTATTTATTTTTTAAATACAAAATCAATCCAGTAAGGGCCTGTTTGGTAGACACCTAAAATGTGACCATCTCATTTTCATCGTTTGTAATTATGTGTTAAGAGCCTTAGAGATCCAAATTTGGCAAGGATTAAAATAATCTTGATAACCAACAAGTCATGATCTCTAAAAAAGGCCGAATCGACAACACATTTAAGCAAATGAACCAAGCTTGAGGCCATCTCGCTTCCGAATTACTACTGGTGAGATTGTGAGCTTTAAAAAAGAAAAAATAAATAAAAATATTCCTTGTAGAGCTTTAGAGTGATAAGCAAGTGACTAATTATCCAATCTCAAATTCAATCGAGTTGCAGCTTTCCTTTTTTATTGTTGAATAGCCAAATCACATAATAATTTAGAGTTTTTTGCCTATTAATTTTGTAACCTGGATGCAACATCCCTTTGTCATTGGAGAATATAAGGATCCTCATCCAATATTTCGCTCCTCTTCTCTGGTCAGTGTCACTATTTCTAGTTACTTTTGTCATTGGAGAATTAAAAGTTTGTTTATATAATAAGTGACATGGACTGACCAATTTATTACCTGTATGTTACCTGTCTCAATATTGTTTTTATCAGTCCATCCTGGATTTGTAATTGTGGTTTGAAAGATGAAGATGGATTCTTAATGGATAAGCTTCACCATGCTAGTGAAGGGCGAGGAAGTGGAGGCAAGGTATATTGAGTTTATTTATCGAAATGACCAATTATGTTTATGAGGTTCTCGGTTTTTACAATGAAGATTAGTGGACCTACAATGTTGTTTTCAACAGATGCAGATTATTACTGTTTTCTTATTTTGTTGTACACCTTAGATTTAGATATGATTCATTTTTGGGATCCATGAGTATGTTACTTTGCATCTTATGTGGTTGAATTTCAAACTTTTTTGGATATTTAGTATCCATCTACTTGAACCTAGTTCATATCAACCGCAGCTATGGACCTGCAGAAATTTTTTCTTTTCTGTTATCCATTTTAAATGATGTTTTTCCAATTGTTTGTTCCATTTTATGGTTCCTATTCTGGCTTCCTCATTTATTAATAGTGTGAGATATTTGGATGATGTTTTCAAACTGTAGAATGAGGATGTTTTGATTATTATTATTATTTTTTTATTTTTTTATTTTATACCAATCTTCAGTGTTTCAATATCACGAAGAGTTCCCATAATATTTGGCTTGTATTAGTGTATTTATCTTTGGATGCAATATGCTTATTCAAAGTGGGAGCAACTATTTAGAGTGTAGGCTCGGGGGTCCACACTCATCTGATGGCCACACATTTACATTAAATGTCGACTGTCCATTCTTTTGCATATGTTTGGCTCACCAGATCTGTGACTGACCTGATTCTTGGACCCAAGGCATATGTCTTGGGTGAGGTTAGAAAAGTCCACACTTGTGTGGAGCCTTGCCAACCACAGACACCAAAATAGCATAAGGGTGTGAGGCAAGAGCATTCCATCAAATGGACCACTGTGAAGAAATAAATGGATGTCTGGAAGAAAATCAGCCATCCATTTCTTTTGTATTTTGTCCCCGACCTGAGAAGCAACACTGCCTGATTTTTGCACAAGAACATCCAATCAATTTAGTTCATCTAATGAAATTATGAAAAGTTGGGATCTCATACACATCTTCCATATTGGCATGTGTGGCTACATGTGGATGGGCACAGCTCCACACACGTGCAGGCTTAGCAAACATCTGTTTTAGGTTTACTTAATATGGTATTGATTTGTTTGGTCCATGTATATGATATTTGCCTCTACAACATGTGTAACTCTTAACTGCAGTAGTGTAATTTATGTCAGTAAGGAACTCCTCAAGGAGCCAGTATGTTTAGATTTGTTTGCAGCCAATCCATGCTTTGAAACTCATATCAACTGAGAATAGTAATTTCACATCCTAAGCTTAAATTTGGATTGCATTAGTAATATTTCTATAATTTTACTAGTTCCCATTTTGTTATATATGACCCAACCAAATCTAATTGAAAGTTCCTTGCCATCCAATCTTTGGCCATCTTTTTCCTAGACAATTGATATTTATATTCTTTTCTTATCCGTCTTTTGTAGGACATTGATAGGCAGGTTAAAAGCTTGATTCTGTAAGGTTTTTTCACACATCTTTCATCTATGGCAGAGCTTATGAAAGTAAAGTTTGTATCTCACAACTGTTGGCCCCACTTGTAAGTTGTAATGTGTATCCCGACACTTAAACCCAATGCTCTTAGAACTTATTACTTCTGTTTTCTCCATGATTAGTTTTAGGAGTCATTTGGATGCCTGTAAGTTTTATTAGTACAGGTAACTCACGGGCAGTGTTTGGATAACAAATTTCATCGTTAGTTACAAAATAGTATAAGCTCACTTTTAGGTGGAACTTGTTTGCAACTTAGCAAGTTACAGGCATCCAAACGACCACTTGAAATAACTATATGCTTTGACAGGCAGGTTTTACTTGACAAATTTAATTTTGGAAATATTGCGATGACCACTAGAATCACCTGAAAGGTGCGATGATTGGGATTGCATGAGAAATAAATTTCCATTGAAGGCCTACTTCCTAATTTTAAATACATGGAAAAATCATTTCAATTTGGTCATTTCCTCTTCATATAATTGAATTTTCACAATTCAGTATGGTTTTGCATCATATAGCATGTACTTAAGGTTGGTAGTGACTTTGAAATATAATATAGAATTTTCAGCTGAAATTTGAAAAGATTTTGTAGATGGTTGTCAATTTCCCAATTTGATTGATGGAAACATGATGCATTTTGAAGAAAACAATATACAATGTTTGGCTACTGTGAAAACGATACCGTGGGCCTCATGTGGATGGGGCATCTTTGTGAAAATCTCCAATGTTGGATGATTCGAACTCGTAACAGATCAAGTTACAGGCATTCAACTTTCTAGATGAATGGTTTACATTACCAGATGGTGGGCCCAGAAAAATAAAAAGCACCAGCTAGCTTGCCTTATATCTGACTCAGTAACCTATTGTAGGTGATCATATTTAAAGAAACAAAACATGTGAGAAGATGCTGGTGGCACGATTGACATGGCACTTGGATAAACCCATCTATGAGATGCTACTCAGGGGCTGTTGTGTTTCACAGATAGCTAGTAGAATCTTTCCTCTTTTAGTTTTATCATATTGTAGCCATACATACAGTCAATCATGTTCTTGTCTTGAATGTATGTGATGCTCAATCAAAGGAAGCAATATTTATTTTCTTCAACCAAAAATTGGTACAAGAGCCCACCTTTCTGCAACCTAAGCCTCTGATAGAAATGGGATAGACCATGCCCAAGTATGTCCATGCCAGATAATCTAAATAATACCATAAAATAAGCTTTTAGAGCTGTAGCAGAATGCAGGATATCTGTAGTAGTGTGTTGGCAAGTGGCCTTATTAAATAAGCTTTTAGAGCTGCTTAAAGGGACTATCCTTTCGCAATAGTGTGTTGGCAGGTCGTCTTCACTACGTTGGTGTTTTCTTTTTCTTGTTTGGATCATTGAATGAAAGGCTATTGAGTTTTATTGGACTATTTGTACTGCTATCTGTTATATCAACTCGTATTTTTCTATGAAATAAATGGGTTTGAGATAACAATATGAAAATTGGACAGCTTGGGTTGATCATTCGATTTTACTCTTTACTTTTTCTTTTTCTTTTTAAAATCAACTTGTATTGTTATGAAATATGTGTTTGGAGATGGTGGCATTACCCTTTCCCTCTTTGTTTTGAGACCAATAGTAGACTAAGAAAAAGTCACGCCTTGTTATCTTTCGATGTCACATTAAGACCTGGGTGGTGTCGTATGCTAGCTTCAACCTGGGTCTGATAGTAGAAGATATGAAGCCTACATACTAGCTGAATCCAGACTGAACATAGGATTGGGTCCTTACTCATGCCTCAATGGTAGACTTACAAGAGTTTCAACACAGGGTCATGGGTTCGAGTACCCGTTGTGGTGAAAAACCACTATGGTGTGAGGTTGTGGATGTGCATGGGGTGTGAGTGAGTATGTAATTAAAAAAATTACCCATTTATATCTACGACTTTTCGTGACTCCCTAATTGATGAATAAACGATTTTATATTCTGCAAGTCAGTCATATAGTTGGTATCAAAACTACCCATGCATTCAGTTAAGATGGATTTTATGGTATTATTTATTGCGTGGGTGAGTTAAATTTAGTTTAGTAACCTGCATATTAGCAGCAGTTGTTATTATTGTAGGTTCTCTTCGTGGATCAGATATTTTGACATGCATAGAGATGATCACTATTTGGATGAGCTTGCAATGGATACTATAAAGATGATGAAGGTAACAAGGCTAATGTGCAACTGTATGAAGCCTTTTTTTTTCTACACTTTCAGCTGAGCCATTTCTCTTGCTTATGTTCTCTGATGATTTAGATCTTAATACAATTATCTATTCTGTGTAGCGGAAATGGTAAGAAGGCAAGCTTTATTTCTAGGTGACTCAGAGTCAGTTTAAAGAATCGCTTCACATCGTCAGGTACTTGTTGAAGAAGTGCATTATGGATTAAAAAATGGTTGTTTGACATAAATCATGTATGAAATGCCCGTGGGTTATCCACCATTTTACCCCAATGAATCAATGTCAACATGTAGAAAGGTAAAGATAAGATTCAGGAAATTGTATTCGTGTTAGTTTTAAATTGATATCTTAAGACATGTTTCTTTCTCACATGCAATCTACAGACACTACACCAAAATCAGTGAACTGGAACACGTTAAATTTTGGTTCAAAAAAGGCTTTAAGCCGTTTCTGATCGAAAATGGTTCTGAGCCGTACTCCAATTCTGAACTGTACTGTAATTTTAAGCGGTTACTTTCACTGTTGTTTTGGTGTGTCTCAATTGAGTGTCTGATATTCTTAATTTTTATTATGTTGTTTTATGGTTTTATTTTAAAACAAATGGACGGAATGGATTCAGTTAAATACCTCTCAATGGACCCCACAAGGCCCAAGAGGCACATTGCTCTACATATACTGCAGACTACCGATTAATTTTGCCAAATTTTTTACGCCAAAAGCCCTAAAACCTCCATTTCACAGACCGCGCCTCCGTCTCCCTCTCTCATCTCCCTCTCCCTCTCCCTCTCCCTCTCTTTCGATCTCCCTCTCCCGATCACAACCCTCTCGCTCGATCTCCCTCTCCCGATCACAACCCTTTCTGTCGATCTCGATCCAAAGAACTTGACGACGTGTGTGGATCTCGTTTCTCCTTGGTAGCTGCTCGTTTGGGCAATTTCGGTAATTTCTCGGAAACAACGAGTTATCCTTTTGTCTAGGTATGGAAAGAATGTAAGTAATCTGGTGGATTTGATGTGTTTCAGTGTTTTCCCTTGCAAAAATCGAGTTTCATCAGCGAAACGTTGGAAATGCAGTTGAACTGAGTGGATTTAGAAGATTTCGATGCTTGATTTGAAGGTTTTTGCTCAACGTTTGAAGTTTTTAAAGTAAGTCGATTGAAGATTCTTGAATTGGATTGCAATGCATTGATCTTATTCATCCGATCTACTTTTTAGCTTGATTTACCATTTCGATTCTTGGCTTTGAAGGTTTTGAGCTTATTCTTGTAGAAATCGAGTGATTCTGTTCTCTTATGATAGAAACCGAGTCAACCCAGCAAGTTTTAGAACTGTGATTAGAATTAGATGGTCCTGCTCATCAGCAGTAAATGTATATTTGCTGATGTGGATATTCTGTAAAATCATGGTATTTTCCTGTCTACACCCATCTCTACCTGGATCGTTAGGATGCTATGCTTTCAGAGCAGTTTGGATGACGGGAGATGGTATGGTAGAGCAGGAAGAACCTGAATACCGTAGGACTTTCCTTGTGTCACATTTCAATGATCCATACCATTTATATGATGAGCCTCAAAGCAGATGGGGGTTAAGTAAAATAACTCTCAGATTTGGATATTTTCTTTGTTACTTCTTTTTTTTTTTTTTTTTTTTGTCCTTTTCACATCAAATTCCATTATGAATTTCGTAGGCTGCTTGGATGTCTTGCTCACGTTTGGGGCTTATTCAACAGATAGAGGCATGGTGATCTCAAGGCTGTTTATTAGATTCTTTTGGTTTGGACTCAATTCAGATTTGTAACATATATCTACATGTGAGTGTAGTATTATGTTTGAAATTTACATTTTCATATTGTTGTGGCAGACCCATGGTCCCTTTTTTTCTGTTGTTGTACAATAGTTTTTGTATCCTTGTACTCATACATGCTTCCCAAACTGCATTGCAGAAGGTTCTGAAGGAAAAGATAACAGAACTTAGATTCTTTCTATTTTCGGATTTATATTCTTGGATTGGGAGTTTATCTTTGGCATACACATATTTCTTACTTTGCTACTTAAATTCCCGACTTGTCACACCTTGTTAGAGATGTCGATCAAGTGGTCATTCTTTCGGTTTTTAAGTGGATTTATCGTGTACTTTTATAACTCAAAATTTGATTTTTCTTTCCTATTCCAAAGTAGTTGTCAAGTTGTATTGCGAAGGAAGCTTTTTTATTGCTTTTTTTTTTCCAAGAATTACAAAGATGAATTAAAGTGGAAGCTTAGAACTTCCAAAGTAAATTTATCAACCTGGGTAACCTGCATATTATTGTCCTCACCATATAGATTCATTAGTCTTAATAGAAATTGAATGATTTTCTACCTTTTGCATTCAAAATATATTTGATCTATTTATTCTTAAGTGTAATTCATCGAGGCATGTGTTTTCCATGCGTATGTTTACATTTTACCTTTGTTATGCTTGAAACATGCTAGCATAACATGTAACCATATCATGAATGCCTTGTTATTAGAGGCAGCTTGGTCTTTTCTTTATTGTATTTGATCCCTATTGAAAATATGTCATTGACCATGTAAATTTCATATGCCTTGTTATTATGTTAGCATAACATGTAAATTTCTTTTTGGCCATTGACAAAGCATTAGAATGGAGTTGTAAAGAGAAGAAATGCATCTCAATCCTACATGATTCTGAGGAAGGATCCTTGTGCCAAACTCAACGTTTAAAAACATCTCAATCCTCCAGTTTAAAATTCTTATGTTGTAATATGATTTTTAGGGAATTTTCCTTGTTTTTTCAGTCACTTGAACTAGTTTCAATTGCAAGTACTTGGTCAAACCTTCAAGTAACCAAAGTTTTCTAAAGATGCAATCTAGTTCTCGAAACTTGGTCAAATTGGTATAAAATAAAATACTCACCAAATGTAGTAGCTTCCTCTAGTGGGTAGCACGTCTTTGCTAATTGTAAGGCCTCATACTTTCATGCTGCGCACAGGAATTAGGGTTTTGAAAGGTCAGGAGCTGCTGAAAATGATATCCTTGAGGCTGTTCTCAGCTTTTCAGACAAGCGGATCGTAATTTAGAGGGATTCACGGGATTCGGTGGCTCGAGAGGTAGTTCTAATCTTGCGTTGGTTTTTGTGCGATTTGCCCGATGTTGATAGAAATGTAATTTTTGATGTATCTGGTGGGAATGAGTTGACTTTCGCAGTAGTTTTTGCTAAAGTTGTGTGTGTGTGTGTGTGTGTTTTTTTTTTTTTTTTTTTTTTTTAAGTATTTCTGATAATTTTCTACTTGAAATTTGAGATTTAGATATGTTATAGAGGAAATTCATGTGCAGGCAAGGATTCCCGACATCATTGGTGGAGTTTGCTTTCACATGATTCTTAAATGAGTTTATATTCATTTGTTCACTTCCCCAACTTGTGCAGGTTTTCCGTTCGATTTATTCAAATTCAGTGAAGGGCTTCCCAAAGGACCCAAAAGATGCCACTAGCAGGGTAAGAGAAAACCTTTTAATCGACTATCTTATTTACTTTTTATGATTTCTACATTTTTCATGTCTTAACTTCTATGTTTAATGAACAGAACTTGGTTTGCGGAAAAAATGTATTGATTGATATGAGCATTCATTCAACTTATGTAAAGGCTATCCGAGCAGCGCAACATTTCATCTATATGGAGGATCAGTACTTCCTTGGATCATCATATAAAAGGACTTAGGTGTGCATTATAACCTATGTGGAGTTGATTTTCTAAATAGAGAAAACTATCTTTGTATGTTGCATGTGTGACGGATGAATCACAATATTTCAACTTTCAAGTGGTATTTTCTTGTTTTCTCAGTGTTTCTTATTGTTGATTAATGTGATGTTTCTAAATATATGCAGTCCTTAATCAAATCACGTAGATTATATCATTTAAGGAGTTGCGTAATGCTTGCTCTTGGGAAGGCAAGATAATGCATCTTCTTGAGACTATAAATCATATCTTCTTAACAGCCTACAATTGAAATTTGGAATTTGGAATGTTGGTGAATCGTGATATGCGGTTTTGCTGACAATTGTGCAATTGAAAATGCAGAAGTTGTGTTAATTCATCCTGTTGTTGAAGTGTTACTGTCTATTTTGTTTTTGTGTTCCCTTCTAGCATATGCTTTTCTATCATCTATTTATATGAGGATATCTTCAACTAAAGATTGCTTTTTCCACTATTAGCAACTCAAATTTCTATCGTCTATTTATATGAGGATATCTATTTTGGAACATTTGACTTTCAGCACCATTTAATTTTCTTTTAACCATCTAATGAAGTAACCCACAACCCCCGTTCCCGTCCATCTTTTAACTTGATTTGTGAGCCCCTCGAAGTTGTTTGATAGTTGTGTTTTCGCATCCGTAGAGGCATCCATTTTGATAATAGAACATGAAAAATCTCTATATTTAGTTGTTCTAACATGGATGCACAAGGCCTTTATGAAATCAGGCCATGATAAGATCGCTTGCATTTTCTCGTACCATTGATACTATTGCATCTCTTTTCAAGTAAGCATGCTAATAAAATCTTTTAGTCCTCTTGCATGTTCTAAAACTTGAAATTTTCTTCAATATGATAGGATTATCATTAGACTAACTGACAATTTTGGAGGGTTATGATGGACATTTTACTTGTTTCTGAAGATTTCTCCTTTTCTTTTTTCTTGAGACTTGACATTAGATGCATTTGGTAATGGTAGCTATCTTTGATTTTGTACTTTGATTTTGTGTAATGGTAGCTATCTTTGACTTCCAAAAGTTTTGGTAAGATCAATGGTTATTTTCTGAAACTTGATTTCAGTTTCATATTGAATAATGCTAGTCGATATGAATTCAATTCGTAGTTCTTTGAATACTGCAAACCATTTTGTTGGTTAATTTGCTCCACAAAAGCTTATTTTCATAAGCGTAATACGTACTCCTGATTTGGTAGTAGGATTTTTTTTTATTAGATTATTTTTCTTAATCTTTCTTTCTTTATTTCTTCCTTTTTTTTTTCCTAAAATAAAAGATTCTGCTTCTTTCAAACTTTGTAGAAGATGTTTTCATAGAAGTCAAGCCAGTTCTCAAATCTGCACTTGATGGGCATAATGTATGCATTTTCGCATATAGTCAAACTGGCATTGGGAAGACGTTTACTATGGTCAGTGACAGTAACTTGGGCTCTTTTGTATTTGTGTTATTGAATTTGACACTCATGTAGTACTGATGCCGACAGAGGATCAAACCTTCACTGTTTTATGGTGTGCAGCTGGCAGAGGGCATGGCCTGCAACCTTCCATGTAAAGCTTATTGCAATATTTTAAAATGAAGTTCTAGGACTAGTTTTATATGGGCACTCTGTTTTTGTAGCTGGATTGAGGAAATCAATCAACGACAAGCACTCTGGACATATGATGCCACCCATCCTATCTATGGCTCATAAAAATGGATGGTTGTAATAAAATATTCACATTCAATGAGTTAGAATCACTGAATCAGTGTGTTTTTTTGCATTTTGACACGCCAATGGTGATATGGAATGATTGGACATTCCGGATCAATGATTGAAGTGCCCCATGTGTCACTTGAAGTCTTTGGGCTCAATGCTAACCTGCCCATGAGTGGGCATGTTATATGCATATACACACAGACACATAAACATGCACATGCAGAAGGAAAGGTGGGACAAGGCTGTGATGAATGATGTGAAATAGAAGAATGCACGCGTGGGTAAACAGCTGGGACAACATGCTTTGATAAGGATGTTGATGGTGATGAGGGTATTGACTGCTGAATAATCTAATGATTTCTACATATATTATACAATACTACCACTTTTTACTACTGTATAACAAAGAATAGATTGTTTGGGTGTATTTAGCAGATCGTTTGGGTGTTGATAGTTGTCTCCTTCCACACATCCTTATCGATTTGGAAATTGATATCATGTATTCTGGTCCAGTAAGCTCTTTTTGCACTCAAAATTCTAATAGATGCAATGACGTGGCTTCTGGTGTATATGTAGGGGTACACTAAGTCAGGCGTACCATCCATCTTCAATAGCGATTTTGATGTCTACAGTTGACATGAAGCATGAATCCTAGGGCCGTCTCATTCCAAAAGCGAAGGTTGGCACTGTTAATGCTAGTTTTTAATATTTGTCATGTCAAATTAGTCATCCTTACTACCTTCTTCTTCCTCTTCTTCTTCTTTTCTTATTTGAAGTGATCTCAACAACCAGACTCCCGTTTAATTTTTTATTTTTGGGAGGTAGCTGTTTGCATGCACTGATGTTTGCAGTTGTAATGTTTTTGTTCTTGCTTATTATAAATTAAGGTATTGTTGGGGAAGACTGAGAAATTCGATGATCTGATGGTTGCCGTTGCTGCCAAAGGGAGGCAATTGGAGACAATAAAGCATGATGGCAAACCATAGCTCTGGAATTCCATCATATTCTGATTTTCATTTCTTTTTTCCTCCTGGTGTCCTGTTTAAGTGATAGAGGTTAGGGAATTTTCAAGTAGAGCTGCTGTTGTCATTACCTAAAAAGAGCAGAGTTGAGAGAGGCATTGTGCGTGTAAACATCTTGGGATCATTTCATCTGCATGGCCTTTTTTTTTTCTCCTTTTATGGGAGTTGTTGATGATACATACAATCTATTGTATTGTTTGAGTCCTGTTTCTGCATCTTCCTTTGACTGATGCTGACTGATTGACAACAAACAGTAAAAGCTTTGGTGATCTTCCATCTTTGTTGTTTCCAAAGGATATCGGGCAGACATTACCTTAACTAGTATTGTCCATAATCTGAAAGTAGATCCTTCTTCTGAAGCCATTGATTCCAATGTGGTATGTGGTTTTTTAGTGTTTTATAGTTTTGATTTCTCTTTAGTGATATACTTTCACTTTATATCGGCTTTTGCTTTGGGTAGAATAATGTTAAAAATTGAATTTAGCCTCAGTTGATGCCAACAAAGGATAAATTTATCTTTAGTCTCAGTTTTGCCTTAGTTACCTAAACTGAGTCTACAACTCCCATGGCTAAAGGGTTTAGCCTCAGTTGTTGAGAACCGAGGTTAAAAATAGATTTAGCTTCGGTTGGAGGCAATTGAGGCTAAAATTTGGATTTAGTCTCAGTTGAAAACTATGGAGGCTAAAATTTTGATTTAGCCTCATTTCGAGAAAATTGAAGTTAAAAAGGTTTTTAGCCTCACTTGAAGAACCGAGGCTATAAAAGTCATTTTAGCCTCAGTTTTAGCCTCATTTCGAGAAAATTGAAGTTAAAAAGGTTTTTAGCCTCACTTGAAGAACCGAGGCTATAAAAGTCATTTTAGCCTCAGTTGCTAAAACTGAGGCTAAAACCTTTAGCCACAGGGGTTTCAACCTCGGTTTGGATAACTGAGGCAAAACTGAGGCTAAAAGTTTTGAACCGAGGCTAAAGCCCCCTTTTCTGGTAGTGAGAGTCTGATTCAAGGTACCCGTCTCGTTCGAGTACTGACTCCTCAAAGCTCTTCGTCTTTGGCACACCTCCACAATCCCAGTCATGGTATAGTGCAGACATCAATAGTGATATTTCATTTCTTAATTTTCTTACAGAGTTCTTGAACTTCTCAGCTACTAGTGGAATGAAGGAATGAGGAAGAAAGGTCCTGAAATAATGCTGGTTGGCCCACTACATGATGGTGGTCCTTACATGAGATAGAGAGAGGATGGAAGTGTCCAGATTGCATCAATGCATTAATTGGAGGTTGGGATAAGACCTCAAACAGAATGGTTGGATGGTGCATGTTGTGTGTTTTGTGGTTCAGATACTTTGGCTTGTTTAGGAGGAAGTTATTTAATACTGCATTTGAATATGATTCTTTATACTCCGGCTCTTAGATGGACATTTGTGTAATATATCTTCTTCAAATGACCAAATGATCTTTTGGAAGTATAAATGGTCATGTGCTCTCTGGGCAAACACACAATCTAAATGTGGAAGGGTCTATAATTGTTGGAGATGTGTTTTTGTGACAGTAGAAAATGCTATTAGGGACTAGAGCAAAGAAATTTGTTGGTATATTTGGTGAAGTTTGCTAACCCACTCAATCATTCTCTAATTTAATTTTCAATATCTTGCTAACCTTCATTTGTGGATGATCTTGGCTTCGCTTAGATGATTTTTGTGCATATTCGGTATTCCATCCGGAGTGGAATGGAATGTGATTGGTGAGTATTTATTTATGTTCTCCATCCTTTTGGCACCAACACACTATGTAAAATTATTCTGTTTCTTTTCTTTTTACTGGTGGTCACTTGGTCATCATATTTGTAGCATAAGAGTTCCTATCATAACTTTTAGTGTTATAAGTCTTAGGCTCCCTTCTTTATTTCAAAAAGGATGTCAAAAGAGAATCAAGGTAGATTTTTACTCATTGTAGTGTTTATGGTTTGGCTTATTTTGTATTAGCATGTGGTTTGTGGCATTAGACATCACACTTCAATTGAAAATTGCTTCTGTGATCTTTCTTACAGAAAAAGGATGACTATAAGGAGGCAATTGTTCTCATAGAAAAACTTATGAGGTGTGTTTTATATTATGAGTTATGTTTTCATGCCAGAAGATAGTGATGTGTGCTTGTTGATGGGAGCATCGTGGCTTCTTAGATGAGCAAAAGTATATGACAATTGATGAATCCATGCCATAAACAAAGAAAAAGACCGGCTTCAATAACTGGTTTCCTGTGTATCTACCAGGCTTACATGAACACTGTTGCTATATTTCTTGTGCATCTGCCATGGTTAGAAGCTAAATCATGAATTTCACCAAAAATAGAAGGCAATTTCCACAGTTCAGAACCTGTAGAACTTGCCATTTGATAGCATTTTGGGGCTCTCCTTGCACCACTAAATTCCCAGATGAAGATGATGTAAAGATCTCCACCTGCCCGTTTTGATGAATAACGGAATTTGTTAATAATTCTACCAAATAGAAACAGCCAAAATAGCTTCACACAAATCACAAGACCGCCCTTTAAAAAAAAAAAGGAATTTGTTAATAAGTTTGGAAGATTACACTTAAGACCTGTTTGGCCAGTTGCATTGGAAATGATTAGGTGGGATGAGATTCATGGCAGGGATTGTTCCCTGTAACCATGGGATAAGCTTAATTCCACCAGCGTGTGTGTGGGGTGTGTATGTGTGTGAGAAAAAGAAAAAGAGCCTGGCCATATTTACTACAACAGATTTGTAGTGTGGGTGGATGTGTATGGTTTGTGAAAATCTCATATATTTATAGAGTGAGAGAGTATTAATATGGTGATGTGTTGTATCCTTAGATACATGAATACACCCTACAATCATGCTGGAAAATTGGACATGGGATTCAACAAGGACCCAAAAATGATTTGATGAGATGATCACAACCATCTGAATGAAGACCTAGAAAATGGATGGTACACCTGTGATTTCCCTTAATTGTGGTTGTCATTATCCAATTAGGATTATTTTTGGGCCATGTAATTTCTATGTTAGGCTCATCCTATCCGATGGTCTTCTCCACTCAACAAGTTAGATGTGTGCCCCACTTGATTAGTGGAGTGGTCCTTTTCCTCAGCAGTGCATATTCATAGTAGGTCTACCACCAAATGAACAGCTTGGATCTACTTCTTTAAAGACAGATCAGAAGAAAACCCAAGGAAAAGACATAGGACGAGAAGGAAGTAGTAAACGTAAGAAATTCTGGCCATCTCTACCGCAACTATTTTTCACTATGGGTGAAGGTGTTTGGTTTCAGTGATATCTCACATATTTATACATTGACACGTATAGATTTCTTGCTAGAACAAAAGAAGAAATCTATATGTTTTATTTTTGAGGTATCTTCCGCCTCTTGATCTGATATTACCCATCATGGTTTTTTTTTTTTTTTTGCCTTATTGTTTTCAGGTTAAAATAACCAATCCAAAGAAACACTGTGCATCCTAACACAGGCATTGTTTTGCCTGGGACAACATGCAATGTTATAGGTGATCCTCTAGTTTTTGTTGTTGAATAGTCACTCTTTTGCGTGTTTAGTTTTTGAATCTTTATGTTGTTTTTTGGCTAATTAAATTTCTTTATGGTCTTTGTTTTGATTTTTATAGTTACAATGCAAGCCCAAAAAGCTCTACCTGATATGCAATGCAAAGATAAGTTCCTCTTTCAGAGTGTCATCGGAAGTCATGGTGCAACCAGAGAGGACCATGTGTTTTCTCTAGAAGTATAGCACATCATGGAGGATTTTTTTATTTTTTATTTTTGTATTCATTCAATTGTAAACTTAATTGTTGTAAATATATATAATTTTTATTATAAAGTTGTAAGCAATTTGTTCAGTATTAATTTTTAATTGTATATAATATTCTTTGGTTTTTAAATATAAAAACAGTGTACTGCTTTTATTGGCCATTCGAAATAATGTTAAATACAGGTCTGTAAATTTAAAATTTGACCATTGAGAACGGTTTAGAACCGTTCCTAAAATTTGACCGTTGAGAACGGTTTGAAACCGTTCCTAAGATTCTGTTCTTAAAATTTGAAACCGCACTTGATACGGTATGGAACTGTTCCAGATTATATGCGACGCCTCTTTTAGGAACGGTTTAAAACCGTTCCTAAATGACGTTTTTGGTGTAGTGCTAGTGGGCAGCCCACTATTTAAACCACACGGGCAATGTCATGTTCTAGGCAAGAAGGTGGGGCCTACAACCTGGCCCAAGTATAGAGTTCATTTGGTGGGCAACCAAGGGCCCAACCACTTGTGTAATCCAACCCACTAATTCCAACACAATATCATGGGTAAAAATAGCCCAAGGGTCCATTGGGCCTAACAAAAGGTTCCAACCCATCTAGGCCTAAAAGATCCAACAATCTGGCCACATACATGGACTTAAATAAACCCAACTATGGTGGGCCTGAAAAGTGCACTAATTAAGCCCAAGATTTGGGGTTTAAGACATGTTTAATCCTAACATGGTCCTCACAATATGGTGGGCTTTCACACCTTAAAATCTCAGCCCAAAAGAAATGTAAAGTTACAATGTGTTGTTGAAATTTCTATTCTAACAATTTCTAGGCCTGCTGGAGCCCAATAAGATGATTATCTGATTTGCACAAGGACTCAAGGTGGTCCAACACTAAATATAGGATCCCCACCACATTGGAAGCACACCAAAATCATTAGGAAAAGGTGGGCCACACTGCTGGACTAAAGGTCCAGCAGCAGTCCACATGGGGCGTCCCACATGGGCCTGGGCGTCCCAATGGGCTGGACGCCCAGCCCTATGCAATGGCTAAAGGTGGGCCCCACCTTGGGTACTCCACACCAAATGGACCACACACAAGTGGGCCTAAAAAATGGATGGTTACATGGATAAAACACACATCATGGTGGGCCATAAAAGAGGTGGGTACGGCCAGCCATGCTGACATCCCTACCATGGGCGTCAAGCCAGGTGGGCCAGTTCAGCCCCCAACATAAAATCTTCAGTGGCCCGTTTGGCCTAAAACTTAGTAGGTGGGTCCCAACAAGGGTGGGCCACCTCCAGATTAAATTTTAGAATTTCTGAGTATGCAAATTATTTTTACGAATTAGGAAATCATAATATGTCCAGAAATCTGGTTATTGCTCAAATTCTGGCTGTCCCTATGTTTGAGACCACATGGAGTGGGCCTGGACCCACCCAAACCCTTGGAAAATTGGGAGAAAGGTGGCCCTACATCTGGACAATAAGTAGGGTCCACTGGGGAGGCCCACTTCTTGTAGAAAGTCAGGTGAATATAGTGATTTCTACCTACTGCATTGCTGAATTGTCTAGAAAACTCTGGACAGTTAGCCCTCTTTGGCCCAACCCATGGGCCTCAATCATGGGAGGTAGGGTATGGGCTCCATACTTCATCAAAGTGGGGTCCACACACTACAAAACCCCTAAAGAAATTTTGGGAAAAGGGTCTGGAAATAGACCTAAACATCAACCCAAAACACATATTCCAATTGGGCTGAAATCTGGACAGCAACATGTGCAGTCCATATTTTGGCTCATGCAATATAATCAAAGGGCTCATAGCCCTGATTCAACTTGTGAGGTCCACCTTGACATGTCAACAAAATTTCAGGCCCTTGGGTTCATTCAAACCTCCATGAAAAGGGTGGTTTGGAGGTCACCCAAACCATGCATACATGGTTGGGCCTGGACGTCCATTTAAGTGGGCTTGGATGTCCACCTTGCTTGGGGCCTGGGAGGTTGCTGACCTACCTTGGTGGGCCTCACCTCATCAGCAAACATAGAAAAAAATTACTGAGGTAGGAGGAGTAAGAACCGACCATAGGTGGATGGTCCCGCTACTAATGGACCACCCACACATAATCCACACCATTACCATTTCTTTGGGTTACATGCATGGCAAGATACATGGAAATAAAATACTAGATGGTGGGGATTCCCTTCCCCTCATGCATGCAAGAACTAGATAGCTCTTGATATATAAGAAATGAGAAATAGAGGGCATCATGGTGGGTCCATGGAGAATGGCCCACCATGGTTAGAATCATGGATGATCTAGGCCCTTAGCCTTATTCTAGGAGCCATGTAGGGCCTCCACCATGGATTGGTGGGCCCTACATGCTTCCATGCATGTAGAAAAAGAGAAAGGAAGAAAGGGAAGAAGAAGAAGGAGAGAAGGAACCAAGAATAACACCCACCTTGAAGAGATGGTCTCCAAAACACCATAACTAGGATCTAGAGTTCAAGGGGGAAAGGTTTGAAGGTTTGAGATGGGTTTTTAGTGGTTAGATGGTGGAGGAGAGGAGGAGAGGAGGAAGAGAGGGCTGAAGTGGAGGAAGAAGGGTGGGACATCCATGGCTAGGGAGATGGGAGAATGAGAAATGAGAGGGAGAGAAGGGAGTATAGGCATGTAATCATTCCTCTTGCTAGGAAAGAGGGAAAAGTCATGATGAGTTCTTGGGGGTGCTATCCAAGGCTCATGACAGCTTCCCTAGCTAGCTACCTAGCCTAGGTTTGGTAGGATTAGGTAGGGTTAGGTAGACTAGGGGTGTAGGTTTCCTAGGAAAAAGGCACCTATGTGGGGCCCACCATGGAAAAATGTGTGGGCCCCATGCAATGATGAATGACCAAAATTGTCAGGTCAATAACACAAGATGCACACATCAGATTTACGCATGAGACGTGTCGTTGGAATCACGGTGCCGATGTGGTCGCAATGGCATAGGTTTCGAGTTGATCCGAGTTGGGTCTACGTGACTGAACTTGAGAATGACCGCAAATGTTATCCATAGGTCACGAGTCTCCGGGATTCAACTGGTAGGACTGCGAGACCTAGAGGAACGAAATGCACACTCGGGGTAGGGTCTTACATCTCTGGGTATTACCTTGTGGTTGAGCTTATGGAGGTCCAACGAGTGGTTGTACTTGAGGGTTCCCAAAATAGGGAATGTCGTCCCATTCATAATAAGGCTCCTCACAGTGTGAAAGTCCGACCTTGGATGGAGTTTGATCCGCACTCTGGAAAATCCTTGGAATATGCCTAATGAAGCCACACTGTTAATCTCCATGACCTCTCCAAAAGTTTTGACTAGTTTCACAATGGCAGCAGGGTACCAAGAGTGGGTCGTAATCCCTAGCAAGCGAATCCATACTCCCTCACTAAGAGATGTTACTTCCGGAGTTTAAGCCCTAACCTCTGTTAGTTTTATTCGACTATGTAGCGATGAATCGGCTGCGAACACAAGCATTTCCTCTCTAGACTAAAATTTAATGAGGAATTTCTTAGGTGCTATTCTTGTGAAGTCTGTCAGTGACTCTGAGAGCTTAGATTTGTGAAATGTATCTATGAGATGTAGAACGGATACTGCTTCATCAACTGCAATAACAATAAGGGCTGAAGATAGTGTTGCTCTCAATCTCGATGACTCTTTGTTGTCTGCTACCACCGCCAGACGATCCAAACTGTTGGTAGAATCTATCGGTGCTATCGATTTCCTCTACCTGAGCCCCAAAATAGGGGTGGTGGACTCTTCACCTTCTTCAAATAAGTCTTCTCTTTGAATTTGGGGGGCCTTGGCTGTGGCAGGGCCTGCTGGAATGAGATATGGGTTGTATTCTTAGTGTCCTTCTGAATCTTCGCAGAAGCAACAGAGACGATGTGGCCATCGATTCTCCTACCATCCAGGCATTGAACCACATTGAGGGCATCCTGATCGTGTAGAAATCTGATGAAAGCAAACCTTTGGGATCTATTACTGTTCCTATCCCATGGAATGTACACTCCTAAAATCTTACCGTATCTGCCGAAAATGTGATGCAGATCTTCCATCATAGTATCGAAGGTGAGATTACCTGTGAAAACTAAGAGGGTAGAGGTGGGGGGTTTTCTCGGTGGATGGGATCCTAGGTCTCTCGTTTTCCTCCATTTTGCTCAACTTTTGATGGAGTCACATTACGAAGGAAGCAAGTGTTGAAAATTTTTGGTTCATCCATTCATGCTCAAAAGAGAACTAGTATATGGATTTTTATAGAAGAGAAAAATTGCTAAAGAAGCTAATAGTCAATTTAAGAAATATACTACTTGATTGATTCATCTTCCTAGGCAACTAAAATAATTCCAATGCAACTTTGTTATTTTAAAATCACATTCAAAAGTTCATGTGCATTTCACCTTCTCAGTCACCCTCTTTAATGACTTAAATATGTTATGGTCCCTAAGTACTTGGGCTTGCATGCAAGTTATGGGTAGTCAGTAGCAATATTTTGTAAATAACCACTAAAAAGAAAGAAAGGCAGTACTTAGCAAGTAATTTATGCTACTGAATTAGTAAAGTTTGGTTTACAAAGCCTTGGAAGCTTGTCTCATCCATTTTGAATTATTCTTGCACAATTCATTTCCCCTCTCACTAATTTCCAAATGCAGCCATAGAGATTTTCGGTGCTTTGGGACCTCTTTGTTTTGTTGATAATTACTTTTTAGCACCCATGTTCTTGAGCTAGTCATGCAACCCAATTAGAAAATATTTCATATGCTTGAAAGTCATTCTTGTCATTTAATAATCAAAATCTAGTAGCAGTAGCATTTCTCTTATCCAAAGAAACGTAAAAATATTCATTTCAAGCTTGGATGCTTTACTTTTAATAACAAATATCATGAAATTTCATGATACTTCATGATTAATCAATCTAATTTGGTGCAAGAAAAAAAAACATCCATTGAATCATTGGTTTTCTCGTTAAATGTGGGATTGAACTGAATGACTCAAGTCGAAAGCATACTAATCTCTCAAGCATCTAAACCTTTTCTTTTTTCCTTGCTTCATGTTACAGCCATATAAATGTTTGTGTCATGTTCAATTACATTTGAATATGGGGTCTTTTCATATTTGGTCCATGTTTCTATTCTACAAATATCCAGTCAACTCAAGGTCAATTTAAATACAGGTCAAATCTTGAGTTTTGAACCTTGCATTTCTTTTATTAACCACTTTATATTAATTGACAAGTAAAGATTTTTGAACTAAATGAGGAACTGAGCTAACTTCAGAATCAGGCAAGATTTATGGCATTTTCTTTCGTACTATATAATTAGGCTTTTATTGTTGTTGTTGTTGTTGTTGTGGTTATAACAATATCGGTGCACATGCCACCGGTCAAGATCATACAATGTGTGCATCTGATAGCCTGATGGATGCTTTCTCTGATATGCAGTTCCACTATGAGGTGTTCTTCGCGTACATGAGATTGAGGGAGCAGGAAAATAGAAATATGTGGATATCATAATGTGTGTCATAGAACCGGAAATCTAGAGTTCACGACAATGTTGTATACAGATTCATACTGGAAGAGCTGGTCTTTTAATTCGATTTTGGAGTTGAAAAGAATTTAAAGCGGAAGTAAACATGAATTCTATGATTTTTACAATCTAATGGTTATATATGGCATTGAAAGATTCCTTTTTTTTTTTTTGAATTTGTTTTGAATTTGGATAATATGACTATCAAGTGCAACAAATTAAAAAAAAAAAAAAAAACAACAACAAATCCCATCCGTCATATCCTCTTGATTAAACCGATTGTTCACAATTAAGCTCACTTGGGCATCCAAATGTAGCGTGCATGCCTTCACAAGATCAGTATTCACCTATAAATTGTTAGATGATTTTTTAATCTGCATGCACATCAGTACTCGAATCTTTATTTCTATTTATCTGGTGGAGTGGAAGAAAATCATTGTTTCTAGACATGATTAGTTATGGTTGCTTTGGTAATGCAGATGTTGTTTGCTATATGTTCTTACTTATTTGCACTTTTTCTATTCACCTTTCACTCCTTCATGGGTACACTAATGATACTATGATATTATGGCCCAAGCCCAGCTTGGCATAACCCTTCTAGACAAACCCATGAGGTAATTCCAACTTGGCCTAATTACTAATTGGATTTGAATATGTTGGCATATGAACATAGATATTACAATATTGTGCAAAACTTGTGTACTTTATTAAGATTAGAGCAATTATATCTATGCGCAATATAAGAAACAAGATGATATAATTTGGAAATTATTTAGATGCCTGTTTACATGGATGAAAGTGATTAAGGGTAAAGTTTTAAGAGTGTCAACTCCTAAAGTTGGGTCTGTTATTTCTTTGTCATCAAACGATTCTTATAATTTAAGATGTAATTAATTTCTTTTTACTATTTTGTTTTGCAGGATTTAGGCCGAATGAATGGGAGTTGGATGGATGGATTTCTTCTTCTTTTTTATGTATTTGGAAGCATATTCTTTTTTAGGGCTAGCTAATGAATGGGTTATGGCTGAGCTCAAATTTGATGGATATTTCCTTTGAGGAACCCACGAATCCTCATTACAGGTCCATTTTACGACCATTAAGTGTCATGATTAGGCTTGAATTACAAGCATTGCTAGGCTTGACCTCTGCAATTAATGAATAGATAAAGTGCTACACGACTGACAACCACCTTCCATCAATATTACTTTTTAGGAAGGACTCAACACAAAGGATAAATAAAGTTAACATATTTTCTGTTGATTCGGGTGTAGTAACAAAGTTGACAATGGGATTTATGTAATATTATCTTTTAAGTTTTAAATCTGTAAAAAAAAAAAAAAAAAAAAAAAAAACAAAACAAAACAAAACAAAAAAAAAAAAAAAAAAAAAAAAAGAAAAAAAAAGAATGCAGGTTTCAATCAAATATAAACAACAGCCTGCATTTTTACTGGCACTTCAACATATTGAAAACGGTGGTGGATTCTTGCAATCCAAAATCATGTAAGGATCGTGTGACATAGCTGTGTGTTTAGATTTTTTTTTCCAAGTTTAGAGTGCTAGCTGTGTTGAGATAATAGTAGATTTCTTTCCTGGATTTTTTCTATGTTTAGCTGCCCCTAGGAAGCATCTAGACAGGAATATCTTAGTCATTTCACATAAGGAGAAGAGCCTATAAAAGGCACCATTGTAATCATTTCTGTTCATTTAAAAACATCAGCGGTTCAATTGTCTTTCTCTTTTCAATTTTTTATTTTCTGTTCTATGGTGGCTGCAGCCACACGTTAGGAAGAAGTGGGGTTTTAAACCCAACAAACTGGTATCATAGCCGTTGACCTTTGGGCCTCATCAGCAAGAAGCGGGTCCTCTTCCAAATGAACAACAACCGTCACCTACACCAGCTACGTTTTCTCCTTGTTTGGTTTTGAAAAACCCAACAAGTAGCAAAGCAAAAATTATCCAGATTTTTTTCTTTAATAGCAAAAACTGCCCATTTTTTTCTTGATAGCAAGAACGTCCACTTTTTTTTTTTTTTTTTTTTTTTTTTTTTTTTTTTTTTGCCTTGATAGCAAGAACGTCATCAAACTGTCCAGATTTATTGCAAGTTCTAGAAATCTGTCAGTTTTTTTTCTTTCCTTTTTCATCATCTCAAGTGGTGGACGGTCATTAAACTCTAACAGCATATATATTGAAATATTTTTAAATGGCAAGTACAATACAACCTCAAATACCCAAGTTGTCTAAGGACAACTACGAAAACTGGTGCATACAAATGAAAGCCTTGTTCAGATCTTAAGATCTTTTAGAGATCATCAATGACAGGTACGAAGATCCCACAACGAAGTAAGAAGCCGCCTACACTACTGAACAAAAGGCAAATCTCAAGGATCAAAGAAAGAAAGAAAAGATAACTCTTTTCTTCATCTATTAAGGGTTGGATGATTCCACCTTTGAACAGATCACTGAAGCAACATAATGTAAGCAAGCATGGGTTACCCTTAGTACCATCTTTAAAGGTGTTGATTGTGTCATAAGGGTTCAGCTCCAAACCCTTAGACAAAGTCGAAGCGACTAACATAAAGGAAGGTGAGAATATTACTAATTCTTTTTTGTGATTACTTACAACTGTCAATAATCTAAAAAGAAATGGTGAGAAGATTGAAGATGTCCGAGTTATTGAAAAGATACTTCGATCCCTCACAACCAAGTTTGAGCATGTGGTTATGGCAATCGAAGAATCAAACGAAAACTCTCCATTGAGGAGCTGATGAGGTCGTTGCAAGTTCATGAGCAACGAATGTAGAAGAATACCAGTTCTATGCCAATGGAACAAGCTTTAGAGTCAAGATTGACTCTGAATGATAATAATGGTTGATGTGGAAGTTCACAACGTGGTGGACGTATTGCTAGCAATCGCACAAGAGGCAGAGGGCATGGATACCAACAAAGCCATGGCTAAAACTAGCAGAACAATACCAATTTCTATGGAAGAGGAAATGGTAGACGCGAATCAATGCGTGGACGGGAAAGTACAAAGAACATCCAGTGCTATAATTACAACAAGCTTGGCCACTATGCATCTCATTGTTAGAGCAAGCTGGTGAATGAAGATGAGCGTTCCAACTATGCCGAAGCATGAGGCCATGAACAGAAAACTCCACATTTCTCCTTGCACAAGAGAAAAGCAGTGATCAATGGGATGTATGGTATCTCGACACGGGTGCTAGCAATCACATGTGCAGTGACGAGAAACTCTTTGTGGAACTCATAGAAGGAGTTCATGGATTTGTAACATTTGAAGACTCATTAAAAATGAGAGGTAAAGGTAAAATTAAAATTTACTAGAAAAATAATGAGCAACAATTCATCTCTAATGTGTATTATGTACCCAATATGAAAAGCAACATACTTAGTCTCGGACAACTCCTTGAAAAAGGGTATATAGTACACATGGAGAACTCATTTATGTCATTGAAAGATGCAAGTAGGAGGCTTGTGGCGCAAGTCCAAATGGCGAAGAACAAAATGTTCTCGCTCCATATAAACACAAGACTTGAAAAATGTTTTTATGGAAGTGCAAATAATGATTCATAGACGTCGCATCTTCGGTTTGGCTATTTAAATTTCAATGGCCTTAAACTCCTGTCCTCATCAAGCATGGTACATGGTTTGCCTATTATTAAACGTCTAAAACATGTGTGTGAGGCGTGCACACTTGGCAAGTAGTAAAGGAACTAGTTTCCAAGTAGAGTGTCCCAAAGAGCAAAGGAGCCACTACAACTAGTTCACACTGACATTTATGGACATTAGATCCACCCTCTCCTGGAGGTAATAAATAATTTATTACCTTCATCAATGATTTTAGTAGAAAATCGTGGGTGTATTGTATTAAAGAAAAGTCTGCCGCTTTTACTATCTTTAAAACTTTCAAAGCCCGAGTTGAAAATGAAAGTGGTCATAAAATCAAGGTCCTTAGATCTGATAGAGGTGGGGAGTATACCTCAAATGCATTTTGAGATTATCGCAGGGAATAAGGAATCAAGCAGCAGCATACAACAACCTACATGCCACAACAAAATGGAATTGCGTAATGGAAAAACCACCCCATCCTCAACATGACGAGGACCATGTTGAAAGAGAGAGGCCTACCGAAGAGCTTCTGGGAGAGGTAGTTGCATGTACTACATATCTGCTCAATCGGTGTCCTACTAAAAGTGTCAGATTTATGACACCATAGGAAGCATAGAGTGGTTATAAGTCGAGCATGGCACACCTTAAGATCTTTGGGTGTGTCGCCTACGATCAAGTTTTAGAAGTGAGAAGGAAAAAGCTTAATGATCGTGGTGAGAAGTATATCTTCATCGGCTACAGTGAAGAATCAAAAGCGTACAAGCTCTATAACCCACTAACCAATAAGGTGGTGGTAAGTAGAGATGTAGTGTTCTGCAAGGAGGAATCCTGGAAGTGGAACCAGGAAGATTCGGCCAAAGAAAATCAGGTCGAGGTCGAAGAATATGAAGAAGAGAGGTATGTGAATTAGGAGCAGACACCCACATCATCCCCCTTCAGATCGCAGAAGTCCAGGAGTACGTTTCATCCCCCTTGGAAGTACTTCATCAAATCAAAATTCAGCTAACACATCTTCATCCAATTCTCTTTCACCCTTGGCTCCTCTTAAAATGAGAAGCCTCAAGGACATCTACGCAGAAACTGAGGAAGTAAATTTCTACGCCTGTATACAGACCACTAGCCTCTCACATTCAAAGAGGCTGTGAATGAAGAATGTTGGAGAAAGGCTATGGAAGAAGAGATTCAAGCCATCGAGAAGAGTTGAGCATGGGAATTGACCTCACTCCCTAAAGGCGAGAAGACCATTGTTCTCAAATAGGTGTACAAAATCAAGCAGAATACCGATGTTAAGATCAAACAATATAAGGCAAGGCTCGTAGAAAAAGGTTACAAACAGAAATATAGGGTAGAGTATGAAGAAATTTTCGCCCCAATTGCTTGCCTTGACACTGTAAGAATGATTATCTCCCTTGCAACTCATCACAGTTGGATGATCTACCAACTGGATGTGAAACTCGCATTCCTAAATGGAGTACTCAAAGAAGAAGTCTACGTTGACAAGCCTGAAGGCTTTGTCATGCAAGGAGTGGAACACAAGGTGTATCGGCTGAAGAAAGCCCTGTATTGGTTGAAGCAATCTCCCCGAGCTTAGAATGCACGGATTGACGGCTATCTTCAAGAGAATTGTTTCGTCAAATGTCTGTATAAGCATGTTGTCTACAAAAAGAAGAATGTCAGTGGTGATATTCTTATAGCTTGTTTATATGTTGATGATTTGCTATTTACTGGGAACAACTAGGCAATGTTTGAAGAATTCAAGCAGAATATGTTCAAAGAGTTCGAGATGACTGATGGTAGATTGATGTCCTTCTTCTTGGGTATTGAAGTGAAGCAACAAGTCGGCGGCATTTACATATCCTAGAAGAAGTACACAAAGGAACTTCTTAAGAAGTTTCTAATGGTCGACTGTAAAGCCATAAATACACCTGTTATAACAGGCCTAAAGCTAACAAAAGATGGAGAAGGAAGAAACATCGACTCAACTCTATTCAAGAGCCTAATCGAAAGCTTAAGGTACCTCACAATCACTAGGCCAGATATAGTTTACAGTGTTGGGCTTCTAAGTCGGTACATGGAAGCCCCAAAAGAGTCACACTGGCTAGCTGCAAAACAAGTACTGAGGTATATCAAAAGGACTATTGAGTTTGGTCTCTTTTATCCTTATGATGATGAGGTGATGATGTATGGATACTCTGATAGTGATTGGGGTGGTGACCAAGATGAAGGGAAAAGCACTGCAAGCTATGCTTTTTATCTTGGGTCGACGGCATTCACATGGAATTCAAAGAAGTAGAGTGTGGTGGCCCTGTCCACATGTGAAGCTGAGTACATAGTAGCTTCATCCACTGTATGTGAGGCGATCTGGCTAAGGAATTTGCTAAAGGAGCTAAAGTATCCATAAGAAGAATCCACTGTTATATACGTGGATGACAAGTCGGCAATCGAACTTGCCAAACATCCAGTTCAGCATGGAAGGAGCAAGCACATCAACACAAGATATCACTTTCTTAAAGATCAAGTAAAGTAGAAATTGGTTAAGTTGGAATACTGTCACACCACTGAACAAGTGACAGACATCTTCACCAAAGCATTGCCGACTGACACATTCAGGAGACTTAGATCAATGCTTGGAATAAAGCCAATTTTGGTTTGAAGGGGAGTATTGGAAACGGCAGTGGATTCTTGCAATCCAAAACCGTGTACGGACCATGTGAGCTAGCTGTACATGACTGTATGAGCTAGTTGTGCATTTAGATTTTTTTCTAAGTTTAGAGTGCTAGCTGTGTTAAGATAAAAATAGATTTCTTTCCTGGATTTTTTCTGTGTTTAGCTACCCCTAGGAAGCATCTAGACAGGGATATCTTAGTCATTTTGCATAAGGAGAAAAGCCTATAAAAGGCACCAATGTAATCATTTCTATTCATTCAAAAAGATCAGCAGTTTAGTTGTCTTTCTCATTTTAGTTTTTTATTTTCTGTTCTATGGTGGCTGTAGCCACACGTCAGGAAGAAGTGGGGTTTTAAACCCAACTAATAGGCCTTCACCGGCGCTTCAATAGACCTTTACCAGCATTCATAAAAAGTGCAGGTAAAAGTATATAAAACCACTGGTAAATTTGTCATGAAACAGCACCCAGTACAACTGCCGGTAAAAGTTAATGACCTCCGGTGAATCCTTTACCGATGCAGCTTTTATCAACATTGGGTCTTTACCAGTGGTTTTAACCACTGGTAAATGTCAATTTTCTTGTAGTGACTGCATTAAAGTGGGGTTCCTCTCTCCAATGAATAGTGCAAATATACAAAACATCTTGATGGGTCCTGCTTAGATTGATGGTGTGGATTAAATATATACAGCACGGTGGACACAAAACCATTGTGAAGATAGTGGGGTCTACCGCAACGTCTGGAATAAGTTGATACTTGTGTTTTCATACATTCAGGTCTAAGTGACCTTTTGAGCAAGTTATTGGGTAGATGACCTGTCAGTATGGGCCCCGCCTAAATGGACTGCGTGTCATTAACACACATCAGAGTGGGCTCCACAATATAGACGGATTGGATATAGAACACATGCAAATGGTGGATTGTGTCGATAAAGCACATGCATCTGGTGGGGTCCACGGATGGATGGCTTGGATCTACAACATATACATCAACGTGGGTCCCAGTCAGTAAACATAGTGGGGTCCCTGATTTGGATGGCCTCAACCTCACAATGGGTCCCACACTCTAACTTGAACTGGAACTATGAACCATTTGGATGGCAAATAAACGTTTTAGTGGAACTAGGAGGTTTTTAATGGTGGGATGATAGGTAACCCCGTGATGGCAACCCCGCGAGTATAACATCTCTCGCCACCAGAAATGGCAACTCCCCTTCATGGGAGAATCCATGAGGTGTCGATCCCAAATGTCAGGAGCAGAAGAAGATTGATAGAATTGGAGCCTAGGGGTTTTACTCTTTTCGTGGGGAACCTCCCCTTTGACTGTAATCAGGAAGACACCTACAAGATCTTCTAATGCTACGGCAAGGTAATTGATGTTTACATCCCGTGCTTCCCTAATTCCACTCATCCTTGGGGTTTCGCTTTCGTAAGATTCCAATATAAGATGAGGGTCGGGCAGCCATGGGTGTCCTTGATGGTCACAAAATAGACGGGCAGATCGTTCAGGTGAAGGTGACGAAACCGAGAGTCGCGCCCTATCAGTCGGCCCCCTTTCCAAGTAACAGACCTAATAACCCTCTTTCGCCCCCTCTACGACCCATTTCTCTGGAAACCTCCTCCTTCGCTGGTATTTCTCAGCATCCGCGGGGAGAGAAAGTTGCAGATCGGCCCCCAGCTAACCCCCCCGATTGAGGAGGAAAATTTCACAACAATTACAGATAAGAATGTGGTTGCCTCCAGACGAGCATAGCTGAAGCTAGCTTTGGTTAGCTGTGCAGGGAACTCCTCTGTTTCAGTTACTCATATCTCAGGATTAATGAGGCAATCCCGATTTCAAAGCTCAACAGTTGATATGGCTATTATTTGACCCACTCAGTTTCTCTTAACTTGCAAATCTGAGAAGGAGCTAACCCTTTTCAACATTGATTTGGCTCTCCACGAATAGATGGGCATAGGGGAGATATCCCCTTGGTCGTCGTCAGATACATTTGGGTCCAAAGGTCTTTGGGTGAGACTCTTCAGGATACCTGCGAACACCTGGATCAAATCCGTCCTTCTTGATCTTACAAGCTACTTCGGACGTGTCACCATGATTGATTAAAACAACAGATATGGCATTTTTCAAATGTTTTCCAGGATAAAGATTCGGCTCAATCCAGGGGTGAATTTGCAGAGGATTTTAAAGCTAGTAGTAGGAGATGAGATTTTCCTGATCACGGCGGTTCTTGAACAGATCAATGTGGCTACACCTTCTCCTCCTACCTTTAACCCCCATTCGGAGTCGGAGAAGGATGGTGTGAAGGCTGACGAGAGCATGCGGGACTGGGTGATCAGGCATTTCTCGCCAGCAATTGTGAACACGGGTAATTGTTGTCCAGTTGTTTGTTTAAATGATAGACAAAATTCTAACCTCAATGACAACCTGCTGTTGATGGGCCCCACGTCGCAGAGTCCTGTTGAATTGAAATCTGACCTAAGACAGGTACAACAGTCTCACTCATTGGCCATGGCTAAGACATTTAGTAATGTGTATTTCAGCCCGAACTACCAAGATTTTGGTGATCATGTAATGTCTCAGAAAAATCTGTATAAAGACCCGAGTACCACCTCAGGCAGAAATCCTTAAGGACCAAATCCTTTAGAAATTAGACAAAAATTAGTTAAGTACTAAGCTAAATTAATCAGTGAATTATCTTGAACCACTATCTATATGAACTGCAAGATCTAAAACCATTAGAATCGCTAACTCAACATTACCTAAAGACTTAGGAGCAATCTCAAAACCCAGTTGCTCTCAAGAGCACATTGAAACTCCATATCAGACTAGGACCACGCGTCGAAAGCCCGATTATCGCAAAACTATAAGGTTATGATTGCCATACTAGGCTTGACAAGCATCGCAGGAATTGAGCCAAATTAGTATCCAAAAACACACAAATTGAGCCCTGAGCAAAGAGGATGGAAACGCGAATATCTTTGGAAAATGAGCTCAAACTTAAGTGAATTGGGCAGTTGGCTTGCAGGTGAAATTAAAGGTTTCGGACCGTCAGATTCTGACCAAACTTTACTAGTGGATCAGGGAAATTTCTTTGCTCTTATTCGAATATTTATGGCCTTGATCGAGTGATGATGACCGTTGAACTGATACAAGTCCTCCACGGTCGATTCGTTAATCCGATCAGACCAAAATTATAACCTGGCATAGATCCATTGTCAAGTAACTTACCCTATGCCGTAGACGAGTAATGGACCTCTAAAATGAGCTCCGTTTGTCTGAAACAGTTGCCTTTTCGCTATACCCTAAGTATACCATAGCCCTGGGGCCATTGACATCACGTTTGGGCCTATTTAAAGACCTTAAACATCCCTCTCTCATTCCATACGGATTTCTCTAACCCTAGGAGAGAGAAGAGAGAAGAGGAGGAAAGAGTGAGGAGAAGAGAGTGAGTTTGGGAGATTGTTGGTGGGATTCACTCCCATTACTCGACATACTGAATCGCAACCCCACCATCGCTACACGAACTATTCCAACTTCGATTTGGGTAAGATATCCTAACCCTAATCTCGTTTTAGGAATCTAAATAGAAGAATCTATGAAATAGCTAACTTATTGTAACGACTCGTAAATTTCCGTACAATGGCCTGAGTACCATCTCGACCAGAAATCACTTAAGATTAAATCCTTTAGAAATTTGACAACGTTAACTAAGTACTAAACTATATTAGCCATGAAATCTGTTTGAATCACTTTAAATATGATATGCAAGACCCAAAACTTGTAGAATCATTGATGCTAGGTTACCCTAAAGTCTAAGATCAAACTCATTACCCGACTGCTCTCGGGAGCACATTGAAACTTCGTATCAGGTCTGGACTACATATCAGGAGTCCGAATAATACGAGGTTAAGGACTTAGGACTGCCTCGCTGGGCTTGACAACCATCTCCGAAATCAAATCCAGCCTGTGTCCCACGGCTGTTCGTTTGAGTCCGGAGCGAGAGAGTGTGAAAACACTTGTTTTCTTTACAAAATAAATTTCTCAAATAGTAATCTGAGACTTGTTACTTGCGGACATTTTGTAAGCAACCAGACCGTCAGAATCTGACCCAAATACACCCTCGGATCAGGAAAAATTTCATAAATATATCCATGTACTTGGAATTTTAGATCGAGGTCCGCTGACCATTGAACTGAAACTGGTCCGCCACGCGTGATCTGGGAATCCAACGGAAATGAAAACTTAACTCTACTTGAATCCAAGGTTGGTGAGCTTAAGTCCGACCTTTAGCTCAAGGAGGCCCGCCAGAAGTCCTTCGTTGAACTGGAAAAGGGGCACTTTGGTTATAACCTAAGTATACCTTGGCCATAAGTCTATTTTAGTATGTTTTTAGGCTATATAAGGACCTTAGAACCCTCTCTCTCACAGCCATATGAATTTGAGAGAAACCCTAGAGAGAGAAGTGAGAAAAGAGAGAGAAAGAGTGAGAGAAGTGGGAGAATCTCCCTACTACCATTCCCTGTCGCTACACATGCTGCACCACCCGATTCTCATTGCTTTTCTGGTGATTCCGACTTCGTTTCTAGGTAAAATACCCTAACCCTAATCTGTTTTGGAGTTGTAGAGGTTGTAGGTTATGAAATAGCTAACCTATTTCATTCTATGGGCTACCAAACTGCCGAATACGGAAGCTTGGCAAACCTATCGTATTCGTTGCGATTCTACGGTGAAAGGTGAGGACTTTAGGTGTATAGGTTATGGTTTTCAACACTTTCAATGTCAGATAATGATAGATTCATGATCTGCATGCAATTGCACATGCACAAAGTGCTGTCTGTTTTCCATTTCGATTAAAGATGTAGAATATGGAATTTTACATATTCTAGGTATTCGTAGGAAATACCGTATACATATATATTTTGGAAATGTGTTTGACATGATTGTTTGTTATATGAATATATGATATATGGATAAAATACTTGTTTGGCGAAAGGATTCACCCTAATACATGTTTTGCTAATATACACTATGTATGTAGAAATAGTGTATTCTAGAAAATACCGTATACGTATATATTTTGGCAATGTGTTTGCCATGATTATTTGCTGTATGAATATATCATATGTGCATAAAATACTTGTTTGGCGAAAGGACTCGCCCTAGTACATGTTTTGCTAACATACACTATATATGTTAAAATAGTGTATGCTAAGTGTTTGTGAAAATGCTTGTGAGAGTAAGTGTTTGGATGATGATGTCTTAGGTAGGTGTTGAGATGGGATTCTCAACTACCTTAGAGACAGGTATGATTTCCTCCATGAGGTTGTTTACTTAAACCACTTACTTGTGAAATATACATGTTTATATTCTTGTTTATATGGTGCTTTATGACATGCTTTATAATATGCTTTATACATGCTTATGACATGTTTGTTAGCATGCTTGAATTACTTTATTTATTATGCTTTACTCCACATGCTTTGAATATGGATTAATCGCGATTGGGACTATGTTTATAGTCCAGACAATTGGTACCAGACTTGAGTTCGTGGTTGAGATTCATTTCACCACATATGATGTGTTTGACGAACCCGAGTCGTACTTCGGTTAGCGACAGTGGTTAGGCCACACGAAGTGCTTATGCACTTCATGTTGTTTAGTTGATTGTGCACTCGAGCTAGTCAGGCTCATTAAGTAACCCGATATGTCTAATGTATGTTCACCATGTTTGGTCGCTACTGCTTGAACCTAGGGTACCAAACTTACCAGTGGAATCCCGTTAACCATGATACCTCGATCTGCTAAGACTCATGAGCCGGGCATGGTGGTATGGGACATCGTGGTTAAGCTATCGGCCTATGCTGGGGCCACATGCTTCCCCGTAGTAACCAGTGAGCAACCAGACTCGTGAGCCGATTATGGTGGTATGGGACACTATATTCGTGTTGTCGACCTACATTGATAAGGTGATAGGGGAGTGGTGTAACCTTTATGCGTAATAACCCTAACAGCCCTTTGTAGTGACCTGGAGCATACTCTGAAATTGTGGTGAGCCTTAGAGTTTTACCGCGGTGTATAGAGTATGAACTAGGCCTGTATCTGTATAGTGATGAATCGTTAAAGAGGTGATGGGGGAGTGGTGTAACCATTGTGCATAACAGCCCTGGCAGCCTCTGCAGCGACCTAGAAACACAATATCGTATGAGATTAACTAGGACTAACGACCCTAGAATGGATCATGTTTGGGAATGATACAAGGGAGGTACCTTAGTTTCCCAATCCTGCTGTTTGAAATAGACTAATAACAACTCGATAATCATGCTCATCATGCATTGCATGTGCCTGGAAGATGTAGAGCACTGAGGAATGCAAGCATGCCACGAACGTAAGATGGTGTCTCACGAGGGAGTGTGTGGTGAGAGCATACATCATGACTGCATTCATACTTACATTAATAAGAGTAGTTAGGAGTGTTTGATTGTACCGCTTTATCATTACTGCTTGACTGCATTGATAACATGTTAACTTATGCTTTATTGTTCTACTGAGTTAGCTACTCACTCCCACATTACGGGACAATGTTGTATACACCAGCCAAACTCTATCTCAGGTATAGATGAGATGACGACTGAGGAGGCTGAGCCGGACTATGATGAGGACCAGGATGAGTTCTCATTTATGCAGTATTCTGGTGGCTTCGACTAGACTGTCAGGATCGACAAGACTTGCAGGGATTACTCCTTAGTTGTATTTTTAACTTTTTGAATATAAAACAGATATATGTATATGGTGACTCAGATGGGTTTATACTCTGGAGATTAAGATACTTTTATCTCCTTTACATACATATATATACAGTTCAGTCTTCCGCTTGCCTTTATACAATTGATCTAGAGTATGAATTACTATTTTGGTATAATCTCACTCATGTTTATTGCTCTAACATAGACAACATTTAATCATCATTATTTATGTTACATAAGTGATGCGTTGGAACTCGGGAGCTAAGTTATGCTCGACCCCCGATTTTCAGGGCATTACACTTATTTCAATATATAGGTACCCGTTGTTCCGTATTCGGGAACGTAGTGTACGAACCGAGTTCGTAACGGGTGTACTGATGAAAGGCGCAGACTATAAATGTTTAGGTTATGGTTTTCAAGGCTTTCAAAGTCAGCAATGGTTTATGTTTGACTTGATTACTGGCATATGATCCTAGTTACGATGTATTCAGCAAATTATACATGTGTGCAAATTATGTAAATATAAAATGCATTTCATGTGCTTGTTGAAATGTTTGAATGAAAGTGAAATTATGATTTATGATTGCCATGACTATTAATCTATAATACATGTGCATTGTGTGTATGACAACTTCTTTATGAAAGGATTTGCCAAAATATATACTATAACTAACTTAGTTTGTGTATATAGTAGTGTGTAGTCTAAGTGTTTGATAAAATGTCTGAATGAGAAAGTGTTTGATAAATTGCTTCCAACAAGGGTGTTGAGATAGGATTCTCAACTACCTTGTCCACAGTTATAGTTTCTTTCATGAAATGTGAATTGCTACTACGTGAGTTATGGTTGAAATGCACATGTATAACTATATGTTCAATATGTTCGATAAAATGATCAATGAGAATTATGCTTGAATTGTTCGTCGAATGTTATTATGATTAACATGTGTGACTACTTATTGTATCTGAGTATGATTGGGACTACTACACAGTCCAGGCAATTGGTAACGGTTCCTAAGAAGGTGGTCGAACTAGTTTTGCCACATTAAAGACATTCGATGAATCCAAGTCATACGGTGATTGTTGATAGTGGTTAGGCCACACGGAGTGCTTACGTACTCCATGCCGACCAATTCAATGTGTACTCATACCAATCACACTTGTCAATTAACCTGATTGCCCTATTGTGTGTTTACCATGTATGGACACTACTATTTGAATCTAAGGTACCACTTACCAATGTAAAGCCCATTTAACCATGGTACCAAGATCCGCTAAGACTCATGAGCCGGACATGGTGGTATATGGGACACCATGGTCGAGCTGTCAGCCTACACTGGGATGACGAGCCTCCCGTAGTGACCTCGAGTATAAATTAGGCCTACATTGAGGTGACGAGTCTCTCCGTTGTGACCTCGAGTGTGAACTCGTGAACTTACCTATCAACTGCTTTTCATCAGGGATGATGTCCTATAACTTGCCTATCGTATGTGACTAACTAGGATTGACGACCCTAGATGGATCATTGTTTCGGTAAGTGATATAAAGGGAGGTAACTTAGCTTCCCAAATCTGCTATATAAATAAGCCTAATAAATTACTTGGATAACACGTTCATGCACCGCATTACATATGCTTTAGCGAGGAAGCACACGTTTAAGGAGTTTGCCATGCGCGATCGTGAGATGATGTCGCTGAGGGAGTATAGGCGAGGGCATGCATCATTACGCATATCATTCCTGCATTAACAAGAGTACTTAGGATATGATTGTTGTATTCCTTTATCATTACTGCTTGATTGAATTGATAACATGTTAACCTTTGCCTTATAGTACCATTGAGTCGATGACTCACTCCCACTCTGGGACGGTATTTTAAAACACCAACCAGACTTTGTTTTTTATGTAGATTATGGTAAGGCTTATGGGATAGAGCCGGACTTCATGGATAAGGAGGAATTCTCCTATATTTAGCTATTAGACGGGTCTATGTAGACTTTGTTCTGATTTGACAGGATTACATGGTTACATGGATTAGTTGGACAGTTACATTTTGATATTTTTTTAAATTTTGGAACAAACACTTGTATTTATTTAACCTGGTAACATACTTATACTCTAGGGGTTGACAAACACTTACATACTTTATATGTTCATCTCAGTCTTTCGCTTGCTTAATTTAAGCAACTCTAGAGTATGATATGCTGTTTTGGTGTAATCCCACTCATGTTTAATGCACTAATATGGAAAACATTTAATCATCATTATCTATGTTGCATAAGTGATGCGTTGGAACTCGAGAGTTGAGCTTTACTCGACCCCTATTTTTTGGGGCATTACAAGTTGGTATCAGAGCCATGTTTCGATCTTGGAAAGGGGGCCCCTATGCTTTTCCGGCACCCTGGGAGGGGGTGGCCACTGCCCTAGGGTGGCGGCGCCGCTGACGGTCCAGTGGACCGCAGTGCACCGCAGTCCTCTCCAGCAAGCCGTGGCGGGCCCGTGGGTCCGACGGTTCACCGCCCTAACCCACTCATGTGGGGCTCTGTACACGTGTGGGACCACCCTATTTAGGTCCCCTCTTGCTCCCTTTGTTCATTTCACCCCTCCCCTAGCTCTCAAAACTCTCCAAAACTTTACAAATCATCCTTTTCCCTCTCAAATCTTCATTCCATACTCCATCTTCTTCTTTTTCTTCAATACACATACACCCACCACCATTTCCCTTAAAACCCATCTCCTATCACCTTCTATCTCCCTTATTTTCTCTCATTTAAGCACACAAATCCACATTTGTGTCTCATAAACCCTAAAATCCACCAATCTATCTCATCATTTAAACTTTCTTCACTTTCATGGCTCTTTTTGAGCTAGTGGCTACCATTTTTTCCTTTTCACATTCCTTTCCCTCATGGGAATGAGAACGACATCCACAGATAAAGCTGGGCCTAGCTGCCTAACCCGTCTAAGGAAGAAAGTGGGCGCGGAAATAAGTACGAGCACCGCACGAGAGCAACAGAAGAAGCAGGACCTCGATCCCCAGATTCCCTTAAAAGAGCTCTACCGACGGGCATCGGACACAATAAGTTTCATGGTCGTAAATTTATGTTTAAAGCACATGTGGACGAAAAGCTATTTGGGCTATATCAGGTAATGGACCTCTTGTTGGACTCCGGGTGGGGTCCCATATTTGAAGGCAAGTCTCATGCGTGCGAGAACACTATCCGAGCCTTCTATGCCCACATTCGGGATCCACTACTGGAGCCTTTATAGTTCACTATTCCAGTAAGAAGGCGGGAAGTAATAGTCAATGTGGATGTGATGGCTCGAATTATGGGAATTGCACGTGGTGAAGTGCATGCTAATGAATCTCTTCTTAAGAGTATGCGAGAAAGAGATCACCGTATGTGGTTTCTTTATAGCCGACTGGTTCACTGGAAGCGAGCCAATTGCCTCCCATCGACCAAATTGATAAACGATTTCCGCTTGCTCCTCCACATATTCACATATAATATGTATCCTAGGTGGGGCAACCATAATGAATGAACTCATTTGATGGTGAACTTCCTAAATAGAGTTGGACAGGGAGATAAGCTGTGTCTACCTACGTTCGCCCTACTACAGATAATCCAGACCATTCGCTCTGTTAGGAGAGATGCTTCACCTCCATTTGGTCGACTTATATGCAAGATTGCTCGAGAGTTCGGCTACAGACTTAACATGGATGAGCTACGCCGATCTACTTCATTAATGACACTACGCTCAGCAACATAGGAATTGACCCTCGATAACGTCAAGCCCGACTCGATGAGTATGAAGGAGAGACAGAAAGTGAAGAGGAAGAAAGTAATGAAATAGAGGAAGAGAGTAATGAAGAAGAGAAAGGAGATGAAATAGAAGAAGGAAGTGGGAAAGAAGAGGAGGAGGCCCAAGATTCTGATGAGGGAGCTCCTACTGCTACACATGGGCGCCACCGTGATCAGGCCATCCTAGAAGCCCGCCTGGTCCAGATAGAAGAGAACCAGGCCGCCCTAAGACAAGAGGTCAAGGAGACCCAGGTTGAATTGAAGTAAAAGCTTGAAGAGAGTCAGGCTTATATGAAGTAAAGATTTAAGAAGATGTCCCGCACTCTAAAGGCTCTCTTTTGTTGTATGCAGGACAAGGGTTCTCCTCCACTATCACCAGATTCGGACGGCTAGTCATTCGATGCAGTCGTCTTTTGGTTTGCTTGTTTCTTGTTTTCCTTTGAAATAGCCCTTGTTGGCTTAGTTGGATGTTAGTAGTTAGTTTTAAAGCTTTGTTAGGTTGGCTCACATGCATCGTCTGTCATGATCCATGTAAGACTGCATCTCATGTATTGTGACAATTTTGATTAAATGAAATGCATGAAGCTTCTTTTGATTTGGAATGTGAATGATGTTTGGATAAGTGTGTGTTATTATGCTAAATCTTACACGGGTTGCACCCTGTGTTGTATATAGGGAATGCCACCTAAGAGCACTTGGAGCACTGCACGTCTCGTACTTGGCAGATCGTTTGACGGGTTGCTCCTTTAATACTAGCAACGAGCCGATGAAGATGCGGTGATTTTTTTAGGGTCTCCGGCCTGAAATTCGCACGAAGATGTGTTATGCTAGCATTCCCAACTATGCTGAGCTAGTGAGCATGTCCCTGCGAGCTATGCAGGATGGGGACAGACTGTCCCGTACACGTGTGTCCATAGGCCCGAGGCCCCGACCTGACTTGCCAAACCGACCATTTCTCGGCAAGAGGCCACGTGTAGATTCAACTCCCGGGCTTATGGCTCCATGGACTCAGCAGGGGCGATTTGATCTATGGTGCACTTATTGTAGGAGGTTGGGCCATACAAACACTTGTTACTTTACCAAGATGAGGGATAACGGCTTTACGCCACCTCAGAAGATCAACCGTCAGTTACCACAACCCATTTCAGCTCTACCTCTACGATCAACATCTCCAGCACAGCCTTCTTACAGACCAAATGTACCTCAAAATAGGCCGCCTCAATGGCCGATGGCAGCACAGCCGAATCGTCTTCAACAAGCTCATGTGCACTCACTTGCCACTAAAGCATCCGAGTCAGCAACCGCATCACCATTGGCTTTCGAAGTCACAACACATATCCAAGGTACACTAGTCTTCCTATTGGTGGACACTGGGTCCACTATCTTGATAATATCATGCGCAACAATTAAGCGAATAGTGTTGGAAACTACTCCTATGATTGGGGTGAGACTCCTTACCGCCATCAGAACTTTTTCAGACTCTACCAAGATTTGTAAGGGTTGCTTGATAGACTTAGGAAGCAGAACAGTACTCGTTGACTTGATCGTGACCCCACTATGTCATTACGATGTCATCCTTGGTATGGATTAGCTCACCAAGATGAAGGCAGAGATCGATTGCTATACCAGATTGGTGACAGCTCATAGACTTGAGGGCACGACCTTTACTTTCCCAGTTCAGGTCAGTTGGTACTACCGCATTAGTTGTTATGCTACCTTGCTAGAAAGCGTTGATGGTCCATCACTTGGAAGCACACCTGCGGTCCAGGACTTTTGGGAAGTGTTTAAGATGATCCATGGACTACCTCCTTGGGGCGATATTGACTTTACTATCGACCTTGTGCCTGGTGCGAAACCCATTTCTCTACCGACGTATCACATTCCTCCGTGTGAAATGGAGGAGTTGAGGAGACAGATCGATGATTTATTAGATGCAGGTTTTATACGGCCTATTGTATCCCCTTGGGGAGCACCGGTATTATTTGTAAAGAAGAAAGATGGATCACTACGATTATGTATTGATTATCGTAAGTTGAATCAAGTGACGGTAAAGAACAAGTATCCCTTACCCAAGATAGATGACTTGTTCAACCAGTTGAAAGGGGCACGATATTTCTCAAAGATTGACTTACAGTCAGGATATTATCAGTTGCGCGTTAAGGATGAAGACGTGTAGAAGACCGCAGTTCAGGACTAGGAGCAGCCCAGTTCGGTTATAAAGGTGAGGAGTTTTCTGGGACTTGCTGGTTACTATCGCCGATTCATTAAAGACTTTTCCAAGATAGCTAGACTATTGTCTCGGCTTACTCTAAAGGATCTTAAGTTTGACTAGAATGAGAAGGCAGAAGCAGCCTTTCAGGAATTGAAGGACAAGTTGACATCCGCACCCGTGCTAGTATTGTCAGAGCAAGGGGTCAGATATACGATATACACCGACGCGTCTCATGTTGGGTTGTATTCTTATGCAGAAGGATAGAGTGATCGAATATGCCTTGCGACAGTTGAGGAAGCACGAAGAAAACTACCCTATGCACGACCTGGAATTGGTAGCAGTTATCTTCGCATTAAAGCTCCAGAGACATTACCTCTACGGAGAGGATTTCAACATCTTTTGCAACCACAAGAGCCTCAAGTACATATTCACGCAGAGGGACCTGAATATGAGGCAACGGCAATGGATGAAAACCTTGAAAGACTTCAAGTTTGATGTCTCCTACCATCCTGGTAAGGCTAACCTTGTGGCAGATGCGTTGAGCCGCAAGAAGACAATAGAATTTACGGCTCTGTTAATGATTGAAGAATGAAACATGGTAGAGTCTGTGCGAGACTTCGAACAGAAGCTTACGGTAGAGGAGTCGTTCGTGAGCATTGCACATATTCGTATACAACTACTTATTGATGACCGGATCATTGTGGCTTAAAGAGAAGATGTATGGTTGGTGAAGATGAGAAAATGAGCTAGTGATGATGAAGACTCTGAATGGAGAGTTAGTTGGGATGGGGGTTTACGTTATCGTGGCCGCCTATGCGTCTGAATCTTCATGAGTTGAGAAAGGAAGTTCTTGAAACTGCTCACAATTCGAAGATGGCGATGCATCCTGGTTGTACAAAAATGTATTGAGATATGAAGCGTTCGTACTGGTGAGACAACATGAAGGGCCACATAGCAGATTTTGTATCCTGTTGTCTCACATGCTAGCAGGTCAAGGCCGAGCATCACCAACCTCTTGGTTTACTTCAACCCATGCCCATAGCTGAATGGAAGTGAGACTTCATATCTATGGATTTCATTTTCGGGTTGCCGAAGACGAGGAAGGGACAAGACTCCATTTGGGTGATTGTGGACCGATTGACGAAATCGGCTCATTTCCTCCCGATTAGAGTCTCAAACTCAGCAGATGACTTAGCCAAGCTGTACATCAAGGAGATAGTATGTCTGCATAGAGTTCCTATGAAGATTGTGTCGGATCGAGTCACGCGATTCACGTCTATCTTTTAGACTTGAATCCAAGACGCAATGGGAGTGAAACTAAAGTTCAGTACCGCGTTCCACCCACAGACTGATGAGCAAACGAAACGGGTAAATCAGGTATTAGAGGATATGTTGCAGGCATGTGTGCTTGATTTCAAAGACAGTTGGGATGATTGTCTTCCCTATGTAGAGTTCGCTTATAATAACAGCTTTCAAGCGAGCATTGGCATGGCTCCCTACGAGGCACTGTATGGGCGCCCATGTCGAGCACCCCATTGTTGGGTAGAAGTTGGCAAGAGAAGCTTAATTGGCCCAGATTTAATACAAGCGACCTCTGAGAAGATTGACATTATAAGGTGTCAACTTCTTGCAGCACAGAACAGACAGAAGAGTTACACCGATACACGACGGCAGCAGTTGGAATTCGAGGTTGGGGACCATGTATTTCTTAAGGTTTCCCTAATGAAGGGAGTTCTTCATTTTAGTAAGGGGAAGCTTACACTGCGATTCATTGGCCCATTCTAGATTCTAGACCGCAGGCGTGCACAACGTATTTCATGTATCGATGCTAAAGAAATACGTTCCTGATCCTACTCACATTATCAAGTGGGAGCAGGTGCAGTTGATTGAAGATGTTACTTATGTACTATGGCCAACACGTGTTCTGAATATGAAGGAACAAGTACTGCGCAGTAAAGTTATCCCGCTTGTGAAAGTATTATGGACACACCACACTAAGGAAGAGGCGACCTGGGAAACGGAAGCCGAAGTCCATAAGAACTACCCTTAGATTCTCGAAGAGTATAAAAAGGTACTAATTTCGAGGATAAAATTTTTCTTTAAGGGGGGGTAGATTGTAACGTCTCGGACAAATCCGTATAAAGACCCAAGTACCACCTCAGGCAGAAATCCTTAATGACCGAATCATTTAGAAATTAGATGAAAATTGGTTAAGTACTAAGCTAAATTAATCGGTAAATTATCTTGAACCACTATTTATATAAACCACAAGACCCAAAACCATTAGAATCGTTAACTCAACATTACCTAAAGACCTAGGAGAAATCTCAAAACCCAGTTGCTCTTGGAAGCACATTGAAACTCCATATCGGACCTGGACCGTGCGTCGAAAGTCCGATTACCGCGAAACTATAAGTTCATGACTGTCATACTGGGCTTTACAAGCATCATGGGAATCGAGCCTAAATAGTATTCAGAAATGCACAACTTGAGCCCTGAGCAAAGAGGGTGAGAAACATGAATATATTTGGAAAATGAGCTCAAACTTAAGTGAATTGGGCCATTTGCTTGCAAGTGAAATTAAAGGTTTTAGATCGTTAGATTTTAACCAAACTTTGCCAGTGGATCAGGAAAATTTCCTTGCTCTTATCTGTATACTTATGACCCTGATCGAGTGACGATGACCGTTGAACTGATATAGGTCCTCCACGATCGATCCACTAATCCGATCAGAACAAAATTATAACCTGGCCTAGATTCATTGCCAGGGAACTTACCCTATGTTATAGACGAGTAATGGACCTCCAGATGAGTTCCGTTTGCCTGAAACAGTTGCCTTTTGGCTATACCCTAAGTATATCATGGCCCTAGAGCCATTGACATCACGTTTGAGCCTATTTAAAGGCCTTAAACCACCCCTCTCTCATTCCATACGAATTTCTCTAACCCTAGGAGAGAGAAGAGTAAAGAGAGGAGGAAAGAGTGGGGAGAAGAGAGTGAGTTTGGGAGATCGTTAGTGGGATTCACTCCCACTACTCCACGTACTGAATCGTCACCTCACCATCGCTACACGAACCATTTCAACTTTGATTTGGGTAAGAAATCCTAACCTTAATCTCGTTTTAGGAATTTAAATAGAAAAATCTATGAAATAGCTAACTTATTTCAATATATAGGTGCCCATTGTTCCATATTCGGGAACGTAGTGTACGAACCAAGTTCGTAACAGGCGTACCGACGAAAGGTGCAGATTACAAATGTTTAGGTTATGGTTTTCAAGGCTTTTAATGTCAACAATGGTTTATGTTTGACTTGATTACTGCTATATGATCCTAGTTGCAATGTATTCAGTAAATTATACATGTGTGCGAATTATGTAAATATAAAATGCATTCCATGTGCTTATTGAAATAATTGAATGAGGGTGAAATTATAATTTATGCTTGCCATGACTATTAATCTAGAATACATGTGTGTTGTGTGTATGACAGCTCCTTTATGAAAGGATTTGCCAAAATATATACTATAACTAACTTAGTTTGTGTATATAGTAGTATGTAATCTAAGTGTTTGATAAAATGTCTGAATGAGAAAGTGTTTGATAAATTGCTTCTAACAAGGTTGTTGAGATAGGATTCTCAACTACCTTATCCACAGTTATAGTTTCTTTCATGAACTGTGCGTGATTTATGGTTGAAATGCACATGTATAACTATATGTTCAATATGTATGATAAAATGATCAATGGGAATTATGCTTGAATTGTTCGTCGAATGATGTTATGATTAACATGTGTGATTGCCTATTACATCTGAGTATGATTGGGACTACCATGCAGTCCAGGCAATTGGTAACAGTTCCTGAGAGGGTGGTCGAACTAGTTTTGCCACATTAGATACGTTCGATGAATCCAAGACGTACGGTGATTGTCAACAGTGGTTAGGCCATGCGGAGTGCTTACGCGCTCCATGCCAAACAATTCAACATGTGCTCGTACCAATCACACTTGTCAATTAACCTGATTGGCTTATTGTGTGTTTTTCTGTATAGACACTACTGTTTGAATCTAAGGTGCCACTTACCAATGTAAAGCTCGTTTAACCATGGTACCAAGATCCGCTAAAACTCATGAGCCGGATATATTGGTGTATGAGACACCGTGGTCAAGCTGTTGGCCTACGCTGGGGTGACGAGCCTCCCTATAATGACCAGTGAGCAACCCAAACTTGTGAGCCGAATATGGTGGTGTATTGGACACCGTATTGGAGCTGTTGGCCTGCGTTCAAGTTACGAGCCTCCCGTAGTGACCTCGAATATAAATTAGGCCTACGTTGAGGTGATGAGCCTCTCTGTAATGACCTCGAGTGTGAACTCATGAACTTACCTATCCACTACTTTTCATCAGGGGTGATGCCCTAGAACTTACCTATCGTATGTGACTAACTAGGATTGACGACCCTAGATGGATCATTGTTTGGATAAGTGATATAAAGGGAAGTACCTTAGCTTCCCAAATTTGCTATATGAATAAGCCTAATAAATTACTTAGATAACACATTCATGCACCGCATTGCATGTGTTTTGGCGAGGAAGTGCACATTTAGGGAGTTTGCCATGCACGATCGTGAGATGATGTCGCTGAGGTAGTGCAGGCGAGGGCATGAATCATTACGCATATCATTCCTACATTAACAAGAGTACGTAGGATATAATTGTTATATTGCTTTATCATTACTGCTTAACTAAATTGATTACATGTTAACCTTTACCTTATAGTACCACTGAGTTGATGACTCACTCCCACTCTGAGATGATGTTTTAAAACACCAACCAGACTCTGTTTTAGATGCAGATTATGGCGAGGCTTATGCGACAAAGCCGAACTTCATGGATGAGGAGGAGGAATTCTCCTATATTCAGCTATCAGACGAGTCTCTGTAGACCTTGTGAATTATAGGGTTAGATGGATTAGTTAGACAGTTACATTTTGATATTTTGTAAATTTTAGAAAAAACACTTGTATTTATTTAACCTGGTAACATATACTCTGGGGATTGATAAACACTCATATACTTTATATGTTCATCTTAGTATTCCGCTTGCTTAGTTTAAGTAACTTTAAAGTATGATATGCTATTTTGGTATAATCCCACTTATGTTTAATGCACTAACATGGACAACATTTATCATCATTATCTATATTGCATAAGTGATACGTTGGAACTCGAGAGTTGAGCATTGCTCAACCCCAATTTTCGGGGCGTCATAGATCAGCACCAGACTTCAGTGATCCTGAGAGACAGCCCTGCCCAAGAGCAGGATCCAGCCCCCCCAGACCTATCCACCCCTCCCCCTCGAACCCTCTGCCAGTACACCCACCCTCAAAGCCTTTCCTTCCAGCTACCTCCCCCAATGCCCCACCCGACTTCAATCGTTAGGCAAGTCTAGTAACCCTCTTAAACAAACCAAATGGATAGTACTCCTCACATTATCAACCCTCTATCAGCAATAAAGCCCGACCATCCCCATTCATATCCAAACCATCTACCTCCAGATAAATAGCTCCCTTAATCCTTTAGAAGAGGTGATAAGCAGCAACTTCGGACAAGGGCTAGATCAGAAGGAAACTCTCCTAGCCAAAACCTTTCATCTCCTACACTCTAGTCTTTCAACTTCCATCACCCCGTTTCTAGCCCCATTTTAGCCCTTCTCTCAGCCCATGACTATATATCCCACCTACCCGTTGCTAGGAGTAGCACCACATCCACCCCTGCTGCTACTGATCTGGCCTCTCCCTCCTCGGAGCAAGATGGACACTGTTTAGAAGTGGATTTTTCCCCCTTTTTCTCCTCAAAAGCTAGACCCATCGCTGAGCAGGCTCAAAATTCAACACACCTAGCACTATCAGGAATACCAGGCACTAGAAATCTCATTGAGGAGATGGTCGACCCCATGATGAATAACCAGGATCATACAACTTTGACTGCCCCGAAGATTCCTATATTGCCAAGCGAACCTGACCGTTCGAGAAGAAGAAGAAGGCTAAAGATTATTTACTTTAAAGGATCATGGGAATTAAGATTGAGAAGATGGAAAAGGAGGACCGTTAACACAGGTTGTGTTACTGATGGATAAGATCCTCATTTGGAATGCTCACGGCATTGGAAATGTTAACACCATTCATACTGCTAAGAGGCTTATCAGGAAGTTCAACTGTCTCATTGTGGCCATCCTAGAGCCTATGATTGGTGACGATAGGAGAGTTAGGACTGGTCTAACGTTGGGCTTCCACAACTCTGTCTCAAATGCTCGGCAAGGAGAGAAAATCTGGGTTTTCCACAAGAACCTGATTTCCCTCTCGGTCACGATTTCCACTGACCGGTTTATTTCTTCTGCAACTTCTATCCCAAACTTCCATCAGGTTATCTGTCTGACTGTGGTCTATGCTAGTTGTAATAGAATTTAGAGAAGAGCTCTTTGGAGTTCCTTGGCTACCATCTCATTGAATGTTCATGGGCCTTGGGCGGCAGGTGGTGATTTCAATATGACTTTTTCTTCAGACAAGAGAAGAAGCCATAGGTCAGGAGATTTAGCCAGTTCGAGAGAGTTTGTGGACCCGATAAATTCTGCCAGCCTGATTAATGCAGCCTTTACGAGGAATCGATTCACTTGGTCCAACAATCAAGGTGGGTAGGCTCGTGTTTGAGCTTGGCTGGACAAGGTTCTCCACAACGTTGACTAGTCTTCGGCTTTCCCCTCCTTCCATGTCAACCACCTTCCTCGAGTACAATTGGACCATTCTCCACTCCTCCTAGTTTTCCCGAGCAGACAATCTAGCGGCCTAAAGTCATTCCATTATCAGAGCATGTGGATGCTCCATGATTCTTTCCGGGGAAGCCTAAAATGTAGAGAGATCAACTCACCCAATGTTTAGCGTGCTAATCAATCTCAAGCGTGTTAAAGAGGCCCTAAAATTTTGGAACAAGGTGGTTTTTGGCAACATTACTATGCAAGTAGAACAAGCAGCATCTGATCTACAAGAGGTTAAAAGAGAAATGCAGAATCAGCTAGATGATGATACTGAGCAATCGGAATTGCTCTCAAGATTCTATGACTCATAAGCTAAGCTCAGTCGTCTTGAAGCCATGGAAGAAGTTTATTAGAGACAAAAAATCCCATGTAAATTGGTTGGACATGGGGGATAGGAATACTCGGTTTTTTCATGCGGCGGCAACTGAAAGGCAGAGAAAGACTGAAATTAGGTCCATCAGAATGCTGTCAGGGGAAACCATCTCTGATCCGTAAGCAATTAATCAGGCAGCTATTAATCACTTTGCGGATCCGTTCTTGGCTCCAAATGCAGCTAACCATCTAGGTTTGTTAAATATCATTCCGAATTCAGTCACGCATCAGCAAAACAGAGGGTTGATGGCATTCTAGATGTTGGAATATCATCACATAGGACATCCTCCATGCTGCTACCTTCGTTTTCCAGGGAGGGGCCATCCCACGGGTGGTAAATGCGACTCTTATTTGCCTCATCCCAAAGTCTTCTTCTCCGAGGAGTTTTGCTGACTTCAGGCCGATCAGCCTCTGCAACTACCTTTACAAAATAATCTCAAAGATCATCTCTAATAGGCTGAGCGACATTCTCCCCTCCTTGATTTCCCCAGAGCAGGGTGCCCTTATTCAAGGCAAAGTTATAGCAGAGCAAGTTGCGCTAGCCCAGGAATTATTTAGAGATACCAACAGGAAGACTCGGGGAGGAAACATTGTTATGAAAGTCGACATGGAGAAGGCTTATGAAAAAGTAGACTAGGACGTCATCAAGAAAGTTTTAATTCGTTTCAGTTTCAGCCCAAATTGGATTGGTTTAGTGGAAAGGTGTTGGAGCAGCGCTTGATTTTTGGTCCTGAAAAATGGGCAGATGAATGGTTTCTTTATGTCCCATAGAGGGCTAAGGTAGGGAGACCCGTTATCTCTAGCATTGTTTATCTTAACGACGGAGGTCCTGAGCCACGATTTGAAGGTGCAAGTTGCCCAAGAGTCTATTCTCCCATTCAAGCTTAGAAGAGGGTGCCCAGTTATCTTGCGCCTGCTCTATGTAGATGATACTCTGCTTTTCCTTAATGGCAGTGTTACCTCAATGAGGGCCACGAAGTAGTTTTTAGACGACTACTAGGTGGCGTCTAGCCAATCCATTAATTTCAACAAGAGCTCTTTCATTTATGGTAGCTCCTTATCACCAGCCAGGATTAGAACTATAGAGCGGGCCAGTGGCATCTCTAGAGTAGCCTCCCCTTTCACCTATCTCGGGGTGCCTTTGGTGATCGGCAGGCTCAAAGCAGTGGATTTTCAACCGCTAGTGGAGAAGGTAGAGGCTAGGATTTCAGGTTGGAAAGCCAGATTTCTTACTCAAGTAGGTAGAATGGTGTTAATTCAGAATGTGTTGAGCAGTATTCCTGTCTATTCTCTAGCAGCAGCAAATCTTCCAATGCAGGTTTTGTCAGCCCTGGAAAAGAGGATGGCTAACTTCCTTTGGGGCTAGTCAAAGGGTAAGCGCAAGCTACATTGGCATAGTTGGAAAGCGACCGTGGTTCCAAAAGAGGAGGGTGGCCTGAATATTCATAGGCTATCAAATATTATGGTTGCTTTCAGGTATAAGATGGCTTAGACCTTTAAGAACAGCAACAACCACAGTTTGTGGGCTCAATTCATGAAGGCAAAATATGTGCAAAGTGTTAGCGCTAACGGGCACCGACATACTCCAGCCTTCTCTTCTCCCATGTGGAAAAAGATTATCCAGCTCTTCCCAAGGCTGGATGAGGCAATGCATATTTAGCTTGGAGTAGGTGACAACAATTTGTGGTCCTCGAATTGGACAGGCCTAGGGCCTCTCCAAAGGATTGACGGTATCCAAATCCCACCCGACCTCCGTAATATGGAGATAAACCACTTCCTTGGCAGAACAGGCCCCCTGCCTCCTTCGGCGGTGCTAAATATCCTTCCCCAAGCCGTCACAGACCTAATTTTTCGAGCTAGATACTGCATCTTTGAGGGTCACGATCTTCCTTTTTGGCCGTTCACACCTTCTAGTCAGTTCACGATTCGTTTGGCATGGGAATTTTGTAGAAGAAGTCCGCCACGCATGTTTTGGGCCAGGAAGATTTGTCATTCTCTTCTCCCCTCAAAAATATCGATCCTAATTTGGAAGATTCTGATGAGAGCGATCCCTGTCGAGATGAAAATCCAAGTAAAAGGAATCTAAATGGCTCCCAGGTGTGTGTGCTGCAAGGGTGATTCGTCTTCAGTTAATCCAAGTAGAGGATGTGAATCCATCATGCACCTCTTCATTCATGGTGACATGGTGTGCTTGGCATAGAACAACATCAGCACCCACTGTGGTATGAGGCCTCTTTGGTCGGGCAGCGGCTTTCACAATGGTGGGCTGTGGCGGCAACTGACCGATCATCCTCACTGGCTGTAAAATTAGCTTCATGCATGCTCCTCTGGGAGGTGTGGAGAGCAAGGAATGCCGTAATTTTCGATGACAAGATCTCCTCCTCGCACAGCCTTTCCGCACGTATCTTCTGGTGGATCAGGTACTTTCAGAACATGATTAAGCTTCGGTCGATTCCTATCTCTCTGCTTCAGGTGTTGCAGTAGCAAGAACACAACTCCAGGCCTAGATGCTCGGTGGTCAAATGGTCTCACCCGCCTAAACGTTGGATCAAGATCAACGTTGATGGATCCTCCCTTGGAAACCTGGGCAGATCTGCTGACGGGGGTATTGTCAGAGACAGTTCTTGCGCTTTTCTTTTCGCTTTTGTGAAGGGCTATGGGACTGGATCTAACACTCATGCTGAACTCAGGGCCATCCATGATGGCCTGAGATTTAGTATTAGCAAAGGGTTAACCAAATCATTGTTGAGTTGGACTTAGAATTAGTCATCAACCTCCTTTCGGGTTCGGCATCCCCTGGTTGGAAATGGATTCCTTGGATAACCAGAGTTCATGACCTTTCCTCCCACGCTCAGGTACAATTCTCTCACACTATAAGGGAGGGCAACGCCATGACAGATGCATTGGCTAGAATGGGTAGTGGCACCCAATCCACGTTTTTCTCGGATAGAGCAGCGGATAACCCCTCTCTCATCAGAGGCCTTATCTTTTTGGATAAAGTGGGCCTAGGCTCAATCAGAAACATGTAGATTTGTTCAGTCCTTTTCTTTTTCCTTACAATATGCCGATCCTGATTTTTTCATCTGGTCGTCCTGAAGTAGTGTAAAGCGGATCATTTGATCATTTTGCAATGAAACATATCGAGTTGTTAAAAAAATAATAAAATAAAAATATATAAATGGTGACCATTTATTCACCACTGTTTCCTATGGTACCGTCCTCATGAGATTTGGATCTACTGTAGTTTTGGCGGTCTGCCAGATGTAGGGAGTGGATGATACCCATACATCACGATGGTCCTAGATGACACCCACTAGATGAACGGCGTGGATAAGGAACATATATCACGGTGGCGCCTAGCAAAACTGTTGTTGGATGCTACTCTATTGTTCTTTTTTTTTCATTTATTTATTTGTTTATAGTGGAATCTCTCTACCATAGGATGGATGGAAAACAAACATTTTGGCAACCTCAAAAAGGGTTCAACGGTGGACATTTCTGCCCACCAATGTCGATGGTGTGGTCAATATACAATTTGGATTATTTTAGTTTTTAGGGTGGCCCACCTAAAGTGAACTACCACAATGAGATGGACAGTATGGATTTTGTTTAATCACCTGCCTTCTCCCTAGATTCCATTGTGTTGACCTTCCTTGGTGAATCCCCTGACTTTTATGCTTAGTGGGTTTCCATTTAGACAATTCTTTTTCATATGCCCTAATTTTTTCCAATTCCAACACTTCATCTTTCCAAATTGTGAATTTCCATTCTCTCGCTCAGAAGCACTTCCCTTAGCAACAATGCATCCGTAAAGGAACCCTGCCACTGTCATTCTTTCTCAACTGATTTAAATGAAGGATTAAGATAACAGTTTCAACATTAGTGGTCTCTTTACCATGGTAAATAAAGTCTACGAGACTCTCGTACGACTCTGTAAGAGTTTCAACAGAATTAGGGCTTGGTCTTCTTCATCAATCTTTACATTCACACTCGTTAACTTGCAAAGTAATTAATTGAATGCGTTAATATATCCATCAAGATCTGATCCATCCACCATCTTAAGATTATAGAATTGTTTCTTCATACATAAATGATTACTGAGAGATTTTGTGATATACAAACTTTCTAAATTCATTCAAAACCCTACAGTGGTCTTTTAATATAGGACATCATCCCTCAAACATAATTGGATCGAGGTAATCGCCCTCTAATCAAGGTTTTCCCACTCTTCATCACTCATAAACGCATGACACTTCCTTATACAAAGGAGTGCCTGTTACAATCCTTGTTGAATAAAAAAGGACTCACATCTTCACCTTTCATAGTTCAAAGTTATTTTTTCGAGTGAACTTCTCTATCTTATACTTAACGTTAGATCCCTTCATCATCATATTTCATATTCAAACTTGAATTATATATCTCTAATACCACTTGTCGGGAGCCACAAAAATAAACTCCATATTTAGATCACACAAATGAAAGATAAACACGAACAAACAAACCAAATAATGCATGATTTTACATGGAAATACTCTTGTGAGAAAAAACCACGGCACAAAGCGACTAACAATCTATTATGAAAACGAAGGTATAAGAGATAGAACAACTTACAGATGTGAAAACTCAAGTCTTCTCCCTTCAAAACCCTAGAAACAATTAAGCTATCATTGTTCTCTCACGTTCTTTACCCCAAACCCATATTACACCCATATATATAGTGTTACATCCAAAATAGGAAACAAAATCTGCAATTACGCAAAACTACGAGCACCATCGATTGACATTGATCAAGCATCCCTCAATTGATCGAGCATCCATATTCAATCGATCGAACATGCTCAAAAGTGTCCAACAAGCAAACTAGAAAAGTCGAAGAATTTTGATGAATTGATTAGTTTGGTGGATCGACTAATGACCCATGTTTCAACATAGATTAAAGGGATCTGATTTCAATAGGCCTATCATATAAACGTTTGAGATCATCAAAAGATGGCCCCCATGCGCAAGAAACTCTACTCATCTTATGAATCCATTAATTTTTATTTTTATTTCTTTACAAATAGTTCAACATAAAATACGGAAATAGTAGAACGGATTAAAGAAAATTCATAATACTTGGTGAAATCAAATGCTAACATTGCCCATGGGAGGGAATTGAGCACTCAGACCGTACCTTTATTTGATTGCATGTCCTAGCCTTGAGGCCTGTGATCAGCCCACCTGGATTCTACATCTGCTAATGAGATACCCAGCTCCCAAGTGGGCCCACCATCAATAAGACACTCATCCTATTGGAAACGGTGATGGATTCTTGTAATCCAAAACTATGTAAGGACTGTGTGAGCTAGTTGTGCATTTAGATTTTTTTTTTCTAAGTTTAGAGTGCTTGCTATGTTAAGATAATAGTAGATTCTTTCCTAAATTTTTTCTATGTTTAGCTGCCCCTAGGAAGCATCTAGATAGGGATATCTTAGTCATTTCACATAAGGAGAAAAGCCTATAAAAAGCACCATTGTAATCATTTCTAATTCATTCAAAAGTTCAGTAGTTTAGTTCTCTTCCCCTTTCAGTTTTTGTTTTCTATTCTATGGTGGCTACAGCCACAAGTCAGCAAGAAGTGGGGTTTTAAACCCAACAAACTGGTATTAGAGCCGCTGATCTTTGGGCCTTATTAGGAAGAAGCGGGTCCCCTTTCAAATGAGCAGCAACCGTCACCTGCACCAGCTACATTTCCTCTTTGTTTTAGTTTTGAAATACCCAACAAGCAGCAAATGAAAAATTGTCCAGATTTAATTGCCCAGATTCTATTTTATTTTTTTGCCTTGATAGCAAGAACGTTATCAAACTGTCTAGGTTTATTTTATTTCTAAAGTCTGTCAGTTTTTTCTTTCAAGTGGTGGACGGTCTTTGAACTCTTGCAAGTTCTAGAAATCTGTCAATTTTTCCTTCCTTTTTCATCATCTCGAGTGGTGGACGATCCATATATATTGAAATATTTTAAAATGACAAGTACAATACAACCTCAAATACCCAAGTTGTTTAAGGACAACTATGAAAACTAGTGCATACAAATGAAAGCCGTGTTCGGATCTCAAGATCTTTGGGAGTTCATCACCAATGAGTTCGAAGAGACCACAACGGAGCAAGAAGCTGCCTACACCACCGAACAAAAGGCCAACCTCAAGGATCAAAGAAAGAAAGCTAAGAAAGCTCTTTTCCTCGTCTATCAAGGATTGGATGATTCCACCTTTGTACGGATCACTAAAGCAACATTATGTAAGCAAGCTTGGGAGACCCTTAACACCATCTTTAAGGGTATTGATCGTGTCAAAAGGGTTCGGGTCCAAACCCTTAGAGCAGAGTTTGAATCAACTCACATGAAGGAAGGTGAGAATATTACTGATTATTTTTCACGATTGCTTGTAACTGTCAATAATCTAAAAAGAAGTGGTGAGAAGATTGAAGATGTCCGAGTTATTGAAAAGATACGTCAATCCCTCACAACCAAGTTTGAGCATGTGGTTGTAGCGATCGAAGAATCAAAAGATATTAAAAAACTCTCTATTGAGGAGTTGATCAGGTCATTGCAAGTTCATGAGCAACGAATGTAGAAAAATACTAGTTTCATGCCGATGGAATAAGCTTTGGGGTCAAGATTGACTCTGAATGAAAATAATGGTGGACATGGAAGTTCACAACGTGGTGCACGTAATGCTAGCAATCACGCAAGAGGCAGAGGGCACAGATACCAACAAAGTCATGGCCAAAACTAGCAGAAAAGTACCAATTTTCATGGAAGAGGAAATGGTAGAGGCAGATCGATGCATGAACAGGGAAGTATAAAGAACATCCAGTGCTATAATTGTAACAAGCTTGGCCACTATGCATCTCATTGTTAGAGTAAGCCGGTGAATTAAGACGAGCAATCCAACTATGCTGAAGCATTAGTCTATGAACAATCAAGCTCCACACTTCTCCTTGCACAAGAGAAAAGTATGGTATCTCGTCACGGGTGCAAGCAATCACATGTGCGGCGACAAGAAACTCTTTATGAAACTCACAGAAGGAGTTCATGGAGATGTAAAGTTTGGAGACTCTTTAAAAACTCTGGTGAGAGGTAAAGCTAAAATTAAAATTTACCAGAAAAATGGTGAGCAACAATTCATCTCTAATGTGTATTATGTACCTAACATGAAAAGCAACATACTTAGTCTCAGACAACTCCTCGAAAAAGGGTATATAGTACACATGGAGAACTCATTTATGTCATTGAAAGATGCAAGCAGGAGACTTGTGGTGCAAGTTTGTATGGCAAAGAACAGAATGCTCCCGCTCCATATAAACACAAAGCTTGAAAAATGTTTTTATGGAAGCGCAAATATTGATTCATAGACGTGGCATCTTCGGTTTGGCCATCTAAATTTCAATGGCCTTAAACTCCTATCCTCATCAAGCATGTTACATGGTTTACCTATTATTAAAGCTCAAAAACATGTGTGTGAGGCGTGCACACTTGACAAGCAGCAAAGGAACTCGTTTCCAAGTGGAGTGTCCCAGAGAGTAAAGGAGCCACTACAACTAGTTCACACTAACATTTGTGGACCATTGGATCCACCCTTTCTTGGAGGTAATAAATATTTTATTACCTTCATCGATGATTTCAGTAGAAAATTGTGGGTGTATTGTATTAAAGAAAAGTTTGCCGCTTTTGCTGTCTTTAAAATTTTCAAAGCCCGAGTTGAAAATGAAAGTGGTCATAAAATCGAGGTCCTTAGATCTGATAGAGGTGGGAAGTACACCTCAAATGCATTTTGAGATTATTGCAGGGAACATGGAATCAAGCTGCAACACACTGCAGCTTACATGCAACAGTCAAATGGAATTGAGGAATGGAAAAACCACACCATCCTCAACATGATGAGGACCATGTTGAAAGAGAATGGCCTACCGAAGAGCTTATGGGGATACACAGTTGTATGTACTGCATATCTGCTCAATCGGTGTCCCACTAAAAGCGTCAAATTTATGACACCACAAGAAGCATGGAGTAGCTACATGCCAAGCGTGGCACACTTAAGATCTTTGGGTGTGTCGCTTATGCTCAAGTTCCAGAAGCGAGAAGGAAAAAAGTTTGATGATCGTGGCGAGAAGCGCATCTTCATCGGCTATGGTGAAACATCAAAAGCGTACAAGCTCTATAACCCACTAACCAATAAGGTGGTGGTAAGTAGAGATGTAGTGTTCTGTGAGGAAGAATCCTGGAAGTGGAACTAGGAAGATTCGGCCAAAGAAAATCAGGTCGAGGCCGAAGAATATGAAGAAGAGAGGCATGTGAATCAGGAGCAAACACCCACATCAACCCATTTAGATCGCAGAAGTCCAGGAGTACGTTCTATCTCCCCTGGAAGTACTTCATCAAATCAGAATTTAGCCAGCACATCTTCATCCAATTCTCCTTCACCCTTGGCTCCTATTAAAATGAGAAGCCTCAACGACATCTATGCAGAAACTGAGGAAGTAAATTTACTCTGCCTGTATGAGGACCATGAGCCTCTCACATTCAAAGAGGCTATGAATGAAGAATGTTGGAAAGAGGCTATGGAAGAAGAGATTCAAGCCATTGAGAAGAATCGAACTTGGGAACTGACCTCACTCCCTAAAGGCCAGAAGAGCATTAGTCTCAAATAGGTGTATAAAATCAAGCAGAATGCCGATGGTAAGATTGAATGATATAAGGTAAGGCTAGTAGCAAAAGGTTATAAACAGAAATTTGGGGTAGACTATGAAGAAGTTTTTGCCCTAGTTGCTCACTTTGACACTGTAAGAATGATTATCTCCCTTGCAGCTCATCACAGTTGGATGATCTACCAACTGGATGTGAAATACGAATTCCTAAATGGAGTACTCGAAGAAGTTTACGTTGACCATCCTGAAGGCTTCATTATGTAAGGGGAGGAACACAAGGTGTATCGGCTGAAGAAAGCCCTGTATGGGTTGAAGCAAGCTCCCAATGCTTGGAATGCATGGATCGATGACTATCTTCAGGAGAACGGTTTCGTCAAATGTCCGTATGAGCAAGCCGTCTACACAAAGAAGAATGCCTATGGTGATATGCTTATAGCTTGTTTATATGTTAATGATCTGTTATTCACTAGGAATAGTCAAGCGATGTTTGAAAAATTCAAGCAGGCTATGTTCAAAGAGTTCGAGATGACTGATGGTGGATTGATGTCCTTCTTCTTGGACATTAAAGTGAAGCAACAAGTCGGAGGCATTTACATATCTCAGAAGAAGTACACAAAGGAACTTCTTGAGAAGTTTCAGATGGTTGACTGTAAAGCTATAAATACACCTGTTACAACAAGCCTGAAGCTCACAAAGATGGAGAAGGAAGAAACGTCGACTCAACCATATTCAAGAGCCTAATCGAAAGCTTAACGTACCTCATAATCACTAGGTTAGATATAGTCTATGAAATTGCAGTGAAGACCGCATTAGTAGAAGTAGGAATATGCCAATATGTCCTAGAGGGGGAAGAATAGGACTTTTTAATAATTTTATAATAATTTAAAATCCTATCACTCTAATCCTAACAACAAGCATATATTAGGATTACTCAAGACTAACTCTACTGGCTTCCAAGCCTGGTAGAGGATCCAATCACAAACTATTTGAGAGATGAACAATATGCAAACTAGTTTATGATGGATATGACTATGCATGTGTGTGAGGTGTGATCTCAGATAATCAGATATAAAAGTATTTAAGGAAATCACATAAACAAATGAAAGACAATAACAATCTCAAGCGCAGACATTTTATAGTGGTTTGACTACTTGTCTACTCCACTCCCGGTAACTGCACTCAACCCTTGAGTGTACCGAATTTCACTAAGGAGGTATCACATGGTTCACCCAAACCTAAGGTTTTAAATCAGGTTCACTTTTAACCTTTACAACCTACACCTAGGCTGGCTGTTTATGCTCTCACGAGCAAGGGTCAACACAAAACACCCACTTTTAGGCACACTGGCTAAGGATCTTCGAACAGACCCTAGTTGTTTATGCTCTCACGAGTAAGGGTCAACACAACGCACCCACTTTTAGGCACACTGGCCAAGGATCTTCCACAAGACCCTAACTATTTATGCTCTCCACAGAGTAAGGGTCAATACAACGTACCCACTATGTATACTCTGCCGGAGGTATCCTGATGGACTTGTAAGGGGTGAGAAACACCTTAGACCCAATCCTACAAAGGAATGATCACAAAGGTCCTCTGGACTCTAATAACTTACAGATAAGAAGATGAGTCCCTTTCAGCGCATTTGTTGAAGATCTCCTCCTTTGATGAAGAACTTCAGCTTCCTTGATCCGCAACTCACAAGATGTCTAATGCATGGCGACAGGTTGGGTCAAGGTTATGATGGAATCCTACTCTCAAATATTTTCCTATAAGGAGATAGAGTGATTCCAATCATCTATGCATTCAAGGCATCCCAGCTTAATGATTTTCCATTAAGGTGGTAGTTGGAGGATCCTTGAATGCAGAAGTTCATTCCCCAATCCACTCTATTGAATATCAATGATGAGGGTAGATTGGAGGATGAACTCCCAGGAGAGAAAGGGCTTTGGGTATATGATCTAAGGTTAGACACTCAAAAGTACTCTCTTCTTTCTCTGCCAACAACAATAAACAAGTCCTCTTTATATAGGCAAAAGATTCCAATGGATATAAAACGGTCACATTTATGACAGAGTTTAATATCATTGAGCGTATACTCTCGATTGCATCGACTGGCCGCTCGATGAGATAAACTCAATGTCATATGCTTTTGAAACCTTTTGCCAACTGGTCGAGGGAATCGAGACAGGTGGCGATATCATTGGATTTCAAACTCCGATAGAATCGATACAAGGTTCAATCCTCAACATTTGAAAATGAGAGAGACTTGCTATGAAATATTTCAGGTTCAAAGGAATGATCGAGGGACCTTCGATATCATCGGAATTTGAATGACGATGATATCGATAGCCGTGTTGATGCATCGATAAATCCAACGGATTTTCTATTAAGCTTGCTGGACAGTTATGTCCTTGTTTGATGCAATCGATACCGTATCGATATCATCAATATTTGAATATTGATTCTCGCGAGGAACCCTCGATCAAAGAGAAATTATCCTGAAATATTTGTTGGATATTTGAGAGTCCAAGACCAATATCATCGAAGGCCTTCCGATATCATCGAGATTTGAATTCCGATGATATCGAGGATGACCTCGATATATCGACGATCTTATAATTTTTCTTGGTAAAAATAGAGACTTATTTTCTATGCTGTTGATTTTATCGAGTCAACTTCGATAGACTTGAGATTTGAATATCGATGATATCGATAAGTATATCATTACGTTGATAATTCCATCCAGATGAGTATGTGGTTGTTGGACATATTTTGTCCTCATTTCGATGATATCGTTTAGTCATCGAGGACATCAACAGCGCATGTCGATAATATCGATAAAATTGAAAGAGTTAAAAAACTTAGAGATTTTTTGAATTTTAAAAAAGCTTTCTAACTTAAAAACCCTATGATATTTTAATAAATTTTAAGGGTTTTATTCACCTGGTGTTTTGGGACATGGGATGTGAGGTTTAGATTTACCTGTGGCGAGTTCGGGCGTACATCCGATTGAGGCAGACGGTTGATTGATCTTCTTATGGAGCTTCTCTATCTAACCAACTCAACACTAACGTTAATCGACAAACCAGGGAACTTTCAATCTCCCCCTTTGTCAATTACGTGACAAAACACCAAAATACCATAGAACAACTTCTATACTAACACCCTAAATTGTGTGTACATGAACTTTACTCAATTGTACAATGTTATCTAGTTCAAATATACAAACATTTAGAAGCTGCTCCCCCCTAACAACAAGGCTCCCCCTTTCTTCTTGCTGCTGCTCCCCCTAACACCTGCAACACCATTCATAGATAGATATACAATTTTCCTTTCAGGGTGTTTGATTCGTTCTCTCCCTTTTTGTCAGTCATTGGCAAAGGTCAATATAGCAGTTGATATTGACTAAAGTTTGAAGCTTTAGGGAGAACCACCATTCAGAAAGCATACATATAGAAAAGATAAAGCCGTGAATTTAGACATCTTATATTTAGATCCAATGTATGCGGAGCAGACCAAGTAAGGTAATGAGATAAACACAACATCAAATGCATCACATACCATTTGCAAAGATCATGAGATGAAACAAGGCAATCAAGATGTGAGAATTATAATTGGCCATGGCCCACAATATCTTTAAAAAAAAAACATATACTGCCCAAGGTTGGCAGTAGTAAAACATTAAAATCAAAAGAGAACAAGTCCCCATCATGGGTAGCAACACATAAAAAAGACTGTCAGATTTATCAGTTGAATAGCCATCTCATACACACGTAAAAATGCAGGACAATAAAAAAGACACCCATGCCCAACGTTGTTCTAAGAATCAGAGTGTTGAGATGGCATGAAGACCATTGATACTATGGGGCTGATGATGATGGTGCTGCATCATATCTGCGACAAGTAAACAAGTCAATCAATTACTGGAGTGACTGTTGGACGCTAGACATCATCTTTTCAAGTGCAGAAAATCTCGCATCATGTCCCCCTAACTTTTCTTCTAGCTGAGTTAAACCACGCTACATTGCACCAATGTTGTCTTAGTGGAACTTGACACGCTGAGTTAGGGCCGAACCACTTAGTTCAGGAACATACTGTGGTTTTATCGGATCTACACCACTTGGAGCAGTGCCTTCCCCCATTTCTTCATCTTCATGTATAGCCTCCTCAGAATCCTTATCCTTATACTCGTTAAACTTAAGGTCCAATTTTCGTATATTGACCTTGTTAAAATGTTGAAGAGGACGTACATGATCACTTATTTGAGGGATACCAATTTAATCACAAATTTTATGGATGAAGTGAGGAAAGGGTAAGCATACTGCTCTGGACTGATGGATGATGCTTGTTATTTGGTGGAGGATCAAGGTAGGCAGACAAGGTATGACTCCAGTGGTGACACAGTATATGATCATGGTCATGAATCCGGTAAGATCATAGTGATTTAGTCCATGAGGATAAGCATTTGAACAAAATATCTTATGCAAGATGCGGTATCGAGGGTGCAAATATTTTTCTTTTAGGGCATTTCCCTAATACCATGGGATATCTCAACCTTGACACAGGAATTTAGTAACTGAAAACCGAGTGATAGGATTTTCGAGATTAAGGTTAGACAATCCAACTGGGGACAGGGTTAAGTCAAGAATGCAAGCAATGGATTCTACAGTAATCTCAACACTATCATCTCCAACTGTGATAGTAAATGATGGTGGTTCTAGTGTTGGAGAGTGACAATATGCAAACAACTGATAGGTCTGCTCATTGTGGCATGCTCTCCCAAAATCAAGAAGAGGAAGCTAGTCGATTGCCTCTGACAAAGCTTCTATATTGTAGGGTTTTATATAGTTCCTGTCAACCCTACGCTCACACACCAGACACCTCCCAAAATATTTTTCAAGAATGTGTGGAGGAGGATTTACAATATATTTGGCGATGCTGGTAGTGCAGCCGGAGTTTCTTTATGTGACGACTGCATCCTACCCTTTCCTCTTGAAGCCACAATTTTCTTTCTACTAGGCCAAGATGATTCACCGATGATTGGGGCCTTTCCTTTTTCCATACTCATTAGGACAACTTGGAAGAAAGCGTTGAAGGAGAGAGGTTTCTGTCTCAACCGACCAAAAAATTTCCTTAAAAGAGAGGATCTCAACACAACAAGGTATACTTTGAGGAATCAAGAATATGTGTTAGAGATTTCCTGAGTTCGAACACTTTAGATAGCATGTGGTTGACTTACGATGAGAGCCATGGAAGAGAATCCCAGAGAAAATCTAACAGGAAGGCCAAGAAATGATTTTTTCTGCTCGTCGGCCTTTTATCGAGCGGTGAGGTTTGATATTATCGATCATTGTTTTGATGATATCGATATGCCCTATTTGATTTTATCAAAGATATCTTCAATAACATTTTCGATTACGTGACTTTTCAAATTCTGAAGAGATGTCGATGATATTGTCCTTGATCGATTTAATCGTGACCTATCGACGGACATATCAAAGGTACATATTTTTAAATTTTTAGCATTTTGACAAACTTTCCTGTATAATGAAATATATCTTTGAATCGATCAGTATACATAGAAAAATTTTGCACAAGTTTTGTATAACCCAAAATTATAAACATCACAATGTTTATGTACAAAAAGGATTTGAGGTGAGGGACCTTAGATATAGCATTTTGGAGCTCAGCAAAATTGCATCATTTCAGTGAATATTCAGATCTTGATGCATGATCTGGACTAGTTCTTCTATGCTCAATATTTATAGGCATAGGGATCATCCTTTCCTTTACCTTCGATGACATAGCATTGGTTATTTGTGCGAGAACCCTTCATCACTATTTTTCCTGAGAGGTCTAGGATTTCGCATTTTTCTTTGTTGAATGTAACCACAAGCTCATCGTCACATATTTGAGAAATGCTTAAAAGATTATGCGTTAATCGTTTTATGCAAAAAGCAATCTCATCTTTGAGCAGATCTATTCCTTTAATAATTCCCTGTCCAATTACTTTAGCGGTGCTTCCATCTCCATAGGTGACTATCCCATCATTAAGATTTGAATAGTTTAAAAGAAGGGATTTGCCACCTGTGACATGTCTTGAACAACCGCTATCCAGGTACCACTTAGTATCATTGCCTAATGTATGATTTGAGTGAGTAACAAGGCAATTTTTCTTTTCTTTTACTATCCATTTTGTAACAGGGTTTTTAACTGTGGTAGGTTCAATTTTCTCGTTTGTCATTCTAGACGGTGATGTGTGTGTGTGTTTCTTTTGTTCATATCCCTAGGTGGACTCTTGACAATTTGTATTTCTCTGGTTGGTTTGAATTTTCCAGAATTATATTGAGTCCTCCTAGAAGATATGCATTCAAACTTGTAATGTCCAGAATCACCACATATATGACAAACAGGAATGTTTCTTGTGTTGCTTCCTGAAGCAGTAGCTTTTTCAGTCTTCTGAGCTATATTTCCAGATTTAAATTTAAATTTTTCATATCCTAAACCACTCTTGTCCTTTCTAGGTCTTCCCATACATAAGAATTTTTCTAACTTCTCACTACTCTGGGAAAACTTATAATTTACCTTAGCGATTTTTCTGGACTCTTCTAAGTCAAACAGGAGTGTATGATTTTTATTTTGAAGGAGCATGTTTTTATTTTTTAATTGCTCAACCTATTTGTTTAGTTTTTCAGACTCGGTTTTAAGGAAGGTGTTGATTCTTTCAAGTCTATCATTATCTGAATGATATTGTTGTAAGTCATTGATTAGATGTGTATTAACTTCTAGAGTTTTATCCAAATCTTTTTGCAGCAATTCCTTTTTGTTTTCAGATATTCCAAGTCTTCTAACAATGTTGATGGTATGGATATAAAGTTGATTGTAAGCATTTTATAGTTTATTATTGTAACGCCCTGAAAATCGGGGGCCGAGCATAAACTCAACTCCCGAGTTCCAACGCATCACTTATGCAACATAATGAATGATGATTGAATGTTGTCTGTATTAGTATATTGAACATGAGTGAGATTAAGCCAAAACAACATATCATACTCCAAAGACAAGTGAGATAGCAAGCGGAAGACTATGATAGATATATAAACTATATAAACTGTGGTGAGTCTCCAGAGTGTGATAATGTTACTAGGTTAACTATTTACAAGTACAATTCCAAAATATACTAATTTGAGAAAGTATAATGTCTTCTATCCCAAATACCATAGCCCCGTCAATGCAATGCCAGGTCTTCATAGACCTGCCAGAGAGTTACATGTAGGAGAACTCCTCCTCAACATCTTAGTAGTAGTCCGGCTCTGCTTCATAAGCATCCCCATCACCTGCAGCTAAGACAGTCTGGTTGATGTTGCAAGCACCGTCCCGTAACGTGGGAGTGAGTGATTAGCTCAGTGGAACAATAAAACATAGGTTAACATGTTATCAAAATAGTCAAGCAGTAATGATAAAGCAGTACAATTAACAATCCTAAGTACTCTTATTAATGCAAGTATGAAATGCAGTCATGATGTATGCCCTCACCAACATACTCCCTCATGCGACACCATCTTACGTCTGCGACATGCTTTCATCCCTCAGTGCTCCACATCTTCCAAGCACATGCAGTGCAATGATGAGTATGATTACCGAGTTATTATTAGTCCTTTTCAAATAGCCGTATTGGGAAACTAAGGTACCTTCCTTATATCATTCCCAAATAATGATCCATTCTAGGGTCGTCAGTCCTAGATAATCTCATACGATAGTGTGGTTCTAGGGCGCTGCAAAGGCTGTCAGGGCTTTTACAAGTAATCATTACACTACTCCCCCATCACTTTTTTAATGGTTCATCACTAAATTGATACAGGCCAAGTTCATACTCTATTCACCGTGGCAAAACTCGTCAACTCACCGCAAATTCAGAGTATGCTCAAGGTCACTACAAAGGGCTGTCAGGGCTGTTACATGCAATCGTTGCACCACTCCCCCATCAGCTTATCAATATAGGCCAACAGCACGAATATAGTGTCCCATACTACCATAATCAGCTCACGAGTCTGGTTGCTCAATGGACACTACGGGGAGGCTAGGGCTGACGCACTCGCAACACCACGAAACCTCAGCGTAGGCCGACAGCTCGACCACAGTGTCCCATACCACCATGCCCAGCTCATGAGTCTTAGCGGATCAAGGTACCACGGTTAACGGGGTTGCACTGGTAAGTTTGATACCTTAGGTTCAAGCAGTAGCGTCCAAACATGTTGAACATACATTAGACAGATCAGGTTACTTGACGAGCTCGGCTAGCTCGAGCGCACGACAAGTTGAACGACATGAAGTGCATAAACACTTCGTATGGCCAACCACTATCACCAACCGAAGTACGACTCAGGTTCATCGAACATATCTTACGTGGCGAATGAATCTCAGCCACGAATCCAATCTCGTTATTGATTACCTGGACTATACAATAGCCCCAATCACATTCAAGTACGGAACAGTTAAAGCAGTAATGACTCAAGATTTCAAATCATACAATCAAATATCCAATATTGTCCGCTTAGGGCTACTAGAGCTATTGCACGGAATCGTTACACCACTCCCCCATCACCCTTCACGGATTTTATGGAATACAACTTAAACATGTGAAGTAATCAGAGTATAATTAAATAAACAAGTAATTTAAACATATTAACAAGCATGTTATAAAACACAATGCAAATAGAAAATCCAAACACATACATTTCATAAAACAGTAAGTGATTAAACTAAATAACTTACATGAAGGAAATCATACACATCACTAAGGTAGTTGAGAATCCTATCTCAACACCTTTATACATTACAATTTACTAACTACTACTCATTTAGACATTTCAACAAACACTTTGACTACACACATTAGCTTACATAAACAATGTTGGCCAAAAAGTGTATTAGGGCGAATCCTTTCGCCAAACAGGTCATACATCCATAACTAGCATATATACACGGAAAATACTCATGGCAATCATATCAACAAAATTTATACAAATACGATATTTTCTACAAATACCTAGAATACACAAAATTCTATATTCTTCATATTTAAGCGAAACGGAAAACAGACAACACTTTGTACATGTGCATTTGCATGCAGATCATGAATCTATCATTATCTGACATTGAAAGTGTTAAAAACCATAACCTATACACCTAAAGTCTACACCTTTTATCGTAGAATCTTAACGAATACGCCAGAATCTTTAAGCCTTCGTCTACGGTGATTAGGCAACCTAAATCATGAAATAGGTCAGCTATTACATCACCCACACTCTTGGAAACTCTAAAACAGCTTAAGGTTAGGTTTTCTTACCTAGAAACGAAGCTGGAAATTGCCGAAAAAGTGATGAGAAGTGAGTGGTGAAGCTTGTGTAGCGGTAGGGAAAAAGGGTAGGAAGAATCCTCCCATAACTCCCCCACTTTCTCTCTCTTTTCTCTCTTCTCACCTAGGGTTTTTCTTAAATTCGTATGGCTGAATGAGAGAGGGTTTTAAGGTCCTTATATAGCCTAAAACCTCACCGAAATAGACTTCAGGTCAAGGTATACTTAGGTTATATCCAAAGTGGGTCAGTTCCAGCTCAACGGAGGACTTCTGGCGGCCCCCCTTGAGCCAAAGGTTGGACTTAAGCTCACCAACCTTGGATCTAGGTGGAGTTAAGTTTTCATTCCAGTCAGATTCTTAGATCACCCGTGGCGGACCAGTTTCAGTTCAACGGTTACTAAATCTCGATCGAGGATTTTAAGTACACTGCCATGTATATGAAATTTTTCCTGATCCGAGGGTGTATTTGGGTCAGATTCCGACGGTTTGATTGCTTATATTTGGCCGGCAAACACCAAGTCTCAGATTACTTAAAGTTCATTTAATTTCTAAAGAAAACTAGGTTTTCTCACACTCCTCGCTCCGAGCTCAAGCAAATAGTCGTGGGACTATCTGGATTTGATTTTTGAGATGGTTGTCAAGCCCAGCGAGGCGGTCCTAAGTCTATAACTTCGTATCATTCGATCTTTCGATGTGCAGTCCAGATCTGATACGGAGTTTCAATGTGCTCCCGAGAGCAGTCGGGTAATGAGTTTGATCCTAGATTTTAGGGTAACCTAGTGTCGATGATTTTACAAGTTTTGGGTCTTGCAGATCGTATTTAAAGTGGATCAAGTAGATTTCGTAGCTAATCTAGTTTAATACTTAGTTACTTTGTCTCATTTCTAAAAGATTTGATCCTGAGCGATTACTGCCTGAGGTGGCACTAAGGTCTTTGTACGGATTTCTAAAGCATTGTTCTTCATCACCTAAACTTTAGGATTCATGCCTAATATGAAAGTACTTAGAGACATTTAAAGAACAAGGTAGTGGAAGGTGAGATTTGTGAAGGAAATGGGTTAAGAAGCGATTTTAGACTGTGGGATTCAGTTCCGACAAGTTAATAAGGTGTTAGGATCGACCCATTGCCTAAGGACGTCTAATTCCATGTTGGCAAAAATCCGGGATGTTACAATCTACCCCCCTTAAAAATAATTTCGTCCTCGAAATTGGCTAAAGGTAATAAGTAAAAATTCGATTATTTCATTTGCCTAAGACTTATTGATTTCAAGTTTATATGCGCGGTAGGGTGTATCTTGTGCATGCTAGTCTAGTATATTTTAGGCTACCCCCCTTAAAAATATTTCTACTCTAAGGGCTCAAGAATCGAAGTCCTGATCCGTATGTCGAAACAAAGTGTACTTTAAAACTTATCTCTGAGCTGTAACCAATAGCTTAGTCTTAATTTAGGAGTAGCGGTAATCCACTAGTTGTACTCCAAAGTCTATGCTTATACACTAGATGATTTTATATCATTTCTAATACAAGGAAGGGTTTTATCACTTAGGGTCAAAGGTTGTCAATGGAATTGCCTGAACTTGAATTTAACTATGCCTGAGTATCTCACCCATGTTCATACTAGCTAAGAAGATGCTGGGGTTCACATTATTAATTTGTTAGATTTCCTATACGGTCAGGTCTGTCAAAATCTAGGAGCATTGCTCTAGGTCCAAAACTCTAAGGGCCTATTTGTCAAACAACCATTTACTCTAAAAGCTTAAACTGTCAGAGTGTGGTGGGTTAATGTATATCAAGGGACTTTATCACTTCAACACTATTTGGCCAATGGTCTTAAGTTGTATTAAATGGGACTGTATTGCTAATCCCACCTCAAGATTGGGAGTGGCATGTTTGGTAGGGGGTGGGTGGGGATTAAAATTAATGGTATAGGCTTTGAAAAATGAGCCTTGTGTCGGAAAGTGTGAGATGGGATTTTCAAATCCCATGATGATGAATTTCTAAGTGTAATTGAAAGGACATCTCGGAATTTACTTTTAATTACATACATTCCAAACATGGCATTAGCAAACATGGGATACACCCAATCTAGGGACCATACCTTACACATACATTTATTAGTACTTTTACAATTCCATCCACCTAAACTCACTTAATGTAGTTGGCCAAATGGGCCCTAAACGTTCCAACATTTGGAGGTTGTGAAGGAATGAGTCACAAGAGGAGGTTTGTGGACTCAAAGCAAGGAAAAGAAGAAGATGGTAGATGCATATAACTGTAGAGGGCAGTTAGGAGCATAAAATGATGAAGACACGAATTTTTTTTAGAAGAATGAGGTGGGATATGAAGTTCCCACGATTTTAAGACTCAATATGGGGATTTGAGAGTTCAAATGAGAGAGGATGAACAGTGTAGATAGCCGTGGTGATGGATTTTAAGAGAGGCGTGGGTGTGTTGCACAAAAATGGAAGAAGAGGTGATTGGAGGGGTGCTTTGAGAGGGAGGGGGCCAAACGGACAAGAAAGAGGGGCCCCCACACAATTTCGCAGGCCTCACACGTGTCCAGGGGTCGGGCCAACACCGACCCGCACCGGCCCGACCAGCCCGGCCCAAGGGGAGCACGGTCAACCGCTGTGGGCGCGGCGCCGCCGTCCTCTGGACAAGCCACGGTGCCGCCTTGGTAGGGCGGTGGACACCCCCCTCCTAGGGTGCCAAATGTACCTCGGGTCCACCGTGGGTCCTCCCGAAATGCATCCCTTGGCCCCTGACTCCATTTTGAGTCGTTTCGGGTCCATTCGAGTAAGTTTCTGATGTCTACTTGCATTTACCGGTTTTCAACGGTTGGGAAGGGGTCAGTTGTGATCTAAACCCGTCGTTTGACGATCTAGAAATGTTTTGGGGTTGACTCGTGCGATCACAGTCGAGTACAGACTCAAACAAAACGACCGATTTCTGTGAACTTCGCCACTTGGCGAAGTCAGGATACCTATGACTGTTTTTACATGTTTCTCGCACCCTCCTATGTCGAAATGTGCCAGCGTAAGCTGTGTGGCCATCTTGTAATGCCCTAAAAATTGGGGGTTGAGCATAAACTCAACTCCCGAGTTCCAACACATCACTTATGCAACATAATTAATGATGATTAAATGTTGTCTGTATTAATGCATTGAACATGAGTGAGATTAAGCCAAAATAGCATATCATACTCCAGAGATAAGTGAGATAGCAAGCGGAAGATTGTGATAGATATATAAACTATATAAACTGTGGTGAGTCTCCAGAGTGTGATAATGTTACGAGGTTAACTATTTACAAGTAAAATTCTAGAATATACCAATTTGAGGAAGTGTAATGTCTTCTATCTTAAATATCATAGCCCCGTCAATGCAATGTCAGGTCTTCATAGAAATGCCAGAGAGTTACATGTAGGAGAACTCCTCCTCAACATCTTAGTAGTAGTCTGGCTCTACTTCATAAACATCGCCATCACCTGCAGCTAAGACAGTCTGGTTGGTGTTGCAAGCACCATCCCGTAACGTGGGAGTGAGTGATCAACTCAGTGGAACAATAAAGCATAGGTTAACATGTTATCAAAACAATCAAGCAGTAATGATAAAGTAGTACAATCAACAATCCTAAATACTCTTATTAATGCAAGTATGAAATGCAGTCATGATGTACTCATGCGACACCATCTTACGTCCGCGGCATACTTTCATCCCTCAGTGCTCTACATCTTCCAGGCACATGCAGTGCGATGATGAGCATGATTACCGAGTTGTTATTAGTCCTTTTCAAACAGCAGTATTGGAAAATTAAGGTACCTTCCTTATATCATTCCCAAATAATGATCCATTTTAGGGTCGTTAGTCCTAGATAATCTCATACGATAGTGTGGTTCTAGGGCATTGCAAAGGCTGTCAGGGCTGTTGCACGTAATCGTTACACCACTCTCCTATCACATTTTTAACGGTTCATCACTAAATTGATACAGGCCTAGTTCATACTCTATTCACCACGGCAAAACTTGTTGCCTCACTACAAATTTAGAGTATGCTCGAGGTCACTACAAAGGGCCGCTAGGGCTGTTACACGTAATTGTTGCACCACTCCCCCATCACCTTATCAATGTAGGCCGACAGCATGAATATAGTGTCTCATACCACCATAATCGGCTCACGAGTCTGGTTGCTCAATGGACACTATGGGGAGGCTCGGGCTGACGCACTCGCAAAACCACGAAACCCCAGTGTAGGTTGACAACTCGACCACGGTGTCCCATACCACCATGCCCGGCTCATGAGTCTTAGCGGATCGAGGTACCACGGTTAATGGGGTTGCACTGGTAAGTTTGGTACCTTAGGTTCAAGCAGTAGTGTCCAAACATGGTGAACATACATTAGACAGATTGGGTTACTTGATGAGCTCGGATAGCTCGAGCGCACGACAAGTTGAACGACATGAAGTGCATAAGCACTTCGCGTGGCCAACCACTATCGCCAACCGAAGTACGACTCGGGTTCGTCGAACACATCTCACGTGGCGAATGAATCTCGCCACGAATTCAATCCCGTTACTGATTGCCTGGACTATACAATAGCCACAATCACATTCAAGTACGGAACAGTTAAAGCAGTAATGAATCAAGATTTCAAATCATCAATCAAATATCCAATATTATCCGCTTAGGGCTGCCAGGGCTGTTGCATGGAATCATTACACCACTCTCCCATCACCCTTCACGGATTTTTTGGAATAGAACTTAAACATGTGAAGTAATCAGAGCAGAATTAAATAAACAAGTAATTCAAACATATTAACAAGCATGTTATAAAACAAATGCAAACAGGAAATCCAAACACATACGTTTCGTAAAATAGTAAGTGATTAAACTAAATAACTTACATGAAGGAAATCATACACATCACTAAGGTAGTTGAGAATCCTATCTCAACACCTTTATACATTACAATTTACTAACTACTACTCATTCAGACATTTCAACAAATACTTTGACTACACACATTAGCCTACATAAACAATGTTGGCCAAAAAGTGTATTAAGGCGAATCCTTTCGCCAAACAGGTCATACATCCATAACTAGCATATATACACGGAAAATACTCATGGCAATCATATCAGCGAAATTTATACAAATATGGTATTTTCTAGAAATACCTAGAATATACAAAATTTCATATTCTTCATATTTAACCGAAATGGAAAACAGACAGCACTTTGTACATGTGCATTTGCATGCAGATCATGAATCTATCATTATCTGACATTGTAAGCATTAAAAACCATAACCTATACACCTAAAGTCCACACCTTTTGTTGTAGAATCGTAACGAGTACGCCAGAATCTCTAAGCCTTCGTCTACGGTGATTAGGCAACCTGAATCATGAAACAAGTCAGCTATTACATCACCCACACTCTTAGAAACTCTAAAACAGCTTAAGGTTAGGTTTTCTTACCTAGAAACGAAGCTGGAAATCACCGGGAAAGCGATGAGAAGTGAGTGGTGAAGCTTGTGTAGCGGTAGGGAAAAAGGGTAGGAAGAATCCTCCCACAACTCCCCCACTTTCTCTCTCTTTTCTCTCTTCTCACCTAGGGTTTTTCTCAAATTCGTACGGTTGAATAAGAGAGGGTTTTAAGGTCCTTATATAGCCTACAACCTCACCGAAATAAACTTCAGGTTAAGGTATGCTTAGGTTATATCCAAAGTGGGTCAGTTCCAGCTCAACGGAGGACTTCTGGCGGCCCCCCTTGAGCCAAAGGTCAGACTTAAGCTCACTAACCTTGGATCTAGGTGGATTTAAGTTTTTATTCTAGTCGGATTCTTAGATCATGTGTGGCGAACCAGTTTCAGTTCAAGAGTCACTGAATCTCGATGGGGGATTTCAAGTACACTGCCATGTATCTGAAATTTTTCCTGATCCAAGGGTGTATTTGGGTCTGATTTCGATGGTCTAATTGCTTATATTTGGCCGGCAAACACCAAGTCTTAGATTACTTAAAGTTCATTTAATTTCTAAAGAAAACTAGGTTTTCTCACACTCCTCGCTCCGAGCTCAAGCGAATAGTCATGGGACTCTATCTGGATTTGATTTCTGAGATGGTTGTCAAGCCCAGCGAGGTGGTCCTAAGTCTATAACTTCGTATCATTCGGACTTTCGATGTGCGGTCCAGATCTGATACTGAGTTTCAATGTGCTCCTGAGAGCAGTCGGGTAATGAGTTTGATTCTAGATTTTAAGGTAACCTAGCGTCGATGATTATACAAGTTTTGGGTCTTGCAAATCGTATTTAAAGTGGATCAATCGAATTTCGTAGCTAATCTAGTTTAGTACTTGGTTACTTTGTCTCATTTCTAAAGGATTTGATCCTGAGCGATTTCTGCCTGAGGTGGCACTAGGGTCTTTATACGGATTTCTAAAGCATTGTTCTTCATCACCTAAACTTTAGGATTCATGCCTAAGATGAAAGTACTTAGAGACGTTTAAAGAATAAGGTAGTGGAAGGTGAGATTTGTAAAGGAAATGGGTTAAGAAGTGATTTTAGACTGTGGGATTCAGTTCTGACAAGTTAATAAGGTGTTAGGATCGACCCATTGCCTAAGGACGTCTAATTCCATGTTGGAAAAAATTCGGGATGTTACAATTATGTTCTTCTTCTTCTTCCTTTTCAGTTTCTTCATTGTCTGATGGAAATGATTCAGTGACTTGCAGTTCTTCCTCGTTCTCAGTTTCACCGGGAATGATTGGAGTAGTGGAGACCATAAGAATTTTCAAGGATTTTTGGTCTCCATCGCTTTCTGAGTCGCTAGATTCTGAGTTTGACTCTTCTGTATCATCCCATGTGGCAGCTATTACTTTGCCCTTAGTTTTTCTGTTTGGGCATTCAATAGATAGATATCCAAACGTCTAACAGGCATAACATTGTGGTTCTTTGGTCTTTTTATCAAATTTACCTGCAGAAGGCCTGTTGTCCATCTTTCTTCCTTTAAATGGATGGCCATGATTTCTCTGAAAGAAATTTCTGAATCGTTGAGCCAATAAAGCCACTTCCTCATCTTCATTTTCTCTTTCACTTTCAATGTCCTCATTTGTTGTTTTCTTTGAATTTTGAGGATAGTATTTTTGGATTTTTGGGTTTGTTTGAAGTGTAGTTCAACTGTTTGTAGGAACCTACCAGTTCTTCTACTTTCATTTCATCTATGTTCCTACATTCTTCAATAGTTGTTACTTTAGGGTTGAACCGTTCCGGTAGTGATCTTAGAATTTTCCAACAGATTTTTGGTACCGGGACTTTCTCACCTAGTCCACCCATGGAATTACAAATGATATTTAGTTTTGTGAAAAACTCCATAAAGTTCTCATATTCTTCCACTCTGAGACTTTCAAACTGTGATGTCAGGAGTTGCAGTTTTGATCTCTTCACAGTGCTTGTTCCTTCATGGGTTGTTTCTAACAAATCCCATGCTTCCTTGGATGTCCCACACATACTGATTTCATTGAAAATATCTTGGGACACATCACAGTATATAACATTCACAATTTAGCCTCAGCAGTTTGGTTTTCTTTGTCAAATGTTGTCCACTTCTTTTTAGACTTTGGTTTGATGATAGTTGTGCCATTATCAAGTACTATTTATTCAAATGGTGGCACATATCCTCTTTCAACTATATCCCAAACATCATAATCCAAAGATCTCATAAAGTAGTGCATTCTAGCCTTCCAGTATGCCTAATTTGATCCATCAAATACTGGATGTCTAAAGACCGATGAGCCCTCTCCATTGGCCATATTCCCAACTTCAGTCAAGATTACTCTCTAGGCGGTGAAGCCTTTAAAAAAAGACCCACTCTGATACCAATTGAAATTGCGGTGAAGACCGCTTTAGTAGAAGTAAGAATATGCCAATATGTCCTAGAGGGGGGTGAATAGGACTTTTTAATAATTCTATAATAATTTAAAATCCTATCACTCTAATCCTAACAACAATCATATATTAGAATTACTCAAGAGTAACTCTATTGGCTTTCAAGCCCGGTAGAGGATCCAATCACAAACTATTTGAGAGATGAATAATATGCAAACTAGTTTATGATGGATATGACTATGCATGTGTGTGAGGTGTGATCTCACATAATCAGATATAAAAGTATTTAAGGAAATCAGATAAACAAATGAAAGATAATAACAATCTCAAACACGGTCATTTTTATAGTCGTTCGACTACTTGTGTACTCCACTCTCGGTAACCGCACTCAACCCTTGAGTACACTGGATTTTACTAAGGAGGTTTCACACGGTTCACCCCAAACCCTAGGTTTTAAATCAGGTTCACCTTTAACCTTTACAACCTACACCTAGGCTGACTGTTTATGCTCTCACGAGCAAGGGTCAATACAAAACACCCACTTTTAGGCACACTGGCTAAGGATCTTCCACAAGACCTTAACTATTTATGCTCTCACGAGCAAGGGTCAACACAACGCACCAACTTTTAGGCACACTTGTTAAGGATTTTCCACAAGACCCTAACTATTTATGCTCTCCACAGAGCAAGGGCCAACACAATGCACCCACTACGTACACTTCCATCGGAGGCCTCTTAGAGGACTTGCAAGGGGTGAGAAACACCTTAGACCTAATCCTACAAAGGAATGATCACAAGGGTCATCTGGATTCTAATAACTTACAGATAAGCAGAAGAGTTCCTTTCAGCGCATTTGTTGAAAATCTCCTCCTTTGATGAAGAACTTTAGCTTCCTTGATCCGCAACTCAAAAGATATACCAATGCATGGTGACGGGTTGGGTCAAGGTTATGATAGAATCCTACTCTCAAAAATTTTCCTATAAGGAGATAAAGTGATTCCAATCATTTATGAATTCAAGGCATCCCAGCTTAATGATTTGCCATTAAGGTAGCAGTTGGAGGATCCTTGAATGCGAAAGTTCATTCCCCAATCCACTCTATTGAATATTAATCATAAGGGTGGATTAGAGGATAAACTCCCATGAGAGAAAGGGCTTTGGGTATATGATATAAGGTTAGACACTCAAAAGCACTCTCTCCTTTCTCTACTAGCAACAATAGACAAGTCCTCTTTATATAGGCAAAAGATTCCAACGGATATAAAATGGTCACATTTATGACAGAGTTCGATATCATCAAGCAGGGTCGATATCATCGAGCGTATACTCAATTACATCGACTGGCCACTCGATGACACAAACTTAATGTCATACGCTTTTGAAACCATTTGCCAACTGGTCGAGGGAATCGAGACAGGTGTCGATATCATCGGATTTCAAACTCTGTATAATCGATACGAGGTTCGATTCCTCGACATTTGAAAATGAGAGAGACTTGCTATGAAATATTTCAGGTTCAAAGGAATGATTGAGGGACCTTCGATATCATCGAAATTTGAATGACGATGACATCGATAGCCGTGTCGATGCATCAATAAATCCAACAGATTTTCTATTATGCTTGCTGGACAGTTTATGTCCTTGTTCGATGTAATTGATACCGTATCGATATCATCGATATTTGAATATCGATTCTCTCGAGGGACCCTCGATCAAAGATAAATTATCCTGAAATATTTGTTGGATATTTGAGAGTCCAAGACCGATATCATCGAAGGCCTTTCGATATCATCGAGATTTGAATTCTGATGATATCGAGGATGACCTCGATATATCGACGATCTAATGATTTTTCTTAGTAAAAACAGGGACTCATTTTCTCTGCTGTTGATTATATCGAGTCAAATTCGATAGACTCGAGATTTGAATATCGATGATATCAATAGGTATATCATTACATCGATAATTCCGTCCAGATGAGTATGTGGTTGCAGGACATATTTTGTCCTCATTTCGTTGATATCGTTTAGTCATCAAGGACATCGACAACGCATGTCAATAATATCGATTAGTATATTGATAAAATCGACAGAGTTAAAAAAAACTTAGAGATTTTTGAATTTTGAAAAAGTTTTTTAACTCAAAAACCCTATGATATTCTAATAAATTTTAAGGGTTTTATTCTCCTAGTGTTTTGGGACATGGGATGTGAGGCTTAGATTTACTTGTGGCGAGTTCGGGCGCACATTCGGTTGAGGCAAATGGTTGATTGGTCTTCCTATGGAGCTTCTCTGTCTGACCAACTCAACACTCACGCTATTTGACAAACCATGACACTTTCAGTTTACAGTGTTGGGCTTTTAAGCCGGTATATGAAAGCCCAAAAAGAGTCACACTGGCTAGCTGCAAAACAAGTACCGAGGTATATCAAAGCGACTATTGAGTTTGGTCTCTTTTATCTGTACGATGATAAGGCAATGCTGTATGGATACTCTGATAGTGATTGGGGTGGTGACCAAGATGAAAGAAAAAGTACTACATGATATGCTTTCTATCTTGGGTCGACGGCATTCACATGGAATTCAAAGAAGCAGAGTGTGGTCACCCTGTCCACATGTGAAGCTGAGTATGTAATAGCTTCATCCACTGTATGTGAGGTGATCGGGCTAAGAAATCTACTAAAGGAGCTCAAGCATCCACATGAGGAATCCACTGTCATATACGTGGACAACAAGTCGGCAATCGAACTTGTCAAACATCCGGTTCAGCATAGAAGAAGCAAACACATCGACATAAGATATCACTTTCTTAGAGATCAAGTAAAGCAAAAATTGGTTAAGCTGGAATACTATCGTACCACTGAACAAGTGACATACATCTTCACCAAAGCATTGCCGACTGACACATTCAGGAGACTTAGATCAATACTTGGAATGAAGCCGGTTTTGGTTTGAAGGGGAGTATTGGAAACGGTGATGGATTCTTGCAATCCAAAATCGTGTAAGGACAGCGTGAGCTAGTTGTGCATAACCTTGTGAGCTAGCTATGCGTTTAGATTATTTTTTTTTCTAGGTTTAGAGTGCTAGCTGTGTTAAGATAACAGTAGATTTCTTTCCTGGATTTTTTCTATGTTTAGCTGCCCCTAGGAAGCATCTAAATAGGGATATCTTAGTCATTTCACATTAGGAGAAAAGCCTGTAAAAGGCACGATTATAATTGCTTCTAATTCATTCAAAAGCTCAGCAGTTCAGTGATCTTCATCATTCAGTTTTTGTTTTTCTGTTCTATAGTGGCTGCAACCGCACGTTAGCAAGAAGTGGGGTTTTAAACCCAACACATCCCGACGTCATTGACCCCATTTCTTGAAATAAAGACACCGGGGCAGCTGCACTGGAATCGAACCACCCGAGTTTCTCCAGAAGCTTGTTGGTCAGATCGCCCACTGCATATGAGAGGCCTGACGCCATCACCCAACTGCCAACATAGTACAATAAGGTTTTGATATACGTCTTTGGTCCCTTTCGGACATGGGCTTTCCAGATCGCAACTAATGCATATAAGAGAAGCCGCAGCAACAGGTATGAGTTTGTAGTCCTTGTTGTCACTCTTTTGGAATGAGAAGCCATAAGCTGCAGGTGGAATTGACCCGATTATGATGTTTGATGAGACTGCAACAACTGCATGCCGCAGGAAATTTTCTCTCCGTCCAAGTATTTCTTGGTACCGATCAAGATTTTGTTCGCTTTGATCAATGGCATTACATTCTTCATTTTTCAGCTCCCAAAGCTGTAGGCATATGATCATCCGAATTTGGAAGTAATCAGATTTTCTAAAAAGAAGAACGAATTTGCAAAAGAACAAAAAAACAAAAGGATCAACATTACAGGTGTGTATCATTGCAGCAAATATCATAAAAATTTATCATATTTGGTGCAACTAGACGCACAAGCAAATCCAGAAATTTACTTGTAAGGTCTAAGATGCGCAATTCATATGTAACGATGCATTGCTACAACTCCCCGGTTGGGAGTCAACAAAACTAACCAAAGAGAGACATTTGTGGTACACGGATATGCAATCTTAACATTCGGCCACATCCACGTTATGCATCAGATGGGCCATGTCATTAAGACGAGCTGACCCAAAAATCAGGTCCGTCAAGTCATAAGGTGGGGAGGGACGTAGAAAAACCATATATGGTTTTAAAAAATAAAACATAAAACTGTAACAACAATCACAGTCAATGTTGACGTGTTGCCTGCCTGATGAGTGGACCAACGTGATTGTTGGACCAGCAGGCGATCTACATGTAGATACTAGGTTAGTGCATGTGGCTGCACTTAAAAAGGTACTCGTGGGCTTCACCAAAAAGGTCAGAGAAACATAACATGCTGAATTCTCATCATTCTCCTTTTCCATCCTTGGAGCTCCCTACAATGGGTTGCAGTTTCTTTTGATTTAAAGGTCTCTAGTTAAGTATAGTGGGCTTGGGTTGCATTGCAGTGCTTTTTTTCAATTTCTTTTTCTATTTCTCTGTTCTATCAGCTTTGCCTCTTCAAATAAAAAATTATCATCTTTCCTGCGGTGAAGTAAATGTTGTTCGCTTGTGATGAGGGCAAATATTTCAATTACTCAACGCTAGGGTGGAAAGTTGTACAATCCCTTTTGGGCAAACACTTCAGTTTCTCAATGCTAGAGTAGAAAGTTGTAAGTTTTAAGTTTTACAAGTTGGGCCAATGTTCAAGGATGTTGTTAAAACAGATGTCTTAAATCTAGTCGAGGTGCTCGACCATTCGAGGGACTGGCTCGACTAGTCGAAAGTCTCTTCGACTGGTCGAAGCCCTCCTTCGACTAGTTGAGGGTTACGCAGATGGTGCGCGGTTTGTACGTGGACTGCGTAAATTTGAAACAGTTTCTAGAGAGGTACGTAAGTGGGGTTTCCCTATCTATAAATAGGAGTCCCTAGGGCCATTCTAAGGTATTCTAAGGTTTCCTAAAGGTATTCTAAGGGTTTCTAAATGGGTTCTAGGGTTATTAATGGGTGTAGGAAGGGTGAGATTCGAGATTGTTTGAATTAGGTAAGTCTTTTTCTCTTTGTAATTTCTATTTTCATAGTGAAGATCTGTCGCTTTGTGCCATGGTTTTTTTTCCGAAAGGGTTATCCACGTAAAATCTTTGTGTTCTCTTGTGTTTGCTTGATGTCATTGGATTGCTATCCTAGATCCATCTTTGTGTGATTCCGCAGAACAAATCATAACAAGTAGTATCAGAGCAATTATTAGGGCACAAATCTGAATCTGTAGGATTAGCAATAATGGGATGCACTAGGTATAATATTGAGAAGTACTCAGGAAAAAATAACTTTGAGTTATGGAAGATTAAGATGATCAGTTCCTTATCCAAGCAAGGCGAGGATGGTGCTCTTGAGGCGAAAAAGTCTACCATGACTGATGATGAATGGAATACCCTTGATAAGAAGGCCTTATCCTCAATCTGTTTATGCTCATAGATGAGGTTCTCTATAATGTTTTGAAGGAGAAAACTGCTGCTAGTTTATGGGCGAAGTTAGAGGATATCTATGCGAGAAAATCCTCAGAAAGTCGCCTACACTTAAAGCGGCAGTGGTATAACTTCAAGATGGCAGAGGGTAGAAATCTGGAGGCTCACATCAGGAACTTTAATAAATTAGTTTACAAATTGCTGGATATGGAGGAAGTGATCAAAGATGAGTAATAAGCATATATGTTGCTAAATTCTCTTTTGGCATATGAGTCATTCAAGGACACAATGTGTAACATAAATAAAATCCTGAGTGTCGACGCCGTTATCTCAGCCCTTCAAGGGAAAACCATGAGAAAGCTAAACAGCGACATAAGGACATCTTCTGATGCACTAATTACGAGTGGCAGGAATTTTAAGCAAGATACAGGACCTTCAAGGCCTAGATCCAAATCCAAGGGCAAGGGCAAAGGAAAACTAAAGTACTGGAATTGATGGATGTCTGGACACATGAAGAAGGATTGTACCAATCTTAAAGTAAAGAAAGAAAATTCAGCGGCTTCTTCCAAGGAGGCTAATGTTGTCACATCTGATGAAGAGACAAGTGATGGTGATGTACTATTTGTGTCCATGATTGGACACTTACACGACAATCATGGAGATGAGTGGATCCTTGACACAGGATCGTCATATCACATGACTCCTCATCAGAGTTGGTTCGACAGTTACAGAGAATGTGATGATGGATAGGTTTTTATGGGCAATGACAATGCCTGTAATGTTGTAGCTATTAATACGGTGAGCATCAAGATGTTTGATGGGATGAAATGTACCTTGACTGATGTCAGGCACATTCCTAATATGAAGAAAAGTTTAATTTCTCTCAGTGCACTCGAGGCTATAGGGTGCAAGTTCACTAGTATTGATGGTGTCCTTAAAGTTTCAAAAGAGGCACTCGTGGTTATGAGAGCGCAAAGGTACGGAAACCTCTACAGGTTGATTTGGAGCACTTCAGTAGGTGGAGCAGTAGAACTATTGCAAATTCCACATCTCTACATATGTGGCATGTTCGTCTGGACCGCATGAGCGAGCGGGGTATGAAGGTACTATTTGATCGTTGTTTGATTCCAACTTTTAAGAATTCTAATTTAGATATATGTGAGCATTGTATACATAGTAAACAATCTAGATTATCTTTTAAAAATGGAAAACATGTATGTAAGGAAGTGCTTGATTATGTGCACTCTAACGTATGGGGGCTATCGCCAAAAATTTCCATTGACGGGTCGTCATGGTTTGTTTCATTCATTAACGACTACTCCAAGAAAGTTTGGGTCTACTTTATGAAACGTAAATCTAAAGTTTTCACCATATTCAAACAATGAATGGAAGGCAATGGTGAAAAACAGTCAGGACGAAAAATAAAGGTTTTAAGGACAGACAATGATGGAAACTTCCACTGAGTTTAATGAATATTACAAGGATGAATGGATCATTAGGTACAATACAGTGCGTCATTAGGTACAATACAGTGCATCACACGCCCGAACAAAATAGTGTGGCTGAGCGAATGAATCAGACTCTTTTGGAGAGGGCCCAATGCATGTTAAGTAATGCTGCATTGGGCAAAGACTTATGGACTAAGGCCATTACCATGACTTGCTATTTGGTGAACTAGTCTCTTTCTATGATAATTGAATGTAAAATCTCAAAGGAAGTATGGAGTGGTCATAAGGTCGACTACTCAGATTTGCACATATTTGGTTGTGAAACTTATTTTCATGTACCGTCAATTGAGAGAGATAAGGTAGATCATAGAGCCAAAAAGTTTTTTTTTTTTTTTGGCTATGGTATTGGTATGAAAGGTTATAGGTTATTCGGTAAGGTCACACGCAAGCTCATCACTAGCCGTGACGTAAAATTCGATGAAAGCTCCTTATTCCACAAGAATGATCAAGAGGAGAAAGAGGAATTAGAAAGGTTGATTGTAGACGTCTAGATGGATATAGATGATATTTAGGCCGAGACAGATGTGCAGGCAAAGGTACAGGATCAGGTGGAGCAACCACACGTGAGAAGAAACCCACCGCGTGATCGCAGGTCACCAGCAAGATACATGAATAACTCTAATATTACATATGCCCTACATTACAAATGAGGGGAACTCGTCTACTATTTAGGAGGCTCTCAGTGAGCCTGATGTAAAAAAGTGAAAGGCTGCTGTGGACAATGAGATGGACTCGTTGCACAAAAATCATATACATGGGAGCTGATGGAGCTTCCAGTGGGCCAAAAAGTGATCAGATGCAAGTGGTTATTTAAAAGGAAGCATGATAGATACAAAGCGAGGTTGGTAGCAAAGGGTTATGCTCAGAGAGAAGGCATTGACTTCGCAGAGATATTCGCGCCGGTGGTTAAGTAGGTGTTTATCAGATTCATGTTAGTAATGATTAGTCAATACGATCTCGAGCTGTAACAAATGGATGTTAAGACTACATTCCTGCATGGGGAGTTAGAAGAGCAGATCTATATGAAGCGACCAGAGAGCTTCGAAGTTTAAAGGGGTTGAGAAAAAAGTTTGCAGGAGGTCGTTGCATAACTTGTCGCCTAGGTAGTAGTATAAAATTTGATTCCTTCATAGTGAATCAGGAATTGTATGTTAATGACATGCAGATCGCCAATCATGACTTGTTTGCAATCAATATAGTAAAGATTCGGTTAAGTAAGACATTCAGGATGAAGGATCTCGACGATGATATTCATAAAGACTGGAAGAGGAGCGAGCTTTGGTAATCAAAGGTAGAATACCTTGAGTAAGTATGTGATGGACCAAGCAAAGTCAGTGAGCGTTCCCTACGTGGCTCAATTCAAGGCTTTCCTCAAGATATGTTCCAAAATAGATGAGGAAAAGTGGGATATCACTACAAGAAAATAGACCTTTACCGGCAGCCAAAACCACCCCTAAAAGTCTAAAAAACCGTTGGTAAAAGAATTACCAGCGGTCGGGCACATGCCACTAAAGGGGGGCATTGCTGTATTTTTTACCTATAGTCGCCCCTTTTTACCGGCATTTTTAACGGCCGCAGCTAATAGTCAATTTTTAGCGGCGTTTACTATACTTTAGCGGCGCTTCTGGTGACTGCCGCTAAAAACTATAAAAGCACCTGTAAAAACTTTAAAAGTGCTGCTAACAATGCCGATAAGAGCTACGACAACGCCGGTTCAAAGTGATAAAAATGCCGCTAAAAAACTATAAAACGGCCGGTAAACGTTACGGAAACGCATGCGAATTTTTGTTAGAAACGCCGGTAAAGTAGCCAGAAACGCCGCGAAACTGATAAGAGATTTAGAAATGCCGCTAAAAGTGCCGATAATAGAAATTCCTACTAATTCTTTAATAATCCTTTCACACAAATTCTTGTTAATTCTGACTAATCCTTTCCTATAATTGTTGTCCTACAATCAAATCTCCATCGATCTAACTATCAAATCTCTATCTGCATAACTATCAAAAACCTATGATTGAATGACACGAATTTGAATTACCCAATAATTTAACATTCATCAAGACAACAATTAGCACAATATCAACAAAACAATTAATGGTCTATTTAAAGTTTTCAAAATAAACTATGAATGTCTTCCTTTCCTAGCCTTCCACATGAACTGTTTTAGTAAGGTCCCCTTCTGGACCGATCATATGTCTTCCTTTCCTAGCCACATCTTCTGGCAAATGTCTACAACACCAACCTCATTGGCCATGATCACGTGTCCACTATGTGTGATGTAGGCCCTTTTCTTGCAATGAGCCCAAATTCCTCCCTGGGAAGTTTACCTGCAATGGGCTGAGAAGCATAGCCGAATGTGGGACTCTTTCATTGCGTCAGTTGCATTTTTCAACAAGGCCTGGCCAAGAATATGATGGTTGGAAACATCAATAGCAGAGGAAGATACCATTGCAACCATCAAAAGTCATATCCACAAAACAAATCTGAATATTAAAAGAAAGAAACTAACCATTCTGATGTTCTCTAGAGAGATGCACCCATTTTTGTTCGGCTCCAATAGTGTAAACTGCTCCTTCAAATGAAAGAGCTGATCAATGGTCAGTGTCTTTGACAGAGCCTGTACAGACACAAATGAAAGTTTAAATGCATGGTTAGTCTTCTTATTCATCAGATACGACCATTTGTTATAAAATATTGACAGACAATGGGAAAATTATGCCACCTTGCAGCATCAAAGCAAAACAAAACATTGAATTTGAAAGAACAGTATGAGATATATAGTTAGGAGGAACTATGCCTACCAACCCAACTGAAGCATCGAAAATAGAAAGGCCTCCACCTGCCTCTGATCTATGAAATGTAACAAGGACAACTTTTCTCAAATAGTTGCCACACGGGGCACATGTTAGGTCATCATCATCATCTAAGCCTTATCCCAACTAATTGGGGCCATGATAGAGGTGGTGATAATGGACAAGATGGCTTTTTCACTCGCACAAGATAGGGTCATAGATAGGAATTTTGGCAACCAAGAAAAAAAAAAGATCCTTGAAGTAGACCCTAAGAAGATAGGACAAGATACTTCTCTTCTACCAAGTCTATCCAACAAAGAAAAATAAACAAGGAGCAGCCCGCAGTTTCTAAATGCTAAGTAAATTCCTAGCATTTCAATAGCAAAAGGAAATGAACCAAAATCTCAACTTGCTATGAGAAACTAATGAAAAACAAACAAAAAATAATAATAAGGACACTGAATCCTAGCTTTTTTAACATAAGATGTGCCTCAAAAGGTTTCAGCCCAATTAGGAGCTCCAGCAGCAAAACTCTAAACCCATAGACATCACTCTTTGTATTATCGATTCTAGGCATCCCATATTCGGGAGCTTTGTAACATGTGCCACCAGTAGGCAGTTTAGAAGCCTGTTATCAGGACAAGAAAACAATTAAGTTCGACTAAAGATGAATGTAGTTAAGAGTTTTTCTCAGCCCACACGAATTTCTGCAAGTAACCACATGTGTCCACATGCTAATTGTCTGGGTCCTACTATTAGTGCATCAGGTGGGGCAACGTCTAACGTGACCCAGCTTACGGACTAGGCCTGCCTACTCATGGGATGGGTGCATTGAATGTTGACAAGGGCAATCTTTTTTTAAAGCTTCCATTGCTTTCACGTTCTCCCATCTGATCCGTGGACTGGCCTGATATATAGGCCAGACCATCCACAATGGTGGGTCAGGTCGGCATGTGTGTATGGGCTTATAGCAAAGCTCATATATAGTCTGTGTTCGGGTGCACAAGTGAAACAATCAGTGAAGATTTGGTGATGTTCATTTCAAGTCCCAACTTAAAAGAAACAAATTTAAATTTGGAGACTAGTCCCTCAATACAAAATGTAAGCAAATTGAAATTAGTTTCTTATTTAGAAGTGCAAATACCTGAACAAAGAACGAAAAGAGAAAAACAAGTACTCAGCTACAAAGAACGAAAAGAGAAAATCTATAGAGTAAAGCCTATTCAAATAGAAATTAGTTTCTTATTTAGAAGATAGAGTTCTGAGGGGAAAATCCTACCTCTGATTGGTGTACTGATCGGAAGACGATGTGAAGTGCGGTGGATAATCTCCAATCTCTTAAGCTTACGTTTATGTGAGATACGGATGTGGATTGAAGCAAGGGCCGCAACACAGCTTACTACAAATACTGGTGTACCAACTGTATAAGTTATTGTTCCAGGTCCCAACTGCTTGTGATTATGGATATCCACTTTGAGAGAGGTATAGTTCTTGAGGGCACTTGACTTGGTTGTTAGGGCATTACTTTCACTCAGACCAATTGACTTGTTGTGGTGAGGGTTACAAGGGGAAAGAGAATGGACAACCCCAATCACAAACACATTTCCCTCAATACTATCAAGGAATAGAGAAATTAGTAGGCTGTGAAATCCATTGAAAACATTCTGTGTGTATAAAAGAATATATGGGCAGTAAATACCTGAGAATTGGAATTGTTTCAAAATGCTTTAGGATAACATTGCTAAAGTGGTTGTTTTGGATACTGACAAATAAAAGTAGTTGAATCAGAACTGGAATAAGATTACAAAAATAAAACATGTATAAAGACTTGCTAGGAACACACTTGAGTTTGAGACATACTGATTCAGATAAAGTGGGAGCTTTATCCAGGAAGTAGTTCCGATCCAGTGAATTGGTTGTTCTGTAAGTGACTGTTGGAGAAATTATAGAAGTATTAACAAAGGAGACGAATGCAGAACAATTGCACATGATTAGAACAAGTGTAGGTTTATTGTCATGCTTACAGAATGTTAAGATTGGTCAAATTACTGAATAAGACTGGCAAATCTCCACTGAAATTGTTGTAAGATAGATCCATGAAAAGATATTTAAACAATGAAATTTGGGTCAAATTCAATGGATAAATTCTGATTCTAAGAAAAACAAGTACTCAAAATCAAGACCAAACAAATTACATATAGATATCTAAATTCTCATTTACTTTTCTACATATCGAAAGTATTGATTCAAATCTTACAATTGTTTTAGATTTAGTAGATCTGTAAATATGTTTCCACTGGGCCCAAATAGGGAATTGTGGCTAAGATTCCTGCATTCAGATAAAATGTGATTCATGAAAATCTATCCCATATTCATAAACCAAAACCTTTTTGAGTTCTTATTCAATAAGAAACTCACAGGGAGCAGAGATATTTCATAGAAGCTAGGGACAATGGGATGTTCTGGCTGATTTGATTGAATGCCAAACTTCTACATTGCAAAAGAAAAGAAAAGAAAAAGTCAAAAAACAGAAGACAATAACATGACTGAAGGAGGAAAAAACCAGTAAAAAGGTTCTTACATGTGGGTGGCATTGGGGGGTAAATTGAATGGAATTTCACTATGAATACTATTGAATCCAGCATCACTATACAAGGAAAACAGTTCAAAATAAATAAGTAGATAGCTAGATATTTATGTTTTTTGTTCATCCTTACGGGCAACCCTCTAAATCTCACATGACTATGGCAGGTTAAACAAAGAGAAGCTCAGCAACATGTTGATTACCAAGCTTTGGCAAAAAGTAAGGAAAAATAATTCAAGATAGAGAACTCACAGTTTTGAACTGCATCATGTTTGTCTCAAGACAACTCTCTAATTCTGACATTTTCCTAGTGCCATAGCTATTCGCCAAGTCAACGTAAGGCTGCCATGAAGAAACATTTTATAAGTGTATTAAACTTAAACTTAATTGAATACTATCACAAAAGACATAAGCATACCCAAAAAAACTTAAACTTAAGTGCCACGATACCTGCATTCACATTGGGCAAGATCAATTAACAACTATAAATTGTAATTAGATGTTCAACAACTCAGTTGATCTGTTCATGTAAATAAGTCATACTTCCTCATGAATGTCACAAAGAAATCAATGTTATATAACAAAATTGCTATAGGCTTTACATTTTCAAGTCATGATGAATTTATCTTATATGTAAAATTTATCTCCCAAATTCAAATTAGAGCTTGGTGAAAATTTCCCAACCTAGATCCTAAGTTGTTTAATTTTTTTGTGTATAAATTGCTAAATCTATCACCAAAAACCAGATTCTTCTTCTAGGTGATTAGATTTCTTCTCCCGAATGGTGTGGATTTTTGTGCCTTTCTCAACCTAATTCTATATGTGGATTTGTACGTATTTTTTGAAACATGATTTTTTTTTTCTACTAATCCATAGATAATACCATGTTGACTTTGAATCATCCAAGATCATATTTTTTCCCATTGAATTGTTCTCTACACACGTGCTAAATTTTAATTGAATTGTGACCATCATTCACAGTAAACTTGTTGGCTTTGTTGAACTTTCAGTGTTCACCATATGTGTTGGATCACAAAGCTCCAACTAGTAGAAGTTTTTATTAATATCTGAACCATATATATAAATAACAAATGACAGAATACAGATATTAAAGGCAAGAGAAAGGGAAAGAAAGCTCAGGCAAAGTCATCTTGCAACAAGGAAATTTACCTGTGTAAAATATGTAATCAACTGTGCCAATGAAATCTCAAGTGCAGTTTGTGAACTACGATTCATTAGTCATGGGGTCAATTCTCCTTCTTTGTTGCTCCAAACCAATTCCAACTCCCACCATCCTTACAAAGGATGAGTATGCACTGACCTGTAATAAAAGCCTATCAATGTAAAAGAAAAGACCTATGTGAATATCGGTCAATGCCTAACAATGTAAAAGAAAAGAAAATGACACAACTCACCTTGACGCCCTTTTCTCTCAGAGAAGATTCGAAAAAGTATCCTCTTCCATCTTGGAGAATTTGCAGCTACGATTCCTCCCCGTGTTTTGTTGAAGTTGAAGCCTTTGCAAATGTTTTAAAGAAATTCATCTATTACATTGATCTTGGAATATCACTTCCAAAGCTGAAAACCATGTAGAGAACATCATAATTTCTGACTCACTGTTAATTTAGAAGGAATACAATAGATCGCATAGCTTGGGTGTCAAGTAGACAGTGGGATTACACATAGAAACAAGATACCAAAAACCTGCATGTAGAAATTTCTTCTCAATGACCCACCCACAGCCTTGTGAAAGGAGTCCATCTGAATTTTTCATTTCATACTTGTAAATGATATAATTTTTAGAACAAAAGAAGGCCCTGTCACTTTATTTATGTAATACAACTAAATTCTGCACACTTAAGTGTGACAGTTTTTCCATGATGCCACCAGGAAAAAATTTGAATGCAATTTACATAACAAAGCACTCTTCCAAAGCCTAATAATCAATACAAGTTATACAACAACAACACCAATCCATGCTGGCTGATTACTAATAACACTAATGCAATAAAACTTTATTTAACCCAAGATAAACTGCAATGATAGGTACATAAGTTGGTATCTCATGATGAATATGGTAATGCACTATATTTTTTGTTTCTTTGCTTTGGGCTGAATACAATTCCGGGATTCCTCACAGTGCAACAGGCATGGGTCCCTCAATTGGAAACTTGACAATTCGATATAATCATTGGTGTGGTTCTCGGGGCCTTGCATATCCGCACGAGGAATTCCATGTCTACATTATACACCGATATATAAAACCCAAAGACAATATCGCTTGACGACAATTTCCAAGTCGAATTATGGATTTCGAGTTGGAAGACTACTTCCGAGAAGACCGAGCCACCTCAAAGCACTAAATTTGCGGGAACATTGTGATAACAATTTCCAAGTCATACTGACTCTTTTTGTTATCTCCATCGGGACGACCCCTAGATCTGCTTCTATAATCATCGCCGACTTGGGGTTTAGCCACTCGCCTCCCCTCATCGTAATGGGGAAGGCTCATCCACTCTCTTAACTGGCTTGCTTTCACAACATGGTGGACCCCACATTCCATCTGGAACTTTGTATGGTGTCTCTCCCCCTCAAATGTCCTCCATTGTTCCCTTTGTGTGGCCCACCTTAGTTGTGGATCAGGCTAGATTTTTGGGTCATGCATATAATGTATAGGTTAGATGGCACTCACGCATCATGGTGAGCCCCTAACAGTTATGTGATCATTCCCCTATTTCATGTTAAATCACTAACAGTTCATTCTTTAATTAAAATCAAGAAAAGAGAAAAGAAAAAGCTCTACGATAATACCTGGATCTGAATATCTTTGTTTTGGTTCATACTGCTTTTCTACACCCAAAGGAAGGAAAATGAAAATCAATAAAAATAACAATTCTCAACAAACACATCTCAGGAAGAAAGAAATCCCAATCTCCAAACAAAGTCACATACTACTACAGAAGAAAACTCTCTCTAAAAGGAGAGAGAGAGAGAGAGAGAGAGAGAGAGAGAGAGCCGAAGAAGAGTAGTGGTTGGAAAGGGAAGTCCGCAAGGAAGTCGCTTTCAGAGATTACCAACAACGGCACACGAGCAAAATCATCAAATCCAAGAAAGAAAATCTCATCATCAGAAAAAGAAAAACAGAAGACGGATCTCTCGATCGCCTTCTCCTTGCTCATTCTCACCTATCCAATCTCACCCAACAGATTGATGAACTGGTTGCTCAAGCCTGCAAACTTAGGCCAACATGTAAAATTAGGAGCCATGAAATTGAGTCCTTCACACGTGTATTATCCGAAATGCATTCATCATTGAAGCCATGGGTTCTGAGATTTCATCAAGCACTCTCAAGTCCATTGGAGTCCAACAATCAGTTGGAACAAATCTTTAGCAACTGAAACTGTTTCCACTGCAAATGTAGAAAAATGTGATGTTGCTAACATTACAGAAGAACCTGACCTGGGCTCACTAATCTCTCCTTCACCCGTTGTGTCTTGGCATGGTGGGTGTAGAATTGAGAATGGAAGACAGCTGTTTCTGCTCACACCATTGCCAAGATCGAAAGTACTATCATTAAGGCTTCCTGGCTCATCTAGATCAATATTAGAAAAAGTTCCTAACATGGATGCCCCCTATCGTACACTTTCATTGCATCCACTCTCGGCCACTTCCGGGATTTCTCATGATGATTTGTTGGAAAAGGTAGAGGTAAAATCAAATGATTTGTTGGAAAAGGTAGAGGTAAAATCAACACCAAAAAAATCCAAGTCTATTGTTGAAGAACCAGAAACCACAATGAGCTGCAGGTTTGTTTCTCCACCAAAAATTTCAAATCATAATAGCAGAGACCACTTAATGTATCTTATGACTCCACTCATGAAAATGTCGCCACCAAAGACATGCATGCTACTTGAACCAATTCTTGAGCCCTCTCAGCAACAGAATAATGGCATCCCCAAGTTGAAGCCATCGGCTGTTAGGCTGAAAAAATGCAACAATTCCTTGACTTCAGAAACCTCAAGTGGCCAAGTTTCAGATGGTTTGGGATCCAAGTATCCCAGACTCTTTGAGATACAGTTGTCTCATAAGCTAGTTGTTAGAAGGAAGGAAATGGAAACATTTATGGACTAGTTTTTATCACCCCTGAAGACTTGTGTTCTAATGGAGACACCCAATGAGAAGTTAACAACAAACCCAGTGGGTATTAACTTATCCAGTGTTGAATCTGAACTGGATGTAGAATCGTTGCATTTGGTTTGTGCACAGGACAAGAAAGTTCTTGGTGGATGTCAACCAACCAAACAATCTTACAACCATGGACTTTCTACTGCAACCTTTACAGCTCCTGAGAGCACTCCTCTGTGGAAGGACATTGAAAGCATTGTCCAAAAAGGTAAGCAGCCTGGTGAAAACACACTTAAGAGGGAATTGTGGACTAAATTTGAATCGGTATCCACAAATGTCTTGCGGTATGATGTCTCCCTCTTCCAAGAGAAGAAAAGTAAAGGATTTCTTGAGTGGCTCGAAGAGGTCTCTTGTGAAGAGACGGGATTGGAGTCCAAAGGTTTAAGATGATGAAAGCTTCAGGGTGATGCAAGATTACATTCATTAGTAAGTGGCGATGTATTGTAAAGTTGATTCCTTAGTATCTTACCATAATCCAGAAAGGCGTTGAGCCAACGGCAAATTTGTATTTGTACTTGCAGCACTAGAAACATGAGCCTTGCAGACTTCTAAAGTAGACTGCTTTGGTATCTCAAAAAAAAAAAAAAAAAATCTCTAAAAACCTCAATAGTTCAATAGAAAAGACCCCAACAGAACAAAATCCAATTCAAAGTCGCCACTATTCTCTAGAAATTCTTACACCATTCAATCACAGATCCAAAACCAAACAAGGAAATTCGAATCCCAGAAAGAAGAAGAAGAAGAAAAACCTCATTAAAATCATTCAAGTTTTCAAAGTCACTCCAATTCTACACAAGTTCATATAACACACATTTGCAGCTCTAGAACCACGAAACCATGTTATAAAAATAAAAATAAAAATAAAAATAAAGAGGGCTTTCCATGACTCAGATCATTGATCAGGTGGGCCCTTTGTTGGATTAGGAGATTCTAACCCTTCGATCCTTAGCCGTTTCCTCCTTGAATATGGACTGTTGCTGAAAATTTTCTCTTAAACATTCTAGAATAACATACAATGTTCCTGTCACACTTGCATGGAACATCCAAGCCATGCAAAGGGTGGTCAACAACATAAAGGTTACAAAGTGCGAAAACCAGAGTAATTAGGTGTGCTACACCATCCAAATCAGCAGACGGCCGTTGGCCTGACTCAATGTACGGATGTAGCCCACTTAGTGGACTGGTCTGATTCTCGCCACTACTAATCTTTATGCTGTGGCCCACCATCACCACTCAGATGTTCTAGACAAGTGAGACGTTGGCCAGGACAGGAAAACAAATCATCCATACAAATTACAAGTTTACAACTTTCTCAAACCAATCCCCACAATCAAATTCGAAATTTGCTCCAATTCAAAAGTCCACCTCAAGAACATAACCAACCCATCTCAGCAATCAAAGACCCATTCTAAAAATAAATAAATAAAAATCTCCCTTCAAAATTAAAAAAAAAACCCATCTACACAATCAAAAGAAAAACCCATTCCTTCAAAATTCTCACTACAAGAAACGAAAAACTCATCTCCACTATCAAACCGCAAACCTCCAATTGAAAAATTCTCCCTCAAAAAAAAAAAATAAAAAAATATTTACAAATCAAAACAAAAAACAATGGATGAAATGTCTCCGTCTACACATGTTGTGAGAAAAAATTGTTAAAACGGAGACATTTCATCAAACACATGTTGTGCACACCTTAAACATTCACAACAAATGATGAATGACAAGACTATTCTATATCTGCATTCATTGTATAAATGGCATACATCTATAAAAACCTAGACCATCTAGATCATTGGTCCCATTGTTTACTAGAAATGGCCGGGGACGAGGTGAAGGGCGGGGGCTGCAAGCCGCACTTAGAGTGGTGAAGATGATGCTGGAGAGGATGCATCGTTGCTGGAGACAATGCGTCGTTGCTGTAGAGGGAGAGATAAATCGAGAGAGATAAGGAGATTGAGAGGGAGACAGAGATGCAAATCAAGAGAGACAAGGAGATCGAGAGAGATAGAGGGAGAGGAGGGTTTTGGGGCGCACTTGGAGGGAGAGGGAGATCGAGAGAGACAGAAGGAGAGGGAGATGTGGAGAGTGAGATGGAGAAAAGGGTTTTGGGGATGGATTTTGGTAGAAAAGAGGTGGGAGAAGAAGAGGCGAGATGAATTTGGGAGAGGCGCGCTAAGGGTTTTGGATTTTGGGGGGCGCCGTGCGGGATAGGGCATGATTTGGGGTTTTTTTTTTTAAAATTTTTTAAACAGAGACGACTAATTTTCAAACCCCATACCAGACACACCAACCACAGTGATCCGGGTCACTAGAATTCTATTTAGGGAAAGTAACTGTTCGATGTTAGAACGAACAGATCAATAGGTCCAAGCACTGTTTGAGTCAATTGGTCGAACCTTTATTTTATTCATTTTCATTAATTTATCTCATCACATTGGAGTCTTCGGTCATTAATTCGAAGCAGTTTGGACTTTGGAGTGACCCGCCCACAAGAAACAAGATGTGGTCCAATCCACTCTTAAAACATTTCCAGAATAATTAAAAGAGAGTGACACTATCATCGAAAGCTACTCACATTATGAGAAATCACCGATAGTCCGCCGATTAGATTCGCCAATCCCAAAGCAACAATATTCACTGCAAAGGCATAACAATACAGTCTATGATCTTTGTACAAGAAAGAAAGAAATAACTTTAGCTATCTAATCATAGTTCTAAAACTTGCTGATTCGACTGGAAACTCAGCTGAGTCAACTCAACTGGAATATATTACAAAGAATCTCATATATATACCGCAAACTTCAAGTCGAGTTGAGTTTCATGGTTTTTGAACCATAGCTCCTGTAAGGTTAGACAAAGATCGAGTTTATATATTCAGCATCTATGTTATCTGTCATTAGCATGGTTCAAATTACATCCTATATGTTTCTTGAATTTTACATTTATTAATCTAAACCTTCCAACTGAAACCAAATGGTTGGAGCATTTCTGCCAACATAAACTTTGCTTGTCTCGAGTACTTCTTGAAACAAACTAAATATTAGTTTGGGGGCAGAGATGCTAAAACAACATCCTGGCAATTGGGGTTTCAGTTTTCACAAAAGCAATTCATGCAGATTTAACCAGAAGTTGATTTTGCGGCTATTTCCAACACTTGTTAATATATACAGATCAATGTAGATTCCACGGCTGTAATATACTAAATTTCCTGAGAAACTTACATGTGGCAGCCTCAGAGCCAGCTACAGATGAAACCACACCAAGGCTTGATTGACTCGATTAAACCCCCATACACAATGCTTTTTAAGATATCTCATTCTCGAGTTTTAGCTCCATCTAACTTCTGTTCACCGATTTCATGCTGCAAATCCGGTGAGACTCCCGATGTTGGTAGTGAACCAACATTTGCAATTCCCTCAGATGGCAATGGTAGTTTCGGATGATCCCCTGCAACAGGATCAATGACTATTGTAATCTTCTCATCTGGGGATGGATTTTGATTTCTTTTAAATGATGGTTCAACGGTGCCTGCTACAAAAGATGTCATATTACAATTTTAATATGTCACAGAATTCAACTTGTTCGTAAGATGTGTTGCCTCCAAAAAAAAAAAAACCCAAAGCCCAAAATCAGCCTGATCCAAAACTCAAATGAGCCATAGAACAAGGTGTTGGGATATGGAGTTTGAAGAACTATTTAAATAAATTACAATTAAAATTAAAATAAGAAAATAGAAAACATATCGATTTATAGAAGTCGAGGCGTGACGTGAGTTACTCGGCTTGAAATCGAATTTGCCCCCCTTGGACAACGTCCCAAGTGCAACAAGTTTCCAGAGCAATCGACCTCCAGGATACAACGACTATGACCCGGTGTAACATCCCGAAAATCGGGGGGTCGAGCATAAACTCAACTCCCGAGTTCCAGAACATCACTTATGCAACAAAATGAATGATGATTGAATGTTGTCCGTATTAGAGTAGTGAACATGAGTGAGATTAAGCCAAAACAGCATATCATACTCTAGAGACAGTTAAATTTCAAGCGGAAGACTGTGATAGATAAATAACATATAAAAACTGTGGTGAGTCTCCAGAGTGTGATAAAGTTACCAGGTTAAATAATTACAATACAAATCTAAAATATACCTAATGTGAGGAAGTGTAATGTCTTCTATCGTAAGTACCATAGTCCCGTCAATACAATACCAGGTCTTCATAGACCTGCCAGAGAGATACAGATAGGAGAACTCCTCATCATCATCATAGAAGTAGTCTGGCTCTGCTTCATAAGCATCGCCATCACCTGAAACTCAGCAAATCTGGTTGGTGTGTATAACACCGTCCCGTAACATGGGAGTGAGTGATCAACTCAGTGGAACAGTAAAGCATAGGTTAACATGTTATCAATTTAGTCAAGCAGTAATGATAAAGCAGTAAAATCAAACACTCCTAACTACTCTTATTAATGCAAGTATGAATGCTGGCATGATGTATGCCCTCACCACACCCTCCCTCGTGCGACACCATCTCACGTTCGCGGTATGCTTTCATCCCTTAGTGCTCCACATCTTCCAGGCACATGCAATGCATGATGAGCATGATTACCGAGTATTTATTAGTCCATTTTAAACAGCAGGATCGAGAAACCAAGGTACCTCCCTTATATCATTCCCAAACATGATCCATTTTAGGGTCGTCAGTCCTAGTTAATCTCAGACGATGGTGTGTTTTCTATGTCACTGCAAAGGCTGCTAGGGCTGTTACGCACAAAGGTTACACCACTCCCCCATCACCTCTTAAATGATTCATTACTATACAGAAACAGGCCTAGTTCATACACTATATACTGTGGCAAAACTCTAAGGCTCACCGCAATTTCAGAGTATGTTCGAGGTCACTACAAAGGGTTGTCAGGGCTGTTGCTCGCATTCGTTGCACCACTCCCTCATCACCTTATCAATGTAGGACAACAGCATGAATATAGTGTCTCATACCACCATAATCGGCTCACGAGTCTGGTTGCTCACTGGTCACTACGGGGAGGCACGTGGCCCCAGCGTAGGCTGACAGCTCGATCACGATATCCCATACCACCATTCCCGGCTCATGAGTCTTAGCGGATCGAGGTACCATGGTTAAAAGGGATTTCACTGGTAAGTTTGGTACCCTGGGTTTAAGCAGTAGCGACCAAACATGATGAACATACATTAGATAGATCGGGTTACTTGATGAGCTCGGCTAGCTCGAGCGTACAACAAGTTGAACGATATGAAGCGCAAAAGCATTTCGTGTGGCCAACCACTATCACCAACCGAAGTACGACTCGGGTTCGTCGAACACATCACACGTGGCAAATGAATTACAGCCACGAATTCAATTCTGGTATAGATTGTCTGGACTATAATCATAGCCCCAAATACAATCAAGATCTCGTATTATCCGTTTAGGGCTGTCAGGGCTGTTAACGCATTCGTTACACCACTCCCCCATCACCCATGACAGATCATACAACATAAACATGAATTTAAACATACGCCTTACATAAATAAACTCATACAATCAGTTAAGCATGTTAACAAGCATATCATAAAGCATATTATAAAGCATGTTATAAAGTATGTTATGAAGCACTATATAAATAGGAATACAAACACATATATTTCATAAGTAAGTGGTTAAAATGAACAACCCACATAGGGGAAATCATACATGTTTCTAAGGTAGTTGAGAATCCCTTCTCAACACCTACGTAAGGCATCAACATCCAAACACTTACTCACACAAGCATTTTCACAAACACTTAACATACACTATTTCAACATACTTAGTGTATGTTAACAAACATGTATTAGGGTGAGTCCTTTTGCCAAGCAAATATTTTATGCATATATAGTATATTTATACAACAAATAATCATGGCAAACACATCTCTAAAATATATATGTATACAATACTTTCTACAATACAGTATTTCTACATACATAGTGTATTTTAGTAAAACATGTATTTGGGCGAATCCATTCGCCAAATAAGTATTTTATCCATATATCGTATATTCATACAACAAATAATCATGTCAAACACATTTCCAAAATTTATACGTATACGGTATTTTCTACGAATACCTAGAATATGTAAAATTCCATAATCTACATCTTTAATCGAAACAAAATACGGAAAGCACTTTATACATGTGCAATTGCATGTAGATCATGAATCTCATTATCTGACATTGAAAGCGTTGAAAACCATAACCTATACACCTAAAGTCCGCACCTTGTGTCGTAGAATCGTAACGGAGTTGGTAGGTTTGCTAAGCTTCCGTATTCGGCAGTTTGGCAACCTACAGAATGAAATAAGTTAGCTATTTCATAACCTACAACTATCAAAATCCCAAATCAGTTTAGGGTTAGGTTTTCTTACCTAGAAACGGAGCTAGAATCGCCGGGAAAACGATTAGAACGGAGTGTATAGCAGCAGAGAAGCAAGGCAAGAAGACTCTCCTGCATCTCCCACACTTTCTCTCTCTTTTCTCTCTTCTCTCTCTAGGGTTTCTCTCAAATTCGTATATCTGTGAGAGAGAGAGAGAGAGTTCTAAGGTCCTTATATAGCCTAAAAATACTCCAAACTAGACTTATGGTCAAGGTATACTTGGGTTTTATCTAAAGGGCATCTGTTTCAGCTCAACGGAGCATTTTCGGAGCCCCCCCTTGAGCCAAAGGTCGGACTTAAGCTCACTAACACTGGATCTACATTTAGTTAAGTTTTCATTTCAGTCGGATTTCCAGATCACACGTGGCGGACCAGTTTCAGTTCGACGGTCAATGGGCCTCGATCGGAGATTCCGAGTACATGTAAATGTTTATGAAATTTTTCCTGATCCGAGGGTGTAATTTGGTCAGATTCTGATGGTCTGGTTACTTAATACTAATCCGCAAGCGACGAGTCTCAGATTACTATTCAAGATATTTATTTTGTAAAGAAACTAGTATTCTCACACTCTCTCGCTCCGGACTCAAGCGAACAGCTGTGGGACACTATCTGAATTTGATTTTCGAGATGGTTGTCAAGCCTAGCGAGGCGGTCCTAAGTCCTTGACTTCGTATTATTCGGACTCCCGATGTGCGGTCCAGATCTGATATGGAGTTTCAAAGTGCTCCCGAGAGCAGTCGGATAATGAGTTTGATCCTAGATTTTAGGGTAACCTAGCGTTAATGATTCTACAAGTTTTGGGTCTTGCAGATCATATTTAAAGTGGATCAAATGAATTTTATAGCTAATCTAGTTTAGCACTTAGTTACTTTGTCTCATTTCTAAAGGATTTAGTCCTATAAGATTTTTGTCTGAGGTGGTACCTAGTCCTTTGTAGTTTATATATAAAGTGATCCAAGTTCTACTACTTAGCTAGTTTAAGATAGTGTCTAGGGTGAAAGTACTTAGGAAAATTGGAAGAACAAGGTGGTGAAGGGTTAGATTTGTGAAGGAAATGGGTTCAGAAGCGATTTTAGACTATGGGATTCAGTTCTGACAAGTTAATAAGGTGTTAGGAGTGGCTCATTGCCTAAAGACGTCTAATTCTAGGTTGGCAAAAATTCGAGTTGTTACACCTGGTCCCAAGGGTGCACTCACTGTACACGGGCTCGAACAACTTATAGTCTTAACTCAAACTAGAAAATACTTAAACAAAATTTTTAAAGAGAAAACCAAATTTCTAATCCATTTCAAAACTTAAAATCAGAAGTCTATTTATAGACTTTGTGAAGACACCTTAAGGGTGTAAAGACACTCTTTCACAAAGAGTTGTGACTATTGAGTTTAAACCCAATTGGTGAGACCCTTAGGCTTGAAAAGACACAACTTTTCAAAATAAAATATGAAAGGATGTAACTTTTCAGACTTAAGTGAAAAGACACATCCATAAGGCACTTATGGCCATAGCCATGATCCGTCCCAACGGATATTTTAAAACTCTAAGTTATTTTAAAATACAACAATCCCCCACATGTTTCAAAATTTTTGACATTTCGGATTAAGATGGAAGAGTTGTACAATGGTGTCGGTGTCACCATAAACTTGAACTGACATTAGAGTAAGCATGACAGGTATATATGAATCAGGTGACACCATAGTCTTGAACCTGATTCCTTTTGATGTAGATCGCAAGTACATGCCACCACACAACTTTTCTACTACAAGTGATTCTGTGATTCGGTGCGTTTTGGCCATACACCATCACCTGGATTTCATGGGTGCTCTAGAGAATTCGCCTAGATTCTCATATGAAACGGCCTCCACCTCCATACCCATATAAGTGAATTCCATCAAGTATACGCAACAATTGGGCACACCACCAAATATATGGCTATAGATTTATTAAGAGTTCAAAAACTCATCATTCTCCATTGTTACTCACATTGTACACCATAGAAGGGGCTCATATATATCAGTACAATCATCTACCTTGTGTCTTGTTGTTTACCTATTAAACCTATCTAATAAGATCTCTACTCGTATAGATTGGGTTGTCAACACTGGTAGCTCATATATTAGGCTCAGCCTCATTCCCTTCGATATATCATTAACTAATTTTTTAAATAGTCATTTGGTCAAAGGATTTATGACCCGTAGGCCTTTTACCTCTACCCGTCATTAATCCGTCAAGTTTTTTGTCTTTTACGAAAAATTCATCATTATTACCTCCCATAAGAGTTTGGTGATGTCTTAGTCTCAATGTGGCTAATCATCCTTTTAGACTAGCTAGTTAGAGATCATCGTATTGGCAAGCTATTTCCTCACCAACTAGCTACTTATAAATGAGCCTCTGCTTAAGCAGATTCCTCCTTTTGCTCCTTAGTCAAGTCTTTAGCAGTTAGTTGCAACCTCTTTGACTATTCATATTTCAAGCCAAAGCATACCAAACTCATTTCTAATATCACAGAGTCAATAATTACGACTTCATCAAGCAACAAATAATGAGCATTACTTTTATTATGATAGTTGTCGTATTATGGACTCTGAATACAACTAATTTTCTTAGCCCTGAATGTACTCTTACTATTCAACCAACTTCACTAGCCCACCATTTAACCAACTGGTGGTAAAGTCAATCAAACTTATTGTATCTGCAGTATAAAGAGGCTGGAGTAATCTGTTATGCATAAACATATGACAACTAAACCAGAGTATAACCTTTATGTAATCATATTGCAATATTATCATGTTATTACATGTTCTTTAACACATGAAAGGTTGGCCAATTTATCAATTAGTGATTAGAATCTAATACAATCAATGGATATTTAGCAACTGAATATGGAGGAGAAATATCCAAGTTTATTATCAAGTATCTTGATCGACGGATTGAACAATGAGCTCCATAGGTGCATAAGGTTAGCCATTAGAGACATTTGTTGATAGTAAAACAATATAGTTCATCACATAAACTTATAGTCTCATATAAATATTGATCTCAAATGTCCAAATCTAGCCTGCAATAAGAATAAAATATAACCTAAAAATCTCATTGATCCAACAATCATCTTTGAATTCAAACCACTAATAATTTTTTTTATAACCATTCATTTGATGGCTACCAATTTGATCATTAAAACATGTAATGTGTTTAATTCCAAACACCTTGTCTCAAAGATCTACATGTCAACATAAAACATGTGCATATTAATCCATGACATTCAACATATAGTTTCCTTAGTGCAAATCTTCAATTTTATATATGTCAATCCATTTATCAAATACATATTGACTAAATTTAGATTCTATACGTTAAGTGGTTTATATATCCGAGAGCACCCTCACAATTTCAAATTTAGCCTTGATAGATATATCTATGGCTCACTTGATAAATCTATTAATTAATCAAGAGTCAAGAAAAATCTTTCATAGGAACTATTATATGAATTGACTGGATCTAATAGGTGTTCTAGGTTGACACATGATCGGATAGAAATAACATTTCCTCTGCCTTTTTAAGCAGGTAATATTGTCTAGAAAATATTGTGAGCGATGCCAAAAGTGAATGTAACTTATCTCATAAATTAGGCATGTGTACTCGTTACCCTATCAATAACTTTACGTTTATGATTAATAATATGAACCGTTTATATAAAAGTAGTGATGAGTGTGTCAAACAATTAAGTGATATGTGCCGATGGTCCGTCCATTATTGGACCCAATATTCTATATTACTCTACATATAATAAAATGTAAGTCAGAATTAACATTGAATTAAGGCACATTCATTACTAGTCTACTTGAAAAACTCAAGTCATCATTTGCTTCATGGTGAGTGAAACTCCAGAGAGACAAGTATTTATATAATGTGATTTATCAATTACTTAATATTCAGAAAGTAACACACATAAAAGATCTAAACCTTTCATCTATTGGGCTCATAAATAGTAACATTTTAAAATACACTAGCCTAATCATCCCACATGAGCCAATATAACATTTGTATGGATCTATAACTTTCTAAGTATATAACCCCACAATTTAAAATATTTATAAATGAGATGTTTTCCACATATATGTACAATATATAAGTGTCTATATATTAAGAGTCATACACTGTTTAATATTTCATATTATAATAGAAAAAATATATTTTGTACATGTAACATATGAATACAAGACTCGAATATATCAATCATCAATCCACATAAGATGGATCAAAGGTCACAAGATACATGCAATGATACAAAAGTAATAATGTGTGTTATCTATAGATATACAGTGATAAGTGGGCCTATGGTTTGATTGACTTGTCCATTGATTTAATCTATGGTTTGATAGACTTAGTCATTGATTTGATAGACTTGTCCATAAATACTGATTTATTCCTTATGCGTACTCATTATCATAAAGGTCATTCATACCAATGATTGGTTTACATTATAACTTAATTTTTAGGTTACCATAAATACAAAGAAGGACCCACTAATGAACTACTCATGTTACAAACATGTATGCAGTGACGCCTTAGTATGTAACCGTGCATTCTACTGCATTTCTAAAGATCAACATCAATATAGCTATTCATTCTATGCACATCAATCACACAAAAATCAACTGCTTAACATGCGCTTGATCAAAATAATATGTTATATTTGTTCTAATACCAACAATATATAGGCCCCATCTTTTCACGATTCAGACCATGCACTCTTGTGCCACCCACCATTAGTCGCCATCAAATATCTTTCTAAAATCTTTAATCTTAAAGTAAACAATAAACCATCCACTTGTAGTCTATAAGTTGGACATATAAGATTGTCTAGTGGGAGAATATTTTAGTGATACACATTATACATGGTCCGACACATTAGCTGAATAGCCTTAATCATCAAAATTGGGATCGGATTATCCAAAGACATATAGCATATAGAATTATAGATTTCATGTGTATGAATTACAATGCTCTTTTAAAGTATTAAAAGGTTGCCTAGGAGAGCAAACTCACAAGAGAATAAACCCACGAGCAATTAGGATAGATGATTCTAACTGTCCACTTCATTCCCACTAAACAAGTGGTTAGATTATCGGTTCATTATTACCTTTTTTTAAAAAATAAATTTACACCCCTTTAGATTTGAGTCATCTCCACCTTATTTATTTAATGAGATTATCCAAGAAATCTCATTACTGAGACATTCAAGTCCTTTCATATTTGGTGATTTTGTACCCACGTGAGGTTCATCAAATTAGTGGACTAGATTAAGGGTCATCGGAATGTCGTTTGCTCTCATGAAACATGTCAAGTTCAGATAGAACGGTTACAACCATCAGATGCTCCTTGTTAGAACCATTTTTAAGGGTTGCATTAATTTAAAAATAATGAGAATGTACATAATTAACAACTACATTTCTCAATATCAAGAATTCTATCTCTGGCATGTAAGTGGCAGATTTAGATCCTTCATCTGGTTGACTGTACAAGGAATACTACCCATTGCATGTGAGCAACTAGCAGGCTTGTGCAATAGTGACCAACACCATTGACCTATGAGGCCCATTTTGGAAGATACTTTGGAATATTGCATTCTCGAGTTTCTTTCACATTTTTCTTTCCAAAGTTTTCTTTTTAACCATGCATGGTGGTTTACAAAGAAGAATTCCTAATATGGTGAGAATCCCAACACAAAATCTAATTTTGAAATGCTTTTGGGTTGATCTCCATGGTACATGGATATTGAGATTAGTGTATGTCCTAATTAGTATGGTTCAACAGTTTGATTTATTTTTATGTGAAGGTTACGTTTGACTCAAGTTATGAGAAAATAAATTGCAAATTTTGATATATAAAAATAAAGGCTCCTTAATGTCATATCATGATTTTGAGAAAATCTACTAAATGCAAACTTTCTTACAAGTAAACAGGGCTCGACATTATCCAAGAGGTAGGCATTATAGATTTCTTGGATTTTACATGTGTGTAATAGAATGACATGTGTTTGGGACATAAAGACCATATGTATGTCATAGTTCTAGTACCCAAGATGGCCTTAGCCTGACCCATCTGACAGCTTGAGGATTATACTCTGTGCTAACGGGTGACAACGAACCCAGCCAATTGTCTAGGAATCCAGGCCTCTCATACATTTGATCGTAGTCCAACCATTCACATTTATAGATATCAAGATCTAAAGTACTCTAACTGTTCTCAATCGGTGCATACGTTCACTTTTGTACATGTGGTCCAAAGAACTTACATAACAAGTATCTACATGATCTTCTACAAGATCTTGACCATTAGGTGGGATATGACAACTCTAGATTATATGGGTCATGGCTCACAAATCGGGTTGGTGTGGTTTCATTTTGGGTTATTCCAACCGAATAGATGTAACTATAATTCTTAAATAGTTTTTCAAACATATTCGATTTCAAGATTGTTGGGATATGGAGTTTGAAAAACTATTTAAATAAATTAAAATTCAAATTAAAATGAGAAAATAGAAAACTTATCAATTTATTGAAGTCGAGGCGTGACGTGAGTCACTCGGCTTAAAATTGAATTTGCTCCCCTTGAACAGGATCCCAAGTACAATAAGTTTCCAGAGCAATCGACCTCCAAGATACAACAACTATCACCCGGTCCCAGCGGTGCACTCACTGTACATGGGCTCGAACAACTTGTAGTCTTAACTCGAACTAGAAAATACTTAAACAAAATTTTTAAAGAGAAAACCAATTTTTTAATCGATTCCAAAACTTAAAATTAGAAGTCTATTTATAGACTTTGTGAAGACACCCTTAAGGGTGTGTAGACACCCTTAAGGGTGTCTCGCAAAGGGTTGTGACTATTGGGTTTAAACCCAATTGGTGCGACCCTTAGGCTTTAAAAGACACAACTTTTTAAAATAAAATATGAAAGGATGCAACCTTTCAGACTTGAGTGAAAAGACACATCCATAGGGCACCTATGGCCACGGCCATGGTCTGTCCCAACGGATATTTTGAAACACTAAATTATTTTAAAATAATTTAAAATACAACACAGGGAACACCCACTATTTATTAGCATGGGTCCCACCGTGTTGTGTATATATAATCAAGGGGGTTCAAACCCTTCATGCAGTTGAGATGAAGGGTTACATCAAGATTCAGGCTATGTTGTGAATTCATGTGAGCCCCTGTGAAAGTTAAAGGCAGGCATTCCATGCCAGCTTGTTCCCTTTATTGTGTACCACCTTAAGTTTTGGATTGGCCTGACTTTTGGGTGCAAGTGGTTTTCTGAGGTGTTATTACCAGCGCAAGTTTATGATGGTGCCTATACCACTGAAGCACGATCCAAAATCGAATGGTTTAATGAGATTGACTGAGCTAATTTCACAGTTTGGGTTCTCCCATGTCTAGTAATACATAAGATACACGTGGTAGAGTGATGTATCTATAAAGTCCACCCTACTACTTGCTTGAAAGCTTCTTCTATATGCACTTTAATGGGAGTATGGTCGATCGAGTTTGGTTCAAGTCTGGTTGAAGCAGCTGCAAGAGGCCGAGGCTGCATGGAATATGTTCCAGCCCTGTTTTTAACTTTGTTTTTTCAACTCTCCTTTACCAAGTGCAGGTTTGGGCGGCTGCTGAGGCCATGCCTAATTTCTCTGCTTTCCTTTGGAGCCCATCTGGATGTGTAGGTCAATGTTGTCTGCTTCATCATATGTTGCTGCCGCACTTCAAGGGCCCTCTAGATTTGGTTTCTTTTCTGTTTTCCTGTAAAGCCATGTGCAGGTTTTCTATATGATAGGCGGAGTCCTGAACCTTTTTGTTGGGACCTACCCGAATGGCTGTATATTCCAGTTTTTTCATTAATAAAGATAAGGTTGAATGATTTCCACCTTCCTTTAAATAAATAAATAATTAAACAAAAAACACATAAGATACACATAATAATTGAATTTTAAATTTATTTATTTTTAAGAAAAAAAAAACATAGTTTTCTAGATCAGTGAGTGGGCTCATACTGTCCTTCCGATCGTTTAAGTTTTGTCTTTGAAGTTGAAGCTTTATAATCCCCAAGCAAAACTTATTATCGAAGAAAAGAATATTGTGACCAATATCCAGAGAAAACTGTTTTTGTAGATTCATGCATTTACATCCTTCAAAGAAAAAAAAAAGTCATTTTAAAATTTGTAAGCATTACTGGAAGGGATATGCATCCATACTTCAAGCCCACAGATGCCTTAACATTTAACTCACAACATTACCTGTGGAAGGTTCCACCATTGCGTGTCAGCCACACTTGGGGTGCAACTAGATAGAACACGTGGGGAATGGAACCCTCAACTTGAAAATCCACCACTTTTGGAGGGATTCCATTGAGCATTCCAAGGTGGGAAAAACCTCATGAGCCGGGGATGGGGGTCATGGGACATTATGCCCGAGCTATCGGCCTACGCTGGGTGACGAGCTCCCCGTAGTAACCATTGAGTTGATCAAAACGGATGATTGCAATTGGAATAATAAAGGTTGGCTAATCATGCATTCATAGCATATTGGCGATGACGAGTAGATAATTTTGGATGTCGTAGCACGTACTCCTCATTTAGGGTATCGTTTCATTAGCTCCCAGACCACAGACTATCGACCCTTAGTCACTATGCTATACAAGTTATGCTATGTTAGTGACCTACATACGAGATATGTACGATGACTTGGCGCCATGTTGTACAAGATATGCTACCCTGGTGACCAGTCTCATACATGGGTGACGAGCCCAAGTCCGACTGAGTGAGCATCCCTAGGTCGAAGTGCATTTAAGCATCCATTCATTTAAATAAGATTGCATCCAGTACTGTTTTGAATGGTTGTTGTTTTATCTATGCTTAACTAAGGCGGCAGTGTGAAATATTGAGGGAAATTTGCACTGAGCTGGCCACTCATTCATCGAATATACAACCGTATAGACTATGCAGGTGTAGATGGGGAGAACGGCGATGTCGGCCTTGAGGGCACAACAGGGAATCCTGTGGAAGGGTACTATGATGATGAGCCCAATCAGTAGATGTAGCATTTTCCTTATAGTTGTTGTTATTTGGAAACTTATAAAATTTTGTACTATGGCTCCCAGCTGAGTGGGCTGAATATTTGGATTTATATGATTTTTCCATGCTTCATTATGCTATCACACTCTAACTTGAACATCTTTCTTTTAATCTCTGATTTATTAACTCTCGGGTTTCCAGATTGAGTCCCGTACTCAGGTTTTGGAAACCGGGGCGTTACACTTTCTCCCCAATTGAGTTTTTTATCTCAAGCCTTTGTAACGTCTTGAAAGGCTTGCAGCATGCTCTAATTGAAAAGCTCATGATCTTGAATATGTTTTAAGACGGGATGCTCTTGAGGTTTCCTTTGATCTAGAAATTGGTTAAGGATCCCTTGAGAAGTAGCAGTTTGTCCATTCCTCCAACTAAAATTTGGATGTTTCCTCCAACTAAAATTGTTTGTATTCGAGGTGGGTCCACTGAAAGGTCTTTGGTATTTATTTACGGCATTTGATTGCTCATTCAATATCTCTTAAAAAGCAGGAATTGTTGGGTAATTTTCAGTTATATATATGTTGCAAGCACAAATACCGCAAACAACTTCCATAGTGTTATCAGATTTGATAGATACTGCCTTCTTAAGTTTCATGGCCTCGATTTTCCTTGTGAGATTAGCCACTTTATCATTTATATTGTCACACCCCAAACTTAGAAACTGGGCTCACAAAATTTCTGATCACCGAATCCGGTGCCGATAACCTCTGTAGTACCCCATTCTAGGCTCCCAGCATTCATAAGCCAGATTTCGATCCTAGGATCTTACAAGGAGGATTTTCCAATGTACATTTAACTCATAATAAGCATAATCACAAGTTTACCCAAATCATAAAGGCAACATCATCATCATATATCCACTAATATAATAATTTGAATACAATGCTGAAGGGGAAATACGTATATCGAAAATCAAAGCTCCAAAAGACTGCTGTGCACCCCATGCTCAACGCTAATGCAACCTATCGCCACCTACACGCATCTATCGTGCATAAGCTTATAGAAAGCTTAGAGGGTGGTGTAAGTGTGTGAGTAGTATATGCGTGCTCAGAATGTAATATCAGAGTAAGAGGAAATACTGGTAAGTCCACGAACCATACAATATCAGAGTAAGCAGAAATATTGACAAGTCCATGAGTGTCATTAGCTGTACCAAGGCTATGCGATGCAAGGCATGAATGCTAATGGCCATATCAATGCAAAAACATAGCAACCCAGAATGCTATATGCCGAAGATGTAATGCAATATATAATATGTAGTGCAAATGAAATGACCAAGCTGTAGTGTGAATTCAGGATGATAATATGTGGTATAGCAGGCTATGAGGCCTATCACAAAGGACTTCTATCCAAACTAGTTCCATACCTAAATTTGGATAGATAGACTCAATGTGGTAAGCTCCCGATCTTAGGTTAGTCGTGTGCCCCAACCGAAATCCTGTCCATTACGAAGGTACATGTAACAAATAGTTGTGCACCACCAGCCAGAGTGGATAGTGAATGAATGAATGAATGAGTATGCAACTCCTACTTCATAAATCTACATATCAGTACTACACATCTCTGGGATCATCACCGAGGTCTAGTACACTCCAAGCTAGCTGTCGTTCCTACCGGCCGCGCAGCCCAGTGAGTGGAAAAGACCTCACTACCCGCCTGCCGATAGTATACCAATGCCTACCCGGCTCGTCGATAGCGGACCTATTTGGGAGCTGGTCAAACTCAGCCTAGCTTACAGTCCCCTCACTTGGGTAGATAAGGCCACACCCTCTCCCAACCGACCATGACACAGTGGGAGACGCTGCCTAATGGTATCCGGTACTTGGGCGCTCTTGTATCCACTCGGTCTAGATGTTAGGGCATCTCTTGGCCTCGGAGGTTTAGGGACTTTCAGCCACAGACATCCAAAGTACCCAGATGCTAGAACCAAACATTTTCGGTGCCTATGGAGATCAAAGCCCTGATGTCGCTAGGGCGTACGATAATCACAATCACACAATGCAAGATGCATGAGTCATGCAGCCTAATCATGCATCAATCCTACGCATACTGTATACTTATGTGGGATAACTCCACCTATCAGGGAGTCCCATAAACCAGTTGTACTATGGCATATGCAATGGTCAATCACATCTCACAATAAACATGCAAATGATACATATGGGCATGTATCATGATGTTATGTTGTCACATACTCATAATCGGTATCAATAACCGGCATCAACAATCGACCTCGACAATGTGGACATTTAACCAACATTGTCCCCAAGGAATGGTCCACATAGAGTTAAATCATATAGTGGACCCATGGCCTCACACAAGGGCCTAATATACAATACCATGAGCCTCACTCAAGAGCTTAATACACATCACGATGGGCCTCTCATATGGGCCTAATATACATTACAACAGGCTCCACGCTTGGCCCTCAAATGCACTACAATGGGCCTCATCACATAGGCCTCATATACATCACATTAAGCCTTAAACATAAGCTGCATACACATCAAATGGGTCTCAAATACAGGCAGCATATACATCACATTAGGCCTCGACAAATCAGAATCGGCCTCAACGAATCAGCATTGGCCTTGACAATCGGAATCAGCCTTGATAAACAGAATCGGCCTCGACAATCGAAATCGGCTTGAACAATCTAAATCGGCCTCGATAATCGGAATTGGCCTCGATAATCGGAATCGGCATCAACAATTGGTCTTGACAATCAGAATCGGCCTCGATAATCGGAATTGGCCTCGACAATCAGAATCGGCCTCGACAATTGGCCTCGACAAATTAAAATTGGCCTCGATAATCAGAATCGGCCTCAACAATCGAAATCAGCCTCGATAAATGGAATCAACCTCGACAATTGGAATCGGCTTCGATAAACAGAATCGACCTCGACAATCGGAATCGGCCTCGATAATCAAAATTGACCTCAACAATCGGCCTCGACAATCAAAATCGGCTACAATAAACGGAATCGGCCTCACCAATCGGAATCGACCTCGATAATTGAAATCAGCCTCCACAATTAGAATCGGCCTCGACAAATCAGAATCGGCCTCGACAATTGGCCTCCACAAATCGAAATCAGCCTCGATAATTGACCTCGACAAATTGGAATCGGCCTTGACAATCGGAATCGACCTCTATAATCGGCCTCGACAAACGGAATCGGCCTCAATAATCAGAATCGGCCTCAATAATCGGCCTCGACAATCGGAATTGGCCTTGATAATCGGAATTGGCCTCGACAATCGAAATTGGCCTCGACAATCGGCGTTGACAATCGGAATCAGCCTCAACAATCGGCCTAAGAGAAGGTCACAATATAGACATTTAACCACATTGCCCATCAATGTGGACATTCAACCGACATTACTCCCAAGGAGTGGCTCACATAGAGCCTAACATATAGTGGGCCCACGGCCTCACACAAAGGCCTAATATACATCACAACGGGCCTTACTCAAGGGTCACATATACATCACAATGGGCTTCAGCACATGGGCCATAAATACATCATAACGGGCCTCATCATACGGGTTGAAAATACATCGCAATGGTCCTCAGCGCATGGCCTGTAAATATATCACAATGGACTTCTCATACGGGCCTAATATACATCACTATGGGACACGACCCATGGGCCCCAAATACATCACAATGGGCCTTGCTCATGGGCCTCAAATACATCACAATGGGCCTTACCGATGAGCCTCAAACACATTACAATGGGCCTCTCATGTAGGTCGATATACATCAAGTGGGCCTCAAACATTCTCAAAAAAATGAATCATATTAAAGGATCATCTGAACCATACCACGAATAGCAATGGAGATAATGATTTTTCACCATTAAAATCTCATAGGGCCCACCCTAGAAAAACGTGGGACCAGCCACACCCACTGTTAAAAAATTTGTAGCACCCATCACTACGTATTTTCGAGATTTAACCTATTCATCAGTTAACACAGATATAGATGAAGTGAAAATAAAATATCAACTTGATTGGGAACTATTGTGGCCCTTAGAAGTTTTAAACATTGGATGTCATTGTCCCCACTTATTTTCAATGGTGGGGTCCGCTGGAACTTTAAATCTACCTCATTCTTTTTTTCATGCCATAAAACGATCTCTCAAAATGGTTGGGCTGTAAGGATACAACACATGCATCATGGTGGGGTGGCCAGCACGTTAGATGGATGGACGGTTGGATAAAATACATCTATCAGTGGTGGCCCCATCTACCACCGTCCAGATGGACAGATGGATAAAACACATACAGCGAGCCTCATGGCACTAGATGGTACTGATGCTCAAATGTAAAAGGTGGGTCCCACGTGGGAGTGGCTCACCTAAATACTCTTAATATATTATATTATATATATAACCAATGTAATATATATATATATATAATATACATTGTATACATTAAAAAAAAGTGGCTGTCTAGATCCATCGTCCAGGCCTTGGACATCTGGACGGTGTGGATGCAAAGAACGTACACCAAGGTGGCCATGTGGTGTGGCCCACTAGAGTTTTAGATCAGCAGATATTTGTGTTTTTCCATCCAGCATCCATCATCCAATTTGGATGAATGGTTCAGATATACCACATACCTCATGATGACCCACAGACCTTGCTAACGGTGAATAGCAGCAGTAGGAGGTGGGGTCCATAGAATGGTGAACCACCCTATGGACCAGGCTGATATTAGTTTTTCCCTTTCATATAGTCCAGCAGCATTGCTATTAAACGCCTGAGCCTGGATGGTCAGGATTAGGTGGGTCGTGACCTAGACAAAATGGATGGACATGTGGATGTGGAACACACGTCATGGTGTGTCCAGCACACGCACATCATGGTGGGTCCACGCGGTGGCCCACCAAAGCTTTGGATCAACTTGATATTTGTATTTTCCTTCATCCAGGCCTATTCAAATGGACGGGCAGCAATGGTGGGTCCCTCAATCGGACGGTGTAGATCAAACTCATCATGGTGGGCCACACACCTCATCAACATCATCATCAAACAAAAGGAAAAGAGAGAGAGAGAGAGATAGAAGTAGCGAAGGGACCCTGCCACTGTGGGTCCCTCTTTGATACAAATCGTTCATCAAGATGGGTCCCACCATATGTGGGCCCTCAAATCACAAAATAAAGTGCTTATGAACACCCACCGTTAGATCTCCTCTTCTTTCTTCCACCAATGCGTGCCAGAGCTCTAATGGATGGACTTCAACGATTGAGATCGATTATGAAGGGTGGGATTGGATGGTATGAAGGTGGGCCACACCTAGTTCTTTCTCATGGAGAGCTTGGACGTCCACCTCCCATGGTTACTTAGGAGAATGAGTTTGAAATATGAGAGAGAGAGAGAAAGAGGATGGTATGTAAGAGAGAGAGGATAGGTGAGTGAGTGATGGGTGATGGCGAGAGTTGACTTTTGGGGATGAGTATAGTACTTGGGGATGGGTGTGAGTGATGGGAATGATGGGGTGTGTACTTGACATTTGATGGGACATATTCTCTTGGGATTTGCAATGCGCGGCGTTTTCCTCGAACCAAACGTGGGCCCACATCTTTTAGCCCCGGTATCGCTTCAACGCGTGACATGCGGCGTTAAAACCACGGCGACGGGGCGGTCACAAGGATACAAGTTTCAATTCAAGCCAACTCTGATATATGGGACATGACTCAGGATCACTCATAAATGTCGATAACAGATCGCGGCTCGCTGAAATTCGACCGGAAGGATTGAGAAAGCCTACGGAATGGTACGATCTAGGATATAGGTCTCATAGCTCTCCTCACCTAATAAAAATTTCCTCCTATAAATTTACTATCACGCAGGACAAGGCATGGGAAGAGGAAGCATCGATATAAACATATAAAAGGCATAAATAATGTATAAACAAATGGAGATAGCGTTCTCTAATTTCAGCCTTGCGCTCCCAAGACGTCTCCTCAACAGAATGGTGACCCTTACTGAACCTCAGATCCCGAATAAAAAATGATCGAAATGGGAATACTATGCAGCCTCATAACCTCAACAGTAGGGAGATATGTTGAGAGGTTTCTAAGTTATTCGAACTCAGGGATCTAGTCATTCTAAGTTCTCAACAATCATAGAGTGCAGGATAGCTATCAGCAGATATGTGATGTTATCTTCAGGTATTCCCAAGTTATGCTCTAATACCAACTTCTGTCACGCCCCAAACTCGAAAATCGGGCTCACAAAATTCCCGATCGCTGAATCTGGTGCCGACAGCCTCCATAGTATCCCATTCTCGGCTCCCAGCGTCCATAAGCCAGATTCTTATCCTGAGATCTTACAAGGAGGATTTTCCAATGTATATTTAACTCGTAATAAGTATAACCACACGTTTACCCAAATCACAAAGGCAACATCATCATTATATATCCACTAATATAATCATTTGAATATAATGTTAAAAGGGAAATACATATATCAAAAATCAAAGCTCCAGAAGACTGCTGTGCACCCCATGCTCAACGCTGCTACAACCTATCACCACCTATACGCATTTATCGTGCATAAGCTTATAGAAAGCTTAGAGGGTGGTGTATGTGTGTGAGCAGTATATGCGTACTCAGAATGTAATATCAGAGTAAATGAAAATACCGGTAAGTCCACGAACCATACAGTATCAGAGTAAGCAGAAATACTGATAAGTCCATAATTGCCATTTATCGTACCAAGGCTATACGATGTAAGGCATGAATGATAATGGCCATATCAATGCAAAAACATAGCAACCTCGAATGCCATATGCTAAGGATGTAATGCAATATGCAATATGTGATGCGAATGAAATGACCAAGTTGTAGTGTAAATTCGAGATGATAGTACATGGTATCGCAAGCTATGGGGCCTATCACAAAGGACTTCTATCCAAACCAGTCCCATACCTAAATTTGGATAGATAGACTCAATGTGGTAAGCTCCTGATCTCAGGTTAATCGCGCGCCCCAACCAAAATCCTAGCCATTGCGAAGGTACACATAACAAATAGTTGTGCACCACCAGCTAGAGTGAATAGTGAATGAATGAATGAATGAGTATGCAACTCCTGCTCAATAAGTCCACATATTAGTATTGTACATTATGGGATCATCACTGGGGTCTAGTACACTCCAAGCTGGTTGCTGCCCCTACCAGTCGCGGGGCCCACCGAGTGGAAAAGACCTCACTACCCGTCTACCGGTAGTATACCAATGCCTACCCGGCTCGTCGATAGCGGACCAATTTGGGAGCTGGTCAAACTCAGCCTAGCTTACAGCCCCCTCACTTGGGAGGATAAGGCCACACTCCCTCTCAACCGACTACGACACAGTGGGAGACGCGACCTACTAGTATTCGGCACTCGAGCGCTCATGTATCCACTCGTTCTAGATGTTGGGGCGTCTCCTAGCCTAGGAGGTTTAGGGATTTTCACCACGGACATCCAAAGTGCCCAGATGTTCGATCAAACATTTTTGGTGTCCTATCTGACCATCCACGACATGCCTGTGGAGGTCACAACCCTGATGTCGCTAGGGCATACAGTAATCACAATCACAATATGTAAGATGCATGAGTCATGTAGCCTAATCATGCATCAATCCTGCATAAATCGTGCACTCATGTGGAATAACTCCACCTATCAGGGAGTCTCATAAATCATCTATACTATGGCATATGCAATGGTCAATCACATCTCACAATAAACATGCAGATGATGTGTATGAGCATGTATCATGATGTTATGTTGTCACATACTCATAATCAGTATCAATAACTAGCATCAACAATTGGCCTTGACAATGTGGACATTTAACCAACATTACCCCCAAGGATTGGTCCAAATAGAGTCAAATCATATAGTGGACCCATGGCCTCACACATGGGCGTGATATACAATACCATAGGCCTCACTCAAGAGCTTAATACATATTACAATGGGCCTCTAACCTGGGCCTAATATACATCACAATGGGCTCCATCGCCTGGCCCTCAAATGCACCACAATGGGCCTCATCACATAGGCCTCATATACATCACATTGGGCTTTAAACATGGGTTGAATACACATCACAATGGGTCTCAAATATGGGCCGCATATATATCACATTAGGCCTCGACAAGTGGCCTCAACAAATCGAATTCAGCCTCAATAATCGACCTCGACAATCAGAATCGGCCTCGACAATTGGAATCGACCTTAACAAACGAAATCAGCCTCGACATTCGAAATCAGCCTCAACAATCGGCCTCGACAATCCGAATCGACCTCGATAATCAGAATCGGCTACGACAATCGGAATCGACCTCAACAATCGGCCTCGACAATCGGAATCAGCCTCAACAATCGACCTCCACAATCGAAATCGGCCTCGATAATCGGAATTAGCTTCAACAATTGGAATCAGCTTCAACAATTAGAATCAATAATCGGAATCAGCCTCTATAATCAGAATCAGCCTCGACAATCAAAATCGGCCTCGATAATTGGCCTCGACAATTGGCAGAAAAATCAAAATCAGCCTCAATAATCGGAATCGGCCTTAATAATCAGCCTCAATAATCGGAATCGACCTCAACAATCGGCCTCGACAATCAGAATCAGCCTCGATAGTTGGCCTCAACAAATCAGAATCAGCCTATACAATCGCCTCGACAAACGAAATCAACCTCAACAATCGGAATCGGCCTCAACAATCAGCCTCGACAATCGGAATTGGCCTCGATAATCAGAATCGGCCTTGACAATCAGAATCAGCCTCAACAATTGGCCTTGATAATCGGCCTAAGAGAAGGTCACAATGTCAACATTTCATCATCATGGCCCATCAATGTGGACATTTAACCAACATTACTCCCAAGGAGTGGCCCACATAGAGCCAAACATATAGTGGGGCCAAGATCTCACACAAAGGCCTAATATACATCACATTGGGCCTTACTCAAGGGCCACATATACATCATAATTGGCTTCAACACCTAGGCCATAAATATGTCATATCGGGCCTCATCATACAGGTCGAAAATACATCACAATGGTCCTCAGCACATGGCCCAAAAATATATCACAATGGGCCGCTCATATGGGCCTAATATACATCACTACGGACCACGACCCATGTGCCCCAAATACATCACAATGGGCCTTACCCATGGGCCTCGAATACATCACAATGGGCCTTACCCATGGGCCTCAAACACATTACAATGAGCCTCTCATGCAAGTCGATATACATCAAGTGGGCCTCAAACATTCTAAAAAAAAAAATGAATCATATTAAAGGATCATCCAGACCATACCACGAATAACAATGGAGATAATGATTTCCACCATTAAAATCTCACAGGGCCCACCACAGAAAATCGTGAGACCAGCCACATCCACTGTTGAAATATTTATAAGACCCACCACTACGTATTTTCGAGATTTAACCTATTCATTAGTTAACACAGATATAGATAAAGTGAAAACAAAATATCAGCTTGAATGGGAACTACCGTGGCCCTTAGAAGTTTTGAACAGTGGATGTCATTGTCCCCACTTATTTTCAACGGTGGGGTCCGTTGGAACTTTAGATCTACCTCATTCTTCTTTTTTCACGTCATAGAACAATCTCTCAAAATGGTTGGGCGGTAAGGATATAATATATGCATCATGGTGGGGTGGCCAGCACGTAAGATGGATGGATGGTTGGATGAAATACATCCATCAGTGGTGGCCCCATCCGCCACCGTCCAGATGGATGGATGGATAAAACACATACAGCGAGCCTCATGACACTGGACGGTGTTGATGCTCAAACGTAAAAGGTGGGTCCCAAGTCGGAGTGGCTCACCCAAATACTCCTAATATATTATATTATATATTATATATATAACCAATGTTATATATATATATATATATATTAACATATATTATAATATTTTATATATATATATAATATATATACATTATATACATAAAAAAAGTGGTAATCGAGATCCATCATCTAGGCCCTGGATGTCTGGACGATGTGGATGCAAAGAACGTACATCAAGGTGGCCACGTGGTGTGGCCCACCAGAGTTTTAGATCAGCAGATATTTGTGCATTTCCATCGAGCGTCCAGCATCCAATCTGGATGGACGGTTCAGATATATCACATACCGCATGATGACCCACAGACCTTGCTGACGGTGAACAACAGCAGCAGGAGGTGGGGTCCACAGAAGGGTGAACCACCCCACGAACTAGGCTGATATTTGTTTTTCCCTTTCAATGTTGCTGGATGCCTGAGCCTAAACAGTCAAGATCACGTGGGTCGTGGCCTGGACAAAATGGATGGATGTGTGGATGTGGGACACACGTCATGGTGTGTCCAGCACACGCAAATCAAGGTGGGTCCACGCGGTGGCCCACCAAAGCTTTGGATCAACTTGATATTTGTATTTTCCTTCATTTAGGCCTGTTCAAATGGATGGGCAGCAATGGTGGGTCCCGTAATCAGACGGTGTGGATCAAACTCATCATGGTGGGCCACACACCTCATTAACATCATCATCAAACAAAAGGAAAAGAGAGAGAGAGAGAGAGAGATCAAAGTAGTGGAGGGACCCTGCCACTATGGGTCCCTCTTTGATACAAATCATACATCAAGATGGGTCTCACCATATGTGGACCCTCAAATCACAAAATAAAGTGCTTATGAACATCCACCGTTAGAACTCCTCTTCCTTCTTCTGCCAATGCGTACTAGAGCTCCAATGGATGGACTTCAACGGTTGAGATTGATCATAGAGGGTGAGATTGAATGGTAGGAAGGTGGGCCACACCTAGCTCTTTCTCATGGAGAGCTTGGACGTCCACCTCCAGTGGTTACTTGGGAGAATGAGTTTGAAATGAGAGAGAGAGAGAGAGAGAGAAAGAGGATGGGATGTAAGAGAGAGAGGGATGGGTGAGTGAGTGATGGGTGATGGAGAGAGTTAACTTTTAGGGATGGGTATGGTACTTAGGGATGGGTGTGAGTGATAAGAGTGATGGCGTATGTACTTGACATTTGATGGGACATATTTCCTTGGGATTTACAATGAGCGACATTTTCCTCGAACTGAACGCGGGCCCACATCTTTTGGCCTGGGTATCGCTTTAGCGCACGAGATAAGGCGGCAGAACCACGGTGATGGTACGATCACAAAGATACAAGTTTCAAGTCGAGCCAACTTTGATATACGAGACACGACTCAAGATCGCACGCAAATGTTGATAACAGATCGCGGCTCGCCAGAATTCGACTGGGAGGACTGCGAAAGCCTATGAAATGGTACGATCTAGGATACGAGTCTCACATATATCATCTTCCTCTTTCAAAATATATATTCCACGCCTTCTCTTTTGATTGAGTAAGCTTAGAAGTGGTGTTAGGTCTTAGGGAGATGTCTCATGATTGTGCGTTTTCAGCAAGTTTGTTAAAGTAATCCCACACGTCATTAATATCTTTGTTCATGAATTCCCCATTATACATCATCTCGACCAATTGGTGCATGAAAGATGTCAGTCCATCGTAGAAGAAATTTGTTATGCACCATGTTTCAAAGCCATGTTGTGGCCATGAACTGACGAGATCCTTGAACCACTCCCAAGAATGTCTCATCTTCTTTTTGGGTAAAGTTCATGATTGACTTTTCTGATAGTGTTCGTCTTATGGTATGGGAAGAATTTCTTTCTACACTCCCTTTTAATGTTATTCCATCTGTCAATAGATTGTGGACGTAGTGAGTGCAACCATGTCTTAGCTTTTTCTTTTAAGGAGAAGAGAAGGAGTTTCAGCTTGATCATGTCCTTACACACAATAGGAAAGTGTAAAGTAGTTATTATCTCATCAAGCTCTTTCATGTGTACATATGGACTTATATTCAAGTTAATAGAACTTCGGAAGGAGTTAAATCACTCCTGGTTTAATATCCATATTCCCTACATTGTCTAGAAAAAACATGCAGGAAGGTGTGCTCACCCCTATCGGTAGTAAATAATCTCATAAAGTATGAGGCGGGGGTGCATGGTGCACCTGATTCTCATCTTCAGCTTCCTTAACTGGGTGTCAAGGTTGATATGCAGTCATCACTTCTATTGACTCAGAGGGTCTCAAGTGTGTCTAATTCTATGATGGATAGGCAACCCTTCGACTAATCCTCTTTCACTCAAAAGACGTAGGGTGTTATCACAAACCCACTTGGGCATGAAACACTCTTAGCCTTCAAGTAGCTAAACAACTAAACCTAAAAAGAAAACTAAAATAACTAAAATAATTAAGGGATCTAGAAAAGATAAGAGAGAAGGTTGGAACAAAATTACCGAATAGGAGTTACTATGTTAGGATCCTACAAAACAGAAAACATAGTTTTTAAAAATAATTTCAAGTAAAATCCTAACCTAATATAATGTCTCGGAAAAATCCGTATAAAGACCCGAGTACCACCTCAGGCAGAATTCCTTAATGACTGAATCCTTTAGAAATTAGACAAAAATTAGTTAAGTACTAAGCTAAATTAATCAGTGAATTATCTTGAACCACTATCTATACGAAGCGTAAGACCTAAAACCATTAGAATCGCTAACTCGACATTACCTAAAGACCTAGGAGCAATCTCAAAACCCAGTTGCTCTCGGGAGCACATTGAAACTTCGTATCGAACCTGGACCGCGCATCGAAAGTCCGATTACCGCGAAACTATAAGGTTATGACCATCATACTAGGTTTGACAAGCATCACGGGAATCAAGCCCACATAGTATCCAGAAATGCACAACTTAAGCCTGAAGCAAAGTGTGTGAGAAACGCAAATATCTTTAGAAAATGAACTCAAACTTAAGTGAATTGGACCATTCACTTATGGGAAAAATTGAGGACTTGGGACCGTCAGATTCTGACAAACTTTACCCATGGATCAGGGAAATATTCCTGCACATGTTAATATACTTGTGGCCTTGATTGAGTGACAATGACCGTTGAACTGAAATAGGTCCTCCGCGGTCGATCCATAAATCCGATCAGACCGAAACCTTAACCTTGCTTAGATCCATGGTCAGGGAACTTACTCCATCATGTAGGTGAGAAATGGGCCTCCAAATGAGTCCTGTTTGCCCAAAACAGACACCCTTTGGCCATAACCTAAGTATACCATAGCCTTGGGGCCATTTGAACCATTCTGGGCCTATTTAAGGACCTTAAACCACCTCATTCCCTTCCATACGAATTTTCTCTAAACCCTAGGAGAGAGAAGAGAGAAAAGAAGAGAAAAGAGTGAGGAGAAGAGAGAGAGTTTGGGAGATCGAGGCGATGTTTCTCTCTTACACCTACACGCACTAAATCGCCTCTACATCTAGCTACACGAGTCATTTCAACTCTGATTTGGGTAAGAAATTCTAACCCTAATCTCGTTTTAGCAATCCAAATAGTGGAATCAAGAAATAACTAACCTATTTCGTAATTTAGGTAACCGTTATGCTGTAGACAGAAGCGTAGTGTACGAACCGAGTTCGTAACGAGCAAACCGACGAAAGGTGCGGACTATAAATGTTTAGGTTATGGTTTTCAAGGCTTTCAATGTCAGCAATGGTTTATGTCTAACTTGATTACTGTCATATAATCCTAATTACGATGAATTCAGTAAATTATACATGTGTGCGAATTATGTAAATATAAAATGCATTCCATGTGCTTGTTGAAATGTTTGAATGAAGGTGAAATTATGATTTATGCTTGCCATGACTATTAATCTAGAATACATGGGTGTTGTGTGTATGAAACTCCCGTATGAAAGGATTTGCCAAAATATATACTATAACTAACTTAGTTTATGTGTATAGTAGTATGTAGTCTAAGTGTTTGATAAAATATCTGAATGAGAAAGTGTTTGATAAATTGCTTCCAACAAGGGTGTTGAGATAGGATTCTCAGCTACCTTGTCCACAGTTATAGTTTCCTTCATAAAATATGAATTGCTACTTCGTGATTTATGGTTGAAATGCACATGTGTAACTATATGTTCAATATGTTCGATAAAATGATCAATAGGAATTATGCTTGAATTGTTCGTCAAATGTTGTTATGATTAACATGTGTGACTGCCTATTACATCTAAGTATGATTAGGACTATTATGCAGTCCAGGCAATCGATAACGTTTCCTGAGACGGTGGCCGAACTAGTTTTACCATATTAGATATGTTCAATGAATCTGAGCCGTACAGTGATTGTCGACAATGGTTAGGCCACGCGGAGTGCTTACACACTCCATGCTGACCAATTCAACGTGCGCTCGTACCAATCGCACTTGTCAATTAACATGATTGGCCTATTGTGTGTTTACAATGTATTGACACTACTGTTTGAATCTAAGGTACCACTTACCAATGTAAAGCCCGTTTAACCATGGCACCAAGATCCGATAAGACTCATGAACCGAACATAGTGATGTATGAGACACCGTGGTCAAACTGTCGGCCTACGCTGGGGTGACGAGCCTCCCCATAGTGACCAGTGAGCAACCCAAACTCGTGAGCCGAATATGGTGGTGTATGGGACACCATATTCGAGCTGTCGGCCTACATTCAGGTGACAAGCCTCCCGTAGTGACCTCGAGTATAAATTAGGCCTATGCTGAGGTGACGAGCCTCTCTGTAGTGACCTCAAGTGTGAACTCGTGAACTTACCTATCCACTGCTTTTCATCAGGAGTGATGCCCTACAACTTACCTATCGTATGTGACTAACTAAGATTGACGACCCTAGATGGATCATTATTTGGGTAAGTGATATAAAGGGAGGTACCTTAGCTTCCCAAATCTGCTATATGAATAAGTCTAATAAATTACTTGGCTAATACGTTCATGCACCGCATTGCATATGCTTTGGCGAGGAGCGCACGTTTAGGGAGTTTGTCATGCGCGATCATGAGATGATGTCGCTGAGAGAGTGCAGGAGAGGGCATTTATCATTACACATATCATTCCTACATTAATAAAAGTACTTAAGATATGATTGTTGTATAGATTTATCATTACTGCTTGACTGAATTGATAACATGTTAACCTTTGCCTTCTAGTACTATTGAGTTGATCACTCACTCCCACTCTGAGATGATGTTTTAAAACACCAACCAGACTCTATTTTACATGCAGATTATGGTAAGGCTTATGCGATGGAGCCGGACTTCATGGATGAGGAGGAGAAATTCTCCTATATTCAGCTATCAGACGGGTCTTTGTAGACCTTGTTCTAATTCGACAGGATTACAGGGTTACATGGATTAGTTGGACAGTTACATTTTGATATTTTGTAAATTTTAGAATAAACACTTGTATTTATTTAACCTACTAATGTACTTATACTCTGGGGATTAATAAACACTTACATACTTTATATGTTCATTTTAGTCTTCCGCTTGCTCAATTTAAGTAACTCTGGAGTATGATATACTGTTTTGGTATAATCCCACTCATGTTTAATGCACTAATATGGACAACATTTAATCATCATTATCTATATTGTATAAGTGATGCGTTGGAAGCTTTGCTCGACCCCCGATTTTTGGGGCGTTACACCTAAAAGCATAGCAAAAAAATAAACCAAATTCTTAACCTAATTCTAATACCAATTAATTCCAGAAAAATGTAGTCGTAGCCCCTGGTAACAGCGCCAAAAACTTGTTCATAACCCCAAGTGTAGGGTCGCGATGTAGAAATAACTCGATAAGACCGAGGTCGAATCCACAGGGACTAAACTTGTATGCATTCTAAAAATAACTAGAAGAAGATCTAAATCTGAATTCTGAAATAATTGAAAGTGAGTGTAAATAATGTTGATTAAAACTTATGAATTTAAAGGTGGGAACTAGGGTGTCAAGGATCTACTTGTATCTATTAAGATGCTACCTTGCTTGATTCAAGGAACACAATTGGAATGGGAGTCATATCCTATCCAATTGGAAGATAAAGCAATTTAAATCAAATTTAAACTTTTCATTGACCTAATTCTCAATCGAGGAGAATTGCGATGATTGGAAGGGATTCCATCACCCTACCATGCCCAGGAGACAATGGTGAACAACAGGATTTACCAATCTCACAACCTCAAAATAGGAAAAGATAATATCTAAAGTGAAATCGCGGTTTACACTGCTGATACTGAAGAATGAATACGAGGCAATGTCCTAGAGGGGGTAAATAGGACTTTTCAACTAATTTTCCTTTTTAAAAATTCTAATTGCCTAACTTAAATAATCATTCAATTTAAATCAAGTTAAGAAAAATAACTCTAATGGCTTCCAAGCTAGTTAGAGGTTCCAATCACAAAGGTTATAATGGATATGCAGAATATAATAACTTGCCTAGTGTTGTGAGCTTGTGTGTGGAATGTACTTCCTATTAATCCATAGCATTCATTTAATCATGTATGAGAAGTTAAACATTCAAGCATATAAAACATGATTGAACAGATGTGCAAATGAAAATTCCAAACACAAGCATTTATAGTGGTTTGGCTCCTTGCCTACGCCACTCCCAGCATCCACACTCAATCCCAGAGTGTAACGGATTTTACTATTGATGGTTTTAAATCTGGTTCACCAACAACCTTTACAGTCCTACACTAAGGACACCAATTTATGCTTTCTGTAAGAGCAAACGTCCTAAACCTAAAACCCACGTTTAGGCCCACCGACAAAGGTCCCACATAAGACACCTAAGTTTAGGCCCACCGGCTAAGGTCCCACACAAGGCACCTAAGTTTAGGCCCACCAGCCAAGGTCCCATACAAGGCACCAAATCAAGTCTGTTGATGGCAAACTCTTAACCTCAATCCTACACGAGGATAGAGACTAAATCGTGGACTCTTAACTATGATAGTTACTTGTCGAATGAGTCCTCGTTTGTAGCTTCTCTTGGGTTGCTTGATATTTACGCTTTCGTGCTTGAATCAGCTCCCCAATGCTCCCCCGATCGCGTCACTTGGATTTACCTTTTAGCTCAATTTCACGATTAAAAACCTTGCATAAGATATACCTATAAAGGTGACCAAGGTTATGGGAGTTGGTTGAATCTCCTATCTAGGATAATGAGTGGATTTTCTAAGATATTCAACCTATGGACGCTCTTAGAGTATCAAAAGGCAAAGGGTTTTCCTAATGGTTTGGCCTTTGTACTTTAAAGAAGGCACGAGTTCATGTTTTTCATCAATAGGAGCTTTTGAATGCTTAAGGAAGTGATAAACCACAATGAAGAGATCATGAACTCGTATGGATAGAGTCTAAGAAGGGTAGGATAAGCTTGGGATACACTATAGACTCTAGGTCGCCTTAATCCACTACTTTTGCAAGTTCTTACAAGCCATTTTTATAGGCAAAAGCTTCCAACAGATAGAAAACGGCTATAAAATAGCTAGTTCTCAGTGCTACCGAAGTGACCTTCGGTACCACTGAACTTGCATCGATAGTACCAAATTATCTATCGGTAGTACCAAATTAAAATTTCAAGTTATTGGATGAAAAAGTTGCCCTTCGATGACATCAAACTTTGTTCTTCAATGGCTGTTGGTGTTACCGAAGCGTCCAGTCGATGATACCGAATTATATCTAAAATGTTGTTGGACGATTTTGAGCGCTTTCAGTAACACCGAAGGTATCTTCGGTGGTACCTTCACCTACCGAATGTGGACAGATTTTCCTGTTTTAATTCTATCCATTTAATCTTTCAACAACTTGGGAATACCTAAAGCCAAGACTTAAGTATAAGAATGAACTTGGGATTGGCTTTGGATACATGACCTAAATGGGTTTTCCTATTGGGTCAAGGTCATCTATATGCAAGGTCAGAATCTTAGAAGCAGTTCTTCGTCTTCAATGTAGCTTTTCCTTCTTCAATTTCAGTTACGTCGCCGGTCTTTGTTTGCCAATGAACTCATCCAACTACAAGACACAACTAGTTACACGATTGATAAACAAGTATGCAAAGGAAGGTGCACTTACAATCTCCCCCTTTGTTAATTACGTGACAAAAACATCCCAACCTATAACTATGTCATGGTCCATACCAATGACATACTAGAACAATATAAATTACATATCAAACATAACAATTTACAACTCAGGACTTGACATGTAATACAAAATCACACTGCTCCCCCTTAGTGTCTGCCAAGAATAACTTGCAATAAGAGAAACAAACATTTTCTGCAAGAACAACATTTTTTTTAGTGGGTAGGTTTCTTCTCCCCCTTTTTGTCAGTTATTGGCAAAGGATTTACCAAGAAATAAACCAATAACTTATGAGATGATAATCCAGAGGGTAAATAAATAAACCTTATGAGGAAATAAACATTAAGAGCATCATTCAAACAGTGAAATAGAGCAAAGATAATAGATATCATCATTTAATCCATCAAAAATACTACCCCAAGCTTGGGTAGAGGCATCCATCATCATCCAAAAATAACACAAGTCAAGCCCTTATGGGCATATCTCAGCAGAAACAATAACAAAAAATTAGATTAGCATACAGCCAAATTGATTGCCAAAATATTAGACTGTAAGAGTAAGTGTGAGGCAAGGCATGAAAACATCAAGAAATCAAAGAGGACTGGGCTCCAAGGCATCAGCGGAGTCATCCTGGTGACACGAGAGATGAGATGCAATGCGTTGTACAATTCACTGGATAGAAGTAACCATTCTCTCCAACCGAGTCTGGCGTTCATTGAGCTCCTATTGCTGCTCGTCGAGATGGACGAGAGTGGCCTCTAGTGAGGCAGAAGGGGCAGGAGGTGCATCCGCAACCTCTTCTGGAAGCACAGGGACTTCTTCCAGGGCTTCTTCCTCATCGGCGTGAACACTCGGTCCTTGTCCAAAGCCGAGTTACATTCGGATAAGGTTAACCGAGGTGAAGCGAGGTCCTCTAATAATTATGCCTTGCTCTCCCTTTATCTTGAACAGAGTTGTTAACTGACAAATTAACCTACCAAACGGTATCACACTAGAGTTGAACTCAAAGGCGGACACAAGTTGATCATAGATCATGGTAGGAAGACACATAGGCACCCGTTCCGAGCTTGTATATAGTTTCAACCATGAACAGAGTAAGCTCGGTGGTATCACCTCCTTGAGGATAGACATTGGCAACAAAGATAACATGGAGGATGCTATAATCATGAGCCATTTTGGTTACTCGAAGGGCATTTCCCTTGTTCCACTCAACATTCTGACCGTTGCAAAGAAACTCAGTCCAAACAATTTGCTTTTCATCGGCTATCATATTAAGTTCAGCTGCTTGGTCATTGCAGAGAAGAATTTTAATGAGGGAGGTTATCCTAGCCGGAGTGACTTGATAGGTTTTCCCCTGATAGTGGACATCAAACGCCAAAGAGTCATGATCATCTGGTTGTGTACAATAGGATATGAAAGCCTTGACAAGGTTTACATCAACATCTGTTCCAAATGACAAAATCGGGTCCCAACTGAGATTGTGAAGGATATCGCATACTTTGTAAGCTTGAAGACATGAAGGGTCAATAGTCTGTTCACAAATTATTTTTCGATCAACAAAACGGGCCGCGATGGGACTCGGTGGAGGAGAAGGTTCGTTTAGAGGCCCGGAAGGTCAAGTATTTCAACAGATATTTCAACCACTTTTTGGGGCACAGAGTTTGGTCTCGGTGTCAAATGATTTGCCCCAATTGTGTTTGTTTTTGGTGTGACCTTCTCTTGGAGGAGTATATTCTTGGTCATCCATGGAAAAGAAGGAAATGACGAAAATGGACTGAGGGGAGGAAGACAACGACCACAAGAAAATGAGAAGGAGAAGGATTTACCTAGGAAGTACCATTGAAATGGTTGAGCCAGTAGTAAAAACCTCCAGCCGAAGTCCAAGGAGAGCAAGAAAACAAAATAGGGCAAAAACGGACTGTTTAGGGTCCGACTCTTTTAAACAACCCCACTCGATTTCAGTACTACCGAAAGTTATTTCGGTGCTACCGAAGTTCCTTTAAAAAGTGAATTTTTCACTAAATCTAAAAGTGTACAAGTATGTATGTTTCTTATTTGGGCTTGTACACGCAAAAAGATATCAAAAATGAATAACATATATATTCAAAATGTGGATGTAACTGAAGGATCAAAATTCAATGTTCATATATGTTCAAAAAAAATGAGGCAATCCCTCGGATTTAATAGTTAATGCAAAATGGGCTGCTTGATTTTGTTTAAATCACATGTATCCCAACAGATTTTTGGAAGGTTCCAACTCTATTGGCGTCCAGCGGTTTTGTTAATATATCGACTAGTTGTTGCTCGGTAAGCACATGTTCCATTAGAATGATAATTTCTTCGACATGCTCACGAATGAAGTGGTGTTAAATGTCTATGTGCTTTGTTCTAGAATGTTGGACTAGATTTTTTGAAATATTGATGGCACTTGTATTGTCACAAAATAGTGTCATTATGGATTGTATAATACCATAATCCAACAACATTTGCTTCATCTATAGAAGTTGTTTGCAACAACTACCGACTGCAATGTATTCGACTTCAGTGAGATTGAATTTTGCTTTTTGCTATGCCAAGATATAAGACAATTATCGATATAGAAATAACCTCCGCCGGTTGACTTGTGATCATCAATGTTTCCAGCCCAGTCGGCATCTGAATACCCAGCAATAATGTTAGATGTGTCAAAGGGGTACCATAAGTCGTAGTCAGTAGTTCCAGCCACAAAGCGTATGATTCTTTTTACCGCGGATATATGAGATTCTTTAGGATCAGCCTGAAATCTAACACACGCACCAATGCTAAATATATTTCTGGTCAACTCGCAGTTAGGTAAAGTAAGTTGCCGATCACACTGCGATATAAGTATTGATCTACACTCTTCCCATTGATATCTTTAGAAAGTTTAAGAGTGGTTCTCATGGGGGTATTATGCGTGGAACTTGAGTCAAGTCCAAATCTTTTTACTAGATCTTTTGCATATTTGGACTGACATATGAATATTCCAATTTCCATTTGTGTCACTTGTAATCCCAGAAAGAAGTTCAGCTCACCAACCATGCTCATTTCAAATTCAAATTTCATCAATTCAGCGAATTCATGAGCTGCATCTTCACAAGTGGATCCGAAAACAATATCGTCCAGGTAAATCTGGGTAATGAGTAGGATATTCTCAGTCTTTTGCGTAAATAGTGTCTTATCAACACTTCCCCTATAAAAATTATGGTTGAGCAAAAATTGCGTTAGGCTCTCATACCATGCTCGGTGAGCTTGCTTCATACCATAACATGCTTTACTCAATTTGTGTACATGTTGAGGGTATTTAGGATCCACAAATCCTTTTGGTTGTTCTACATACACTTCTTCCTCAAGTAAACCGTTGAGAAAGGCGCTCTTTATGTCCATTTGAAATAATTCAAACTTTAAGGCACACGCAATAGACAAGAGAATTCTTATGGACCCGAGGCGAGCTACAGGGGCAAATGTCTCATCAAAATCTATTCCCTCAACTTATGAGTATCCTTGTGCTATAAGTCTGGCCTTATTCCTTACTACAATACCAGATTCATCAGAATTATTCTTGAAAACCCATTTGGTTCCGATGATATTCATAACATGTGGCCTGGGAACTAGTTGTTACACCTCATTCCTTTCAAATTGTTAGAGCTCTTCTTGCATAGCTACAATCCAAAATTTGTGTTGAAGAGATTCTATAACATTTTTAGGCTCTACTTTCGAGGTGAAGCACAGATGACAAACAATGCCCTCAAGTTGGCGTCAGATTTTCACACCATCAATAGGATCTCCAATAATTTGATTGATGGGATGATCCTTAATGAATGGTAGATTGTTCGACGGTTGAGGTTCAAAGGGTGATGCGGATTTATTATCTGGTTTACCTATTGTGCATGATCCACTTCATCCTCTAAGTCAATTTCAAGACTGTTTTTATCATGTGGTTGGTCATCAACAACTACATTCAGATCCTTGAATGGTTAGTGTCCTCAAATTGTATACTCTATAAGTGCGACTGTTTGTAGAATATCCAAGGAATATGCCTTCGTCACTTTTAGAGTCGAATTTGCCTAGATGTTCTCTGTCCTTAAGAATATAGCATTTACTTCCAAAGACTCAAAAATATTTTACACTAGGCTGCTTTCCACTCTATAATTCGTATGGAGTTTTGTTCAATCCTGCTCTAAGATATACTCTATTAATTATGTAGCAGGCTATGTTAATGGCTTCGGCCCAGAAACTTTTAGGCATGTTATTACAATTTAGCATTATTGAGCCCATTTCCTGCAGTACTCAATTTTTTCTTTCCACCACTCTATTCTATTGAGGTGTCTTTGGGGTTGAGAATTCATGTCGAATTCCATTCTTATCACAATATGATTCCAATCAATCATTCTTAAACTCACCACTATGATCACTCCTGATTCTATCTATGCAATACCCTTTTCATTGAATCCTTTTTGCCAACTTCTGGAATTCTTCAAATGCATCAGATTTTTCCCAAAGAAAGGTAACCCAAGTGAATCTGGAATAATCATCCACTACTACCAAAAAATATCTCTTTTTTCCTATGGCTCTCAACTTTGGTAGGTCCCATTAGATCCATGTGCAATAGGTCAAGTGGTTTGGAAATTACTACGACGATTGTCTTTTTGTGTCCAACCTTTATCTATTTGCCTTTAAGACAATCACCACGCATAATCTTCTCCTTCTTTCTGATCTTAGGGAGACTTCTCACCAAATTTCTAGAGCTCAACTTCACCAAATTCCGATAGTGGACATGCCCAAGTCTTTGATGTCATAGCTTGGTTTCATTGTTTAGGGCCATGTGGCACTTTGTGGATGGGACACTTTCTCCACTGCTTTTAATTACATAGCAGTTGTCACTTGTGCAAAGACCTTTCATAACAAGTTTAACTATGCGATCTGAGATCTTACAAACATCTTTAGAGAAAGTTACAGAGTGTTCTTTGTCACAGATTTGGGAAATACTTAAGAGATTGTGTTTCAGTCCCTCTACGCAAAGAACATCTTTAATTCTAGGCAAGCCAGCCCCAACTATAGTCCCTCGTCCAACAATTTTGGCTGAGTTCCCATCGCCAAAAGTGATTGACCCACCATCAAATTCTGAATACTCACAGAAATGGGTCTGATCACCTATCATATGTCTGGAGCATCCACTATAAAGGTACCACTTAGAATTGCTGCCTGCTTTAAGTGCAGTGTGAATTACAAGGCAGTTGTTCTTGTTCTTTATAACCCATTTAGTGACTGTTTTCTTAAGAGATGTCACTTTATCTTCATTTGGGAGTTTGGGTTGTTCAGTCATTTGAACCAGATTTCCATATTTCATTAATTCCCTAGTTTTTCGATTCAATTGATTCACTTGATTCAACAGCTCCACCGTCCTTTCCATTATTTTGGGTGGAGTGGGGTATTGTCTACCTTCATTTGATATACGTTTTGAAGGATTCTTGGTTTTTTGGATTATTCTTCCTGTTGATTTAGATTTTTCTGTATAGTTTAACCTGGAAGTGAAATGAGACGTATTGAATACAAGACACTCAGACTTATAGTGTCCCAAGTCTCCACAAGAGTGACGGATTGGAGGGTTTTTTGTGTTGCTGCCAGATGTAACAATTTTTACAGGTAATGCGGGCTTGATTTGCCAGTTTCATAGCCCAAGCCTCTTTTATCCTTATGGCTTCTTCTTATCCCTAGCAGTTTATCCAGTTTTTCATTACTTTGTGAAAATTTGTAGCTAAGTTCAACAAATCGTTTTGATTTTTCTAAATCAAATCTCAATTTGTGGTTTTAATTTTTGAGTTCTTCATTTAGTGATTCTAAGAGTTTGATCTGTTTATTTAGTTTCCGCTTTTCAGACTCAAGGGATATTGAAGTTCTTTTAAGCTTGTCATTTTCAATATGATATTGCTGAAGATCATTTACAATTTGTGTATTTATCTCTTATGTTTCATCTAGATCATTTTGAAATTGTTTATTTTTATTTTCTGAAATGCCAAGTTTCCTGAGAATACTAATGCTATGTATGTAAAGTTGATCATAGGTATCATGTATACTCTCTTTTTCTTCTTCTTCGTTTTCCTCATTGATTTGATATTCAATTATTTCTTCATTATCAGTATCTTCCATTTTTGTCAAGATCTCCCTCAAGGTAGTTAAACCCTTCAAGAGGAACCTGCTCTGATACCAATTTAAATACAAGGAAATGTCCTAGAGGGGAGGGGGTGAATAGGACTTTTCAACTAATTTCCTTTTTTAAAAATTTTAATTGCCTAACTTAAATAATCATTCAATTTAAATCAAGTTAAGAAAAATACCTCTAATGTCTTCCAAGCCAGTTAGAGGTTCTAATCACAAAGGCTATTATGGATATGTAGAATATAATAATAGCCTAGTGTTGTTAGCTTGTGTATGGAATGTGCTTCCTATCAATCCATAACATTCATTTAATCATGTATGAGAAGTTAAACATTCAAGCATATATAAGCATGATTGAACAGATGCACAAACGACAATTCCAAACACAAGTATTTATAGTGGTTCGGCTACGTGCCTACTCTACTCCTAGCATCCACACTCAATCTCAGAGTGCACCGGATTTCACTATTGATGGTTTTAAATCAGATTCACCAACAACTTTTACAATCCTACAATAAGGACACCAATTTATGCTCTTCACAAGAGCAAAGGTCCTACACTTAAAACCCATGTTTAGGCCCACTGGCCAAGGTCCCACACAAGGCACCTAAGTTTAGGCCCACCAGCTAAGGTCCCACACAAGGCACCCAATCGAGTTTGTTGATGGTAAACTCTTAGCCTTAATCATACACGAGGATAGAGACTAAACTATGGACTCTTAACTATGACACTTACTTGTCGGATGAATCCTCTTTTGTAGCTTCTCTTGGGTTGCTTAACTTCATGATTTTGTGCTTGAATCAACTCCCCGGTGCTCCCCCGATCATGTCGCTTGAATTTACCTTTTGTCTCAGCTTCACGATCAAAAACCTTGCATAAGATGTACCTATAAAGGTTGTAAGGCCTGTATCATAGTCTATACCATTCCTTAGGATCCCACGATCCTCCCGGTCAAATTTCAGCAACCCGCGACGCATAGACAACATTTGCGCACGACCTTGAGTCACACCTTGTCAACCCGAATTGGCTCGAATCGAAAATTATACCCTAGAGAGCGCGCCGTCGCTACGGTTCTAATGCCGCATCTCGCGCGGATACGATACCCAGGCCAGGATTTATGGGGTTGCGTTTATTTCGAGGAAATGCCGCGCATTGCGATTCTGAGAGAATCTCTACAACCCATCACATTAATCAATTAATCTCAAGTCAAGTACATAACCCATCCCTCTCTTACACCTTACCCAAAGTCAACTCTCTCTCTCTCTCTCCACCCATCCCTCTCTCATCCAAAATTCAACCAAGCCCATACCCTCCATGTCATTTTCTTACAACATTCATTCCTTCCATCCTTTTCATCCCATCACCATCTCTCTCCATCTTATTCCATCCCAAGCTTCCATGAGAGAAAAAAATTCTAAGGAGAGAAGAACTCAAGAGAAGGCTCACTTCCTACGTCCACATCTCCCATCCTACCCATCCATACTTCATCATCCTCCATCAAAATCAAAGTTTAGGAGCCAAGGAGTCCAAGGAGCTAAAGAAGAAGACCATCAATGAGTGTTTTATAGGCTTAGATTTGTGTTTCGATGATGGGTCAAGTGGGGCCTACCGATTGATGGTATGGATCCTATTTGGGACCCATCTTGATGTATGTATTGTAATCCTAGGAGGGCTCATAGTGGCGGGGTCCCTCCATCGCACACTGTCTCTCTCTCTCTACCTCTCTCTCTCTCCCTCTCTCTCTCTCTCTCTCTCTCTCTCTCTTTCTCTCTTTTCCTTTTGTATGGTGATGATGATGTGTGTGGCCCACCTAATGTGTGTATGGCCCACCATGATGTGTTATATCCATGTCATCTACGTGTGGGGCCCATCTTGCTGGACTGTCCAGCAGACGGGCTTGCTGCCTGACCATCTGGACAGGCCCAGATGAGGAGAAAACACAAATATCAGTTTGTCCCAGAGCTGGTGGGTCTCACACATGTGGACCCACCTATGATGCATGTCCCTTACATCCACACCGTCCGTCTAGCGTCCAGACCCTGGACGCTGGACCTTTTCAAAAAATAATAATTATTATTATTATTATTATTATTATATATTATATATATATATATATGTGTGTGTGTGTGTGTGTGTGGTGGGCTCCATGTGGGACCCACCTGTTGGACAGATTAGCTGGAGTACCTTACACTAGCTATATAGCTGATGTAGTGACGTCAATTAGTTCCATTGGACCCACCAGATGTATGGGTTTCATCCACGCCAACCGTCCATTTGTGGGCCCTAATCATGAGGTATATGTCATATCCCACCATCCATCTGGACGGTGGGGACCCACGAGCAGCAATACTGTATTGATGTCTACAAGTTATGTGGGTCCCGCATGATGTATGTGGGGCACATCCACACCATTTATCCATCTAGAAGAGGCCCCACATGACGCATGTGTTTTATAAACGCCGTCCACCTATTTTCATCCAGACCGTCCATCTGGACGGTGGGCCAGCAGGCCACACACCAGCTATATAGCAGTTGTATCATGTCAGCAAGCTCTAAGGGCCCACTATGGAAAGTGTTTCATCAACGCCGTCCATCTATATCACCATTAGCAAGATCGGTGCGCTTGATCTTGAGGGACGTGTCATATCCCAACCGTCCATATATGTGGACCCCACCAGCAAGTATTGTGGGACGCACCGTAATGCATCTATTGATCCATACTGTCCGTCCATTTTGCTGGTGGGCCACACATGTGGATCCCACAAGTTACCTACCTGCTATGTGGACGTCCGTACGACCTGTGAGCCTGACCGTGATGTATGGGTTTTATCAATACCGTCCACCCATCTTGTGAAGGCAGATCTGCCTATCAGGTGCACCACACTGTAAAACTCAGTGGAGAATTGAACGTCCACCATTGAAATCCTTTTAGGAGCACAGAAGTTCTGGATCAATATGATATTGTTTTTCCTCTTAATTCAGGTCTTTGTGACCATATGAACAGATTGGATGGAAAATAAACATTATGGTGACCCCGTAAAGTTTAACAGTGAAAGTCATTATCTCCACTGCTATTTATGGTATGGTCCAGATGACATTCCAATTTGATTCTTTTTTTAGGTAATACTCTAAAATGATCTCTATACATAGATGAATGGTGTAGATAGTCCTGCTAGGACGATGGGCCCACTTAATGTATATGAGGCCCATTATTGCGGCCCACTTGATGTAATTGAGGCCTATGGGTTGAGGCCCAATGTGATATATATAAGGCCCATGGGTTGAGGCCCAATGTGATGTATATAAGGGCTATGGATCGAGGCCCAATGTGATGTATATAAGGCCCATAAGTGAGGCCCAATGTGATGTATGTGAGGCCCTTGTGTAAGGCCTAAAGCAATGTTCATGAGGACCGATGTGATATGTGATTCCACCATGATATATGTAATAATGTTTATGATGGGTCATGCCTTGGGAGTAATGATAGTTTGATGTCCACATTGTAAGAGCAATGAGGGTTAAATTTTCACATTATAACTCTCCCTAAGGCCCATTGTTAGGCTCATAGTGGGCTCACCTAAACCGTTGGACCCCCATAATTGTTAGGCCCATTCTTGATATGAGTAGGCCATCTAGGCTCATCCTTGAAATGAGGAGATTACATCATCATCATCGTATAACATGTTTAGTATAGTTTCACGATCCATGCGCATCATATGTATGCTTGATATGAGGAGTGATTGATCATAGCACATGTCATTGGGCGGATTATTATGGGACTCCCTGATATAAGGAGTTACCCACATGAGTGCGCGGTATGCCCAGGATTGTTGTATGACTAAATAGTATGATTTATGCATCTGGCATTTGTGTGATATGATTTCTGTACGCCCTAGTGACATTAGAGCCATAGCCTCCACAGGCATATCGTGGATGACAGGATTACAAATTGGAAATACTGTTACTAGCATCGGGGCGTTATAGATGTCCCTGGGTGAAAATCCCTAAACCTGATGGTACCAGAGGATGACTCCAATGTTGAGACTGAGTGGATACATGAGCGCATGAGGGCCGAATACCAGGAGGTTGTGTCTCCCATGTGTCATGGTCGGTTGGAAGGGGGTGTGGCCTTACTCGCCCGAGGGTAGGGGGCAATTACTAGGCTGAGAATGACCAACTTGTAAATGGGTCCGCTATCGACATGCTGGATAGGTATTGGCAGCTTATTGGCTAGGCAGATAGTGAGGTTTTTTACGTTCACTTGGACTGCGCGCCTGTGAAAGGGGCAGTGTCATTTGGAGTGATTAAACCCTGGTGATTATTCAGAGTGAGAACTGTACCAATACTTGATATTTAGATATGAGATGTATTATCATGTAGATTCAAATGAGGACTGGCATGCTTGAGTTGCATCTTACATCGCACAGCCCTGGTGTGGCCGATAGCATTTATGCTTTGCATCGCATGGCCTTGGTATGGCCGATAACATTCATGCCTTACATCGCATAGCCTTAGTACGGCTGTTAATATTCATGGACTTATCAGCATAATTCCGCATTACTCTGATATTGCATTCTGAGAACGCTCATATTACATACACACATACACCACCCTCTAAGCTTTCTATAAGCTTATGCATGATTGATGCGTGCAGGTGACACCAAGGCGCAGCTGTAGCTTAGTAGGAGCAAGAGCGTACAGTCAAGCTTTAGGAGTTTTCGTTATTATTATCATTGTATTTCTCTTTATATGCATTGTACCTGTTGTACCTTAAAGTTTTTTATCATAGTGGATTTTGTGATGGTGTCTTGGTTATTGTTCTTGAGTTATGCTTATGGTTATGCTTGTTATGGAATAAATTCATGCTTCAAAAAATCCTCCTAGTAGGATCCCAGGATCAGAACCTAGTATATGGGTGACGGGAGCCGAGAATGGGGTACTATAGAGGCTGTCGGCGCCGGATTCGGCGATTAGGAATTTTGTGAGCCCGGTTTTCAAGTTTGAGGCGTGACAAAGGTGACCAAGGTTACAGGAGTTAACAGAATCTCCTATCTAGGATAATAAGTGGATTTCCTAAGAGATTCAACCTATGGACGCTCTTAGAGAATCAAAAGGCAAAGAGTTTTTCTAATGGTTTGGCCTTTATACTCTAGAGAAGGCATGAGTTCATGTTCTTCATCAATAAGAGCTTTTAAATGCTCGTGGAAGTGATAAATCACAATGAAGAGATCATGAACTCATATGCATAAAGTCTAAGAAGGGTATGATAAGCTTGGGATACACTATAGACTCTAGGTTGCCTTAACCCACTACTTTTGTAAGTTCTACCACGGAACTTGCTTCGGTAGTACCGAATTATCCATCGATAATACCGAATTAAATTCTCAAGTTGCTGGATGAAAAATTCACCCTTCGGTGACACCAAACTTTGTTCTTCGGTGGTTATCGGTGTTACCGAAGTGTCCAGTCGATGATACCGAATTAAATATGAAATGTTACTGGACGATTTTGAGTGCTTTCGGTAACACCGAAGGTATCTTCGGTGGTACCGAAATGTTGTTCAGTGGTACTTCACCTACCGAATGTGGATAGATTTTCCTATTTTAATTCTTTGTCCATTTACTTTTTCAACAACTTGGGAATACCTAAAGCTAAGACTTAAGGGATAGGAATGAACTTGGGATTCGCTTTGGATACATGACCTAAATGGGTTTTCCTATTGGGTCAAGGTCATCTATATGTAAGGTCAGAATCTTAAAAGCATTTCTTCGTCTTCAATGTAGCTTTTATTGTTTTAGCTTTACTTGCATTGTCGGTCTTCATTTGCCAATGAACTCATCCGACTACAAGATACAACTAGTCACGTGATTGACAAACAAGTGTACAAAGGTAGGTGCACTTACATAAAGCTATCACAACATCTATTGTAATATGAGTCACAATAAATCATAGAAAACTAAAAATATTCCTTTAATATCAAACAAGATGAACATCCCAACACGCTACAAGCTTCACTTCTTAGCCCTAGCTAAGAGGTTTAGTTAACCATAGACATGATTAAACCAAAAACTCTTAAATAAAACATGAAAATAAACTAAGGAAGAGGAAGAAAAACCCTTGGGAGGCTTCTACACCCTTTAGTTCCACTCTTTAAACCTAGAAGATGGTTTGGGATGTCCTAGGGATTCCTATTTATAGTTGTGAAACACTATCTTTCGTGCCTTGGAATTTCTGCGAACCGACCCTAAAATTGCCTCAAATTTATGTAGCCATGTTACGCATCGGTCAGATCGAAGTCACTTTCAGTCGGACCGAAGTTAAGTTCGAATCATGATAGGATTTTGTTTCAATAGTTGCCCGATTTTGATCACACTGAGCTTGGGTTCGGTTGGACCAAATTAATTCTCGGTCAAACTGAATTAACTCCAAAATTTATCCTTCTTCACTAGAGCTTTTTATGCACTTTTGGTCGCACTGAATCCTTCCTTCGGTTAGATCGAATTACCCTTCGGTCGAACTGAATTAGTTGTGAATTTCATTGTTGGTTGCTGGACTATTTTGTGCGATTTCTGTTAGACCGAACTTGGGTTAGGTCAAACCGAACCTGTCTATTTTATGCCGCGAATACTGAAGTCTTTCTAGTCCTTTCTTCATCCTTCGTACTTAGTTTCCTTGAATCTTTGGTATGTGAATTCTTTATTCTTGGTCTCTTAAGGTCCATCTTTTTCTTTGGTGATTCTTGAGCATCAAATCTATGCTTTTAGAATTCTTTTCAATCCAAGCTCTCAGATTCACCTTACAATACAAACATGTATAAAATGTACTATTAAGCATTATCATGTTCATAAAATCAAGAGGTAAACAGGGGAAAATATACGATATTTGACCATCAACACCCAAATCGATGATCAGAGAGCAAGCTCTATTCCTACACTCCTCTGAACGCGACTCCTGAATGAGTCCTTATGGAAGTCCGCAATGAAAGTATCCTGAAATGGCCAACTATAATGAAAGTTGACGCCAACAAACGAGACAATCGGAAGTATTGTCACTTTCATCGCGACCAAGGCCACACCACCACCGACTACTTCGATCTCTAAGAAGAGATCGAGTCCCTCATCTACAATCAGCACTTGCGGGAGTACATCCACAAGAGGCGGGACGAGCAACTTGACCATAGAAATGTGTAACAAAGCAATAGGAATGACAATGAAGTAGCCGGTGAGATCCACACTATATTCAGAGGACTTGCAAGAGGTGGGGACTCAAAGGAAGTATCAGTGGCATCAGCTCGAAGCACCGCATTAATCTCATGAGTAAGGCCGTCAAGGAGTAGAAGTTGATCCTCTGCAGTCTGACCTTTACCGAGGAGGACACTCGTGGAATCCATCACCCGCACAAGGATGCTTTGGTGGTGACCATGATAGTGGCCAACCACAAAGTACATCATATATTGGTGGACACTGGCAGCTCAGCGATATCCTCTTTACCCTTGCTTTCGATAAAATAAGAATTGGAAAATCCCGGCTACGTTCCATCCAAACTCCCCTACTCGGATTTGCAAGAGAGAAAGTTACCTCCGAAGGGAGTTTACTATTGTCCATGACCCCGGGGGAGGGTCACAACTAAATGACCATGACGATCGACTTTCTTGTGATCAACTGCCCTTCTGTCTACAACGTCATCCTAGAACAACCATCCATCAACACCATGCAAGTAAGTATGTCGACTTACCACATTATCATGAAGTTCCTAACTAAGCAAGGTGCCAGGCAGGTCAGAGGCAACTAGCACAAGGCCCGTCAATGCTAAGGGCAGGGATATGACAAGATACAATGGCTGTCACCTCTCTTGACCCCTGAGAAGAATCGATTGAGAGAGGATCTCCTGTGGAAGACCTGGTAGTCGTCCCCCTTAGTGAGACCGACCTGTCCTGTATAGTTTAGATCGGTTCGCCGCTAGCCCCAAGTTTGCGATATGAGATCATTAGTTTTCTGAAGTGACACACCGACTTCTTCGCATAGTCCTACCAAGATATGCCTAGCATCAAACCGAAAATAATGGTTCATAGGCTGAATGTTAATCCTAAACATGCCGAAAAGATATGCTGTCATCAGAGAGGAGGTCGGTAAGCTCATCGAAGCAGGGTTCATTAAAGAAATCTATTACCCCGACTGGATCGCCAACGTCATGCTAGTGAAGAAATCAAATAGAAAATGGTGGGTATGCATTGACTATACAGACTTAAATAAGGCGTGTCCTAAAGATAGTTTCCCCCTCCCGAGGATTGACCAGTTGGTCGACAACATGGTAGGGCATGAGCTCCTTAGCTTCATGTATGCCTATTCAGACTATAGCCAGATCGCCATGCACATGCACAACAAGCAGAAGATGACCTTCCTCATCGATAAAGGAGTCTACTATTATAGAGTCATGCCCTTCGGGTTGAAAAATGCTAGGGTGACGTATTTGTGACTAGTCAACAAGATGTTCGCCCAGCAGATCGGACACTCCATGGAGGTTTATGTCGATGACATGTTATTCAAGAGTGTTAAGGTAGCGGACCATGTGGCTGACCTCGAGGAGATGTTTATCATCTTGAGGAAGTACCAGATGAAGCTTAACCTGAGCAAATGCACCTTCAGAGTAAGCTTGGGAATGTTCCTTAGCTTCTTTGTCAACCAAAGAGGGATTGAAGTAAATCCCGACAAGATTCAGGCACTGTTAAATATGAGCTCGCCCAGAACTACAAAGGAGATTCAGTTTCTCATGGGCAAAGTGGCAGCCCTCAATAAATTCATCTCCTGAGCTATCGATAAGTGTCTTCCATTCTTCCGATAGCTGAAAGGCAAGGCAAAACTGACATGGGCCAACGATTGCGAATAGGCCTTTCAACAACTCAAGTAGTATCTGGATCATCCCCGCCACTTTCCATACCTGAGCAAGGAGAGTCACTGCTACTCTACCTGGCAGTCTTAACTGCAACAGTCAACTCAGCGTTGGTACGAGGGGTCAGAGGCAAGCAACTTCCTATCTATTATATAAGTAAGGCACTGGTCTAAGCCAAGACTAAATATCTCGACATCGAGAAGCTCACACTAGCCTTGATCGTGTCTTCACACCACCTCTATCCCTACTTCCAGGCCCACACTATGGTGGTCCTGACCAATCAACCCCTTCATCAAGTATTCCAAAAACCTGAAGTATTAAGGAGACAAACAAAGTGGGCGATTGAGCTCGACAAATTCGACATCGAGTATCGACCTTGAACTATTATCAAAGGCCAAATAATGACTGACCTCATCCCTGAGTTCACCAACACCGAAATCCCAAAAGAACGTGAGGAAACCAAGGAAGAAATCGATCTGCGAGCATGGACCCTACATGTCGACGGATCTTCCAACTCTAGAGGCAGTAGGGTAGGGATAATCCTTATGGCACTCGACCATACCTGCACACAATATGGCTTAAGATTTGAATTCCAAACCCCCAACAACATAGCAAAATATGAGGCGCTAGCTCCTTGTCGGGCTCAAGCTGGTAAAAGACATGGGAGCTCAAACTTTAAAGATTCACAATGATTTGTAACTCATCATCAATCAAGAGGTCAACGAGTACCAGGAAAAGGGAGAGAAGATGATCACCTACCTTCAGGAGGTGAGAAACCTCCTCAGTGAATTTAGTAAATGCGACGTTACCCTGGTTCCCCCAGCAGAGAATTCCTGAGTCCATACTCTGGCAAAGCTAGCTGCAGTGGTCAATGATGACATCGCTAAATCAATCTTGATTGAGTTCCTGCCCGAGCCCATCATCGGTCGACCCAATATAGCAAAAGCGTTTCCCATGGTCTCTACTCCGAATGGATGGACCCGAATAAAAATTACCTATGGGAGAACAAATTACTCAATGACAATCTCGAGGCATGGTGAATTCAGAACAAAGCAGATCGGTACACAATGGTAGGGGACGTCCTCCACAAGAGGGGATTCTCCTTACTCTATTTGAGATGCCTCTGACCCGACGAGGCCGAGTATGTTTTGAGGAAATTTTACAGTAATCATTCGGGTGGTAGAGCACTCATCCACAAAGTAATCCGACAGGGATATTTCTGGTCGACCGTCCAAGAGAATGTCAAGAATTATGCAAGGGAGTGAAACAAATGTCAGCGATTTGTTGTGATACCTCGATAACCATCCAAGCAGCTGACTCACATGACCAGTCCTTGGCCATTTGCCAGATGGGGGATCGACATCATAAGGCCACTACCAATGGGCAAAGATCAGACCAAGTTCATTGGCGTGGCAGTCGACTACTTCACCAAGTGGGTAGAGGCCGAGCCATTGGCCAAAATAATTGAGTAGAAAGTTATTGACCTCATCAGAAAGAACATCATCTACAGATATGGGATTCTGCACACTATTATCTCAGACAATGGAAAGTATTTCAACAATGCACGATTCTGAGGTCTTTGTGAAAGGCTTGGGATTCTATAAGATCCTTATCCTAGTTCGTACTGTTTCTTCAACTCCTGCGATCCTCCTGGTCGAATTCAGGCAACCTGTGATGCGTAGATAGCATTTACGCATGACCCTGAGTTGCATCCTATAGATCTAAGTGAGCTTGACCCGAGACCCATGCCATTGCGACCACATCGTCGCTGCTGTTCCAACGCCGCATCTCTTGCATCAATTCGAGTTGTAGATCAAAAGTTGTAAGCTACGCATCATTGAGACCATTGATCATGATGTGGGGCCCACCTTGTGCTCGTGCACATTTTCCTAGGTGAACCCAGCCTAGGTTCATCGTTTCCCATGAGAGCTATTTATAGCCTAGCCCATCTAGACTAGGTTGATGACATCATCCTTATGAGCATGCCTTACATGTAATAAGTACAAGCATGCTTTCTCCTCTTCCCTAGGCTCTTACAAAGCCATCATTACACATCTCTCTTTCTTATCTCTCTCCCTCTCTCTTCATTTACATCTCCCTTAGCAAGAGAAGCCATGAACGTCCGAAGCTGATAGAGAAACTCATCAAAAATTCAGCCACATTCTACTGTAGATCCCCTTCAATCCAGCCTTTGGATCATGATCTCCACCGTTGTAAGAGCCTCATATGTGCATTGGAAGGCTAGGGAGGAAAAGAAGGTTAGGTGGGTGCTTCTCTCTTTCTTTTATTATTATTATTTTGTGTGATGTGTGGTCCACTTGGTTGGATCCCACCTTAATATATGTTTTATCCATACCATCCATCACTTGGTGGCCCACCGAGTAGGGCCCACCTAGTATGTATGTGTTGCACCCAACCATCCAGCGTCCAGGGGACGTGTAATGAAAACTCAAATATTAGCTTGATTTGCAAGCTTTTGGGCGAGCTACTTATTCAGGCCCCACCTTGATGCATGTTTTAAATCCAAGCCACCCATTCCATTCCTCAGATTATTTTAGGCGTTGAGCCAAAAAAAAATGAAGTCAATCCGAGGTCTTGGCGGGCCATAGCATAGCAAATGGTGGTTTTCACCGTTGAAATCTTCCCTGATATTTCTATGCACCTAAAAATACTCAATATTGGACTTGTTTGGCTTGTCTTGAGCCAGGGGATGTAATGGCTAGGTTGGATTCACTTAGAACGGACCCCACATAGGAAAAACCCAGGATTTCAAGTTTTTCAGAAAAAAAACAATAATAAATATTAACAACAGCAGCCGCTGCTGCTGTTGTCAGATAAATGACGCCAGCGTCCATGCTTGTAGGCGAACGAGCCAGGGCCCCACGGCCCCAGCCGTAGGTCCCACCATGATGTGTGTTATCATCCACGCCGTTAAATTTGTGGGCCCCTTAGGGCAGTGGGTCCCATCCAAAAATAGCAACATCTAAGGCTTAGGTGGCCCACATCATATGAAACAGTATGGATATAACGTCTGCCATTGAGACCATTTCTGGGTAACAGAAGTTTTGGAATCAATATGAAATTTGTTTTTACCCTTCAACCAGGTATGCGTGACCTTGTGAATGGGTTGGATGGCATAGAAACATTATAATGGGCCCCACACGGGACCCACAGTGATGTATGTATGTCATTCACACCGTCCAGGCGGACGGTGGAGCCACTGTCTTGTATGTGTTCTGTCTGCACCGTCCACATCATTGGACGGTGGGACCTAATGATGTATGCGTTTTGTGCACACTGTCCATCCACTCAGTGGGCCACACCATGATTGCATGTGTGTAATCCAAGCCATCCACCATCTTTGGACAGTGGGACCCACCCCACGTGTGGGGCAACACCATGATGTATGTTTTTGTCCTAGCCATCCAAGGCCTGGACGGTTGCCATGAATAATATATACTATATATATATATAAAAGGTGTTGTGGTGGGCCCTACGTGGGACCCACCACAGCTTGCTAGAGGAAAGAAAAGAAAAGGGAAAAAAAAACAAGAAAGAAAAAGGGATGAAGTAAAGGCAGCCACATGCTGCTCTCTCTATCTCTCTCTAAATCTCACTCTCTCTCTCTCTCTCTCTCTCTCTCTCTCTCTCTCTCTCTCTCTCTCTCTCTCTCTCTTCTCTCTCTCTCTCTCTTTGAACGTCACCACGTGTAGGTCCCACATGGCGTGTGCGTTACACCATCCGTCCATCCTTCTGACAGTGGGCCATGCATGATGAATGTGTTTTACACGATGCCGTACATCTGTTTTGATGGTGGGACCCACAGCCATATGACTACAGCAAGTTTTGTGGGTCCCACTACAGGGGAAGTTTGATATATTAGATATGTATATATATATATAATATTATATTATATATATTATATATTACATATACATGATGGGGGGCCCTACATGGGACCCACGTTTGCCTTCCTAGGTGCAGCCAGCTGCCTATACAGCAGCCATATAGCTGCTCTTTGTTGACAGCAGGCCCCACATTGATGTGTATCGACACCATCCACTACCTTGAATGGTGGGCCCACCATGAGCATGTGTTGTATCCATGCCGTCCAACCATTTGTGAGATCATTTTATAGTGTGGGAAAATGAATGAATCAGATCTAAAGTTCAAGTGGCCCCACCATTTAATTATGGACAGTGACATCCACCATTCAAACTTCTAAGGGCCATAGCGGTTTCCAATCAGCTGATGTTGTTTTCACTTCATTTATCTCTATGTTGACTTATGAATAGGTCAGATCTCAAATATACATAAGGTTGGGCCCGATTTGATATAAATGAGGCCCATTAGTATGGCCTATTTAATATACATGGAGTCGTTGGTGCGGCCCATATAACGCGGCCCAGGTGATGTGGCCCGTTTGACATAGGAGACCCATTATAATGTATTTGAGGCCTAGGTGCGAGGCCCACCTGATGTGTATTCGAGACCCGATGCGACGTATGTGAGGCCCAATGTAATGAATGTGTGTGGCCATTACAGTGTAGGTCGTACTTTGGGAGCAATGTTGGTTTGACGTCCACATTGTAAGAATAATGTTGGTTAGATGTCCATATTAATTGGAAATGCTGGTTAGATGTCCTCATTACGACCTTCCCTTAGGCCTTGTTCAACCCATTTTATCGATTTCAATTAACGTGACCGACTTACCGATTCTGATTATCAATTGATTCTTATTGCCTTGACTGATTGCCGATTTCGATTAACATGACCGATTTGCCGATTCCGACAATCGATTGGTGCGATTGTCGTGACCAATTTGCTAATTCTGATTACCTCGACCAATTGCCGATTCTGATTGACGTGACCGATTTGCCGATGCTGATTATCCATCGATTCTGATTGCCTTGACCGATTACCGATTCTGATTGACGTGACCGATTTGCCGATTCTGACTGTCGATCGGTGCGATTGTCGTGATCGATTGCCGATTCTGATTGACGTGACCGATTTGCCGATTCTGATTATCGATCGATTTCGAGTATTAAGGCCAATTCTGATGATTTCGATGTATCGAGGCCGATTGTATATGCCGATTCTGATTGTTGAGGCTATGTATCGAGGCCGATTCCGAGTGTCAATTCAATTGTTGAGGCCGAGGCCAATTGTCGAAACCTATATGATGTATATGCGACCCGTAGTTGGGGCCCACTGTGATGTTTTCATGGCCTATGGGCAAGGCCCATTGTGATATGTATTAAGCCCATGATGCATAGCCCATTTGATGTATTCAAGACCTATGTGTAGGGTCCACATGTCATGTATTTAAAGCTTATTAGCAGGGCCCACCCGTTGTGTATATATGGCCCTTAAGTAAGCACCTTGTGTTGTATATTAGGCCTTTGTGTGAGGTCGTGGGCCCATTATATGTTTGGCTCGTGTGAGTCATTCCTTGGGGGCAATGTTAGCTAAATGTCCACATTGTCGAGGCTGATTGTTGATACCGGTTATTGATACCGATTATAAATACGTGACTACATAGCATCATGATACATGCCCATACGCATCATTTGCATGTTTGTTATGAGATTTGGTTGACCATTGCATATGTCATTAGGCAGATTGCTATGAGACTTCCTGATAGGCAGAGGTTATCTCACATGAGTGCACGGTATACGCATGATTGATGCATGACTGGATTGTATGACTCATACATCTTGCATTATGTGTTGAGATTACTATATGCCCTAGCGACATCAGGGCCGTAGCCTCCATAGGTATTTCATGGATGGTCAGATGGGACACCGAAAATCTATTTTACATGTGGTGCTATAGATATCCCTGGGTGAAAGTCCCTAAACCCTCTTGGTTCCAAAGGTTGCTCCAACATCTAGACCGAGTGGATGCATGAGCGCATGAGGGCCGTATACCATTAGGCCGCGTCTCCCACTGTGTCATGGTCAGTTGGAAGGGGGTACGGCCTTACCTGCTGGAGAGGAGGGGGTAATGTTAGGCTGAGTCTGACTAGCTCGAGGAATGGGTCCGCTATCGACGAGTCGGGCCCGATATTAGCAGGCGGATAGTGAGGTCTCTTCCACCTACCTTATTGCGTGCGATGGGGTGGCAATCTGGTTTGGAGTGTAATAGACCCCGGTGATTTTCCAGAGAAGAATCGTACTGATATGTGGGCTTATTAAGTAGGAGTTGCATGTTCATTCATTCACTATACACTCGGGTTGGTGGTACACAACTAATTGTTATGTACCTTCATTATGGCAAGGATTTCGGTTGGGCGCGCGACTAACCTGAGATAAGGAGTTTACCACGTTGAGTCTGACTATCCAAATTTAGGTATGGGACTGGTTTGGATAGAAGTTCCTTGTGGTGGACCCCATAGCCTGCGATACTACGTACTATCATCCTGACTTCACACTCTAGCATGGTCATTCCATTCGTACCGCATATTGCATTACATCTGTGGCATATTGCATCTTGGGTTACTGTGTTCCTGCTTTTATATTGTCTAGATACGGTTGATGCTATTCATGGACTCATCAAGAACTGCATACTACATCGCATCCTCGACATTTGATATCTGGCCCTTTGTGACTCCTCATTTGTATAGCTGTTCTATATTGCATATTCTGATATTGATTGACTCAAGGAATTATCCATATTTCCTTTTACTTTGTTATCGTATGATTTATGATCTTGTCAGTATTCCTGTTTACTCTGAAAATTTATGATCTTGTTAATATTTCTGCTTATTTTCGGTATTGTATGATGACGACATTGTATTGAATACTTGACACTTACCTTGTGCACACACTTACACCACCCTCTAAGCTTTCTATAAGCTTATGCATGATAGATGCGTGCAGGTGATGTTAGGTTGCAGCGGTGTTAAGTTTGGAGCGTGCAGTGGTCTTCTGCAGCTTCGATTTTTGTATTGTATTAAATGATTATATTAGTGGATCTGTGATGATAATGTTGCCTTTATGATTTGGGTATACTTGTGGTTATGCTTATTATGAGTTAAATGTACAAAAAAAAATCCTCCTTGTAGGATCCCAGGATCGGAAATCTGACGTATGAACGCTAGGAGACGAGAATGGGGTACTACGGAGGCTGTCGACACCAGATTCAGCAATCGGGATTCCTGCGAATCCGATTTCTGGGTTTGGGGTGTGACAGATTCTCAATAACTTCTCATCACCGTGGCACCCCCAGGCTAATAGACAGGTGAAAGTAGTAAACAATATTATAAAAAACTACCTCAAGACCAAGCTCAAGAAATCTAAAGGAGCATGGGCCGAGTATTAAGTGTGAAATATTGCATATTTTTTCCTATTTATAACTTGGTTTTATAAACATGATAGTGCTTAATCGATCGAATTATGCATGTTTTCATGTGAAAGGTGATTTCGAGAGCTTAAGTTGAAATTGATGTCAAAATGAAGATTTATACTCAAAAGATTACTAAATGAAGATTTGAAAATATAAAAGTCATTAATGAAGAATTCACATGTCAAAGATCCAAGAAAACCAAGTGAGAAATGAAGAGAGTCAAAGATTTGAAGTGAAGAAAATGAATCCTGAAATTGTCTTGAAAAAATATATTCTGAAACTTCGAGTCTATTGTGGGAAATTGTACAAAGTGTGTAAATTTGAAGTGGTTTAAACTCCGAGTCTATTCTGAAAAACTGCACAGAGTATAAATTCGAGGCAGTTTCTACATTTTTCCAACTCAGTTCGAAAGTTGGAGTTCCACAACTATAAATATGACTCCTTAGGATGCTCCAAAGCATCTTCTAGTGTTTGGAAAGGTCTCAAGGAGCATAGCACAAGGGTGGATCAGCCGCCAAAGAGTTTTTCTTCTTCCTTTGTTTATTTTTCATGCTTTTTTTAAGAGATTTAGTTTCAATCATGTCTATAGTTGGCTAAACCTCATAGTTAGGGCTAAGAGGTGAAGCTTATAGCATGTTTGGATGATTATCTTGCTTTGATTCTTGTTCTTATTGGACCTCATTGATTTCTAGTTTAATATTAAAGGAATATTTTTAATTTTTTATGATTTATTGGGACTCAAATTACAATAAATGTTGTGATAGCTTTGGATATCTTCTTTTACTATTTTGAGATTGTGAGATTGGTAAATCCTATTGTTCACCATCATCTCCTAGGCATGGTAGGGTGATAGAATCCCTTCCAATCATCACAATTCTCCTCCATTAAGAATTAGGTCAATGAAAAGTTCATATTTGATTTAAATTGCTTTATCTTCCATTTGGATAGGAGGAGACTCTAATTCCAATTGTGTTCCTTGAATCAAGTAAGGTAGCATCTTAATACATAGAAGTGGATCCTTAACACCCTAGTTCCCACCTTTAAATTCATAAGTTTTAATCAACATTATTCACCATTACTCTCAATTATTTAGATTTTAATTTAGATCTTTTTCTAGTTCAAGTTCTAGTTATTTTCACAATACGTACAAGTTTAGCCCCTGTGGATTCAACCTCGGTCTTACTGAGTTATTACTATATCGCGACCCTAAACTTGGGGTTGTGAACACCGAGAAGCTATCATATGTCCTCTGGGCGTACCGAACTACTGGTCGAACATCAACAAGGGAGACTCCCTTCTCCCTGGCCTTCGGCGCAGAAGTCTTAGTACCAATAGAAATTGGGCTTCCGACTGCACGCATTAACTCTTTCAATGAAAGTAAAAATGCCAAGCAGATGGCCCTTGGACTTGGACAAGCACAATTGAAGATTGCTGCCCACCAACAACACATTGCCAAATACTACAATTCCCAAGTTAAGGTACGAAGATTCCGAGTGGAAGACCTGATCCTCCGCGAAACTTTCCAAAACACCAAGGAACCCGGCTCCAAGTCTCTAAGACTATACTAAGAAGGACCTTACAAGATTATGGGCGCAGCACGACAAGGACTTATTGACTTAGGACATGGATGGACAACCCTTGCAATATTATGGAAGATAGAGCAACCTTGAATATATACTCTAATCCTCTAGAGATGTGCTTGGTCCGCTCCCCTAATTTGGATGATGACATGATTAGGGAGAAGAAAGTCATGCTTAATGTTGCACCGGTACTTGGAGTTAATCGGTGGAGGTCAAATTTTGAGAAATTTCCTTAAACCAATTAGTGCCTCTACTGTCTAGTCTGAACGCACCAAAGCTTGACCTGAAATCATTACCTGCTAATCTTAAACATATTTACTTAGGTCAAGAAGAGATAAGCTCGATGGTGATTTCATCCCACCTTGAGAAAGAACAGGAGAATATGCTCATTTCTACTCTCGAAGAAGATAAATGAGTCCTTGGGCATATCATCATAGACCTCAATGTGGAAAATGAGCTTCTCTCAACTGAATGCCTAGACTCTTTAGAAGTTTGCTTGGCACACTTTGCAGATTCAAATGATCCTATGATACAAGACATTATAGACACCTTACAAGACAATACCTCGGTAATTGATACTGACCGAGGGAATCATTCTTCTAAAGCATCTCCTTCCATAGATCTTAAGTGTTTAACATTAAAGGAGGATAAGCTGAAAATTAAACCGAAGTCTGAAACTTCAAAATGCGTTGAGACTACACTACCTACTGAGAATTTTTCTGAATTTCATCTACTAGTAGTCTCTGATTCACCGTGGTGTACTAAAATTGAAACTTTTTCTATCACAGGTGAATCATATATACTTTGGATGCCTCAGGGGATTAAAAGGAAACTTTTTGCTGAGGTCCATAAATTTTTCTAGACATTCATGCTCTAGGACGTCCAAGCTTACTGTAAAAAGGGCTTTTAGATGATCTTGTTGAGAAACCTACTGAGAAATTTATCAAAATACTGGCCGAAGGAGAAACCTTGATACATGATTGAGTAATTTTCCTTGTTTTCCTAATTTAAGATTAGAATTTATTGGCTTTCTTAAGATTAGTATGCTTTCACAATTTAGTTTAGTCACTAAGAACCACATTTTATTGGAAGATCGTATTCACTTCACAAGTACTCTTCATCTACTCCCCTTTATTTTGATTGCTTCAATTTTGCTCTTACTTCTTATGTTTATACATTGAGGATAATGTAGATTTTAGGTTGGGGTGTGGATTAGGTAGACGAATCAATGTTTTCTTACATTTCGAGCAAAAATTTTGAAAATTTCAAATTTTCAAGTTAAAAGACTTGTTTGGAAGTGATAGTTTGCGTAATTAAGAATGTTTTGAGTGTGATGATAAGATAGAGATTAAACTTTGAATTGTTGGAGTTTGATCAACTGAGTAGACTATCACTTGAAGTTCTTTCATTTAATTGATTAACAGGAAGTTTGAATATCATATTAATCTAAATCACAAGACACATTCATTCTACTTTATGTTAATTATGGTAGAATTTCTTATTGTTAGTATGTCTATCATTAATAGATGTTGAGAATTAAGTCTGGAGAATTTTATCCACCTTAAAAGATGAAAAGAACCAGTTAAAAAATAGTGAGATCGACAAAAAGGTCATGTATGATGAAAAAGACTGAAAAAGAATGAAAAGAATGAATAATTTGAAAAGAATAAAGATGTAAATGAAATTACTGTTTAGACCGCTATAGTAGAAGTATGGAATAGGTCAAAGTGTCCTAGAGGGGGGTGAATAAGACTTTATAAAATTTATGCCAATTTAAAATTCTAGTCCCCTAATCCTGAACTAATATGTAATTAATCAAGATGTAGCAATCTTAACTCTACAGGCTTCTAAGCCAAGTAGAGGATCCAAATAATAGACTACTCAGGTTGAACAATCTAAGTAATTAGTCTATATAGAATCATGTATATGAGTTTGTGGGATGTGATTCCTATCAGTTCTAACCATTCACATGCATCATTTTAAGCATTCAAGATTAGCATGATCAAATGAGTTTGCAAATAGCAATCCTAAATACAATCATATATAGTGGTTCAGCTATGTGCCTACTCTACTCCCGGTGGACACACTCAACCCTTGAGTGTACCGGATTTCACTAACGGAGGTTTCAAATCAGGTTCACCTCAAACCGTTACAACCTACACAAGGTTGACACTAGGACCTATACAAGGTTCCTAAGGATGCCTACACAAGGCAAATCGTCTTACATAAGGACTCAATAGTTTATGCCCTACACAAGATTAAAGGTCCCACACAAAGCACCTAGGTTTAGGCTACACAGGCCAAGGTCCTACACAAGGGCCTAGGTTTAGGCCACACAGGTCAAGGTTCTACACAAAGAACCTAGTTTAGGCCACACATGCCAAGGTCCTACACAAAGAACCTAGGTTTAGGCCACACAGGCCAATGTCCTACACAAGGGCCTAGGTTTAGGCCACATGGGCCAAGGTTCTACACAAAGAACCTAAACGTACTCTCCCGTCGGAGGCCTCCACTAAGGGCTTGGTAAGTTTGAGATACAACCTGTGACCCAATCCTACACAAGGAATCATCTACAAGATCTCTGGACTCTAATGACTTACTCATAAGTAGATGAGCCTCAATTAGTGCCTAATGAAGATGATCTCCCTTGATGACGGAGATTCTTTAGCTCTCTTAAACCACAACACTTGAAGATGCTCCAATATAAGTAGTCAAGGTTGGGTCAAGGTATTTTATGGAATCTACTCTAATGAATGTTAATCATTTAAGAGACAGAGATTCCAGAGTTTATGCAATCAAGAGATTCTAGCTTAATGATATGTCATTAAGAAGGTAGCTGGAGAATCCTTGAATGGTGAAGTTCATTCCTCAATCTAATCTATTGAGTATCAATGATTAAGAGAGGATTGAAGGATGAACTCCCATGAGAAAAAGTTAAAGGATGTTAGATAAGCAACAACTCTCTCAAAGCTCACTCTTTTTCTCTACACAACCACTAGAACTAATCTTCTATTTATAAAGGCAAAAAGTAATGGTAATATAAGTGTCAGAATCTGACTGTGTTCGATGTCATCGAACTTGATTTGATGTCATCGAAATTGGAATTTTGATGTCATCGAATCTAGTTTAATTCCTCAAATTTATGCGTGGTTTTTCTTCAAGGCTTACTGGACAATTTCGTGTCCTTATTCAATGTCATCGAACCTGATTCGATGTCCTCGATGTTTGAATCTTGATGTCATCGAATCTAGTTCAAGTCATTGAACTTTTTAGAAGATTTTCCTTGGAAGCTCGCTGGACATTTTCTTGACCTTTTTTGATGTCATCGAACCTGGTTCGAAGTCATCGAAGTTTAAATCTCGATGACATCGAGTCTAGTTCGATTCCTTAAATTTTTAAAAGTTTTTCCAAGAAGCTTGCTGAATAAAACCTCTAAGTTCTTCGATGTCATTGATCACCGTCGATGTCATCGAATATACACGTTTGATGTCATACAAGGTACGTTTGATGAATTGAATTTTCCGTCCATATATTTATGTGGTTGTTGGACATATGAGAGTCACTTTTCGATGTCATTGAGACATGTTCGATGTCATCGAACAGGTGTGTTCGATGTCATTGAACCAAGTTTAATAACTTGAAGTGACGTGCAAAAAACTTAGAGAGTTTACTTATTTGAACTAAGTTTTCAAACATTAAATTCCTTGTTATTCTCAAGACTTTTGGAGGGAATTATATACCTGGGGTGATTTGGTCATGGGATATGAGGCTTAATTTACCTTTGACGTTCCTGAATCACCCATTCGATTGAGGAAGCATCTTGTATTTTCTTCACATGGGGCTCACTTGATTTACTGACTCAACCGTCACACTAATTGACAAACAAAGGCACTTTCAGTAAAGTCTTAAAAGAATGAATAAAAAGAGGCTGTCGATAAAAAATCAAAAACTAGAAAAAGAAGAAAAAGGGGATATGTTTGGAATCAGCACTCAACTATTCAATTAATCTTGAAGTAATGATCATGGCTAATATTTTGAAATGATAGTATTTTTATGGAAAGTAAGTTGAAATTCACTGAGCACATTGAAAAACTTGATATATGAACTTATGTTCCTAAGTAATTGATATAGAACCTATTTGATTGATTGCTTATGTGATTCAGCTCTAGGTTTTTAAAGTTTCACTTCCTCGTCTTGATTCTACTCATTCATACTTGATTATACAAAAGATTATTTTCTGAAAGAGGTTTGCACACTAAGAATTAAGGATATCTTCATGCATGTTTTACTTGGGACTAGCAAAATGCTGGTTGGAGGGTGTGTTGAGTATGAAATATTGCATATTTTTTCCTATTTATACCTTAGTTTTATAAACATAATAGTGCTTAATCGATCTAATTATGCATGTTTTCATGTGCGAGATGATTTCGAGAGCTTAATGTGAAATTGATGCCAAAAAGAAGATTTATGCTCAAAAGATTACTAAATGAAGATTTGGAGATTTGAAAGTTATTAACGAAGAATTCACATGCCAAAGATCCAACAAAACCAAGTGAAGAATGAAGAGAATCAAAGATTTGAAGCAAAGAAAATGAATCCTGAAATTGTCCTGAAAACAAACAAATTCCTGAAATTATCCTGAAAAAGTATATTTTAAAACTCCATGTCTATTTTAGAAAATTGAGCAGAGTGCATAAATTTGAGGTAGTTTCTAAATTTTTCCAACTCGGTGCGAAAGTTGGAGTTCCACAACTATAAATAGGACTCCCTAAGATGCTCCAAAGCATCTTCTAGGGTTTAAAAAGGTTTCAAGGAGCATTGCACAAGGGTAGAGCAGCCGCCAAAGAGTTTTTCTTCTTCTCTAGTTTATTTTTCATGCTTTGTTTAAGAGATTTGGTTTCAATCATGTCTATGGTTGGCTAAACCTCTTAGCTATGGCTAAGAGGTGAAGTTTGTAGCATGTTTAGATGAATATCTTGCTTTGATTCTTGTTCTTATTGGACCTTATTAATTTCTATTTGATATTAAAGGAATATTTTCAGTTTTCTATGATTTATTGTGACTCAAATTACAATAGATGTTTTGATAGCTTTGGATATCTTTTTTTCCTGTTTTGAGATTGTGAGATTGGTAAATCTTGTTGTTCATCATTGTCTCCTGGGCATGGTAAGGTGATGGAATCCTTTCCAATCATCACAATTCTCCTCCATTGAGAATTAGGTCAATGAAAAGTTTAGATTAATTTAAATTGCTTTAGCTTCGAATTTGATAGGATGGGACTCCAATTCCAATTGTATTCCTTGAATCAAGTAAGGTAGCATCTTGATAGTTAGAAGTGAATCCTTGGCACCCTAGTTCCCACCTTTAAATTCATAAGTTTTAATCAACATCATTCAACATTACTTTTAATTATTCAAATTTCAATTTAGATCTTTTTCTAGTTCTACTTCTAATTATTTTCAGAATACATACAAGTTTAGTCCCTGTGGATTCAACCTCGGTCTTAGCGTGTTATTACTACATCGTGACCCTACACTTAAGGTTGTCAACACCGAGGAGCTACCATATGTCCTCTGGGCATACCAAACTACAGGTTGGACATTAACAGGGGAGACTCCCTTCTCCCTGGCCTCGGCGCAGAGGTCGTGGTACCGGTAGAAACTAGGCTTCTAACTGCATGCATCGGCTCTTTCAACGAAAGTAAAAAATGCCAAGCAGATGGCCCTTGGACTATATCTGCTCGAGGAAAAAAGGGGACGGGCACAATTAAAGATTGTTGCCCACCAATAACACATTGCCAAATACTACAATTCCTAAGTCAAGGTACGAAGATTCCAAGTGGAAGACCTGATCCTCCGCAAAACTTTCCAAAACACCAAGGAACCCGGCTCCAGGTTGAAAGGCCTACCTATATGTCTAAGAGGGGGGGTGAATAGGACTATGCCAAATTTAAAATGACACTAGCAGAATTAAATAATAAGATAGCCTTATAAACAAATAAATGAAAGATAATACTTTAAATAAATCACAATACAGAAATATAAAGCAACCTCAATATTCTAGTATTGAGAGGCTGATACAAATGATATTCTAAGGATAACCTTGCACCATAAAAACCAAGGGTTTATGGTAGGACAACCTTACTAGAACAGTTTAAGTATCAATATCTCAAACTGAAGAGGAATAAAGGAAATAGCAAGAATTGAAATTTTAAACTATTATAACATTCCCCATAATGCTTGACAAGTAAATATTACAACATTCACATCCACACATACATTCCACAGCTTTGAATGATAAAAGATATAATAATTAAACAAACATTCAAACCCCAAGACACAAAAAGTTATAGTGGTTCGCCTGTGTGTTCACCAACTATTAAACAACAGCCACACAACTTGCTACACCACTCCTAATATTCTCACATAAGGGATATCAGCGTTCACTATGAAAATAGGTTTCTCAGGTTCACCTAAAACCTTCACAATTGTGTCTTTCAAATGGGCTTACACAATTCAAAAACCCCACTTTCTGAGTTTTCTGGCTCTCCTCAGATAACCAACACAATGAGATTTTTCTAGCTCAATCTTAAAAGAAACCAAAATAAAGAAAATTTACACAAATGTAAAATACCTGGATTTCTCCTTTTGTAGCAGCCTGGAAGAACCAATTAGAGCAGAAGTTTGAATATAGAAGTTCAATTGTCCAATACTCACTTTGAAATGGTTCTAGGTACTAACTGATTTTAAATTAAACCAGTTGGGCTAGCTCTATTTGATTTTGATTCCAAGAAAAAGGAATACAGCAATTCCTCTTTTCAATTCAAATTGAAATATAGAAACAAAATCAAATTGACAAAGCTAATAAAAGAGAATATTAAATATGCACAACGTAGCTTAAAAAGTAACACAAACTTATCTCAGAGTGAAGCCTTGAATTTTACTTGAATTGGGATATGAAACTCTGAAAATCGTGTTCTATTTATAGATGTAGAAATCGCATCTACGACTGATCGAGTGGCCACCAAGACTGGTCGTAGACGAACTGCATTTTAAAATTTTAAGCGCGATCGGATAAAACCGCTCCACGACTAATCATAGAGTGTCCACGACTGGTTGTGAGGCCTCCACGACTGGTCGTGACTAACCCACGACTAGTCATGAGAAACTAGGAATGGTTGCTGGAGTTTGAGTCGTAGCTACAGGACTGGTCGTGAATAAGTCGGCACTGTTCCTACGACCGGTCGAGCAGACTCCAGGACTGGTCGAAGCTCAATTAAAAAATTCTAAAAATTTGCAACAACTTCGGACTGGTCTTGAAATTTCTTAGACTAGTTGAGCCAGTTCTAGGACTAGTCGAACAGAGTTCAGGACTAGTCTTAGAACAGAACAAACACTTATAAAAAGATTTAATTTGAATTATGTATACAAAATGACCTACCCTAAGGTCAATCTAAGGTCATTCATACCTTAAATGTGAAGTATGGACATTAAGTCTTCATTTCTTTAGATGATGGTTGACCTTTAAAGATTTTAAAGCTTAAGAACTCTACAAGATGTAGTTTGAACTTGAGATCTTCAAAAGCTTGGATTTGTCGTTCTTAAGTTGTACTTCATCTTGAGTTGAACATATCTCAAGCTGAACTTGAGTCTTGAACAAGCACTTGTCTTCTGATGTAGCTCTTGAAATATTCTAAATATTGAAGCTTACAGAAGTGGACAAAGAACTTAACCTTATAATTCTTGATGTAGATCACTATTCTTTACTTGAAGCATTGATACAATGTCTTGAACATACAAATCAACATGCTACACAAGACATAGATTATGTTTTTGGCACCACAAAATTTGACAACCAAAGGAATAGGAAACCATAGCACTTACAATCTCTCCCTTTGTCAAATTTGTGACAAAACACACTTAACAAAAATATGATCAATATGAACACAAGGAATCATGCACCGGTTATAAAAGTAAACCACTTACAGCCTGATTAAAGAATCATGCACCAATTGTCATTCACAAATACTTCATTACTTACTCCCCCTAAGTAGCACACATAGATCCATAAAAAATTATGCTTTATGCTACTCCCCCACAATCATAATCCATATAAACCGTATTTATCAATCAAAAACATATTCTCCCCCTTTTTGTCACAATATGATAAAGGAAGAAAGGAATAAATGGAAGTGGAAGTCCAATAAGAGAGTAATAAAGGAGTTAAATAGACAAAAGATATATAAGCAAATTCAAAGTGCATATATCATAAACCAGTATAATCCATAGTAAGTCTAACACACTGAAAGAAATCAAAATTAATCTAACAGTTATTACAGACCAATGAATAAAAACATTTAATCAGATCCAGAAGAATGAGCAGATATGATAGGATCAAGTTGACGAAGGCCCAAGCGCCTAAGATACTTGCATGTATATTTAAATTATAAATCATGGGCAACATTCATGTTCTCAACCTTTTCCTCAAGTGCACGTAGACGCGCATCAAAATCCGATGGCTCATAGTCAGGATCATTAGTAGAATCTGATTCAATTTCATCAAAAATGTCATCCATATTTATATCATCAGGAGAAAGATCGTCACCTTCTTCTTCATTCCCTGCTTCAACACCACCACCACCAATATCTCTTTGGCCAAGAGCCAATTCCAATTTCATCTTGTTTATATTAGAATTGTTAAAAATAAGATGATGAATAGCAGCCTCTTCAACAGGCATAGCAACTAGCATGTAAGAAGCTAACACAGTCATAAGATAAGTAAATGGAATATCATTGTGTCCTAGATGGAGATGAAACTGAATGATGAAATGACATATTAAAGAAGGCAGATAGACTTTAGTACCAGCGACGATAAAATGCAAAACCCGAACTATAAAGGAAGTCAGTTCTGTTTTGTTACTAGAACGCGGATACAAATTTGAAGTAAAGATTCTGTGGAGAACCCTGTATCTGGGTAATAAATACTTTGAGGGGATCGTATTCCCCTTATGAGTCCATGGAACATCCATATTGCAGAAATCTCTACTTAACATACGTTTTTCAGTTTTCGACGGTTTTTCAACTAGAGTCTGAATAGGAATACCCTCGTCATTAATAGGTATATTCATTAGAACTGAAATCAGATGACGGTCTAAATCAAATGGACCTTCTCTAGTTGTTATATTAACTGTTAAATTCTCAGTCAAAAATTTAGAAATGCAAGCAATCATGGCCTAAGCAATAGATTAATATGCAGGCTCACCCCAATGTAGGATGTTATTCCAGCCTACAGATTGGAGAAGAGGAAGGATACCAAAAGGAGCAATGTGATCAATAAACACAGGTCTTTCAACAATAACGTTTCACAATCGCAAATCCTGTACATGAGATGGATCATCTTTGGGTGACGGAAGATGGCGCCTAGAGATAGTTGAAGGACGAAGGAAGACAGACCATAGGAAGTTTTCTTTTTCCCTCTAGAATCCATTAACAATAGGAAATCAAAGAACCAAGAAGAAGCAAAGATTATAGAGTGGGGTTTGCTAAGATTAAATTTTTCAAAAGAAAACCCCAAAATTACAATGAATCACAAAATAAATTACGTCAATAGTGAAAATGAAGTAATATTGACTAGAATCTATAAGAAAAACACAAATGATGCACTAACCTTGAGGAATCAGATAGTTGGGTATGACTAGTCATGCTACGTCCCGTTGGAGAAGAAATAGGAAATGAAGAAGATGAGTTTTCTCCAAATTTTAAGAGATTCAGCGCGCTACATAACTGGTCGAGGACCGTTTTCAACCAGTAGTACCACGACTGGTCGAGCACGTCCTCGACTAGTCGTGTACCAACAAAAACATGCATTTTTTTATCAAAATTTGAAATTTAAACCAATAAATTATCAAATATATATACACTATGATACACACATGCATGAATAATCAATTTAAATTGGACATACCAAGATCAAATTTCAATTTATTAAACCTGCTTTTGTCGAGCGGTTTAGTAAAAATGTCAGCAAGTTGAGTCTTGGTTGGAATGTATTCCAATGAAATTATTTCTTATTCCACTAATTCACGAATGTAATGAAATCTAATGTTAATGTGCTTGGTACGAGAATGTTGAATTGGATTTTTAGAAATATTTATTGCACTAGAATTATCACAATATAAAACCATTGAATCCTATGCAATTCCATAATCGCTTAACATGTGTTTCATCCAAACAAGCTGAGTACATGCATTTTCAGTTACAATGTATTCAGCCTCGGTAGTAGAAAGCGATATAGAACTTTGCTTCTTACTAAACCAAAAAACTAAACAATTTTCACTATAGAAACAACCACTACTAGTTGACTTTCTATCATCGATATTACTAGCCTAATCAGCATCTGAGTACCCCACCAACTAAACACTAGTATCATATGGATACCAGAGACCTAAATTAATAGAACTTGTGACATATTGTATAATCCGCTTAACAGCAGTTAGATGAGACTCTTTAGGGTCAGATTGATATCTAGCGCAAATTCCAACACTTAAAGCAATATCAGGTCTACTAGCAGTTAAATAAAGTAAACTACCAATCATACTGTGATATATTTTAGAATCTACATTTTTACCTATAGAGTCTTTTGAGAGTCTTAATGTTGTACTTATAGGAGTATTAAAATTCTTACTATTCTTAAATTCGAACTTTTTAAAGTTTAAAGCATATTTGGTTTGAGAAATAAAAATACCATCAAGTTGTTGTTTTACATATAACCCTAGGAAATAATTCAATTCCCCAACCATGCTCATTTTAAACTTAGATTTCATTAAATCTACAAACTCAACAGTTATGTTAGTACAGGCAAATCCATAAATAATATCATCAATATAGATTTGCACCATTAAGATATGATAGTTATGTTTCTTAACAAATAGAGTCTTATCAACACTTCCTATTAGAAAATTATAACTTAGTAAAAACTTAGTCAATTTTTCGTACCATGCCCTGGGAGCTTGTTTGAAACCGTAGAGAGCCTTTTTAAGGTGATAGACATGATCAGTATTCTTGGGGTCTTCAAAACCTATTGGTTGTTCAACATAAATTTCTTCATGCAGATCACCATTTAAGAAGGCACTCTTTACCTCCATTTGATAAATTTTGAATTTTCTAAAGCACGTAATGGATATGAATAGTCTGATTGATTCAAGATGAGCTACTAGGGCAAAGGTTTCATCATAGTCGATACCTTCAATTTGAGTGTACCTTTGTACAACCAGTCTATCCTTGTTTTGAATTATATTACCAAGTTCATCAGACTTATTTTTGAAAATTCACTTAATTCTTATAATGTGTTTATCTTTAGGTCTAGGAACAAGATACCAAACATCATTTCTCACAAATTGGTTAAGTTCTTCTTGCATAGCTACTATCCAGTTTTCGTCAGTAAGAGCTTCTTTTACGTTAGCTGGTTCTATCTGGGATGTAAAGCACACGTAATTACATATGTCTTCTAGTTGTTTACAAGTGCGCACACCAGTGAGAGGGTTTTCAAGAATTTGAGTGATTGGATGATCTTTAATAGTCCTTAGTTTAGAATTAGTTTGATTTGATGAAGTATCAGGATTGTCAATTAAATGAACTTCATCATTATCTGAACTCGGGGCAGGTGTATTTAAGCGATCGTCAATGACCACATTGATGGACTCTTAAATAATACCTGTACTCTTGTTCAGTACTCAATATGCACTACTATTCAAAGAATATCCTAAAAAGATACATTCATCACTTTTAGTGTCAAACTTTCTCAGATTTTCACGGTCATGTAAAATATAGCACTTGCTGCCAAAAACTCGAAAGTATTTGACAGTAGGCTTCTTATCAAACCATAGTTCATAAGCAGTTTTATTATTAGATTTACTTGTATAAACCCGGTTGATTATATAACAAGCAGTATTTACGGCTTCAACCCAAAGATTTTTAGGGAGCTTCATACTATTCAACATTATATTAGCCATTTCTTGAAGCACTCTATTTTTTCTTTCAACAATTCCATTTTGCTATAGTGTTTTGGATGCACAGAATTCATGGGATATTCCCTGATCGCAACAGAATTTCTCAAAACTGTTATTTTTGAATTCTGATCTATGATCACTACGGATCTTACTAACTTGAGAACCTTTTTCAATTTGAATCCGTTTGAGAATCCTTTTTACTTCATCAAGGGTTTCTGATTTATCTCTTAAGAAGGTTACCCAAGTAAATCTGGTATAATCATCCACGATCACCAATATGTATTTTTTGTCACCTCGACTTTTCATCCTGATTGGTCCTACAGATCCATGTGGAGAAGTTCGAGCGGTTTTGATGTAGCATTGGAGTTCACCTTTTTATGAGAACTTCTAGTTTGCTTGCCAATCTGGCATTCGCCACATATTTTGTCTACTTTTTGAAGTTTAAGTAGACCTCTTATTAGTTCTCTTTTACTCAATCTATAGAGATTGCAATAGTGCACATGTTCAAGGCGTTTATGCCATAACTCGGTCTCATCAGTATGGACCATGTAACATAATTGATTAAATGAACTAGAATCACTTATGATGTAGCAGTTTTCAGAAGTTCTACGACCAGTTAATATTATAGAACCATTTTTATTTAATATTTCACACACTAGGTTAAAAAATTTAACACTATGATTTTTATCGCATATTTGAGAAATACTTTACAAGTTATGTTTAAACCTTCAACATACAAAACATTCTCAAATAAGGGGAGGTTAGAAAGTTAAACCGTACCTTAGTCAATAATCCTATAGTGGCTACCATCACCAAATGTGACTGAACCATCAGTCATGTCTGTAAAAGTGGTGAACAAACCTTTGTCACCAATCATGTGCCTGGAGCATCCACTGTCTGGGTACCATTTAGAATAGCTTGAAGCTTTGAAAGTCATGTGGGCAACCAAGCAACCTTAGGAACCCATTTCATAACTGTTTTAGGTTTAAGAATATAGTTGGTCTTCTTATGTTTGTAGTTGTTGTAAGAATGACCCACAGAGTTAGATTTTAAGAGCGCCTTAAGTAGATCAACTATTTTCTCAGCTAAAGGGTTTCGGTTCTAATTTTTATAGTTGATATGGTTACTTTTAAATTTGAAAGATTGAAAATTTTTAGCATTTTTAGAAAACTTTTGATTAGAACTTTTCTCTTTTGAGTTTGAGGACTCTCCTTTTACAAACTTAGGAGAAGCATTCTTCTGTTTAGGAGAAACATTTTTATCGTAGCCCAAACTAGATCGGTCGCCACATTTTCTTAATCCAGACAAAAGTTTTTCTAACTTTGGATCACCTTGGGCATAGCTCCATGTATCCTTTAAACTCAAAAGTGAAGAGATTTCAATTTTAAGTTCTTCATTTTCAGATTTCAGATTTTCAATCTGGGAGGTTTTGAATTCTAAATCACATTTGCATTTTTCAAAACAATCTGAAATATGGGATTTTTCTAAAACAAGAGTTTCAAAATTTTCTTTAAGCTTTCAAAACTTTTCTTTCTGAAGTTTATGTTTAACAGCAATTTTACAACTTTCCTTGTATAGGGCATTGTAAGCAACTTATAGATCTTCTTCATTTTCATGATCACTATTTAGATTTTCTTCACTAGTAGAATCATCATGATCTAAAAAAGTGAACTTTGCTAGAGTCATAAGAGCTTTGACTTCATTACCTGACTTAGTTTCAAAATCTTCTGATTTAGAAGAGGCTTCAGTGCTAGAAGATTCATCCCAAGTAGCCAACATTCCTTTCTTTTTAAGTTTGTCCTTTTTAGGACACTTGTTTGCTAAATGCCCATATTCTTGGCAGTTATAACATTGACTATCTTTTAAAGATTTCCAAGTTTTAGATTTAGATTTAGATCTTTTCTTATCATTTGATTTTTGAAAGTCAACTCTCTTTTTACTTTTGAAAATGTTGTAAAAATTTTTCGCTAAGAGAGCCATATCATCTTCAGAATTTTCTTGAAAAATACATTTAGAAGACTTAAGGGCAATAGATTTACCTTTAGGAGCTTTAAAATTTAACTCGTAGGTTTGTAAAGACCCAACTAATTCTTCTACCCTCATATTGTCCGTATCACGAAGTTCGTAGATTGCAGTTACCTTTGAGTTGAACCGTTCAGGTAGTGAACATAGTATCTTTGCACACACTTTACTTTCTAGAATTTTATCACTAAGACCCTACATAGAGTTTACAATGTCATTCAGTCTAGTATAGAAGTCTATGAACATTTCATTTTCTTCCATATGTATTTCCTCAAATTTAGTTTTGAGGATTTGGACTATAGACTTCTTGACAATTGATGTACCCTCGTGTGTCATTTCTAAAATATTCCAAGCTTGCTTTGCAGTATCACATGATATAATTCCAAGCTTGATTTCATTTAGTGCTTTTGCATTGACACTACTCTCACTTTTCTGAAGAGTGGTCTGGGTAAAATAAGGTGAGACTTTCATTGATTTTGATCCATCGATACCAGTCACTTCAGTGATAGGAGGGATCCATTCAGTCACTGTGGCTTGCCACACGCTCTCATCCATGGATTTAACGAAAATCCTCATCCTAGCTTTCCAATAGGCATAATTGGAGCCATCAAATGGTGGAGGCCTAGTGACTGAAAGGCAATTAAAATTTGACATCTTGTAAATAGCTTAGATCGATTAGCTCAGGAAATAAATCCAAACATATAGCAATTAGAACGAGTTATTAGGCTTTGATACCACTTGAAAAGGCCTAGTTATATGTCCTAGAGGGGGGGGTGAATAGGACTATGCCAAATTTAAATGACACTAATAGAATTAAACAATAAGATAGCCTTGTAAACAAATAAATGAAAAATAGTAATTTAAATAAATCACAATACAGAAATGTAAAACAACCTCAATATTCTAGTATTGAGAGGCTGATACAAATGATGTTCTAAGGACAACCTTGCACCATAAAAACCAAGGTTTATGGCAGGACAACCTTACTAGAACGGTTTAAGTATCAATATCTCAAACAGAAGAGGAATAAAGGAAATAGCAAGAATTGAAATTCTAAACTATTATAACATTCCCCATAATGCTTGACATGTAAATATTACAACATTCACATCCACACATACATTCCACAGCTTTGAATGATAAAAGATATAGAAATTAAACAAACATTTAAACCCCAAGACATAAAAAATTATAGTGGTTCGCCTGTGTGTTCACCAATTGTTAAACAATAGCCACACAACTTGCTACTCCACTCCTAATATTCTCACACAGGGGATATCAGCGTTCACTATGAAAATAGGTTTCTCAGGTTCACCTAAAACCTTCACAATTGTGTCTTTCAAATGGGCTTACACATTTCAAAAACCCCACTTTCTGAGTTTTTTGGCTCTCCTCAAATAACCAACACAATGAGATTTTTCTAGCTCAATCTTAAAAGAAACCAAAATAAAGAAAATTTACACAAATGTAAAATACCTGGATTTCTCCTTTTGTAGCAGCCTAGAAGAACCAATTGGAGCAGAAGTTTGAATATAGAAGTAAAATTGTCCAATACTCACTTTGAAATGGTTCTAGGTTCTAATTGATTTTAAATTAAACCAGTTAGGCTAGCTCTATTTGATTTTGATTCCAAGAAGAAAGAATACAGCAATTCCTCTTTTCAATTCAGATTGGAATACAGAAACAAAATCAAATTGACAAAGCTAACAAAAGAGAATATTAAATATGCACAACGTAGCTTAAAAAGTAACACGAACTTATCTCAGAGTGAAGCCTTGAATTTTACTTGAATTGGGATATGAAACTCTGAAAATCATGTTCTATTTATAGATGCAGAAATTGTGTCTACAACTGGTCGAGTGGCCACCACGACTGGTCATAGGTCAAGCTGCATTTTGAAATTTTAAGCGCGACCGGATAAAACTATTCCACGACTGGTCATAAGGTGTCCACGACTGGTCGTGACCAACCTACGACTGGTCATAAGAAACTAGGAATGGTTGCTGGAGTTTGAGTCATAGCTGCACGACTAGTCATGAATGAGTTAGCACTGTTCCTATGACCAGTCGAGCAGACTCCAGGACTGGTCGAAGCTCAACCAAAAAAATTTTGAAACTTTGCAACAACTTAGGACTGGTCTTAAAATTTTTTGGACTAGTCGAGCCAGTTCTAGGACTAGTCGAATAGAGTTCAAGCCTAGTCTTAGAACAGACTAAACACTTATAAAAAGATTTAATTTGATTTATGTATACAAAATGACCTACCCTAAGGTCAATCTAAGGTCATTCATACCTTAAATGTGAAGTATGGACATTGAGTCTTCATTTTTTCAAATGATGGTTAACCTTTGAAGATTTTAAAGCTTGAGAACTCTATAAGATGTAGCTTGAACTTGAGATCTTCAAAAGCTTAGATTTATCATTCTTAAGTTGTACTTCATCTTGAGTTGAACATTATCTCGAGCTGAACTTGAGTCTTGAACAAGCACTTGTCTTCTAATGTAGCTCGTGAAATATTCTGAATATTGAAGCTTACAGAAGTGGACCAAGAACTGGACCTAGCATTTCTTAAAGTAAATCACTGTTCTTAACTTAAAGTATTGATACAGTGTCTTGAACATACAAATCAACATGCTACACAAGACATAAATTGTGTTTTTGGCAACACAAAATTTGACAACCAAAGGAATAGGAAACCATAGCACTTACACAGGTCTCTAGGACTTAATTGGGAAGGACCTTACAAGATTATGGGCACAACATGACAAGGATCGTATTAACTTAAGGACATGGATGGACAACCCTTGTCTCACTTATTGAATGCCAAACATTTAAAAATCTACTACTCTTGAGGACTCAAGAAGTTGTCCAACTAGGAGTGCATCAACTGATTGATCTACTCGACTAGAGCGACCTCCCTTCTTAAAGGGAAAAAATATGCTTGGGGGCATTACTACCATTTATTTCAGCTAGAGCAACCTCCCCTCTCAAAGGGAAAAAGGTGCTCGGAAATCTATTATCTTGTGTCTACTATTTTTGTGAATTCTACAATAAAAGAACTTCTCCAGGTCAAGGGAAGAGAGTTTCCTTTTATTATCGACTATCCGAACTATGTGGCCGACTATGGGGGCTTCCCTAGATCCTAGGGAAGAAAGCCTTCCTATCGACTACTCGATCCATTATTAAGTGGTTGGCATACTGATACTCCTCTACTATAAACTCTACATTAAGAGAACTTCCCCAGGTGAGGAGAAGAGATCTTCTTTTAAATTTTGACTATTTGAGCTGTGTAAATCGACTACAAGAACTTCCCTCAATTTGAGGGAAGAAAATCCTTCCTACTACTACGGCCACTATTTTGATGCCGACTTATTGATTCTACAATGTACGATCTACCACTATGTATTTGACTTAATTATGTTGCTCAGCCTACTCGCTCTACTACCCTCGACCTACTAAACTGTACTCGATCTACTAAAACTACTCGAGAACATTGTGCATAGGGATCATGACAAAAAAAATGTTCTTTCATTGATAAAAGGATCATTACAAAAAGAAACCTTAAAAATGTGTTCAAATATAAAAGAGGGTGGTAAGGCTCAGTCCACTTGAGGGGGAAGCTGCTTGGCTTCGACCTCGATGGGGACTAAATCTTCAGGGGTTTCCTCGCCCAAACCTTCCAGGTCAAGTTCGGTATATCTTCCTCTGGCGTCCGTGAGACACCGTTTGTAGCCACGGCTATAATATTGTAACACCCCATACTTTCTATACTCGGGTGTTACCCTTAAACTGTAGAAAGTATTTAGGCTTGTCAGGATCCAGGATATCATCCTCAGATAATTCACAAAGAGACCACCCCTGTAAACCATTTAACTTAACCAATGCATTTCACATTTGGAACATGTCAAGAAGTCGTGTGGACAAATATTCAAAACAAATCTGAGATTGTAACAGCTCATACCCTAATTGTAACTTAAAACCTAATAACTAACCTCTTTAAACATTAAACGATTAGATCAACCCACCTAAAAACATAAATCCATCGTCATAAGTGTTTAACCAGACCCCTTTAAGTGAATCAATGGTTCAGATTTCTCGAAGGATCGCATGGGTCCCATTTTTGAACTGTCGTGTGTGCATAGACCCATGTACACACGATGTACATGGAACCATTGCTGGGTCAAAACCAGCGCTGACCCGATGCAATTCCAAAATGGATGGAATTTCACCCGATTTCCTGCTGCACGCGGGATTTGAAAAAAAAAAAAAAAACCGTCCGCCTGACCTTAAATGGGCCACCATCGTAAGTAATCAGAGCTTTTCTCATTTGATCCAAACCGTCTATCATGATCATAGTGTCCGATCGACCATAACCTAGGTCAAAATTAGCATCGTATGGACTGGTGGAATGCTCAAGTTATGGATCAACAGGGCCATCCCGACGCAACGCCTGGATGTGAATTTCTTCTGAAACTGCGCATCTTGCTGGAAAATCTGGACGACCAGGTGAGCTCGAAAGCACGCTCTCGCGCACCACGTAAACGCACCGACATCACTCTACTTTTGGTAATGCCACGGCAATGACTCTGGGCGGAAGGAATAATTTCGTTTATGGAAACAACCATCTCCGTTGATCATTTACTCCTAGAAGCCTCCCTCAGACGAATCCTGGACGTCCGAAATAGGGTTAGTAGATATTTTTCTTAGCACCAAGAAAATGACGAGATATGGTAACGGCACTACAATTTTCGGCTACAGCAGGTTGTCTTAATCAAACAGCACTTCTTTCACCAATAGGTGGACCCACATCACTATTAGGCCATATCAGGACCGTCCAGAAGGCCTTGATCTATAGATTAGCCACTCAGTTAAGAAATGTCATTACTGGTAGTCACCTTCCTTACACCGACTGTGAGAACCCACCTTTTGCGTGGGTGGCCCATTCACCCATCCAAGCCGTTCATTGCATAGCCCACCCCCTCTAATAACTAACTGAGTTTAGATCATTGATCCCTACACAAGATCTGATTTGTAGTGAGGCCATAAGGACAACCTATTCTCTACCGACTTGCGTTAATAACATACTAATCTCAGAGATTAACCATAGAAGGACCTAGAAATAGGAAAGGCTATAGAGAGCCGTGTGTTAGGGCAAATCCCAAGGAAAAGAGAAAGAGAGGAATAGAATGGGAAGATGAGAGAGAGATCTCGGCGCCGCTGGTGCGAGTTGCAGTCTTGGTAGCAGCTCGACTCGGCCCAAGTCGCTCAGTTCTGAGAGAGAAACTGGGAGAGAGGAAGGAAGAAATGAGAAGAGAAATAAGATCAGAAGAAGAAGGGTGAAAGAGGGAAGAAAATGCTGAGAGAATGGGCATGACAGCCACTGAGACGAATTTCCAGTCGTCCGTCTGAGAGCCCTTAGTCACGCAGCAGAATCACTTCACCAGCTCGAATCCTCTACTAGCTCAGGTAATAGAGATCAAAAGCCATCCCTATCTTATATTCGAATCAAACCCATCAATGTCCAACCCTGGTTAGATAATTCTGTTTGTTTCTCTCTCAGTTATTGAAGGAGTACACCACTCGACTGGTGGTGTTCTCAATCCCCTCAACTCGGTTGCGAGTTGAGTGACTCAGCAACATTTCTGGATGGTATAACCTGATCCGACTCCATGACAGTGGTCGGTTTGACCCAATACAACCGCACCATCGAGCATCTCGAGTTGATCTTGGCCACTGCTGGAGCATCACCAAATCGTTGGACAAGTCGACTGAGTCGTGCGGTTTCTGAGTTGGGGACTCACCCACGTTTCTGGTGGAAGGCTGACTCGGTTCGATCCTGTGGACCCTTCCAAATCCAGCCACTCTTCACCTGTAAGAAGACTAGCAGGTATCAAAACCAAACTCACTTCAGTCACAGTTCCATATCTAAACTAGTATGTACCTAATTACCTGACCGAGTCAACTCGGTACTCAGTGGTGAACCGATCCGACCAATTTTATGTTAGTGTCTAACTACTCCAATCACCTGTTGATGATTAGAGAAGCCTGGGTTTTAGTGGGTTTTCAATCCCACCTTATAGGTGGTGGAACTCTTGGATTCACTCGACTCATTACTGATTGAAAATCCCGACTGAGTCAACTCAGTCCCGACTCACTAGTGTTTATAACAATTCCCCCAGGTACAAGTCAGCAACTATTCTACCTTAGAAGGCATTCCTATGTACCCGCAATCTGTTCAATCAAGTAAGTAAAGGTCTAAGTTTATATAGCTAATAAATTGTTGAAATTAGAAGTTTTACTCTACACTTGCTTGAATCTTAAGATCCTTGCATCCACATCTCACGACAAGAGGGACTTCTGATCTAGGTGTGGAGCATCCCACATAGCTTCTTCCATTCACTAATTTCCATGTGGATTAACTCTCTAATGTATAGAATCATTAATTCCTAGTTATCTTGACTTTCTTGGATTAATTGTTTTAATATCATGCTTCCTTAAAATTATGTGCATGATATATTGTCTTATAAACTCTATGTCACATTTATAATTATTTGCCTATGAATATAACTCTGTTAGACATATTAAGAAAAGAAAGCTTCTACACTAGATTATCTGTGAATTGGGTAGTGAAATATTACCTTCATGACTTTGTCTATTATCTAATCTCTAATTTAGTTGGCACTATCATGTGGATAGTTCTTAAGATATGGCAAATGGGAATTTATTTACATATAGTGTACAAAGGGATGATGGGAACTCCATCTTTCATAATTATTATTATTTTTGCTATGAGACAAAGTTCCTCTCGTCATCTTTAATTCATGAATATAACTCTAATGAGTCTGACTTGAGCTTTACAAAGTCCTATTTCATTATACATTGTGAGTAGTATGAAGAAGGATTATGGGAAGAGTCTTTAAGGGACATAGAAGGACTCTTAGATAATTCAAATGATATGACCTCGCTTGTAAATATACATGATATGCGGTGAGCCCTCCTTGAATGTAAAGAAATTATGGAAATCCATGTGGAATGTAGAGTTGGATATCTCCTATTTGAAAATTGAAAGTCATTCCTATTCTATCAAAGTAATGTATATATGTGTCATGGTGCATAACATTCACGCATGACATGTGAGCTTTTTCGAGTGCTTAATGTAAGCCACATTCTGCTCGATTTACTGTAGATCAGTTGAATGACCAGAGTTGTGCATTTGAGTCACTTTGGGTGCTCCTATTTTACATGAGGCTTTTCCGGAATTTTTACTCCTCCTCGGGCATACCCCGGGTATTTTTCCAAGAGAACATCCTTGGGTGCACTCACCTTCATGGCCTTTTCCAAGTAGTCTACCTACCACGGGCGGTCCTTTATTTTAACAGCTGGATTGCATACCCAAATCTGTGACTTAAGCATACATCCATACACACATACATTCATTTATAATTTCATGATCAGTGATCTTCTTGTAATTTGAATATGTTGTATATGTATTTGTATTACCTTATGAATTATATATGAATTGTTAATCTATTTTGGAATGATGTGTTATGGCTGAATTTATTAGGGAAATTCCCACTGAGTTTTCACTCACCCAATAGTTCGGTTGCACCAAACAGATGCAGGATTGATAACAGGTGGAGACCCCTATGACGGGATTCCAGAGACGGCTGAGGTGAAGTTTGGTAAGGAGAGTTCTATGTGAATGTTGTTAAGCCATTGGAGCTCTAGGATTTACTTGCTTTGTATTTCAGATTTTGTGTTTTTTTTGAGTTATAATAAAATATTTCCCTGTTGTTGGATTTCATTTTGCTCCCACTTAAATGTATTAAACTTCCGCTTTTGTTACTCTTGATATCCTTAGTTTATGCAATGTTGCCTTACTCCATATTATGAGATTTGCCGCTATTTAGATGTATGTTAGTCCATTTTATAACGTAATACTCGGGTCTCTATGAGGAGCGACTATCCTCGGGTTTTGAGAACCAGGGTGTTACAAGTTGGTATCAGAGCTAGTTTGGATAAACTTGGCCTTGGGAAATGATCTTATACAAGCCTTAAATTTCTCGAGTTAGGTTGTTTGAATTTAGAATGTTGAACTTAGTTCAATTCCATGAGACTTAGAAGAGTTTTAAGAATGTAGAAAGCAAAACTTAAGTTCCCATAAGAGTTATTAATTAGTCATTTGAATGTATGCAGGACTCCCTTAGAATAAGAGAGAATTGGAAATATAGAAATTTCAACTCTAAACTCCCTTGAAGGCTTTGTTTAAACCTTAGACTTCAACTTACGTAGAAATCCCTAAGAATGGGGAGGAAATGAGGATTTAGAAACCCAATATTTTAGGTTCCCTAGCACATGGTTTGGATAGCTACAGAACTTGGAAATGATCCAAGTTTCCCTTGGAGATTTCAGATATTAGTCATTTGAACTTAAAAATTAAATTTAAGTTCCCTTTGGAATTAATAGGATAGCCACTTGAATTTATCTAGAATTCCTTTATAGTAAGGAAATTGTGAACTTAGAGACTCAAAATTTTTAAGTTCTGTAGAAATTTGTTGAATAACCATAGAACCTAAAAACAAAAACTAAGTCCCCATTATAAATTATTAGAATAATTAACCAAACTTAGAAACTAAATGTAGATACCCAAACTTAAGTTTCCTATGGAATTGATAAGATAGCCATTAGAATTCATATAGAACCCCCTTAAAGTTTGGAACAATTTTGAAAATAGAGAGGCAAAATTTTAGGGTCCTTAGAAAATTTGAGATTTAATTATTAGAACTTAGAAACCAAACTTAGGTTCCCTTTCAAAAATAAAATAAAATAAAATAAAATTTTGTTGACTAACCACTCAAACTTATATAGAAATCCTCTAGATGTATAGAGAGTTTGAGAACATAGAAACCTAAATTTAAGTTCCCTTGAACTCATTAGGGTAGCCATTCAAACTTGATTGGAATTACTTGGGAAATTGTGAACATAAAAACACAGAACTTTAGGCCCCAAAGGAAAGTTCAAGTTTAGATGTTTGAATGTAGAAATTAAAATTTGATTCCCAGCACTGGATCCCATACTCACATTAGGTTTCATAGATATACACTCACTCATGTCAACACCCTTAATTCAACTATACTAAGTTGTAAACATCTCGTTCTTTAACTAACAAATATTTCTATCCATAACAGCATTACTAGTCGGATAGCTATCTTATGAAACTTGACTTTCAATTCAAGTAGGTACACTGATTCCACGTTTCTATGCAAATTGAATTCTGTTATAATATCCTTCTTAAGCATAATAAACTAAGAATACCGTTAATTGAATGATCGTAATCTTGGATTTAAGAAACTGTGATTATTAAACGTGAACTGTTAGTTCATTTCATAAGGATCATTCACTTGATTTTAACTAATTAGTTGATGATTCATTTTAGTCTAATTATTATTTTATATGCCATTTAAAGTGGGAACCACTGTGCATGTTTTAGATTACACATGACATGTTTTACAATTTCTGAATACCTGTGTATCATTCACCACTAGAGTATCAAAGGTGTTTTCTTATCCAACTTAAAGTATGCATTTAAATTTGACTTTCCACTATCCTTTGTGACATTGAGTTGAAGCTTGCCAATTGAATACTATGATCATTGGATATTTTCATTACAACTGCCCCATAAATATTCACCCCGTTTGGTTGTCTAAATATAGAAATCAAACTCAGTTCCCCATAGAAAATTTTAGGGAAGACATTTGAATTTATTTAAAGTTCCCTTAGAGTTAAGGAAATTTTGAACATCGAGACACAAATTGTAGACCCCTTAAGAAATTTCAGGTTTAGTTTTAAAAAAAAAAAAAAAAAAATCATAAAATTTCATGGAATTGAAAGGTCCATACGATGCTAATTTTGACCTAGGTTATGGTCAATGGGACACTATGATCGTGATAGACGGTTTGGATCAAATGAGAAAAGCTCTGATTACTTACGATGGTGGCCCATTTAAGGTCAAGCGGACGGTTTTTTTTTCAAATCCTGCGTACGGCGGGAAATCAGGTGAAATTCCATCCATTTTGGAATTGCATCGGGTCAGCGCTGGTTTTGACCCAGCAATGGTTCCATGTACATCGTGTGTACATGGGTCTGTGCACATGCGGCGTTCAAAAATGGGACCCACGCAATCCTTCGAGAAATCTGAACCATTGATTCACTTAAAGGGGGCTGGTTAAACACTTATGACGATGGATTTATGTTTTTAGGTGGGCTGATCTAATCGTTTAATGTTTAAACAGGTTAGTTATTAGGTTTTAAGTTAGGATTAGGCTATGAGCTGTTACAATCTCAGATTTATTTTGAATATTTGTCCATAGGACTTCTTGACATGTTCCAAATGTGAAATGCATTGGTTAAGTTAAATGGTTTACAGGGGTGGTCTCTTTGCGAATTATCTGAGGATGATATCCTGGATCCCGACAAGCCTAAATACTTTCTACAGTTTAAGGGTAACACCCGAGTATAGAAAGTACGAGGTGTTACAATCTACCCTCCTTAAAGAGAATCTCATCCTTGAGATTCAGTGCTTCTAAAAGAATTGGGGACAATTATAATGTAATTTACGGTGATTCTAAGCATTCATTATTTTCCTACGAAGGTTGTTTGTATGTACAAATATATACCACTAATGGCCAGAATTTGAGGTTGTTACAAATACATCGCCTCCTCCTCAGCTTGCACCTTTGAAGCCTTATACTCCTCCACTGCTGCCACCCGAGCTGATGGGATGGAAGCCTCGACTTCGGCCAGCTCGACCATGACCTCTTCAGCCTTAGCTTCCACCTCGGCCCACTCCCCTTCGGACATTGAGAGGCAAGCTCTCAACTCTTCTGACACAGCCCATAGCCTAAACTCAATCTAGTGGGTTCGTCTAGCTGGATCTTCAAAGCTTCTTTGTCAAGCCCCAAACTCGAAAACCGGGCTCACAAAATTTCTGATCGCTGAATCTGGTGCCGACAGCCTCCATAGTACCCCATTCTCGACTCTCAGCACCCATACGCCAGATTCTGATCTTAGGATCTTACAAGGAGGATTTTCCAACATACATTTATCTCATAAGAAGCATAACCACAAGTTTACCCAAATTACAAAGGCAACATCATCATCACATATCCACTAATATAAACGGTTGAATACAATGTTGAAAGGAAAATATATATATATATATCAAAAATCAAAGCTCCAGAAGACAGCTGCACGTGCCAAGCTCAACGCTACTGTGACCTAACGACATCTGCACGCATCTATCGTGCATAAGCTTATAAAAAGCTTAGATGATGGTGAAACTGTGTGCTCAAGGTAATTGTCAAGTATGCAATATCAGAGCAATACGGAAACATGCTGGTATGTTCATAAATACCATCAGCCTTATCCAGGCTATGCGATGCAAAAACATAATAAACCAGTACCATATATTGAGGAAGCAATGTAGATCAACTATGCAATGCGGAGACATAGTAAGTCAAATATCATATACCGAGGATGCAATACAATATGCGGTGCGAATGAAATGACCATGCTGGAGTGTGAAGTCGGGATGATAATACGTAGTGTCATAAGTTATGGGGTCCATCACAGGGGACTTCTATCCAAACCAGTCCCATACCTAATTTGGATAGATAGACTCAATGTGGTAAACTCCTGACCTCAGGTTGGTTGTGCCCCCAACCGAAATCCTGGTCATTGCAAAGGTACACTGTAACATCCTGGATTTTTGCCAACCTGGAGATAGTCGTCCTTAGGCAATGGTCGATCCTAACACCCCTTTAACTTGTCAGAACTCAATCTTAAAGTCTAAAATCGCTTTTTAACCCCTTTCCTTCACAAATCTCACCTTTCACCACCTCGTTCTTTAAATCTTTCTAAGTACTTACATATTAAACACTAATCTTAAAGTTTAGGTGATGAAGAACAATACTTAAACTACAAATTACTGTAAATAGTAAATACATAAATAAAATGGGCTTTTAACCATTACCCTTATGGAACCCTACAAAACGAATAGGTTATTTGGAACATTAGCCTCTCCTGCCCTAGGACCTTCTTCTGTTGTAATTAGGGCATGATTCAGTTGAGTATTAATAACTTGGATCACTTTATATACAAACTACAAAGACCCAAGTATCACCTCAGACAGAAATCTTATAGGACTAAATCCTTTAGAAATTAGACAAAGTTAACGAAGTGCTAAACTAGATCACATACGAAATCCGTACTAATCACTCTAAATCCGCTCTGTAAGACCCAAAACTTGTAGAATCAGTGATGCTAGGTTACCATAAAATCTTAGAACAATCTCATTACCCAGCTGCTCTCGAGAGCATCACAAAACTCCGTATCGGATCTGGACTGCACGTCGAAAGTCTGATTAATACGAAGTTATATAATTAAGACCACCTTACTGGGCTTGACAACCATCTCGGAGATCAAATCCAGATAGTGTCTCATGGTTATTCGCTCGAGCCCGGAGCGAGGAGTGTGAGAAAGCCTAGGTTTCTTTAGAAATTAAATTAAATTTAAGTAATCTGAGACTTGATGTTTGTGGGCCAAATATAAGCAATCAGACCGTCGAAATCTGACCCAAATACACCCTTGGATCAGGAAACATTTCTCATACATGTCTGTGTACTTGTAACCCTGATCGAGACTCTGTGACCATTTAACTGAAACTGGTCCGTCATGTGAGATCTGGAAACCCGATTGGAATAAAAACTTAACTCGACCTAGATCCATAGTCAGTGAGCTTAAGTCCGACCTTTGGCTTAAGGGGGGCTCCAGAAGTGCTCCGTTGAGCTGGAACAGATGCCCTTTGGACATAACCTAAGTATACCTTGACCCTGGGTCTATTTTAGAGAGTTTTGGGCCTATATAAGGACCTTAAACGCTCTCTCATTCTCACCATATGAATTTGAGAAAACCTAGGAGAGGGGAGAGAAAAGAGAGAGAAAGTGAGAGAAAGTGAGAGAAAAGTGAGAGATTCTTCTTAGCAGTTGTTCTGCTAATCCACGTGCTTCTTTCCTGCTATCAAATCGTCATTCCAACAATTCTAACTTTATTCTTAGGTAAGAAAGACCTAACCCTAACTTGTTTTAGGGTTTCCATTGATGCTAGTAGTTTGATAGCTAACCTAGCTTGTATTACAGGTTGATATTCCATGTATACGAAGAATTAGAGTCTTTGTTGAGTTAGTTACGCTTTTACAGCGTCAGGTGCAGACTTTAGACGTATAGGTTACGGTTTTCAAAGCTTTCAATGTCAGATAATGATAGATTTATAATCTGGATGCGATTTCACATGTACAATGCGATGTTCGTTTTACGTTTCAATTACGTATGCAAATTATGGAGTATAGTGTATTCTGTATATTTGTAGAAAATACCGTATACGTGTAAATTGTGAAAGTATGTTTACCATGATAAATCACTGTATGTACATGTTATATATCAGTGTAATACTTGCTCAGTGAAAGAATTCGCCCTAATACATGTTTTTGCTAATCTACGTTATGTATGTTAATAAGTGTATTCTAAGTGTTTATGAAAATGCTTGTAAGAGTAAGTGCTTAGATGATTGTGCTTTAGGTAGGTGTTGAGATAGGATTCTCAACTAACTTAGAGATGTATACGATTTCCTCCATGTTGGTTGTTTAATTTAATCGCTTACTATGAAATATATGTGTTTGTATTTCTTGTTTATATTGTGCTTTGTAACATGCTTTATGACATGCTTGTTAACATGCTTGAATTAATTTGTTTATTCTGCTTTACTCTACATGCTTCTGGTTAAGGATTGATTGTGATTGGGGCTATAATTATGTTCAGACAATCGGTAATAGACTTGAGTTCGTGGTTGAGATTCATTTGCTACGTAAGATGTGTTTGACGAACCCGAGTCATACTTCGGTTGGCGACAGTGGTTAGGCCACGCGAAGTGCTTATGCATTTCATGTCGTTCAGCTGGTTGTGCGCTCGTGCTAGTCTGGCTCGTTAAGTAACCCGATCTGTCTAATGTATGTTCACCATGTTTGGATGTTACTGCTTGAACCTACGATACCAAACTTACCAGTATAACCCTGTTAACCTTGGTACCTCGATCTGCTAAGACTCATGAGTCGAGCATGGTGGTATAGGACACCGTGGTAGAGCTGTCAGCCTACGATGGGGCCACGAGCCTCCCCATAGTGACTAGTGAGCAACTCAGACTCGTGAGCCGAATACAGTGGTATGGGACGCTGTATTTGAGCTGTCGACCTACACTGATTGGTGACGAGCCCTTTGTAGTGACCTCGAGCATACCCTGAATCTGCGGAGAGGCTACGAGCCTTCCCGTAGTAACAGAGTATAAACTAGGCCTGTATTGATAAAGTGATGGGGGAGCGGTGAAACCAGTGCGTGCAATAGCCCTAGCAGTCCTTTATGGTGACCTAGAACTGTATCATCGTATGAGATTATCTAGGACTGACGACCCTAGAATGGATCATTGTTTAGGAATTATATAAGGAAAATACCTTAGTTTTCCAATACTGCTGTATGGAAAGGACTAACAACAACTCGGTAATCATGTTCATACCGCATTGCATGTGCCTGAAAGATGTGGAGCACTGAGGAATGAAAGCATGATGCGAACATAAGATGGTGTCTGTCATGCCCCAAACTCGAAAAACGGGCTCACAAAATTTTCGATCACCGCATCCGGTGCCGACAACCTCCGTAGTACCCCATTCTTGGTTTCCAGCGCCCATACGCCAAATTCCAATCCTGGGATCCTACAAGGAGGATTTTCAGTATGAATTTTTTTTGTAATGAAGCTTAACCACAAGTATACCCAAATTATAAAGGCAACATCATCATCACATATCCACTAATATAATCATTTGAATACACTGCTGAAAGGGAAATACATATATCGAAATCAAAACTCTAGAGGACAGCTACGTGCTCCAAGCTCAACGCTGCTGCAACCTAACGCCTCCTGCATGCATCTATCGTGCATAAGCTTACAAAAGCTTAGAGGGTGGTGAAAGTGTGTGCACAAGATAAGTGTCAAGTATACCATAAAGCACATAAATCATACATCATCGGGATAAGCAGAAATACTAACAAGATCATGAATCATATGACATCAGAGTAAGTGGAAGTATACTGGTAAGTCCATGAATGGTATCAGCTGTACCAAGGCTATGCGATGCAAAACATAATAAGACAATAACATGTGCTGAGGATGCAAAGTAATATGCAAATCCTGACGAGCCACGAATACCATCAATCTCATCTACGCCATATAAGCGCAAAAACATAGTAACCCAAAATGCTAAGTACTGCGGATGCAATTTAATATGCAGTGCGAATGAAATGACCATGCAGGAACGTGAAGTCGGGATGATAGTACGAAGTATCACAGGCTATGGGGTCCATCACAAGGGACTTCTATCCAAACCAGTCTCATACCTAAATTTGGATAGTCAAACACAATGTGGTAAACTCCTGATCTCAGGTTAGTCGCGCGCCTAACCGAAATCCTAGCCATGTGATGGTACACGTAACAAATAGTTACGCACCACCAACCCGAGTGGATAGTGAATGAATGAATGAGTATGCAACTCCTGCTCACAAAATCCACATATCAGTACAGTTCATCTTTGGGATCATCACCGGGGTCTATTACACTCGACACCGACTGCCTCCTCCCTAGCTGCACAGCCGAGCGGAATAGACCTCACTATCCGCCTGACCAGTAGTCTGCCAATACCTACCCGGCTCGTCGATAGCAGACCCATTTACGAGCTGGTCATACTCAGCTTAGTTTATAGCCCCCTCACTCGGGCGGATAAGGCCACACCCCCTCCCAACCGACCACGACACAGTGAGAGATGCAGCCTATTGGTATTCGGCACTCGGGCGCTCATGTTCCACTCGGTCCAGATATTGGGGCTACTCCTGGCCTCGGAGGTTCTGGGATTTTCACCCAAGGACATCCTAAGTGCCCATAGTGCTAGAACCAAATATTTCCAGTGTCCCATCTAGCCATCCACGATGTGCCTGTGGAGGCCACGGCCCTGATGTCGCTAGGGCATATAATGATCAAGTCACACATATGCGAGATGAATGAGTCACAATATCCAGTCATGCAGCAATCCTGTGCGTACGGCGCGATAATGTAGGCACTCCGTCTCATAAGGAGTCCCGTAAATAGTCTGTCCAATGGCGTATGTTATGATCAAAACATTCCTCATATCAGGCATACATATGATGCGTATGGGCATGAATCATGGAGTTATACTAAGCATGTTATATGGTGATAAACAATCCTCACAATGAAGATGGGCCTTGATGGCCTACAGATAACAAGTATGGGCCTATTAATGGGCCCTAGGGAGAGTTATAATGCGTACATTTAACCAACATTATTCTTACAATGTGGACGTCAAACCAACATTGCTCCCAAGGCATGGCCTGCCATAACATCATTATTTGCGTTATAGTGAAATCACACATTACATCGGGTGCACGTTCCTCACACTGAGCCACATATACACCACATCGGGCCTAACCATACGGGCCACAAATACATCAAGATGGGCCTCATCACATGGCTGAGAATATATCACAATGGCCTCTACCCATGGGCTCCAAATACATCACAATGGGCCTTCAGCCATGGGCCTTAGATGCATCAAATGGGCCGCATCATATGGGCCTTATATAAATCAAGTGCTCCACATCAATGGGCCTCATAGTAGGTGGGCCTATACCTTCCAAATGGGCCCACCAGATGGACAACATGGATGCTCAGCACATACATTGAGTGGGCCGCACGTCCAGCGAACTGGACGGCGTGGCTAAAACATACATCAAGGTGGGCTCCCACCGTGGATGGACGGTGTGTGGATACAACACATGCATCATGGTGGGGTCCACATGAAGGCCCACCATCTTGTATATTATACATAATATAATGTATAATTTATATATAGTATATATACAATATTATATATAATATAATATATATATATACATATATTTACGTGTACACACACTCACACACACACAGGCTCACACACACATCACAATGGGCTCCACCGTCCGTCTGGATGGTGGGGATGAAACACAGACATCACAGTGGACTCCACCATCCACCTGGATGGTGGAAGCAAAACACATACATCTCTGTGGGTCCCATGTGGGGCCCACCATAATGTAAATTTGACATCCAACCCATTGGTAAGGTCATGCGGACCTGGATGAACAGGAAAAACAAATTTCATCTTGATCCAAAACTTCTATGGACCCAAAATGGGTTTCAATGGTATACGCTCAATCCCACTGTTTCCTCTGACGTGGGCCACCTGAGCCTTGGATATGGCTGATTTTTGGAGGACGGCCCGATGCCACAGGGGCCCACAATATGAACCGCTTAGATAACAGATATACATCACAGTGGGGCCCACAGCTGGAGTCGTGGGACCCTGCTGGTCGTCCGTCAAAACGTAGCAGCGTCCTGCTGCTGCGCCAGCAGCAGCAGGCACTACCTCTTCTTTTTTTTTTACTTGTTTCTTTTTTTTGAAAACGTGGTATTTTCACAGTTTTTCACATGTAGGGCCTACATTGCAAGAATCCGCCTCGTCCACTACTTCCCACAGTCCATAACAAATCCATCAAGCCCAATATTGGGCATGTTTTGGCGTGTAGAAAAATTAAAATGTGTTTCAATGGTGAAAAATCACTATTTCCAAAGGTATGGCCAGCCCGAAAGTCAGATTGACTTCCTTTTTCGGTTCAACGCCTAAAATGGGCTTGAGAACGGAGTGGACGGCGTGGATTCCATTTATGTATCGAGGTGGGGCCTATACAAGTGGCCCACCCCATTGCTTCCTACCAAGCTAATATTTGTGTTTTCATTTTAGTCCAGGGACGTCCCTAGACGTCTGGGCGTCACACATGCTCAAGGTGGGCCCTACTCAGGTGGGCCACCAAATGGATAAATGGCATGTATAAAACATACATTAAGGTGGGTCCATCCAAGTGGGCCACATGACCACCTCATCACACACAAAGATAAATAAATAAATAAATAAAAAGAGAGGGAGAGAGAGATAGAGAGGGAGATGGGACACGCATGATGGAGGGCTCCGCCACTATGAGCCCTCCCTTACAATCAATCGTACATCAAGTGGGTCCCATTACTCGTGGGCCCATCAAATTAAAAATCAACGGTGGAGATCCTTTCTCCACCAAAATGGAAGGTCAAGATGACCCTATTCATGTAAGAAAATAAACATCATGATGGGGTCCATGGACAATGGCCCCATCATGGAATGATCATGAAGATCAAGGTGGGCCATCGGCCACATCTAGGGTCCCAAGTGAGATCCGTACCATCAATCGGTAAGCCTCACTTGGCCCTTCATCATAAAAATGAAATCTAGGCCTATGGACAACACCCACCTTTCGATCTAATCGGTCCGTTGGAATACCTATCTTCTTGTGCTCCTCTTTGACGGAAGAGATGAGAAATGGAAGGCTAAGATAATGGATTTTTTGGATGGAAAAGGTGGGCCTCACATATGCACTTTTCGCTCCATGGGAAGAGCTTGGACATGGGTGCTCTTTGCTTAGAATTATGAAGGAAAAGAGAGAGAGGTGTGGTAGTTGTAAGAGAAGTGATGGGAGATGGGTGATGGATGTGAGTGATGGGTGAGGTGATGGATTGGTTGACTTTTGTGGTTGCTTTACTTGTGGAGAAAGAAAGCATGGGGGTGCTTTGTACTTGACATGAGGGGTGATTGATGGGATTGATTTGACATGTTGTAGAGATTCTCTCGGGATCATAAAAGCGTGGCGTTTCTTCGAAATAAACGTCGGCCCATATCTTCTGGCTCGAGTATCGGATCGGTGCGCGAGTCGCGGTGTTGGAACTGCGGCGATGGTACGGTCGCAATGATACTGGTCTCGAATTAAGCCGACTCAATTCTAAAGAATACGACTTAAGGTCGATCGCAATCGTCGGTTATCAGTCGCAGATTGCCAGACTTCGATGGAAAGGATCGCGGGATTCAACGGAACAGTACGAACTACGATACGAGTCTTACAGTGTCGCACGAGGGAGTATGTTAGCGAGGGCATGCTTCATTATCGCATCTCATCCTTGCATTAATTACAGTAATTAGAAATGTTGATGGTACTACTTTATCATTATTGCTTGACTGAATTGATAACATGTTAACCTATGCTTTATTGTTCCACTGAGTTAGCTACTCACTCCCACATTACGGGACGGTGTTCTAGACACCCACCAGACATTGTCTTAGTTGCAGGTATTGACGAGATGCAGGAGACTGAGCCTGATTACTATGATGATTAGGATAAGTTCTCCTACATGCAGTTCTCTGGAGGCTACGGTTAGGCCATTCAGATGACGGGGCTACAGGGTGTACTATTCTAGTTGTACCATTTTTGGCACTTTGACTTTTGAAACAAATACATGTATATGGTGACTCAACAAGGTGTTCATACTCTGGAGACCGATTATGACGTTTTTGGCTTTCTATCCATTTATATAAATCTTTTAGTCTTCCGCTTGCATTTTATAACTTGATTTGGAGTATGAATTACTGTTTTGGTATAATCCCACTCATGATTATTGCACTATCACAAACAACATTCAATCATAAGCATTTCTGTTGCATAAGTGATGTTTTGGAACTCGGGTGTTGAGTACTACTCGACCCCCGATTTTCAGGGCGTTACATACACATAACAATTAGTTGCGCACCACCAGCCCGAGTGGATAATAAATGAATGAATGAATGAGTATAATGCTGAGTACGTGACTCCTGCTTAGTAAGTCCACATATCAGTATCATACATCTTTGAGATCATTACCGAGGTCTAGTACACTCCACATTGGCTGCTACCTCCCTAGCCGCACAGCCATGCAAGTGGAAAAGAACTCACTACCCACCTACCAGTAGCATACCAATGCCTACCCGGCTCGTCGATAACGAACCCATTTGGGAGCTGATCAAACTTAGCCTAGCTTACAACCCCCTCACTCGGGCGAATAAGGCCACACCCCCTTCCAACCGACCATGACACAGACCTACTAGTATTCGGCACTCGGGCATTCATGTATATCCACTTGGTCTAGATGTTGAAGCGTCTCCTGGCCATGGAGGTTTAGGGACTTTCGCCCACGAACATCCAATGTGCCTAGATGCTCAAACCAATCATTTTCGGAGTTCCATCTGGCCATCCACAATATGTTTGTAGAGGCCACAACCTTGATGTAGCTAGGGCGTACGGTGGTCATATCATAAAATGCGAAATGCATGAGTCATACCATCTAGTCATGCATCAAACCTGCGCATACTACGCGCTCATGTAGGACAACTCTGTCTCTCAGGGAGTCTCATAATAATCTGCCCAATGGCATGTGCTATGATCAATCACTCCTTATGTCAAGCATACATATGATGCACATGGGCATGGATCGTGGAGCTATACTAAGCATGTTATATGATGATGATGTACTCTCCTCATATCAAGGATGGGCCTAAACAACCTACTCATATCAAGAATGGGCCTAACGAGGCCTAAGGGAAGGCCACAATGTGGACATTTAACCATCACTGCCCATCAATGTGGACATTTAACCAACATTGCTCCTAAGGAGTGATCCTCATAGGGCCAAACATATAATGGGCCCATGGCCTCACACAAGGGCCTAATATACATCACCATGGGCCTCACACAAGGGCCTAATATACATCACCATGGGCCTCACTCAAGGGCCTAATACACATCACGAAGGGCCTCACTCATAGGCCACATATGCATCATATTAGACCTCACTCATGGGCCTCATATACATCATAATGAGCCTCATTACTTGGGTCGCGTGTACATCTCATCGGACCTCAAACACGGGCCTCATATACAATAGGTGGGCCTCACAAACAACAGTGGGCCTCACACATACATAGTAGGCCTCCTATACAACAGTGGGCCTCTCACACAAGCCTAATATACATCACAATGGCGACTCACACAGGCCTAATATACACACAATGGGCCCCATCACCTGGCCCTCAAATGCACCACGATGGACCTCATCACTTAGGCCCAATAAACATCACATTGGGCCTCACTCATGGCCACATAAATATCACATTGGGTCACAAATACATCATATTGGGCCACACACAAGGGCCCATGGGTTAGGCATAAGGGATAGGCAGTGAGCTTACAATACATGCATCAAGGTGGGCCTAATGGGGTAGCCCATAACTCAGGAAGAACGGATGGGCAGCTTGGATATACAACGCATTCATCAGGGTGGGTCGCTGCCTTGGACGGTGTGAATACACAACACATATATCGTGGTGGCCCCACGCCCCATAGACAGTGCGGATATAAATCATGGTAGGGCCACGTCCAGGGATTGATGGCATGGATAAAATATGTACAGCATGGTGGGCCCATGTCTAGCCCGATAGATGGTGTGAATATACAAAACATCAAGATGGGTCCCACCCATCCAGCAAACGGACGGCGTGGAGGAGACCCATACATCACGGTCGGTCCCACATAACACATATATCAAGGAGGGCCCCACCCAGCAGAACGTCCAGATGGACGGCTAGATGGAACAGATACATCATGGTGGCCTCACACCACTCGTCCAGATGGACGGTGTGGATATAGAGTATATACATCAAGGTGGGTCCCACCATCCAGCAAACTAGACGGTGTATATGTAACCCACAGAACTTGGGATGTCAATACAGTAGCTATATAGCCGGTGTGAGACTCATCAGCCAATCCGTTCAACAGGTGGGTCCCACGTGGGGCCCACCACATGCATATATATATATATATCATATGTATATATTATATTATATTATATTATATTATATTATATTATATTATATTGTGTATATAATATAATATAATATAATATAATATTATATATACATATGATATATATATATATATATATATTGAAGGAGCCAGCATCCAGACCCTGGACACTATATAGACGGTGTAGGATATAACACATATTTCAAGTTGGTCCCACTCCCATATGTGCCACACGTGTGGGATGGGCCCACGTCCAAACATATGGACAGTGTGATATAAGCACATACATTATGGTAGTGGGGTCCATTTCCCAAACGGACAGACGATTTGGATACATCCTCGTGATCAAGCCCATAGAACTTGCTGACATCAATGCAGCAATTGCTACTACGTGGGACCCACCATCCAAGGTCTAGATGATGTGATCCAACACGTAACAAGGTGGGTCACATGTGTGGGCCCCAATAGGTCAACATCAAGCTTACATTTGTGTTTTCCTACCATCTGGGCCTGTCCAGACAGGCAGGTAGTGGGCCTACCGCTGGACAGGCAGCATAGTGGGCCCCATCATGTGAACGGTATGGATATAATGCATGGATAATAGTGGGGTCCAATAAGGTGGGCCACACAGCCCCAGAATCAAGCCGATATTTGTGTTTTCCCTTTATCTTACCTGGCCCAAAAATGGGCAGTAAGGTGGGCTCCATAAACTGGACGTCCAGAAATTTCTGGATAGCCTGGATTTTGCTGATCATATTAAGTGGGCCACACACATCATCATCATCACCATGAAAGAAAGAGGGAGGGAGGGAGAGAGAGAGAGAGAGAAATGGTGGAGATGGGAGGAGCCCCGCCATTATGAGCTCCTCTATGTACATGCATACATCAAGATGGGTCCCAAATCATGTGGGCCCTAAATCAAAAATCGAGATCTAGTTCTATGAACACCCACCGATTTCGCTCCTTCTTGGCTCCTTAGACTCTTAAACTCCTTGGCTTTCTCTTTGATGGTGGAAGATGAAGATTGAAGGGTGGAGATGAGAGATCTTGGGGTAGGGAGTGGGCCACACATGACTCTTCTCATGGAAAGCTTGGACGTTTCCTCTCTTTGGTAGCTTGGAATGGAGTGAGAAATGAGAGAGAGAGAGAGAGAGAGAGAGAGAGAGGAATGGTGTTGTAAGAAGAGATGACATGGAGGGTATGGTGCTTGTTGACTTTTGGGATAAGAGGAGTAGACTAAGCATGGGTTGCTTTGACTTGGTAAAGAGAGAGGTATGGGTAAGTGATGGGTTGTGATGAGATGTACTTGACTTTATTGATGTGATTGATTTGATAGATTCTCTTGAATTTTGCAAATGTGTGGTATTTTTTCGAAACATGCATGGGCCCACAACTCCTAGCCTGGGTATCGCATCAGCGTGCAAGAGCAACGTTGGAACTGCGGCGACGGCGCAGTCGAAGAGTACACAAAAGCCGATTACAGATCGTGGGTCGCCGGAATTCGACAGAGAGGGCCACGGGAGTCTGTGGAACGGTATGGTCTAGGATACATGTCTTACATTCTCGCCCTCCCCAGACCTCTGTAGGGCTCCTTGGAGAGCCTCCGCTTGGGCCATAACTGCGTCTCAGGCCACCGTGACGGCCTCGAGCTTTGCAGTTTTGGCCTAAAGGTATGCCTCTGCCTTCTCCCAGTCCTTCCCCACTCCTTAAAATGATCGACGTGTGGCTAAAAGGGCAGCGACGGTGTGGGATAAGAAATAAAAGCAGAGGATAATCAGTTAGAATAGTGAAGAAAAGCATTAATTCGGAAATGACAAGTAAAGGAAAGCTAAACTACCTTGTAGAAGGTGGCCAACAAATCAGTCAATAGGGTCATCAGATGGACGTTCAGAATAGAGGCGATCTCCTGCTCTGGCTCATGCCAAGCTACCCACTGGGTGAGGTGACCCATGTGGTAGCCCGGTGGCATGAGGGCCGACCCACTAGCCTTAGAGGCGTGATGCTTCAAAGCTCCCTCACTTACAATGGCCGAAGTCGGCTGTTCAGCTATGGGCCCTTCAATAGTGGGCTCTGGCCTACCCTCTACGGGGAACGAGGATCTTGCTTGGTGTGATGATGGAGGAACAACAACCCTCTTCTTGGTCATCTTCTTCAGGTTGGTTGGATAAGCCCTTAAAGGAAGTTGGATCCTCTTCGCGGGGCAAGGAAAATCAGTCATTTCTGTGCAATAAAACACTCAAGTTAAACACGAAAGCATAAGATCCAAGCACAGGAACTTGAAAGGAAATTCTACTATCTACGACTCACCTCTCGGCTCGATCAATGCTAAGTTAGATTAGTATAAGGATTGAGGAGCGATTAACGTCCTCTAACTTCTCTTAATAGCATCCTTCAACTTCACTCGGTTAACTTGGCAAAACTGTAGGTCGAAGAGTAGGGGTTGACCCTGTCACGCCCCAAACTTGGAAACCAGGCTCACAAAATTCTCGATTGGCGAATCCGGTGCCGACAGCCTCCATAGAATCCCATTCTCGGCTCCCACCCATACGCCAGGTTCCAATCCTGGGATGCTACAAGGAAGATTTTCAACATTAGTTTAATTCGTCATAAGCATAACCAAAGGCATAACCCACAAACAACAACCAAAAACTCCATTACATTTTCATTATGATAAAAAACTTTACAAGTACAATGAGCCTAAAGGGAAATACAATGATGATATACAAAAAGCTCTAAAATGATCTGCTATGCGCTCCAACCTCAGTGCTGCTGCGTCCCAACGTCACCTGCACGTAACGGTCGTGCATAAGCTTATAGAAAGCTTAGAGGGTGGTGAAAGTGTGTGCGCAAGGTAGTAATGTAGATATGCAGAATCAGAGTAATGCGAAAATGCTGATGAATCCATGAATACCACTAGCCATACTAAGGTTATGCAATGCAAGGCACGAATGATGTCGGCCATACTAAGGCCATGCGATGCGACATGCAACTCAAGCATACAAATCCTCATCTATATCCATATATCAATACAGCTCAAATCTGGAATATCACCGGGGTCTAATACACTCTAGACCAGATTGTCGCCCCATCGCATGTAATAAGGTAAGTGGAAGAGACCTCACTACCCGCTTGCCAATATCGAGCTCGGCTCGTAGATAGCGGACCCATTCCTCGAGCTGGTCAAACTCAGCCTAGCATTGCCCCCTCCTCTCGGGCGGGTAAGGGCGTACCCCCTTCCAACCGACCACGACACAGTGGAAAGCGCGGCCTTCCGGTAATTGGCCCTCGGCGCTCATGCACCCACTTGGTCTAGACGTTGGAGCAACCTCTTGGTACCATAAGGGTTTAGGGACTTTCACCCAGGGATATCTATAGCACCCCATGTAGAACAAGATTTTTGGTATCCAATCCTGCCAACCATGATATGCCTGTGGCCACTACGACCCTAATGTCGCTAGGGCGTACAGTAACCATATCACACGATGTGAATGCATGAATCACACTATCCAGTCATGCAGCAATCTTGCGCGTCTCATGCGCTCATGTGGGGCAACACCGCCTAACCGGGAGCCCCTAAATAATCTGCCCGAAGGCATATGCTGTGATCAGTCACTCCTCATATCAAGCATACATATGATGCGTATGATCATGAATCATGGAACTATATTAAACATGTTATATGGTAATGGATGTTATTTATAACGAAGATGGGCCTAGACGGCCTACAAGTATGGGCCTAATAATGGGCCCTAGGGAGAATCATAATGTGGACATTTAACCAACATTATTCTTCAATGTGGACGTCAAACCTACATTGCTCCCAAGGCATGACCCGCCTAATATCAACACACAAGCCATGGGGAAATCACACATTGCAATGGACCCTAAGGACACCCCGTTGGGCCTCGACCCATGGGCCTTGGATACATGGGCTGCATCATATGGGCCTTATATAAATCAAGTAAGCCACATCAATGAGCCTTATGTACATTGCCATGGGTCATAACCCCTGGGCCTTATATATCAAAGTGGGCCTCAACCACGGGCCACAATTACATCGAATAGGCCTCATAACATGGGCCTTAAGTATATCAGGTGGGCCTCAATGGATGGGCCCTAACTACATCAAGATGGCCTAATCACATGGGCCTCATACATATCAAGGTGGGGCCCACTTGAACTTTAAGTCTCACACATTCACCCCATATCCTAAAACAATCTCGCCGATGGTTGGATGGTTTGGATACAACATACACACCATGGTGGGCCCCATAGATAGATGGTGTGGGTGAGACAATGGGACCCATAGTACTAGCTACTGGAATAGAGAGAGAGGAGAGAGTAGAGAGAGATAGAGAGAGTGAGAGATAAAGCTAGAGAGAGAGATATAAAGAGAGAGAGAGAGAGAAGGCAGCCACATGCCCCCTTTTTTTGTCTTTTCTTTACCTTTTTTTTTTTTCTTGCCAAGGATAAAACAAGGTGGGTCCCATCTTTTTCTTTCTTTTCTTTTTCTTGCTGTAATACAACTACAGAGGTGGGTCCCACGTAGGGTCCACCACAACCTCATGTCTCATATAATATAAGATATTATATATATAATATAATATAATCTATTATATATATAATATAATATAATATATATTATATAACAAACGTCCAGGCCATCCATGGCCTAGACGGTGACGTGAATCAAGGGGAGGCCCCATACATGGGGTGTGGGTCCCACCGTTGATGTTTTCCAACATCCAACCCATCAGTTAGATGCCCCAATCCAGCGTGGGCCGAGGTCTCAAAAATCAAGTCAAACCGTGACTTGTGTGGGCCGCACCAAATACAACAGTTGAGAGGGCTAACCTCCATTGAAAAGCATTCATAATCGTTATTAGGCCCACCGAGATGGGGTTCACAAATCTAGCCCACCCATCGAGGGTGTCCCACTTGAAAGAGCGGTCAGACCAAGCTCCAGCCGCATCCAAGACTTAGGTGGGTCCCACATCAGTTGACACATCACCATTAGCCACCCCACAGGGAACGGTACCAAGACCTCAGTGTAAAACTAGGTATATCCACTCTGCCTGCCAGTTGAGCTTTGGATCTGGGTGTCCAACGAGGGCCCCACATAAACGTAGGCCCCACCGTCCTGGGTGACGGACGATTTGGAGGGAGCGCACCCACCATGGTGGGCCCCGTCAAAAGGGTGGACGGTGTGGATGGGTCTCATGGACCCCACACCCTGCACACACCTCACGCCAGTACACACCCTCTATCAGTGCATCCACTGTCAGCACACACTCCATGACAGTACACACTCCAGGTTAGCCACCCCACTGTCAGTCCACGTTTCACAGTTAGCAACCCCACATCAAGGTGGGTCCCACATGGCCCAACCTGTTTTAGATCAGTCCAATATTTGTGTTTCCCTTTCATCCGGGTGGCCATTTTTGGATGGTCTATACCAAAACAAATAAATTAAGGTGGCCCACTATATGGATGATATGGATGAGATACATACATCAAGTGGGCCACAAGCCATCACACACAAAGGAAAAACAGAGAGAGAGAGAGAGAGAGAGAGAAGGATCAGTGAGGATGGAGGGGCCTCGCCACTATGGGCCCCTCTTGCATACAAATATACATCAAGGTGGGTCCCACATATATGGACCCTTAATGCAACAAAATGAATGAAAAATAAAGATCTAAGATCACCCACTGGCTTCTTCTTGGTTCGATGGAACGCTGGTCTCCTTGTGCTCCTCTTTGATGGGTGAAGATGAGAAATGGATGGCTTGGATGAGAGATCTTGGGATGGAAAGATGGGCCTCACACATGCATTTTTTTCTCTCCATGGGAGGGCTTGGATGTATGGGGATTTCTCTTGCTTGGGAGTGCCTTTTGGAAATGAGAGAGAGACTTGTAAAGGGAGAGAGAGAAACATAGTTGATGGATTGATGGATTTGTGTAAGAGCCTTTTTTGACTTTTGTGGCTTTTGGTGTAAGAAAGGTATGGCTTTGTAAGAATCTTTTTAACTTTGGGGGTTGCTTGGGAATAGGTGAAAGGTGATGTGTACTTGACATGATGAGATTGATTGATGGATGATTGATGTGACATCTCGTAGAGATTTTCTTCGGTTTTCGCACGCGCGGCGTTTTCCTCGCACCGAACGCTGGCCCACATCTCCTGGCCAGAGTATCGCCTCGACGCGCGAGTCGCGAGATCAGAACCGCGGTGATGGTGCGGTCGCTAAGGTACTAGTCTTAGGTTAAATCGATTCAGGTTGACGACATATGACGTAGGGTCGTGCACAAATACCGGTTAAGGGTCGAAGGTTGCAGAAATTCGACCGGGAAGACCGTGGAAGTCTACGGAACGGTACGGTCTAGGATACGAGTCTTATAGACCCTGAGGAAGAGCTGCATAGGACATGATTGATCAATAAACAAAGTTACAAAAATAGAGAAATTTGAAAAATCTACAATTCAACTATTTCCAACCTGGATGGGAAAATTTGGTGGGGACCCGAGTCCACAGCCTGGGTAACTGAGCTGTTAGGGCTTCCCATTCTCCAGACACCCAAAACCATTTGTCCTTCCACCCATTGTTGGAGGATGAGTTCTCCGAGATAAGGGCCTGGCCTTTGTTCTCCCACGCGCTAAAATAATACCAGCTCTGGTTCTTCAGACTAGCCTTCACTTTATACAAGTATATGAATTCATCGCCTGACAACTTGGTAAACCTAAGCTAGTGCCACAGGATATAAGTCCCGAACAAAGCTCTCTAAGCGTTAGGGATGACTTGGCCTAGGGCCAACCTCAGGCGATATGTGACCTCCCGAATGATGCAATGAATGAGAAGTCGGAGACCACACTGCAAGATGACCACGTATATGGCCACCTCACCCTTGTGAGGTTGACTAGGGACTTCGCTAAGCTAAGGAGCTCGGAGTACTACAGATTAAGGAATTTGATACTCTGCCTTAACCCGAGCCTGGTCGGAATCGCTTAGTCGTGGCCCAAAAGGGAAGATATCCAAGGGTTGTTCTGCAGCAGGCTGAGCTGCCGCCCTTACAATTGGATCAGACTCACCCTCATGTCCTTTTAGCACTGGAGATAGTGGTTCAGAAGGAGTGTCCAGTTGGGAATCCACACTCCTTGGCTCAGACTCGTCGTGGAACGCTCCCGACACTGATACTTTATCAGAAATATCGGACATTCCGACCAAAAGAAATAGAAAATGAAGAGGAAGGGAAGAATGACTGGAGTAGGGGACTCAAAGAAATAGAGCTCACTGAAGAAGTGGATTCTGACTTACCAAAAATCACTTAGTCTAGTGGTTTGGAAGAACAACAAGAGTAGAAAATGCAAATAGAGTGATTTCGGGCTATCCTCCCCCTTTTTATAGACTCCTCGGCTACGATCATTGATTGCCCGCATTCAATGTCGCAACCCGAAGAGGTGTTACAACTCACGCCATCCTCCTCGTGGCTGTTGTTGGTTCGCGAGCCGACCCGACTACGGAGGTACAGACACGTGTTTACACGTTATTAGCCGAGAACAGAAGAGGCATTGTTTCAGTGCATGTCTCCTCGAGTGACCTGTCCCAACCATTGCCAATCTCCCTCGATCTCCAAGCACGACCTCCACAACCACCTTTCTCTCTTCCGTCATAATGACTGACAGGTTCGACCTCTCGACTCCCAATCTTTACCATGCAAGTGTCAGTCCACATCAACTTATTTCCTGAGCTTCCGAAGAGCACTCAGAAGTAGGGTGGCTATTGTTATGGGTAAAAATGGACCAACCATGACAACTAGAAACAGAGAACACAAAGTACAAGTAAAGGAGGTCAAATAAGAGCTCGACCCGACAACCGAGCACGACCTCCACAAACAGCTCGAGCATCAACCACCAACAGTGGGCTCAGCTCTTGTCGACATCTTGCTATCACGACTAATGATAGGCCATAAGTATCGACCTCACCTGCGTCGAACATAGGCACTAAGTACGATCGACTATTCAACTTGGTCTATAAGACCTCAGCCAATCTGACCTGTATGATGGCCTCAGTTATCTATCACAAACTTCTCGGAAGCCGACCACCGATAGATCTCTCTCCTTGGAAGTTGACCACCGAGAAATCTCCTTCAAATCTGAAGAAAATCAATCCCTCAAGATATTATCTGAGGATAATACCTTGGATTCTGAGGACGATCCATTGAAAGATACGCACCTACGATGAAAGGTAGACATAAAACCCTTTTCTTATGATAGACTTAGCTTGCGTGCCCTAACTTTGGCATAAGAAGGTTTCCTTCCGTAATTAAGGTCTCCGTTGCCATTTGCTTTTGTAGGTGTGGAGCTTTCATCGTCTAATTTTCAAGTGAACACCTGGGAAAAAAATGAGAAATTTAGGACTGTGGACCCCACCTTTTATCCAGCTATTTTTATGAAACAATACAAACTTAGTTTGGGAACTTAGACTTGCTCATACGAACAACGAATTTGAGGACAAAAATACACCTCCCTTCCTTTCGAAGACGAGCGCTGACGCTCCAACCGAAAGTTGTACGAACGACTCAAAAGAGATCAAAGTTACATGGCCCCACAGCTATGTATTTATTATATCCACAACGTTCATCCATATTTTGAGATCATTTCAAAGCATTATCTTTAAAAAAAAAAATCATATCCAAAGATCAACTGGACCACACCACAAAGAGTAGCGGGAAAACTGATTTTCATCGTTAAAAATTTTGTAGGGCCCACCATAACATTTATTTTCCATCCAATCTATTCAAAAGGTCACAAAGGCCTGGATGAAGAGGAAATATTTTTTTTTTTTTCATAATGATCCAAAACTTCTGTAACCCATAAAAGGGTTTCAATGGTAGATGTTCAATTCCCCATTGCCTTTTACAATGTAGTCCACTTGATGGTTAAATCTATCTTATTTTACATCTCAAGCTTAATATGAGCTCGCCAAATAGATGGACGGTTTGGATATAACACAGACCTGATGATGGGACCCACAAAAGGCGGTGGGGATTACAACAACAAAAATAAATAAATAAATAAAATAAATAAATAAAAACCAGGAACCTATGGCTACGATATTTTCTATGGCTACGGATTATAACCGTAACCATAGCTGTAGCCCCTGCTTTTTCGATATGTATCGAAGGTCTTTCGATATATCGAAAAAGGTCCATAACTGTCTAGTGAGTTTGCCTCAAAAATCCTGTAGTTTTCCCTATGGCTATGGATTATAACTGTAGCCATAACTGTAGTCCGTTGCAGTCTGTGCGTTTTTTTTTTTTTTTTTTTAAATTTAATTTTTAATTTTTTTTTTTACATGGAGAACTTTATTCTACCTACATTTTTCTCTGATACATATTTATATAAATATGTATATATAAGCATATAATTTTTTTTTTTCTCTTTTAATTCATTTCTTTGTCTATTTATTCAACAAGCATATCTCCTAAACTAGAATGATTTACTTAATGTACCACGTATGATTTTGGGGTAGGAGAAGCTAATTTAGCCAACAAACTTAGTTATTTTTCAAGATTCCATCGGGTCGATGGTCGAAAATCCATTTCAATCACTTCGCAGTCAAACTAGAAATTGAGCGGGGCAAAAATGAAATTGAGCAGGGCAAACTAGAAATTGAGCGGGGCAAACATGAAATTTAGCGAGGCAAACATTAAATTGAGCGGGGCAAACATTAAATTGAGTAGGGCCAACGAGAAATTGAGCAGGGCAAACATGAAATTAAGTAGGGCAAACTATAAATTCAGCGGGGCAAACATGAATTTCAGTGGAGCAAACATGAAATTGAGTGGGGTAAACACGAAATTCAGTTGGGCAAACTAGAAATTGAGCGGGGCAAACCAGAAATTGAGCGGGGCAAACATGAAATCGAGCGGGGCAAACTAGAAATTGAGCGGGGCAAACATGAAATTGAGCGGGGCCAACGAGAAATTCAGCTGGGCAAACTAGAAATTCAGCGAGGTAAACATGAATTTCAGTGGGGCAAACATGAAATTGAGCAGGGCAAACACAAAATTCAGCGGCAAATATGAAATTGAGTGGGGCAAACTAGAAATTGAGTAGGGCAAACATGAAATTGAGTGGGGCAAACATGAAATTGAGCGGGGCAAACGGTGGGAAACAAAATATATTTGCATTTTCCCTTCATTAATGTTTAAAAGACCTTATGAACCTGTTAGATGATAAATAAACATGTTAGGCCTAGGAGCACTAGTCTGTCTGGAGCTTAGAATTGGCAGGGCAGTACCTAATCTACCATTAGGCTTTCTTAACATGTCAGTGCCTCAAATGATCGCATGTTGTGCCGGAAAGGGAAGTTGATTAGCTGGTTTACAACAGCTGCAGGTACGTGTCGTTGGAAGAGGAGCACTGACTCTCCTCGATCTCCAAGTTGTACGAACAGTTCAAAGGAGATCAAAGTTACATAGCCACACAGTGATGTATTTATTATATCTAGATTATTTTAGAGCATTATCCAAAAACTGAATCATATCCAAAGATCATCTGGACCACACCATAAATAGTAGTAGCAATAATGATTTTCACCGTTAAACAATTTATAGGGCCCATCGTAATGTTTATTTTACATCCAATCTTTTCATAAGGTCATAAACACCTGGATGAAGAGTAAAAACAAATTTCATATTGATCTAAAACTTCTGTGACCCCAAAAAGGGTTTCAATGGTAGACGTTCAATCCTCTACTGGTTTTTGCAGTGTGGTCCACTTGATAGTTAGATCTGTCTTATTTTTCATCTCAAGCCTTAAGATAAGCTCCCCAAATGGATGTACGATCTGGATATAACACATACCCCGTGATAAGACCCACAAAACTCTCTCCCATAGCTGCTCCCCTATATAAAATGCATTCGATACCTAACACAGACCTCATGTTTGCCGCGCTCAATTTCATGTTTGCCTCGCTCAATTTCATGTTTGATCTGCTAAATTTCTAGTTTGCCTCGCTCAATTTCTAGTTTGCCTCGCTCAATTTTTAGTTTGCCCCACTCAATTTCATGTTTGCCCCGTTGAATTTCTAGTTTGCCTCGCTGAATTTTGTATTTGCCCTGCTCAATTTCATGTTTACCCCACTGAAATTCATGTTTGCCTCGTTCAATTTCTAGTTTGCCCCGCTGAATTTCTTGTTGGCCCCGCTCAATTTCTAGTTTGCCCCGCTAAATTTCTAGTTTGCCCTGCTCAATTTTTAGTTTGCCGTGCTTATTTTCAACCATCGACCTGATGGAATCTTAAAAAATAACCAGGTTGGTTGGCTAAAGTGGCTTCTCCTACCCCAAAATCATATGGGTACGTCAAGTAACTAATTTTGGTTTAGAAGATATTCTTGTTAAATGAATAAAGAAAGAAATGAAGAAAAAGAGAGAAAAAAAAAATTGTTATATGCTTATATATACATATTTATATAAATATGTATTAGAGAAAATTGTAGGTAGAATAAAGTTCTCCATGTAAAAATAAAAAATAAAAAAAATAAAAAAATTTGCATAGACTAGTTATGGCTATGGTTATAATTCATAGCTATAGGTAAAATCACCTTCGTTATATATCGAATACTCTTCGATATGTATCGAAAATTGCAGGATTTTTTAGGCAAACTTGCTGTACAATTCTAGACCTTTTTTGATAATATCGAAAGACCTTCGATATATCGAAGTACATATCGAAATACCTTCGATATATATCGAAGGACATATCGAAAAAGCATGGGTTATGGTTATGGCTACGGTTATAATTTGTAGCAAGAGGAAAACCAGCTTTCCCAAATCGCATTTCTTTTGTGGGTCGCATCATGAGGCCTGTGTTATATTCAAACTATCCATCTATTTGGCGAACTCATATTAAGGCTTGAGATGAAAAATAGGATAGATCTAACTATCAGGTAGACCACACTGTAAAAGGTAATGGGGAATTGAACTTCTACCATTGAAACTCTTTTAGGGGTTGTAGAAGTTTTGGATCATTATGAAAATTATTTTTCCTCTTCATCCAAGTCTTTGTGACCCTATGAATGAACTTAGACGGGGAGGATTTCTCACAAACATCACAGTGGGCCCCCAAAAAGTTTTATGCTGCAAAAAGTTTTTAATGGTTGACGGTCATTCAATACTGTTTCTTTAATGTGGTACACTTGAGATTTGGATATACTTCATTTTTGGTCTCATACCGTAAAATGATGTGGAAAAATATATGGATGGCATGGATGAAAAGCATACATCATGGTGGGGCCCACATAACACCAACTATCCCACGATTAGCTACTGGCAGGAGTACCCAATCCGTTTCACGAAAGGAGAGGTATTTTCGTCCTCAAATTTGCTGTCCGTACGAGCAGGTCTAAGTTCCCACGCGATGTTTGTATTGCTTCGTAAAACTTGCTGGATAAAAGGTGGTCCACGGTCCAAAATTTCTCAGAAAAATGGCATCGACATTGTACACCAAGCTTTTGATGTATTTTAATTTTGGGCTCCGACCGACTGACACCGAAAAGAAAACTGATGACAGTGTGGTAGAAAATATTCACCATCGTGGGGCCATAGATGCCGGTCATCAGCGACGTGGTGGTGTTAAGGAATTCGTATTCGGTAGTGACCCGTCCTGTAGGAGGTATGAACTAGTCAGTACTGGATAAACTTTGTGGGCCTCACCATGATAGTTTTTTTTTTTTTTTTTTTTTCTTTCCTATCCATGCCCTCCATCCATATTTCCGGCTCTTCTTAAAACATGAGTCTATGAATAAAACAGGTACAATTCTCAAGTAGACCACAGGCACAGGGAAGAACGGTGATGGAGTGCCGTCATTGAAAACCTTATGAGGCCACAAAAGTTTCAGATGAAGCTGATATTTATGCTTTCACTTCATCGAGTGTATGAGATCCAGCAGAGAGGTTGAATGGCAATATACATGACGGTGGGCCATAAGAAGTTTTTAATGGTAGGCATTCAATGACCACGGTTTCCTGTGATATGGTTCACCTGAGATTTATCTGTCTCATTTTTCGGATCATGAAATAAAATGAGCTGTTCAAATTGATGGACGGATTGTGTAAAACACACGCATGATGGTGGAGCCCACTGCAGTGACGAGGACTGAGATCTCGGTAGTGGAGGGGTCACTACCGAGCCCGAGTCCGTCTTGGGTCACCGTCGTCATCCAATCCGCTTCCGCATAAAATATGGCTGAGCGTTGAACGTCACATGAATGTCACGTTTCCACCACTTCTATGAGAGAGTCCCAAGGACATGCTTCATTAAAAAAAAAAAAAAAAATTTCTTTTTGCCTTCTTCAACATGTTTTCCCATTTATTGATGTCCTATCGTCCGATGATAAATACATGTCTTTTTGTTCTGCCCACAGCATCAAAACAGCTTTCCTTTCCCGTACATTTACCACCTTTTCCTTCTTTTTTCCTTCTCTCGTTTCTTCTGTTTCTTGATTCGAAGAAATGGAAGGAGAGCAGGAATGGGAAGGAGAGGAGTCCGCTCCGACTCTTACACTAAGGACCCGGAAGGGCAAAATTGTAAATCTCGACGCTGCTAGAGTAGAACGGACTGCAGAGACCGACCGAAGCGTTTACTTGGATAGAGTTGAAGGTAAGAACAGCACAACAACCGTCGTACTATTTTGAGATTCTATTTTTCTATTTCTTAGTAACGTTAAATGACCCTTTTGCCCTTGCACCACTCCCCTTTTTTTATCCAACCGATCCCGGGGCCACTTTCTGCTTTCAAAGTTGGGCTTTTGAGTTTCAGCAGTAGAATATAGATTATAGAAAGGGAAAATTGTAATTCTGTTTATTTATTTATTGGCTGCGTCATGATATTTGGTGCAACCAAACACGCCCTTTTATCTTTTATTGAAATTGCGAAATTCTTCCGAAATGCTAGTAATTTGCTGAGAAATTCATCCGCTTTTAGTTTCTATGGAAATCTAGATCTTTCTTTATTGTTTTTGTTGTTGTTTGTCGCAGACTGAGGATTTTAGCTATAAATTTCAATGGTCTCGGCATTATAGGTTAAAGATCGGTGTTTTTTTTTAAAAAACTGGACGTTTAATGGTGCGTTTGGTAAAACCACCAGAAGCTACTTCTGGCAGCTTCTCTTACAAAATAGGAGTTATTCTGAAGTGTAGAATGACTTCTACTTTGAAAGAGAAGCTTCTACGAAACGAACCCTTAGTCTCTGAGGATTATTCAAGTTGTTTCGGTTCTTGAACGGGTCAATTGAGGGTCCGTTTGGATGTGCCAAATATTAGAAACCGATGCTCCATTTGAGGCCGGACGGGCTGCATTTTGAGCGTCCGCGCTTTTGGGCTAGCAGAGAAAATGGGAATTGTGTCAGGCGTCCTTCCGTTTTCTCTACTCTGGATGGTTATTTGATGAGCTTCTGGTCTGAGCTTAAATGCATTGAGTATCCGTCTGGTGTTGAAGCATTCCGGTTGCCCTGAATACCAAGTGATACCCAAACAGACCCTCGTTGGAACGCTTGATCCTCTTCGAGAAACAGAGTTAGAATGTTGGGATTATTTTTGAGTCGATATAAATACCGGAGCAGGTAAGTCGACTCGGTTTTGAGCTTATTCATTGTGGTGACATGTTCTAGGTTTCTACTGAATTATTCATGGATATGGCACTCTCTCATAGGCTTGCACGAGCCACGGATCTATTTGGTCATTGGAGTTTTTGCGGCTATCACACTCCATTGGGTTAATGGATAATCATGCACACACCATTAGCATATTAATCTGTCAGAAATTTTATTACTGGTTGGAAAACATGAAGGGTCATTTCTTGATCAATATTTATTAATCAGAAAAGAGAACAGACACCTGTAGCAGCCCCAGATTAAAAAAAAAAAAGAAGCCAAATGTTAAGTTGGGCCACTCAGATCTTCTTTCAATCACAATTAGTCCATGTAATTGCACAGTAACATATATAACAAATCAAACTGTCTTCTTAACTGTAGACTAGTGGGTCCAGTCGCGATTCTTGGGTCCCTTTTTCCAGTATTTGTTCACGAACTCAGCGTACCACAAGAATATGGTAGTCTATTAGGTCCGTTTGAATACCACCCAATAAGTAACTTTTTAACTTATGTTAAGTTAATAAGCTACCTTTTTTCTTTTTAACTTGACGTAGTTTTGTAAGCACCATTGTAAAAGTAACCAATGAAAGTTACTTATCTCCATAAGTTTATTTTTTATTATTATTATTATTTTATTTTTTTGCTTTTCAACTTCTTTTCAACATCTGACTTTGCTACTTCTCTCTCTCTCTCTCTCTCTCTCTCTCTCTCTCTATGTGATGGATGGTCCATCTCAAAGGAGGCTCCATATGATGGATGATCCGCATCAAAAGTGGGGCCCACATGGTGGATGGTCCACATCAAAGGTGGGCCCCACATTATGGATGATCCACATCAAGGTGAGCCCACATAATGATTCTCCACATCAAAGTTAGGCCCCTAAAAATGAATGGTCCACATTCAAAGCATGTTCCGCATGATGGATGACCCACATTGAAGGTGAGGCCCAAATGATGGAAAGTCCATATCAAAGGTGGGCTCCACATGAGGGGCAATGGATGTTGAAGGTGGCCCCACATGATGGACAATGGCATTGAAGGTGGGCCCCACATGTTGGATGATCCACATTAAGGTGGGCCCCACATAATGGACAATCCGCATCAAAGGTCGACCCCTAATGATAAATTTTCCACCTCCAAGCAGGCCCTGCATGATGGATGGACCACACCATGGACGGTCAACATCAAAGATGGGCCACACATGATGGATGGACCACATCATGGACGGTCAACATCAAAGATGGGCCACACATGATGGATGGACCACATCATGGACGGTCAACATCAAAGATGGGCCACACATGATGGATGGACCACACCATGGATGGTCAACATCAAAGATGTGCCTCACATGATAGGTGGTGGAAATTGTAGGTGTGCCCCAAATGATGGATGAGCCACATCAAGGTGGGCCCCACATAATGGATAGTCCACATCAAAGGTGTTGTGATGAGTTGCTCACATCCAAGGTGGGTCCTGCATGATGGATGGCTCGCATCGAAGGTGGGGGCCCACATGATGGATGATCCACACAAGAGGTGGGCTCTATATGATGGGCGGTGGATATTAAAGGTGGGCCGCACATGATGGACAATAACATTGATAGTGGGACCTCCGTGATAGAATCCATATCAAGGGGGGCCCCACATTAGGACATTCACATCGAAGGTCGGCCCCTAATGATGAATGACCCACATCCAAGGTGGGCCCCACTTGATGGATGACCCACTTCAAAGTTGGGCAGTCCTCACTATAGATGGGCCCGCATGATGGACGACCCACATCCAGAGTGGGCACCACATGATGGATAGCCCACATTGAAGGTGGGGCATCACAATGTGGATGGTCCACGTTGAAGGTAGACCCCACATGATGGATGGTTCACATTGAAGACATGGCCAAGGTTGGGCCCTAATTAACAGTCCACATCAAAGGTTGGGCCCTATGATGGACGGTGGATATTAAGGGTGGACCAAACAAACTTGAGGGATAAGTACTTGTGTGATCTTGGAAATTAAACATACTTTTTAACTTTTTGGATAATAAGTATGTTGTTTACTAAACATATCTACTTTTTAGATAAGTAGAAACCAAGATAAGCTATAGTAGCTTATGTAAAGTAACTTACGATCCAAATGCCCCCTTAGCTTTCTTGATGCATCACGGGGAGATGCATTTCTGTTATTCTGCTTCAGCAAGAGACATGGATCTAGACCCTTCCTCAGTCCTGTTGAGGAGGAAGTGTTGCATGCACAACACTAAGCATCGACTTCCAAATAATTGAAAATTCGAGTGCATGGTTTTTTAAGGACTGATCTGATTAAAATTGTTTTGGTAACTCTCATTATTCGTTTTCATTGGTACTATATACCCAGCATAATCTCTTTAGTAACTTCTCTGTAGTCCAGCATAATGAATCACTATTTAATGAGCAATTCCACCTGCAAGCCCTCACCTGCAAATTCTAAAACACAAGCATTCCACACGTGCTAGTGTGGATGTATGCAATCTTGGTTGTTAATTAGGCAGCCACAACGGTAAATCTGCCCAGGCCCAAAACTCATTCTGGTATGCCCTTTCCTGATGGGCCACACATATATGAAGAAATGGATGGTTAAAAAGGGATGACTATTGGCGCACTTTTGACATACATGTGTTGCCCACTTGATGAGTTCACCGGCTTATTTTTACACTGGGGCACATAAACCATGGTTTCCACTGATGTATGGCCTATATATCATGCACATGTGCTATTGGGAGCTTGTGTTTAGCATTTGCAGATGATCTTTGCAAGTAGCTTTCCTTTTGTTTAATTCCAGAGCAAGATCAAGTTGGCCTATGGGCTGTCAGTTTTTTTAGATCTAGTCAATCCTGCATGACATCATCTTTCTTTTATTATTTCCTTGGCATTTTTTTTTATATTGGAGATGATGTCCTTTTAGGTATATATTTGGTGATTGGTTTCTGGTATTTTTCTGATGTAATGAGTTCTATCTCTCCCATTTTGGTATTTGGCGAACGTAAAATTACTTTTGCATTTCTGTGACTGAAGGAATATGGAAGTGTTGCCACTGCACACGGACCTACCGAATGGGAAGTCCTGGCATAGATCATGCTCACAATCATGAAGAGTATTTCAGAGGGTCGGCAAATGCCAAAACATTATCTCAGCAGGGATCATGTTTTGGTTCACAAAGTCAACATGGTCAGTAGCTATCGAATTTTCCAAAGCAGAAGATAGCAGTAAACGCTAAACAGTTAGTACAGCTCAAATGATCCAACTAATTGATCAATATTCTCTACAGATAGCTAAAAATCCATGTGTAATCTTTCATCTTCTTCTTCTTCTTTTTTTTTTCTTTTTCTTTTTTTTTTTTTTTTTTTTTTTTTTTTTTTCTTTTTTTTTTTTGTATCATAATATGAAAATGGAATTTGCCATCTTCATCAAGTAGAAACTATCATGTCATATTTCTCACTAGTAGTTCCAATGCCATCTCTTGTTTTCCTTTAATCATGAATCACTTCTGGCATGGAAATACTCCCATGTTTCTTTCTTGCAGTGCACATAACATAAGAGATGCAAGTGACAAAATGGTTATATGCTTGCAGGTATTGCATCTACTGATGAAAATGGGGGGACAAAATTCAGCACTGTTGGCTTTTCTGCTGGTGAGAAAAACCAAGGGAATGGAGAAGCAGATCTTGAAACAAAGATAAATGGTCTTTCCAATGAAGACAACAATGGAAGTCCAGTGGATATGAGGACTGAAAACCAATTAGGTTTTAATATTAGATACTTAGAAACAGCAAATTTCACTAGCGCCATTGAATCCACTGATAAGAATGTGGCAATGAAATTCCAGACCAACAGTATGTACACTCGTGAGGAAAACCTAGAAGCTGATGAAGCTGATTTTGCAAAAAAGAACTTTGAAAATCTAGATGGTCTTCCAAATGTAGACAACCTCAAAAGTCCAATGAATATGAAGGCTGAAAGCCAGCTGGATTCAAAATTTATATACTCTGAAGTGTATGGTGAAAATGGAACCAACGAATTTGAGCCTTTTGAGAATGTGATAAGAGCAAGTTCACATGGTAGGCTAGTGCATGGTAGTAAACCAGTAGTAGAAATGGATGTTGAGAGGGTGTTAGAAGAGCAGGATACACATGATTTATACTGTCCTAATTGTAACTCATGTATTACTAAGAGGGTTATTTTACGTAAAAGAAAACGGAGGGGCCAAGATGTCCAGTTTGAGTCAAAGCGTGAAAAAATTGAACCAGTACTTCAACCTGATCTGAATGCTAGTACTGACACGGGGCCTGACGTCTTCAGATGTTTAGCGTGTTTCAGCTTTTTCATTCCAACAGGTATGACTTTGTCTCAAACATGTGTGGCTACCATTTCTATTTATGATTTTATCTTACAGTTTTCGTAGCTGTTTGCTCTTCAAACCTAGAAGTATGGTCTTTTTTGACAGGTGATAAATATCCTTTTGGGGTAATTTAAGATATTATTATGACTGAATAGTGCATTACTGCTCAACCATTCCTATTTGATAATTTAATGCTTCTTGCATATCCTATGGTGTACTTGATTAGAGTGAGAAATGATTGTTCGCCATAGGGCTACATGCTGATATGTTATAGTACCTTAAATTGAAATACATGTACTCACTTATATACGAACGTCACATACTTTTACTTTCAGTCAAGTAGTTTATATTGAAATCCTATATCTTTCAGGACCATTTTCTTGCTAAATAAAGAGAAGTGCAACTTCAGTGGAAGACAATGACTGTGCAGAAAAATTTACAGATTTGCACTTAGTTGCCCAATCCTTCTAAATAGATGCAGCTCTAACTTTGAATCACACTTCAGACTTGTGCTCCTGCTCCTGTTTCTTACCTATTTAATATTTATACTTAGAAAACATTTTCAAATTAGACACTTCCCCACTCCCGCACCTGAACTTGTTGCCGCTTCAGTTCACGCTTCATCCAACTGTAGATTTCCATGAGGAGAATTTGGCTGACATCCATTTAGAAGTCTGTGGGACTAGTTTCCAATGGCATCTCATATTCTCATTTTCTCACAATTTAGTAAATGCAGTGTTGGTTGCTAGCAGATCCTAGATTGTTCAATGATACTATTAGATTGAGTCCAACACTAACTAGTGTACAAAAGACTACAACAACATGGTCTCTTCATAAGAACTGGAGAATCTTTTACATGTGTGTTCACACTAGCCTACCTACACACCTCTACATGCGCATGTATACATGTGTGTACGCACACAAGTAGAGTGTATACAAAGAGATTCTCAACTATGGTGGCAATGGGTTGGATTCATTCTGGTTGGGCTCAACCTGGGCCTGAATTGTTTACTAAACTGGCCAAGAAGTTAACCAGACTCCAACCCCTTTACTAAACGGTCCAAGAATTCAAAGCCAAGCCCGACCCATGAGCCATGAACCACAACACAAGCCCAACAAATCTGCTAAGCATATCAATTTAAGAGCCCATTACTAAACGGTCCAAGAATTCAAAGCCAAGCCCGACCCATGAGCCATGAACCACAACACAAGCCCAACCAATCTGCTAAGCAGATCAATTTAAGTCCGTTACTAAATGGTCCAAGAATTCAAAGCCAAGCCTGACCCACGAGCCATTAACCACAACACGAGCCCAACCAATCTGTTAAGTAGATCAATTTAAGCATGTGACCCAACTTGAAACAAATTCTTAGGTCCGTGCTCCACTTATCTCAAAATGTTACTTAGTGGGCCTAATTCTCGGGCCCTAGTTTTTAAGAGGTCTATTACTATTTATAAGCTTCTTATGAGCAGATTGGTTCAGGGTCAGCCTGACCCAACCCATTTACTCAATGGGTCTCACTTGGACCAGGTCTAATGCACGCCCTACCAAATGGGGCCTAAACCCATCTAAGAAGTGGCTTGGGCCAGCTGCCTGTGGGCCGACCTGACCCATTGTCAGCCTTGTGCTCAATCATACTAAAAGAATGCTTGAAAATTCACATTTTTTACCAGTCTCCTTACATTTCAATGTGTAACATCTTTGGGCGGCAATTTGCCCACAAATTGCAGACATCAGCCACTTGTAGACATGGTGAGCAAAGTAAGGGTGCAAATTGTGGGTTGGGTCGGGTTGAGGGTCAACCTGAGTCCAACCTGATCTCAAGAGGACCCAACCTGCAACCCAATCAGACCCAAATTCCAACCTTTGGTGCCCAACCTGAACCCAACCTGATGTCCTCTATACTCAACCCAACCTGATCTGTCCCAACCTCAACACAGCCCAAATACATGTGATTATTCCCAAACCCACCCTAACCTGGCCCGAATTTGCTCAACCTGAACCCTTGGGCAGGTTGGGGCGGGTCGAGGGTCGACTCGAGCCCAACCCGACCTCAAGAGGACCCAACCTGCAACCCAACTAGACTTGAATTTGAGCCTGAGATGCCCAACCTAAACCCAACCCAAAGTCCACTATGTTGGGCCCAACCCAACCCAACCCAACCCATCCTGACCTCACCCCAACCGAAATTCATGTGATTATTCCCAACCCAATCCAACCTGACTGAATTTGCTTAACTCGAACCCAACCTGAATTCAAATCGAGATGTTGTTTTCCAACCTGAACGCAACCCGAGGACCTTGACAACTCAACCCAACCCAACCCAAACTTGGGTTGGGTCAACTAGGTTCTGTTTGACTCAAACCCTAGTTGTATCCCTAGAACAAAATATCCATCTGTTAGAGGATCCATGTGGCAGCAAATGGCTTCTAATGTAACGTCTTCCCAGGAAATATGCACAGGGATCTTATTAAGTTATTTGCTCATGAAACATCCAGTGTGATGTAATTGCAATTCTTGTTCCCAATTTCATTTGTGGAGTTCAGGGTCAGTTTGGAGGTTATGAATGTAGAAATCTCTTGCAGGTTGGTCATAACCATAAGGCGCAATATTCTGGTTTTGTGCTGGATATAGAGGCATCTATCAATTTTTTTTCTTTTTACTTCTTCTAGAGAATATGAGAGACGTCTTTCATTAAGCATCTTCTATGACCTCCGATGATAGCATAGATGACAATTAAAGACCTCATCGCAATGACACAAAGATGTGAAATTGAATATGATTTACAACTGTAAAAGTTTGCAGAAGTCATTCATTGCTGCACTATTTGCATTGGATATGTAGTATCAAGCACTTCATCTTTGATACAATGAACAGAAACACTTGTTCCTCTTCTTTCAAATATTGAAACTACACCAATTTTTGCCCCTTTTCTCTGGATACAATAAATCTGCATCTCTCTCTCTCTCTCTCTCTCTCTCTCTCTCTCTCTCTCCCCTTATAATCTGCCACAAATCCCATGACAACTTGTTTAAAAGGAAACTCATTTAGCAAGCTGGAAGATACATGACTTATGAGGCAACTGTGGCTTGCAGTTGAATCAATGCCATATGATGAGGATTTTGTTCCCTTCACTGGCCTGTAAAAGTGAATTAATCATGTCTGATTTGCTGATTCTCATGAGATCATGCTAGCATCTCTTTACCTGACAAACCACCAACATGAGATTGTGGAATTCTATTTGTAGTTGATTTCTTTTGGATAAATCATGTATCTTATTGTTTGTTATGTTTCGGAGTAACGTACATAAATTGGACCCATGTGGTCTATGCATGGAGCATCATCAATTTTGTCATTTTACATGCCTCATTGTATTCTTTTGTTGATTAGTTATTCTCGTTTCTCTCAACAGCTAGTGGGTTTAAGTTATTCAGGATTTTTGGAAGAAGTGACGAGGGTGAAAACTTGAACAGTCCTCCGCAAATACCTTCTAAGAACTTGAATTGGATCTCCTCTATTCATGAATTTCTTAAGACCAAAAAGGCGAGAAACGAGTCAGGTAATTTACTTGCTTGTCATTTTTAATTCATTCTACTCATTTGGGTGCCTTGCATCTATGGGCTTTAAGTATGATTGCATATCCTTCCGCTAATGCTTACAAGCCTTAACATGACTTCATCTTCCCTTATTTATTTATTTAAAGGATGTAAATACATGAATCTACAAACACAGTTTACACACTTTTCTCAGGATGTTGATCATAATCTTTCTTCTATAATAATAAAATTTTCTCGGGGATTATGAAGCTTCAACTTCGAAGGAAAAACACAAACGATCAGAAGGATAGTATGAATCCACTTAAGTGATCTAGAATTCAGCAGGCCGTATGATTTCTTGAGTAATCATCAAAGTGTGCATGAAAATAGAAACGTAGAGAAAATAGACTAATATAATATAGTCTAGGGAGCAATTTCTTTGTAAAGTTAAAATCATTCTAGAAAAGTGGAATAAGACTTACTTGAAGTTGAAATTTCAACCTTAGCACCTCCCAATTGTGTGGTGTTGCCCCTTCTCCGCATTCTCTCCCTCACTTTCATGATAGAGAAGCCAAATGTTTTTCCCTACTTGTTTGACCATACGTAGCATTTGTTTGCTTACAGTAGGAAATAAGCTACTTATTTAATAAAAGTTGGTTTGGTAAGCACCTTAACCTTATTAAGAGTACCTTATTAGCTTAAAATTGTTTACAACCACAAAAAAAAAAAAAAAAAAAAAAAAAAAGGGAAGATGAAGTCCAGGGAGGGCCTCCTAGTTAGAAGACAGTTTTGATTCAAGAAAAAAAAGGTTGGTTTGGCAAGCTTTTTTTTTTTTTTTTTTTTTTTTACTTCATCTCTCCACGTGATGGATGGTCTATCTCAAAGGTGGCCCTACATGATGGATGACCCACATTGAAGGTGGGGCTCACATGATGGACGGTCCACAACAAAGGTAGGCTCCACATGATGGACAATGGATGTTAAAGGTTAGCCCCACACGATGGACAATTAACATTAATTGTGTGCTTGTATGATGGATGGCCCATCTCAAGGTGGCCCCAACAATGGATGCTCCACAACCAAGGTCAGCCCCTAATACGAATGGACCACATCCAAGGCGGACCTCACACGGACAGCCCCTTAGAAGGTGGGGCCCACACGATCGACAGTCCACATCAAAGATGGGCTCCATATAATGGGCCATGGACATTGTAGGTGGGCCCACATGATGTATGACCCACATTAAGATGGGCCCAACAGGAAGGATGTTTACATCAAAGGTCGACCACTAATGATGAATGGCCCACATCCAAGGCAGGCTGCACATGATGGATGGCCCACTTCGAAGGTTGGGCCCATACGATGGATGGTGCACATAAGAGGTGTGTCTACATGATGGGTAGTGAACATTTAACATCGCACGCAGCCCCCTACGCACGTACGCTAGAAGGAGGATCCCATTGTTGATCTGGATCGATGACGACGTCCAGGAAGGGCCTCCTAGTAAGGAGACAATTTTGATTCAAAAGAGTGGGCCCGACAATCAAGAAAAGTCCACCATGGGATCTCATGATCGTGGCCCACTAGTCGGATTAAGTTCATACTTTAGGTTTTGCTTATTTATATTATTTAGAACATCATGAACGCTTTAGATTTCTTTGATTGGTTTTTATTTTAGTTACTTCATCGCCAAGTAATAGGTTATGCACATGACACGAGTTTTGGGGTATAGGGTTTTCCTATAAATAGGCACCTCTTGTAGTTCTTTTGATTCATTTAAGATTAATAAAAATACTACGTTTTCCTGCTCTCTGAATTGTGAAACCTAATTGGGTGTGAAGCCCTCCCTTCATCGAATGGTTAACTACCGTGGTACGAAGCCACATCTATCCCGATTCGCCCCCATCCATCGCCATCTCTACTACCCACCTTCTTCCATCTATATTTCTCCTCCTACAAGCATTCCATCTGCAAATCCATCAATAGTTGCAGCTGTTTTTATTTCTACAGCAGAATTTCAGAATCTGGCCCCTACAGGAGGGCTGAAACTTCGGTAAAGTATCACACACAAACCGTACATCGGATCGAGGTGAGATTTGGAGGTTTTGGAGTCCATCCCTGGCCGACTAGGGCTAAGGTGGCCTTTTTCTGAATAGTGGGCCCCACACACGTGTGGTCGGGATCACACGCACATGCGTCTGGGCCATTGTTGTTGTCCACGTGTGCGGTACTTCTCTGGTTCATCTCTCTCCTCTCTTTCACTCCGCTTTTACCCAAAATTCCTAAACCTAACCCTAAATTACTCAAATCTTGAATTTTATGCCCCTTTTCTTACTCTAGGGTTCCCCAAATTGGAATTTCTGAATCTCTTGGATTAGGGACTGATTACTATGCATGTGTGGATGATTTTTTCTTATCTTTGAGTATTGTTTGGTTCATAATTTTTATTGATCCAGCCCTATCATGTGTAGGCTTGGACCTGCATAGATTCCCCTTAATTGAATGTTTGGACTTTCCTGTGAGATATGGAATTTGTGTAATTGTTTCTGAACTAATGTGATCTTAAGCCTGAAAATCTTGCACATCATACTTGAATTTCATGTCCTACATCAAATTTGGTATCAAAGCTTAGAGTTCTTAGAGGGGAATGCATTACATGTTTAGGGTTTAGTTGTTTATGTCCATTACGCATCAATTCTCATCATATATGGCTGTTCAGAGGTCCATAAAGCCTGACATAAGCTGCTGAAATTTTCTGTCATACCCTTATTTGAATTATTTTAGAAATTAACTTAGCTTTCTATTTATAGGTTTAGAAACTTTCCTTTTCTATTTTTTAGAAACTAATTTTTTAGGAACTTTCTTAATCTGTTTTTAGAAACTAATTTCCTTTCCTTTTTCGGTTTTTTAGAAACTAGTTTACTTTCTTTTTTTAGAAACTAACTTTCTATTTTTAGAAACTTTCCTTTTTTTTTTAATTTATTTTTACTTTTATTTTTATTTTTTATTTTTTAGAAACTTTCGTAATTTGTTTATTTATTTATTTATTTATAGAAACTTTCCTAATTTGTTTTTAGAAATTTTCCTTTTTCGTTTTTAGAAACTAGGTTGCTTTTTTTTAGAAACTTTCCTAATTTGTTTTTTTTAGAAACTTTCCTAATATGTTTTTTTAGAAACTTTCTTAATTTTTTTTTAGAAACTTTCCTTTTTCATTTTTTAGAAACTAGGTTGTTTCAAACTTTCATATATTTTGACAATTATATTGCTGAATTTTGGTAGCACTGCGTAGTTTCCCTCATATAGAGTCTCATATGATCATTTAGTCCCGTTTAATTGCATATAGTCGTAGTAGAAAGTCCTTAGGTGGAGTTAGCAGTCGTATACCACACGTACGGGTCATGGTTTTGGCTTGCACCCTACACTAAATATGGAGCAACTACTAGAGTCACTAAACAAAGTGTCCCAGAAGATTGAGTTTTTGGGTAAGCGTTGGGAACGACATATAGACCAACGTTTTGATCAACTTGATGTGCGCATTACCCGACTAAAGACCATCGCCAGGACAAACTCCACCATTGGGGTAGATGTCCAATCTTAGGCAGGTGGCCTGGAGGATAGACCAATGAATGAAGTTGGTCAAGGAATCAATTATGGGTGTGCACCCGTGCACCCACCCCATGAGGAACATTAAGACCACTATTTTAAAGGGAACAACATGTGCGGCCTTGTGGCTGGAGAGAGTGCACCAGAGGCTAGTGTAGAGTTACCCACTGAGGCCATTCCGGTAGTGTATGAGTTACGTGATGTCTTTCCTAATGATCTATCAGATGAGTCTCCCTCTAGGAGGGATATAGAGCACACCAGAATATAGGACACCGTAATACCTACAACCGAGTTTGCGTTTAATAGTTCTGTCGATAGGTCTATAGGTCTCAGTCCTTGTGAAGTCCTTACTGGTTGTAAACCTGAGAAACCTATTGATCTTGTCCCTATATCACTGTCCCATGGGCCGTTAGAGCCTGCAGAGTCTTTTGTGCATCACATTCATTCATGACATCAAGAAATCAGGTAGAAGATCACTACTAGTAATGAACATTACAAAATTTCTGCAAACCAGCATAGACGTTTCAAAGAATTCAATATTGGGGACTTTGTGATGGTCTGCATCAGGTCCGAGTTGTACCCTTCGGGGGCCGTTCGTAAGTTACACGCGCGTAGCGCTGGACCCTTCAAAATTATAAAACGAAAATGTCTCAATGTGTATGAGGTGGATCTTCCACCTTCTATGGGAATTAGTTTCACATTCGATATGGAGGATCTAGTTACTTTTCAGGGGACCACTGATACTTTATCCGGTCCTTCACCCACCCATCTTGATTCTCCATATTTATTCGATGAACCATGGCCCCTTCCCGACCCATTTTTCCAGCCTCTACCTCCCATACCTACTCTTCCTGATCTTTCTTCCCAGCCTCTACCTCCTATACCTATCATTCCCGACCCATCTTCCCAGCTTCTACGTCCCATGCCTACCCGTCCCGACCCATTTTCCCAGCCTTTACCTCCCATACTTATCCGTCCCGATCCATTTTTCCAGCGTCTACCTCCCATACCTACTCCTGACTTTTCTTTCCAGCCCCTACCTTCCATACCTAACCTTCACACACCCAGAGAGGAAATAGAGGATATCCTGGACCATCAGATAGTTTCAACGTTGGACAGCGGGTTTCTGAAGTACTTGGTTAAATGGAAGTCACGCCTGACTTTAGGCAGCACGTGACTCACTGAGGAGGAGTTTCAGAGGCTTGATCCTGACAGCATGGAGCAGTTTAGGAGTTTTATTTCGCTAGTGGCGAAATCTTCGCAGCCGGGGAGAATTAATGGGGACATCACGCGCTCGCACGCCGTACGGCAGAAAGAGGACCCCACCGTCGATCTGGATCGATGACGACGTCCAGGGAGGGCCTCCTAGTTAGGAGACAGTTTTGATTCAAAAGAATGGGCCCAACAATCAAGAAAAGCCCACCATGAGATCTCATGATTGTGGCCCACTAGTCGAATTAAGTTCATACTTTAGGTTTTGCTTATTTATATTATTTAGAACATCATGAATGCTTTAGATTTCTTTGATTGGTTTTTATTTTAGTTTACTTCATCGCTAAGTAATAGGTTGCGCATATGGTGCGAGTTTTGGGGTATAGGATTTTCCTATAAATAGGCACCCCTTATAGTTCTTTTGATTCATTGAAGATTAATAAAAATTATATGTTTTCCTACTCTCCGAGTTGTAAAGTCTAATTGGGTGTGAAGCCCTCCCTTCATCGAAGGGTTAACTACTGTGGTGCGAAGCCACATCTATCCCGATTTGCCCCCATCCATCGCCATCTCTACCACTAACCTTCTTCCATCCATATTTCTCTTCTCCTACAAGCATTCCATCTGCATATCCATCAATAGTTGTAGCCGTTTTTCTCACTTCGGCGGAGAATTTCAGAATCTGGCCTTACAAGAGGGCTGAAACTTCGGCGGAGCACTACGCACAAACATCATGGGACACATCATTTCACCAACATAATGAACGGTCTGAATCTAGGGTTGGCCCCACATCATGGGACAATGGATGTTAAAGTTGCACCCCACATAAATAAGTAAAAGTTGCAAAATATATATTTAAAAAAAGAAAAAAAAAGAAAAAAAAGAAAAGAAAAGGAGGGGGGAATAAATGGAAGAGATTTAAAAATTACCTATGTGATGTTGGAAACCAAATATACTTTTCTACTTTTTGGTTATATGTATGTTGTTTACCAAATAAACTTACTGTTATGGTCATTGTTGCTGTTATTGAGTACCTCTATCCCCCTCCTAGATTGTATTCTTTTGTGCTTTCCTCTAAGGCAACTTTTGGCTATACCATTAAAAATTTGTTGAGCCCATCATTGGACATTAAATGGTTATAAAGGTTTCTACATTATAATCTATGAAATTGCTGCATTCTTCTTGCATTTATCATGATTCTTAGTAAGAAACGTGTTGGCTATACTGTTAAAAATTGTTGAACCCATCATTGGACATTAAATGGTTATAAAGGTTTTTGCACAATAATCTATGAAATTGCTGCATTCTTCTTGCATTTATCATGATTCTTGGTAAGAAACTAGCCTACTCTCTAACTCCGATTATTCCATTGCTGCTGTAAAATTAAACAGCCCATCCAAGCATTATGGCAATAACTTGACATTTTTGCTTAATATGTTGATGTAGGGAATTATGCGGTGCAACATGTTCAAGAAGATTATTTTCAACCATTGGGCCCATCAAAACGTTCAAATGGAACTCTAACTGTTCAGGAAAATGAGATTCTTCCATTAATACAAGGAGGTCTAAAGCCTGGTATATCTAATGCTAATGTTGAACAAAGTGTGGAAGGTGAAATCAGAAAAGCCTTGGGAGATAAAGATGTTATTCTTGCCCTGTCAAGTCAGGAATCTTTGCCACTCGGAGAAACCCAAATTGGTGATGGAGTGAAACTGGATGGTCCAATTAAAATGAATGGTGCAGGTAAAGGACAAGAATATCATGCAAAACATGACTATTAGGATGAACCCAAAGCCACTATATAGGGTGTAAAAACCATAATATTTTACGGTCTTGCCTACAAGTGGTTATGCTGCATTACATGTAATCAAGGGTGTGGTTGGATGTTCTCCAAATTGGAAGTGGGGCAGATACTTGGGCAGATAGATGGCTGTCCTCCCCGCTGTGTTTGGGACAGCTGGGGTTTCTGGAACCACATGTGGAATTTGATTTTCTGCTATTTTCTGCCATTGCAAATGTCTCAAGTCCAACTGGAAACTTTCCAGTGATGATTTTTACAGGAAATCACCCCAAGCCAAGGATTGGACCTATTTTTCCTTTAATCACCTTGACTGCTCATTTTGCATATTCTATTGATTGGTTGATTAGGATCATCTTATGGTTTGATTTTGCACAATGGTCTGTAAAAAGTTAGCCTGAGCTAAATGGACAAGTCGGTTAGATGGTTGCCCCGTCCCCTTATCAGATTGGTGGGGACATCTCGTGCACACGTACACCCCCCTACGCACGTACGCAAGGAAGCGGGCCCGACCATCAATTTGGATCGATGACGACATCCATGGAGGGCCTCCTAATTAGAAGACCGTGTTTTGGTTCCTTGGAGTGGACCCGATCGTCATGTGGATCTCACCATTGGATCTCATGATCGTGGCCCATTACTCTAGATGATCTAGTATTTTGAGTTTTGCTTATTATTGTTCTTAGGAATATCATGGACGGTTTCTATTGCTTTGATTAGTTGTTATTTTTGTTACTTCGTCTCCAAGTAATAGGGTGCGCACATGGCACGGTTTTTGGGCTATAGGTTTTTATTATAAATAGGCACCCCTTGTAGTATTTTTTTCTCATTGATGATTGGAATTAAATTTTTGCGTTTTCTTGCTTCTCTTTGAGTTGTAAGAACCTAATTGAGTGTGAAACCCTCCCTTATTCGAAGGGCTACTACCATGGTGCGAAGCCACATCCATCTCGATTCGCCCCCATCTCCTACCATCCATACTCACCTTTTTCTGCAACCATCCAACCTTCAAATCCATTGTTATTTTGTAGCCAATCTTTCCCTACAACAAATTTTTAGAATCTGGCCCTATAAGAAGGCTGAAACTTTGGCAGAGCACCACGTGCAGACCAAAACTCGGAGCTGGTTGAAACTTGGAGGTTGTGGCCCAGCCCTGGCTGACCAGACCCAAATTAGTTTTTTCTTTGGGTTCGTGAGCCCCATACCCGTGCGGACAGCCCTCAGTGCATGTGCGTCAGGCCTGACCTGCTGTCCACACGTGCGGGCTGGCTTCAAGTTCACTCTCTCTTCTCTTTCACTCCTCTCTTACTTGATTTCTCTAACCCTAATCCTAGATTGTCTTAAATTTCAATATTTATGTCCTTTTCTTCGACCCTAGGGTTCCCCAAATTGAAACTTGTGAATACCTTGGGTTGGGGAAATATTTCTGTGCATGTGTGGATGAATTTACTCTCCTTTGAGCATTGTTTGGTCTATAACTTTAATTGATCTAGCCCTAGCATGCGTAGGCCTGGACCCGCATAGATTCCCCTTGATTGAGTGCTTGACTTTATGTGGAATGTGGAATTTTGTGTGATTGTTTTGAACTAGTATGATCTGAAGCCTGGAATCTCACATATCATGTTTAAAATTTCATGTCATGCATCAAATTTGGTATCAGAGCTTAGGGTTCTTATAGGGGAATGTATTGCATGTTTAGGGTACAGTCTATTCACGTTTAGTTTGCATTAACTCTCATCATAGAGTCTTGTAGGATCATTTAGTCTCATTTAAATGCATATAGTTGTGTTAGAGGGTCTTTGAGTTGGGGAGTAGTTGTATGCCCACACGTATTGGTCGCGGTTTTGGTTTGCACCTTACCCTAAACATGAAGCAATTGCAAGAATCAATGGACAACTTAACCCGACAGTTTGAGTCTTTGGGTAAGCGCTTGGAACAACGTATTGACGATCGCCTTGAACAAATTAATGTGCACGTTATCCAATTAGAAACCTCCGCCTGGGCAAACCGCACAATTGGGGAAGATGTCCAATTTCAGACAGCTGGTTACGAGAATAGACCGAGGAATGAAGGTGACCAAGGAATCGGTTATGGGCGCGTACCTGTGCATCCACCCTGTGAGAGACATCAAGACCACTATGATCCCGATGCGCAACTCCTTAAGGGAGTTAGAGTGGATGCCCCCACGTTTGATGGCCACTTGGACCCTAAAGCTTTTCTAGATTGGTTGACGGATATGGACCACTATTTTGAGTGGTATGACATGTCGGATGCTCGTCGAGTCTGATTCGCCAAGATGAAACTTGTGGGCCAAGCAAAGAGGTTTTGGACTACTGTAGAGCGAAAGAAAGAAAGGGCGAGGGAGCTCCTAATAGTCTATTGCGGAGAAATGAAAGAAACTATTAAGGAAAAATACCTCCATTTTTCTTACCACATGAGGTTGGTTTAGGAATGGCAGTCTCTTCGATAAGGTTCTATGAGTGTTGCTGAATACATCGAGAAGTTCAAAGAGTACTTGACTCGTTGTGAAGTTGATGAAGACCATGTACTCTTGCTCGATTTAAGACGGGCCTCTGTTTTGACATTAGGAGAATTGCTCGCCAAGGACATAGACACTCTTAAACAGATGTATCAAGTAGTGTTGGAGGTCGAGCAATACCTCAAAGCATCTGCGGGAAGGAGGTTTGAGTCTTGTGATTTCGGCGCTAAGGCCAACCCTTTTAGGGATAAACCTGGCACTAGATATCATTATAAGCCTTCCAGTAGCTCTCAGTCTAGGCCCAAGGATGATTAGGGTAAAGAAGTTGAAGGAATTAGATTGCGTAGAAGCGAGGCGACTAGGTGTTTTAGGTGTTAGGGGTTTGGTCACTTTACTCACCAGTGTGGCACAAAAGAGGGCATCAAGGTGTTCCTTATTGAGGGGTAGGTAGAAGTAGTGCCCCCAGAAAGTGACGGTGAGGAAGAAGAATATGAGCCAACAGAAACCCTTAGTGATGAGGAAGAGGGAGCGTAAGAGTCCTCGACCCTTGCAGTTGTGCATTACACCTTTGTACAAGTAAAGAATACTGGCGATTGGTGCCGCAACACGATTTTCGATACTTACACAAAATGTGGTGATAAGAGCCGCAAGATGATCGTGGATAGCGATAATTGTGCCAACGTGGCATCAACTGGCACTGTGAGCCGTTTAGGCTTGAAGCTTGAAGCACATCTTCAACCCTATAGAGTGTCTTAGTTTGATGAAATTTTCATTCCAGTCTCGCATCGTTGTCTTGTTTCTATTCAATTTGGATCATATAAAGACACTTTGGTGTGATGTTGTTCTTATTCAGTTCGGGATATATAAACCTAGGAAGCCTATTGAGTTTGTTTCTATGTCCCTGTCCCATAGGCTATCAAAGTCTGTAGAGTCCTTTGCACCTCACATTCATTCATTGCATTAAAAAATCAAGCAAAAGATCAATACCAGTAATGAACATTACAAAATTTTTGCAGACCAACATAAACGATTCAAGGAATTCAATTAGGAGACTGTGATGGTCCGCATTAGGACAGATCGGTACCCTCAAGGAGCCGTTCGTAAATTACACGCGCGTAGCGCTGGACCATTCAAAATTATAAAACGAAACGGTCTCAATGCGTATGTGGTGGATCTTTCACTTTCCATGGGAATTAGTTCCACATTCAATGTGAAGGATCTAGTTGCTTTTCAGGGGACCCCTGATATATTGTCCAGCCTTTCGCCTAACCATCCTGATTCCCCAGACCTTTCTTTTGATTCATGGCCTCTCCTCGACCCTTCTTCCCAGCCTCTACCTCCCATACCTACCCTTCCCACACCCAGAAAGGAGATAAATGATATTCTGGACCATCAGATAGTATCAACGTCGGACGACTATTTTCAAAAGTACCTGGTTAAGTGGAAGTCACGCCCAGCTTCAGATAGTACGTGGTTCACTGAGGAGAAGCTTCAACAAGTTGATCCAGACATTTTAAAGCAGTTTAGGAGTTTTGTTTTGCCAATGACGAAATCTTCGCTGCCGTACGCTCCCCTACGCATGTACGAAATGAAGAGGAGGGCTCCACCATCAATCTGGATCGATGACGACATCCATGGAGGGCCTCCTAGTTAGAAGACTGTGTTTTGGTTCCTTGAAGTGGACCCGATCGTCATGTGGATCCCACCATTGAATCTCACGATCGTGACCTACTATTTTAGATGATCTAGTACTTTGAGTTTTATTTATTATTGTTATTAGGAATATCATGAATAGTTTAGATTACTTTGATTAATTGTTATTTTTGTTACTTCGTCTCCAAGTAATAGGGTGCGCACATGGCGCGGCTTTTGGGTTATAGGTTTTTATTATAAATAGGCACCCCTTGTAGTCTTTTTTCTCATTGATGATTGGAATAAAATTTCTGCGTTTTCCTGCTTCTCTCTGAGTTATGAAAACCTAATTGAGTGCGAAACCCTCCCTTCTTCGAAGGGCTACTACCATGGTGCGAAGCCACACCCATTCTGATTCTCCCCCATCTCCTACCATCCATACTTACATTTTCCTACAGCCATCCAACCTTCAAATTCATTGTTATTTTGCAGCTAGTCCTTCCCTATAGCAGATTTCCAGAATCTGGCCTTGCAAGAGGGCTGAGACTTCGGTGGAGCACCACACGCGAACTGGAACTCGGATTGGGTTGAAACTTGGGGGTTGTGTGGCCTAACCTTGGCCGACCAAACTCAAGTTGGGTTTTTTGGGGTTCGTGGGCCCTACACACCTGCGGACAACCCTCAACGCACGTGCATCAGGCCTGGCTTGCTGTCCACACGTGTGGGCTGGCTTCAGGTTCACTCTTTCCTCACTTTCACTCCTCTCTTACTTGGTTTCTCTAACCCTAACCCTAGATTGTCTTAAATCCCAATATTTATGTCATTTTCTTTGACCCTAGGGTTCTCCGAATTGAAACCTGTGAATCCCTTGGGTTGAGGAAATATTTCTGTGCACGTGTGGATGAATTTACTCTCCTTAGAGCATTGTTTGGTCTATAACTTTAATTGCGCCAGCCCTAGCATGTGTAGGCCTAAACCCGCATAGATTCCTCTTGATTGAGTGCTTGACTTTATGTGGGATGTGAAATTTTGTGTGATTGTTTTGGACTAGTATGATCTAAAGCTTGGAATCTCGCATATCATGTTTAAAATTTCATGCGCGTAGTTGTACCATAGGCCTAGGATACTAGTCGTTTGACGATCTCAACCCACCCCCCTTCCCTATGATTGGTGGCCAACATGGAAATTGTCATTCCTAATTCCTGTTGACAGATCTATCATTCCAAAACTGAAGATGGTTGTTGGGCTTTTCCAGGCTGCTTGGTCTTTCTGGTAAACCTACTTCACTAAAAGGGGGCATAAGTTGGTTTGTTTATTTATTAATTTTTTTATTCATTTATTAGTTGGTTTTTTAATTGGAGAAGTCAAATCTGCAATAGGAGTCAAATCTGCATCAGTGCATTGATTTCCTTATCTTGTGCACTGCACTCAAATTGGACTGACAGAAAAACGGCCCATCTGGTATGTTTGTTGGGTGGGTCCAACAGATCACTTTCTGCTAATCCGTGCATTGGACGATCCTACCCATCCGATTGGTGGGATTTTTTCTCTGCAATGCGAACCATTGCCAATATTCTTTTCTACCACCGATTTGTAGGTCAGCTAATCTGATGGGTACCAATGTCAGACCAGTAATACTTTTCTTCTTTGGTCAGTCTACGGTGAGACCCACCCAAAGAATGGTCCAGATCACGGCCATTGTGTCATGGGTCCAGTTTTTGTGGGAGCTCTCAATAAGGAGCAGCAATGTGTGGCGCACCAAACAGATGACCCCTTACCTATAACAATATGAAATTAGAAAATTACCTTTAGTTTTCGCTGTTTTGCATGGGTTGTATTGGATGCAACAAAATGTCATAAATATCATCATCTCTGTCAGCGAAAGTGCAAATTTGAATGTTCTGTTAATCAGGTGTCTCTAGTCATAGCATGTCTTTCCCTCATGCACAGCTCTTCTGAAGATCACTTACCGATCAAGTTCTGTTAGCTTTATGCATTGATGCAGTGAATAGTACAATACAACATGTTGAAGATGATCATCCTAACTTGATGGGGCCATCACGACATTCAGAGGAATCAATATCACATGAGATGAATGATAACGATTCATTAATTCAAAGGGCAGGGCTAGCTGAAGTTATTAGTTTCAACAAGGAACAAGTGGACAATCCAGAACTGAAACCTTTGGAAGATGAGAAAAGCATTCCAGTTTCACCAAAGCCCGGTGCTTTGTTGCATGAAGAAATTGAATCCGACAATGAAGAAAACTTGAAGGGTGTGCCTAAAACAAACATTGCAGGTATGGGACAAGATCCTCAAACAATGCAGTGGAAGGTTTCCATTGGGACCGTTTGTGTTCATCTTTTCATGAACCATTGTGGTTTTGTTGGAAGCGCAAGAAATAAATGGCATGTTCTAGTTCTATTATAGAAGCGCAAGAAATAAATGGCATGTTCTAGTTCTATTATAGAAGCACAATAAATAGGCCATGGAAACTTGAAAGTGCAACTGGGAGTTCTTTTCATGAACCATTGCTTCGTGAGTTCTTAAAGGAACTTGGAGTGGCTCCTGTCTCATTTCATCTAACCGTTCATTTCTTGAAGAATTACGGGGTCCTGTTCATCGGCAAATATCCAATTTGCTGATGTGCAGGATTCTGTGCATGTTGGACCATTGTTCAGTGATCCATACTGTTGATTTGATGGGGCCCACCCTGGATAGGTTATTCCTTTATTCTGGGTTAAAAGATCATCAACCTCTTATCAATAGCTTTAAATAAATGGTTTAGGAGAAGGTACAGCAACTTTCAACACTGCACAGGAACTAGTCTGCCAATCAAAAAGGTTGGGATCTTCCAATCGGGGTGATTTTGGAGGAATCCACCATCCACTGTATCCAATCCGATCAATGGTTTTGGTCATGGAACCATGGTCCCACATGTACAGACTCCTACAAGTCCACAAAAGTTCATTTGCTTAACTCCATATCAGGACGATATCTCAATCTAGTTTTGACATTGAGTGTGTTCAAAGTTCTCTCTGAAACTGTTCCTTAAATTCTGTGTGTTATTCATAAACTGGTATTGGTGCAAAGCTTGTTGTTTAAGATTCTTTAGCATTCATGAGTTTATTGTAATTTGGTACCATGCATGTGATCATTCCATGTATCTTTTGTATTACTGGACATGGGAGAACCTGAAGTGTGACATTAGATTAGTCAAAGAGAAGTCATTCAATTTTGGGGCATGCTCTTGTGGTACCGGTACCACCGTAAGTTTAGGGTGGTACCAGGCAAAGAGAAGTCATTCAATTAACACCATCCAACCATCTATCAGATGTGTCACCTCAGAAAACCCTTTGCATCTGAAAATCAGCCCAATCCAAAACTTTAGGCGGTCCACAACAAAGGGAGGGAGCTGGCATGGCATGCCTATCCTTGAATTTCACACGGGCCCTCATAAATTTTCAAAACAGCCTGAATCTTGGCCTAACCTTTCATCTCGGCTGGATGCATGGTCTGAATTGCCTTGATTTATATATACACGACACGGTGGGCTTCCACGCTAATCTACAGTGGGTGTTCCCTCTATACATGTTCCCTGTTCTGTAGCTCATTTGAGTTTTGGATCAGGCTGATTTTTGGGCGTTGGGGTTTTTGGGTGGCAACGCATCTAATGGACAGGTCGATTCTGTGAATACATCATGGATCCCACATCTTCCTGGTATCACCATAAGCTTACGGTGGTACCGGTACTACTGGAGTGCACCCCTTTGATTTTTGCCTACATCCAGTGTACATTGTGGATGATACATTACAGCTATGTGATCCACATTTTGTTTGTTTGGCATGGTGATGCAGGAGACATTAATCTGCAGCTTGTTAAAGAAGATATAGGTCAAGAACCTGTGAACCAACCTTATTACTTATACAAAATTACGCTAAACAATTGCAACACATTTACTTCGCCAGCATCAGAAACTTCCATGGTAGCAAAAGATCAAAATGGCACTGGAATGCATCGAAAGGATGGATTGTCAAAAGCTCAACGAGAGGGGAATAATGCTTTCATTCCATCAATTCCAGGAGTTTCATCACCTAAAGGAGTTCAGATTGACATTTCAAAACTGGAGGCTGCAGCTAAAAAGACTGATCTTGGTATGAAATGGGCTTTTCTGAAGTCCATTGTTCACGACTTTGCTATTCGTAAGATGACATATTAAAATTGTATTAAAGCACTTTGATACCATTCTCCCTCTTTGTTTTTTCTGCTGCATAAAACTAGTAGTTTTCTACTGCTTAAGGTTTAACTTCAGACTTACGAGATTGCTCGATTCATGCCATCATGTTGCAGAGGATGATACAATACTACCTTTTGTAGCAGGCACCGCTACACCTGCGGGACCGTTGTCATCTCAGAGCAATCAAACTGTTCCTTCAGCAGCACCAGGAGTCTTGCAAGATAGGGAGACCAAAATAGAAATTGTTCAACAGAAGTTTGATGGAGCTAGGACTCATGAATGGGATATCCTAAAAAGCATTGTGTATGGTGGTTTAATCGAGTCAATCACAAGCCTTGGTGTGGTTTCATCTGCAGCTGGCTCTGAGGCTGCCACATGTAAGTGTCTCAAGAAATTTAGTATATTATGACGGTGGGATCTACATTGATTTGTATATATTAGTAAGTAGCCACAAAATCAACTTCTGGTTGAATTTCCATGAATTGCTTTTGTGAAAACTGAAACCCCAATTGGCAGGATGTTGTTTTTCCTTCTCTGCCCCCAAACTAAATTTAGTTTGTTTCAAGTAGTACTCGAGACAAGAAAAGTTATGTTTGTGGAAATGCTTCAACCATTTGGTTTCAGTCCAAAGGTTCAGATTAATAGATGTAAAATTCAAGAAACATACAGGTTGCAATTTGAACTATGCTATTGACAGAAACAGTGATGCTGAATATGTAAGCTCGATCTTCATCTAACCTTATGGGAACATAGTTCAGAAACCATGAAACTCGACTCGACTTGATGTTTATCTAGCTTGGTTTGACTCAAAGACTCAATATTTAATTATTATAAATTGAAAATATTAGGATTGTTAATAGATATTTAACATAAAATCTCATAGAAGTAAATATCTAACTCAAAGCAATAACATTGTTGATACTTCATTTGTTAAGGTCATTGCTTTCTTAGTTAAGGTTAGGGGTTTGAATCTTACTTCCAACATATATTGGTGTCTGCCGGGTCGTGTTGAGTCGACCAAGGCAAGTCAGGCCCCGTTACGAGTTTCCCATAGACTCAGCTCAAAATCTCTCCGAGTTGAGTTGACACAGATGAATTTCGAGTCAAATCTGTGAGTTCTAGAACTATGGTAGGAACTTGGTACTTAGCTCACAATCTTATGCTTTGACATTCTACAGCACATGAATCAGAATGATTTTACTAAAAACTAGGTCATTCTAGTAACTAGTACCCAGAGATAGCTATCTAAGCTTTTGCTTTAATTGATATTGATGTGGTCATTAGGTTCCCTTGCATTTATATTGTTTAGAAAACTGAAGTTTGTTCTTTCTTTTTTGTAGAAAGATCATATACTGTGATTTTTGTTATTCCTTTGCAGTGAATATTGTTGCTTTGGGATTGGCAAATCTGATCGGTGGACTATTCGTGATTTCTCATAATGTGAGTAGCTTTCTATGTCAGTGTCATTCTCTTTCAATTGTTCTGCACTGGAACTTGTCCTGCTTTTGTGGGTGGGTCACTCCAAAGTCCAAACTGGTTCAAATAAATGACCCATGACTCCAAAATGAATAAAATAAAGGTTCGACAAGTTGACCCAGATTGTTGGACTGGATTAACTGCCTGGCCCAACTGGTTGCACCTATTGACCTGATTGTTCTAACATCGAACAGTTACTTTCCCAAAATGGACTTCTAGACCTGGATTATTATGGTGCATGTATCCCATCTGGGTTTTGAAACGCTAATTAGTTATCTCTGTTTTAGAGCTTTATCTGCATAGATGTCGAGATTCCTATCTTGTTTTAGTGATCCAAAAAGTTGATATTGTTTGTGGGCGCTGCTTTGGATGGGCTAAGAACAAAAAATCCCGCGGATTGGATTGAATCTCTTTGGTAAAATCCCACAAAGAACAAATGTACAATTAAGAGAGAAAATACAACGATGGTTCACATTCAACTAAGAAAATCCCCAATATTCTACAATTAGGATCTTCCAACATGGGGGATTTTCGTATGTGATTATACGTGATGGGGTATGTGGTATCAATACTTTGGATCCTTGAACATTGGCCCCACTTGTGCAAACTTACAATTAAAGATCCAGTTTCTATTTCATTTTTCTGTTATCATTTTATGTTTATTCTGCAGTGCATTACTTGGATTGCCTTGCCATATGCTTTTTCAATGACTGAAATTACATAAATAACCTCTGCATTGTTTGTTAGAATCATGGATAGGGGCAGCAACGGTCAGGCCTGGAATTGATTAGGGCCAGAATTTTGAACTGCCCAGGCATTGCCCGGTCAAATTCTGGATTTTGCTGGCCGTTGCCAGCCCTAAGCATTGATAATAGGGAGCTCCAACAATAAAAAAGGAGACTGATGATACTTCTGCATGTTATGTTTTTCTGAGCTTCATGAAGCCCACAAGCACCTCTAAGTGCAGCAACACATGCTAACCTGGTATCTATGGTCAGTCCTACCATGTAGATTGCCTGGTCCAAGAATCAGGTTGGTCCACTCAACAGGCAGGCGACACATGAACATTGACTGTGGACTTGCCATAATTTTATATTTTATTTTTAAAAAACCATATATGGTTTTTGTACGTCTCCTCCTAATTATTTGACTGGCCTGATTTTTGGGCCAGCTCATCTAAATGATGTGGCCCATCTGATGCATAGCTTGGATGTGGCTGCATGCTAAGATTTGCATTACCATGTGGCAGAATCTCTTTGGTTAGTTTGTTGCTTCCCAACTCAGTAGTTGTAGCGATGAATCATTACATATGAATTGTGCATCTTAGACCTTAGTCACATAATGGCATATTTCACATTTCTGGATTTGCTTGGTGTGTTTTTTTGCACCAAATGTCACGACTTTCATGATATTTTAGGATTGCTCATTTTAATTTGGTTTGAAATTTCATGATATTTGGTGCAATGACAAACACTTGTGATCTTGATCCTTTTTTTTTTTTTTTTTAATTTTTAAATACCAAGTTTGAGTTCTTTTGCACACTTGTATCTTTTCAGAAAATCTGATTACTTCCATATTCTGATCTACATATGCTTACAGCTTAAGGAGCTGAGAAATGAACAACATAGTGCCAATGATCAAAACGAACAAAACCTCGATCGGTACCAAGAAATACTTGGGCAGAGAGAAAATTTCTGGCGGCATGTGGTTGTTGCAGTCTTTTCATACATCATATTTGGGCTAATTCCACCTGTGATTTATGGCTTCTCATTCCGAAAGACTGATAACAAGGAGTACAAGCTCATAGTGGTAGCTGCAGCTTCTCTTCTATGCATCACTTTGCTTGCGATCGGCAAGGCCCATGTCCGAAAGGCGCCAAAGACCTACATTAAAACCTTGTTGTACTATGTTGGCATTGGGATGCTGGCGTCAGGCCTCTCATATGTAGTGGGCCAGCTGATCAAGAAGCTTTTGGAGAAGCTCGGGTGGTTCGACTCTGGTGCAGCTAACCCAGTGTCTGTATTCGTGGAAACAAGGTCAATGAGGTCGGGATGGACATCTTATTGATGGTGGGCTCACTTGGGAGTTGGCTGATCGCAGGACTCAAGGTTGAGGCACAAAATCAAATTGAGTACCGTCTCTGGGCCCAAGTCCCTGTCATTGGCAATTTTAGTGTATCATTTTCACCAACTATTAGGAAATTTCTTTTAATCTGTTCCACAATTTCGTATTTTCTGTTGTATTATTTGGATTGGAAAAAAAAAAAAAAACAAATTCGGTGGCATTTGCCTGATATCCTACAATACAGTGTATGTGTGGGAACTTTACACGTTATTTCCTGCCAACAGGTCTCTCATATAGCTGGTTTACAAAAAAGGTGTTTTGGTTCAACTTCATGTGCTGTGTTTGCGCCTGGCGGGCTGGTTCCGAATGCGGCTCAAATCAAGTCAACACTGTACCGCAGGTGCCTGAATAAACCAAGAGACCGAAGTTTGTATGGTTTGGCTATTTATTTAGTCATTAATTTTAGAAGATTAGGCGATCTGCGAAGGGAAGGATTTGTCCTTTTAATGAGTTCTTTTTTTCTTCAAGGAGAAAGGACTTTTAGTTAAGTACCTGATAACAATCACTGTTCAACAACAACAATATAAATAGAATGAAAAATAATACATGAATTGGAAGTACTTTATTAATATTAACAATGACCGCTTATCCACTTTGATAAACACAACGGCCTATTCATCGCTGGGAAGAAAACTGCCTTCATGGGGAGATAGTCGTTTGGTGCGGGATGGTCATCTATTCGTCGCTTGATGTGAAATTGGGCTTTATGGTGAGATGGCCAGTGCAGAGCAGATCTTTAACAATTTGTTCGAAAGTCTGGTCTAGAGAATGGACACAGTGAGAAAGTTGGTGGGATGACAATTTGATCAATATCTTGAGAAAGTTGGTGGGATGACAATCTGATCAAAATCTTGGCGAGGACCAGGCTCATGGCAAGATGGTCATAATTTGACTGTCTATTCATTGCTTCCGTCGAGAGATAGGCTTCAAGCACGTAACAGGAATTCCCTTCACCCTTCATTTCGAAACTGAGCAATCCTTCCACCGATCCAACAGTGTGTTAGTGGACATTGAGAAATTTATGACTGTACGACCCATTTATGGCGCATTTACGAGGCGAAGCCCACCTCATTTTCCCTTGCGAGAATAAGCCCCAGCTGTACGGACGCCTTCCCAAAGGTCGAAAATGCCCCTTGCTTTTACCTTCTGTTGGTAAATTGCGGAAGATGAGCCCTCAAGATCTGACAATCTACACGATAACTGGGACCCTCATAAAGCTGAAGATTGATGCTCCAATGGCCCGTCTATCTACTACTGGAGCAGATTGAACTATTCACACCTCTGATCCTACGGTATATAGTGGTCTTGGATAACGATATATAGATCAGATCATCCCAAGGACAAGCTTAACATGGACAGACTATGCTGCACACTATCTCTCTCTGTATACCCTCAATGTTTCTTATCTCATTACGAAAGAGGGCGTATTCCTTTTAATAGGAAGGGAAGGAGATGGGATGAGACCAGATTATCTGGTATTTTCCCAACCTCCTATCCAAAATCAAATTCAAATATGAATTTGAAATTTCAACAGAAAGAAAAGAACGCAGCGGAAAGAGTCAAACCAAATGGGACCCACCCACAAGTGATTGCTCACGAGTGGGCCCCACTGGCCTTCGACCAACATCTCCCACTCAATCATATTGTGGGATAGGCACATAAATCTGTCCAACTAACTTGCATTATAACAATCAAATACTAAACATCACGATCAAAAGAATCAGAGGCGTGAGACCAGCTGGATCACCATAATCTTCTCACAGATGCTTAAGTACTAAGTGACCACCTAACTAGTACTCAATAACCCAAGCTTTATAATGCCTGTCCTAGTCCGCATGACTACACCGGATGGAGTTAACTCTCGATCTGGAGTACTCGGCCAACATACGCACTTATCCAACTTATCGAGTTATTCTAAAAACTTGATTTTTCACAAATTTTGACTAAAACCAATTCAAAGCAATACTTATATATATATATATATATATATATATATATATATATATATATATATGCTTTTTAAGAAAAATATTGTTTGTAAAAAGTCTAATAAAAAACAACTCGATACTGCCGGCGGATAAGTCTTCAAGTGCGTATTAATAGTTCTAGAAACTTGGTGTAGCTGTCACGGGATCTTCCTCACACAGATGTGTAATTTAGAATTAATCAAGCCGCTTTCTTAGCGTAACTGAGTCTGGTCAATCAAGGACCTTTCGTCATTGTACACTAAAGTAGCGACACTCAATCTCATCCTCATATACATAAGAGGAGGGTAGCTAAGGACACAAAGAGTCACCTACGGGACTGGCTACTCGCACATTGCAATGATTAGATCGAATCAAAGCAATCTGTAGGTAATAGGTCCCAGCACGTGGCTACAACCCACGTTGTAAAGTAGACAATACTAGGTGTAAGTCGGGTCTACAGTACGCAGGTTATTCTACATAAGGTACGACTCATTTCATAACCTCATAACCTGGCTTTAATTTCAGGCCATAACATTGATCGCATGTAAAAGAATGGTGCGATTATGTTATTCGACTTTATCAGTCTCATCTACAATCTTTATAAGATTGTAGGCGGATACGACTCACTCATATCCTCATCCTTTATTATTCACAATAAAGGGAAGTTTATACCTCAATGTATAAACATAGCCCCAAATGTACCTCTTTGTACATTCAAGGTTGGTCAACCCATGCGAGTGGGTGACCGGGCTGCCAACAAAAATAGAAATCCTACATGATTTCAAGGTAAATGCTGATAATCTTCTTACCTAGTTTATATTAGTGTTCAATACTGAATAAATGGAATGTATTATTCATTAATGAAAGATCAAAGGTACTACAAAACAAGTACATCAATCAAGTTTTCCTCAATCCCATCTGCCTAACGTGAACCTGAAATAGATCTCTAGCTATAGGTTTTGTCATGGGATCAGCCATCATCTCCTTGGTAGGAATGTAGCTGAGGGCGACCTTTTTATCTCTTACTTGATCACGAACATAATGATACTTGATCTCAATGTGCTTAGATTTCTGGTGGTGTTTAGGGTCCTTTGCCAAGTCAATAGCAGAAGTATTGTCTATCTTCAGCGATATAGGCTGATGAACACTCAATACAATACCCAGACTCAATAGAAATCTGCGAACCCATACACACTCCTGAACTGCAGCACAATATGCAATGTACTTGGCCTACATAGATGAAAGAGTTGTGGATGTCTGTTTCTTACTCGACCATGAGATAGCTCCTCCTCTGAGTAAGAATACATATCCTGAAGTAGACTTTCCCTCGTCGGCGTCATTACCCCAAGCAGCATCAGAATATCCTTTGAGCTTGAGGCTTGTGCCTTCATAACACAACATTAGGTCTTTTGTTCCTCTGAGATAGCGGAATATACGTTTGACGGCTTGCCAATGAGACTGTCCTAGGTTACTTTGATAATGACTGACTATGCCAACTGCATAGCTAATATCCGGTCTTGTGCAAAGCATAGCATACATTAAGCTTCTCACTGCGCTTGCATAAGGTACTAAGGACATAGCCAATTTTTCGGCTTCAGTCTGGGGACACGATTTCCTATCTAACTTGGCAGCTTTATCCATAGGGGTTTCAACAGCTTTTGAATTTTTCATCCTGAACCGCTCTAAGATCTTTTGTATATAGGTTGCTTGAGACAAGCCTAAAAATTTCTTAGGGCGATCCCTGATGATTTTTACCCCAAGGATAAAGTTGGCTTCACCGAGGTCTTTCATCTCAAAGTTCGAGAATAGCCAATCTTTAGTCAATGTCAACAATTGCATGTCATTACCAGCTAACAGGATATCGTCTACATATAGAGATAGTATCAGAAAAGATCTTCCAGACCGTTTCATGTATACACAATGATCTTCTTCACTCATTGTGAATCCAAAAATGGTGATGGCCAAGTGGAACCTCATGTACCACTGTCTTGAAGATTGCTTCAGCCCATAGATAGATTTCAACAATTTGCAGACTTTCTTTGGATGTTTTTTGTCCACATAACCCATGGGTTGTTGCATGTATATTTCTTCATCCAAGTCACCATTTAAGAATGCGGTCTTTACATCCATCTGATATAACTCTAAGTCTAAACTTGCGACAATGGACAAGATCATGCGGATTGAGGAGAACTTTGCAACAGGTGAAAAGGTCTCCTCGTAGTCAATGCCTTCTTGTTGTGTAAAACCTTTAGCAACTAATCGTGCTTTATACTTGTCCATAGTACCATCTGCCTTTCTTTTGATCTTTAGTGCTTATTTGTTACCTATCACTTTGCGATTGGAAGGCAGATCAACAAGTTCCTAGACTTTATTCTTTTCCATGGAAGCGATCTCTTCATCCATAGCTTTCACCCAATCGGCCGAGTTAGAAGATAATAATGCATCCTAATATGAATCAGGTTCATCATCATCAACTGCAACGCAAGAGAATGTTTGCCCCTTAATATCGAAGTATCTTCGGAGAATCAATCCTCTTTCGCTTCGACGTAACTCAGGAGCCTGCTGAGATGTCCTCCCACTGTCCTGACGAACTATAGAAGTATCATCGTCTTGTGAAGCAGAATTCTTACTCTCCTGAGATACATCGGGTATTTCAAAAAGTTGTATTGGAACCTTTTGCTTCATTCGGCTTGGGTATCTATCTTCGACGAATGTCACGTCCTGGAATTCTATCTCAATCCATCATCCATGGTCCTCATAAACTAGAACGTATCCTTTTGAATGCATGGGGTATCTTATGAACACACATTCAATGGTCTTACTATCAAGTTTACCTCTATGCGGAGTAGGCAGCAAAATATATCTCAAAGATCCCCAAGGGAGTAGGTTGGCTAGAGAAGGAATCCTCCCAGACCATATCTCATATGGAGTCTTAGGAATTGATTTGGATGGGACTCTATTTAGGACGTAGACAGCTGTTAACAGTGCGTCTCCCCAGAATGTGGTAGAGAGATTGGCTTGAGCCATCATCGATCTAACCATGTCCAATAATGTCCTATTCCTTCTCTCTGCAACACCATTTTGCTGTAGTGTGTAAGCCATTGTGTACTGCCGAACAATGCCAACATTTTCGCAATATGATTTAAACGTTTCAGACGTATACTCGCCACTTCTATCAGATCGAAGGATTTTAATCTTTTTCTTAAGCTGATTTTCCACATCAGCTTTGTATTAAGAAAACAATCAAAAGACTCAGATTTGTGTGAGATGAGATACACATATCCATAGCGCGAGTAATCGTCAATGAAAGTGACAAAGTATTGACATCCGTTTCTGGCATGTACATTAAAGGGTCCACAGATATCTGAATGGATTATCTCTAGTGTGTCCTTTGACCTAGCCGCTTTGGAAAATAGTTTCTTCGAAGTCTTCCCGGACACACAATGTTCACAAAATGGCAAATCAACTTTAGATAAGGAGTCTAACAGACCAAAACGTATTAGTCTTGTCATACGATCCTTTCCAATGTGACCTAACCTCACGTGCCATTTTTTAGATTCAGATACTACAGTTTCATTCGATATAGTAGACAAAGCAATAGATGCATTATCACATTCTACGTCTAGAATAAATAAATCTGAAATTAAATTACCCCATGCAAAAATGAGGTTATTCTGTCTTAAAGAAACTCTTGTCCCAGAAAATCGAATATCAAAACCATCAGTTAATAACCTAGAAACAGAAATTAAATTCCGACGCATCCCCGGTGTATATAGAATATCACGGAGTATTATTGTTCGCCCTATGCGCGTACGTAGATGGAAAACGTCAATCCCTTGTACGTCTTCAACAGCGTTATTGCCCATGTACAGCTTGTAACTCCCCTTGGCTACAGGCCGGAATTCCTCGAGTCCTCGACGACTGCTTGTCACGTGCTTTGTTGTGCCTGAATCCAAAATCCACTCGTTAGATATGATATCAACGGAAAGGATTTCAGAACAAACGCCTACATACAAAGTATCTAGTGACTGAGAAATTACCGTCTTTTTATGGGCGCACTGTCGAGCATAATAGCCAGAATTTCTACAGACAAAGCAGACTACATTTGTCTTTCTCTGCTTCTTCTTTCCGTTCCCCTTCTTGAGATTTGGAGCAGGTGTTGTGGTCTTCTGTTCTTGGTTATTCTTCTTCGCCTTCTTGCGAGCTTTGGACCGTTTATTATTAGCTTTTCGCTTATGGGTCTCTGCTACAAAGGCTCTCGCCGAACTTGGCTGAATTGCATTCATTTCAACCTCACGTACCAAGTGGCCACAAAAGTCTCTGAACGTAGTGATAGAATCAGTATGGTTCAGAATTCTTTTGATTTGGGCCCAAGATTCAGGCAAGAAACGGTGCATGGCTATAATCTTTTGATTTTCAGTCAATTTACACTTAACATTCCTAAGGGCACCTATCATTTGCTCCATCTTACAGATATGATCTTTGATGGGGCAGCCGACGGACATCTTATACTCCTGGAATTCCAATTTCATTGCCCTAACTCTTACATCTGACTTTTGCGCATAGGCATCTGTCAGTGCTTCCCAGATTCCCTTAGCGGTTTCATGCACTTCATACATAGGTATGAGTTCTTTGTGTATGGTGCTAAGAAGGACATTACAGGCTGAATAATTTTATTTTCGCCACTTATTGTAGCGAGTCATCGCAACCTTATGTTCTTGTAAATTTCTGTTTTCAGCCAAGATGGGTTCCTCTTGAACTACATCGAGTGTATGAGATATATCGTCCTCGTCCAGAAAGCATCGCACCGCGCGGGACCAGTCTTCGTAGTTGTTGCCGTCGAAATATTGTCTTTTCAGCTGTTCAGCGATTAATGCTTTGGTGAAATTTTATAGCCAGAAGGCATCGCACCGCGCGGGACCAATCTCTATATTGCATGAGTATCACTATTTAGCTAAGATCTATGGTATTGACACCAATCATCAGCATTTCTACGTGTTATACAAAATTTTATAATATAAAAGTAGTCAACATATCTTAACGAGATCTGAAAGTCCACATACCCGAATGGGCGGTGTAGAACAATCAAGTTCTCAAATTAAGATGAAATTGGTACTTTTATAAAATTATAATTGTATAACATGCAACTTTCCATTATTTGGTTGCATGCATCATTTGGTGGAGGAGATTAAACTCCCACTCAGGTTATGCACAACCTTTAATTTTAAGGAGGATTCTAGTACTAAGTTTTTCTATATGTTCAAATGAAAAATAAGGAGGGCTTAGATCTAAACATATCAAGCCTAATTATTTTACTCATATAAACATCATCATCAGAAAGAAAATAAAGTGCTAAGATATCAGGAGAGTTCTATCTTCATCTGTGATCATGACCATTAGTGATAGATCCGATCATTACCGTTAATAATCATTGTTGATGATGGATCCTTTCATCAACATTGATCATCATGGTTGATGATCGTTTCGCTCACTAATGATCTCTAGATCAACGGTGAAGATAATATTAGGAAGGAATATATAATATATATATATATAATATAATATATATATGTAAGCGATATCACGAATCCTAGGGCCGATCATTATATCACAAGCATAGATGCATTCATTACACACAGTACTTCACTTGTGCATCATTATGTATATATTATATGTGCATCATCATTACCAGATGAGCGGCCCATTTCCCATGTTCATGTGCCACATTGCTACAGGCGACATGGAAATCAGATTGCGTACTTAGTAAACTCCTTTGAGCCAATCTCAAAAATATGTGGTTTATCCATGTCGTGCATCCATATGGTCCACTTGATATTCAAGCTCACCAGATGGATGGACGGTTTCGATACAACACATACCTTGTGATAAGATCCATATGTGTTGCTGACTGCCTAGTTCTCCATGTGGATAGACAGTTTAGATACAACACATATCTTGCCATCTGAGTAATACATGAACATTTTATAGCACATGGATACAACACATGGATACAATACATAATTTGCATATGGATACAATACATGAATACAACACATGATTTGCATATGGATACAACACATGAATATAGCACATGAATATTCAATGTGGGAAATATTCAATGCTAACGTACAAGAATACAATGATGGAAATTCATGGGTTGTTGACGTACATGAATACAGCTATGGCAAACACTAGCCAATTCGTGTACAGATGCTATGTATCTAGTTGAAGTTGTCTATCAGAACAACATGTGTACACATGTGTACACGTGCACATCTGCCAACATATGTACACAGGTGTACATGTGCACATTAGGCAAGTATTCGTGCACATGTGTACATCATCCAACATATGGAGATTTTTTTTTTTTTTAAACTTGTGTACACGTGTACATCATTCAACATACGTGCATATACATTTGTGTGCATGTACATGAGCCATCACGTGTACAACAACCATCACATGTACAACAGTCATCACATGTACAACAGCCAACAATTCAAGTATGGTGGGATACTTCACCAGTAGCTATGTTTTAGTGGTTGACTTCAATTCAACAACTATTTAGTTGGTATGATGCACACGTATTGGGTATATGCTACATACTTTCATGGTTTGGTAATCCACACCGTTGGTAGATTGAGTTGCACCATGGATGGATTATACGCTACAAACTTTCCTTCATGGACAATCTTAACCTTTCCATCTGTGGTCTACCATTGGACGGTCGATTATAGAAAAAACACAACAACAGTCCACATTCAACATTAAAGTGGGAGTATATATCTGCTGTAATGTATATTCATGGGGTACATCACGTGGATTTTTTATTGTACAGTAATCATATATGGACCCACTTATCAGAATAAGAATGCGTGCACTTAGCCATTCCGTTTTTCTAATACATCAGCCAGTGGTGTATTTCAATACAATAACACTAGTCACTAATAGCTATGTTGTATTTCAATACAACAACATCAGTCTAACCGATCTCTACATTTGCTTGAGATATGACATAACGTAGACTAGCCATTATGACCCCCCACGTGTACAAAAGTTATGGTATGACATATATTTGTGATGTACACGCGTGTGGTACATTACCTGGATCATTCCGTGAATCAACAAAATGGTATACATGAACTAATACCATTTGAAAGCCTTGGATTCCAATCTAAAAAGAAAGGATGAGCCACTTACCTTTTTAGATGATAAGAATCGGAGATCCGCCGTTGAAATGCTTTGATACCACTGTTGGTAAATTGTGGAAGATGAGCCCTCAAGATCTGACGATCTACACGATAATTGGGACCCTCACAAAGTTGAAGATTGATGCTCCAATGGCCCGTCTATCTACTACTGGAGCAGATTGAACTATTCACACCTCTGATCCTACGGTATATAGTGGTCCCGGATAGCGATCTATGGATCAGATCATCCCAAGGACAAGCTTAACATAGACAAACTATGCTGCACACTATCTCTCTCTGTATACCCTCGATGTTTCTTATCTCATTACGAGAGAGGGTGTATTCCTTTTTATAGGAAGGGAAGGAGATGGGATGAGACCAGATTATTCGGTCTTTTCCCAACCTCCTATCCAAAATCAAATTCAAATATGAATTTGAAATTTCAACAGAAAGGAAAGAACGCAGTGGAAAGAGTCAAACCAAATGGGACCCACCCACAAGTGATTGCTCACGAGTGGGCCCCACTGGCCTTCGACCAACACCTTCAAGCAGATCGGCTGGTGCTCGAAGATGAGTGCTGACGCTCCACGAACTCCGAGCTGTACGAACGGTTCAAAGAGATCAACGTTACGTGGGCCCCACAGTTATGTATTTATTATATCCACAACGTTCATCCATATTTCGAGATCATTTCGGAGCATTATCCAAAAAAAAAAAAAAAATCATATCCGAAGATCAACTGGACCACACCACAAAGAGCAGCAAAATTTGATTTTCACCGTTGAAACTTTTGTAGGGCCCACCATAACATTTATTTTCCATCCAATCTATTCATAAGGTCACAAAGACCTGGATGAAGAGAAAAAACAAATTTCATAATGATCCAAACTTCTGTAACCCCTAAAAGGGTTTCAATGGTAGACGTTCAATTCCCCATGCCTTTTAAAGTGTGGTCCACTTGATAGTTAGATCTGTCTTATTTTCCATCTCAAGCCTTAATATGAGCTCACCAAATAAATGTACGGTTTGGATATAACATAGACCTCGTGATGGGATCCAAAAAACAACAATGATTTGAGGTTTAAAAAAAAAAACAAAACATATTTTTATTTTATTTGATACAGAGATTTGAATAAGGATTATAACCGTATCTATACCTACCAAAATTCATAGCCAAAGGAGTCTGTCTAGGGTGGGCGCGCCAAACTAGGGTGCCCGCGCCACTCACTAACCTATCTGGTGGGGGGCGAACCGGTCTGGCGGGGCCACGCCCATTTGATGACCCCTATAGCTACGGATTATAACCGTAGCCATAATTATAGTCTGTGCCAACCTATGAATTTTATTTTATTTTATTTTATTTTTTTACATGGAGAACTTCATTCTGCCTACAATTTTCTCTAATGCATATTTATATATAAGCATATAATTTTTTTTTTTCTCTCTCTCTCTTTTTTTTTTATTTTTTTTATTTTTAATTTCTTTCTTTTTTCATTTAACAAGAATATCTTCTAAACCAAAATTAGTTACTTGACGTACCCTGTATGATTTTGAGGTAGGAGAAGCTACTTTAGCCAACCAACCTGGTTATTTTTCAAGATTCCATTAGGTCGATGGTCAAAAATCCATTTCATTCACTTCACGGTCAATTTCAATCAGTTTGCCGTCAATTTCGCTTGTTTCATTTACTTCACGATCAGTTCCATGCATTTCACGGTCAATCCCGGTGATTCCGTTTTGATTCACGGTCATTTCCATGCATTTCACGGTCAATTCTCTTCACTTCACGGTCATTTTCATGCATTTCACGGTCAATTCGCTTCACTTCGCGATCAATTCCATGCATTTCACAGTCAATCCCGACGATTCCGTTTTGATTCACGGTCATTTCCATGCATTTCACGGTCATTTCTCTTCACTTCACGGTCATTTCCATGCATTTCACGGTTAATTCACTTCGCTACATAGTCATTTTCATGCATTTCACGATCAATCCCGACGATTCCATTTTGATTAACGATCATTTCCATACATTTCACGGTCAATTCCCTTCACTTCACGGTCATTTTCATGCATTTTATGGTCAATTCGCTTCACTTCACGGTCATTTCCATGCATTTCACGGTCATTTCTGCCTATTCCGTGTTGATTCACGGTCATTTCGATGCATTTCACGGTGAAGTGTAGCGATTGAATCGTGAAATGCGTGGAAATGACCGTGAAGTGAAGGGGCATGACCGTGAAATGCACCGAAATGACCGTGAATCAACACTGAATAGGCAGGAATGACCGTGAAATGCATGGAAATGACCGTGAAGTGAAGTGAATTGACCATGAAATGCATGGAAATGACCGTGAAGTGAAGGGAATTGACTGTGAAATGCACTGAAATGACCTTGAATCAACACGGAATAGGCGGGAATGACCGTGATTTCCATGCATATCACTGTCATTCCCGCTATTCCGTGTTGATTCATAGTCATTTCGACGCATTTCACAGTCATACCCCTTCACTTCACGGTCATTTCCACGCATTTCACAGTCAATTCACTTCACTTCAATCTCGGGATTAAACCTTTTCCAATTCCTTTCAATCCCCCGAACCAAACACGTCCCAGTCATTTTTGAAGGGATTGGATGGGATTTAAGGGCCTGTTTGGTTGGGCGAATCCCATGGGATTAGGAGGGATGGGATGGATTTTAAGGTAATGATGGTGGTGTCAGTGGATTGGTTTAAGATCCATGGGATTGCTATATCCCGGAACAAGTTCACTGGGTCTATTTGGCACGCCGGGCATATCCTGGGATTTTACCTTCCACTCCTTCCAACCAAGGGATGGGATCAATTTTAAGGTAATGATGGTGATGTCAGTGGATTGTTTTAAGATCCATGGGATTGCTTATATCCCGGGACAAGTTCACAAGGTCTGTTTGGCTCATCATGCATATCCCGGGATCTCGCGATCCCATTCCTCCTAATACCGTGGGATTGGTTCGACCAAACAGGCCTTAATGATGGTGATGTTAGTGGATTGTTTTAAGATCCATGGGATTGCTATCTCCTGGGATCATGATCTCGTGTCTGTTTGGCACGCCTAGCCAATCCCGGGATCTATCTTCCAATCCAATCCAATCTACGCGGCCAAACAGGCCTTATATGATTTTGGGGTAGGAGAAGCTACTTTAACCAACCAACCTGGTTATTTTCCACGCATGGAAATGACTGTGAAGTGAGTCGATTGGAATGTGAAATTCACGGAAATGACCGTGAAGTGAAGGGGCATGACCGTGAAATGCGCCGAAATGATAGTTAATCAACACAGAATCGATGGGAATGACCGTGAAATACATGGAAACGAGCATGAAGTGAGGGGATTGGACCGCGAAATGTGCAGAAATGACTGTGAAGTGAAGGGGCATGACTGTGAAATGCGTCAAAATGACCGTGAATCAACACGGAATAGGCGAGAATGACAGTGAAATGCATGGAAATGACTGTGAAGTGAAGCGAATTGACCGTGAAATGCACGAAAATGATAGTGAAGTGAAGGGGCATGACCGTGAAATGCGTCGAAATGACCGTGAATCAACACAGAATAGGCGGGAATGACCGTGATATGCATGGAAATGACCGTAAAGTGTAATGATTAGACCGTGAAATGTGCGTAAATGACCATGCAGTGAAGTGGCATGACCGTGAAATGCGTCGAAATGACCATGAGTCAACACGGAATAGGCATTTCTAGGCATATCATGGTAATTTCCGCCAATTCTGTGTTGATTCACGGTCATTTCAACTTATTTCACGGTCATGCCCATTCACTTCACGGTCATTTCCGCGCATTTCACGATCCAATCGTACAGTTCATAGTCATTTTCATGCATATTACGGTCATTCCTGCCTATTCCGTGTTGATTCACGATCATTTCGACACATTTCACGGTCATGCCCCTTCACTTCACGGTCATTTCCGCGCATTTCACAGCCAATTCGCTTCACTTCACGGTCATTTCCATGCATTTCACGGTCATTCCTGCCTATTTCGTATTGATTCATGGTCATTTCGACGCATTTGACGGTGAAGTGTAGCATTTGGACCGTGAAATGCGCAGAAATGACCGTGAAGTGAAGGGAATTGATCGTGAAGTGCGTCGAAATGACCATGAATCAACACGGAATAGGAGGGAATGACCGTGATATGTATGGAAATGACCATAAAGTGAGGCGATTGGACCGTGAAATGCACGAAAATGACCGTGAAGTGAATGGGCATGACCATGAAATGCACCGGAATGACCGTGAATCAACACAGAATAGGCGGGAATGACCATGATTTCCATGCATGTCACGGTCATTCCCTCTTATTCCGTGTTGATTCACGGTCATTTCGACGCATTTCACGGTCATGCCCCTTCACTTTACGGTCATTTCGACGCATTTCGAGGTCCAATCGCCTCACTTCACGGTCATTTCGATGGATATCACGGTCATTCCCACCTATTCCGTGTTGATTCATGATCATTTCAACGCATTTCACGATCATTTCCGCACATTTCACGGTCCAATCGCTACACTTCACCATGAAATGCATCGAAATGACCGTGAATCAACACAAAATAGGCGGGAATGACCATGAAATGCCTGAAAATGATCGTGAAGTGAATTGAATTGACCGTGAAATGCGTGAAAATGACTGTAAAGTGAAGGGGCATGACCGTAAAATGCGTCGAAATGACCGTGAATCAACATAGAATAGGAGGGAATGACCATGATATGCATGGAAATCACGGTCATTCCTGCCTATTCCGTGTTGATTCATGGTCATTTCGGCGCATTTCACGGTCATAACCCTTCACTTCACGGTCATTTTCGTGCATTTCACAGTCTAATTGCCTCACTTCATGGTCATTTTCATGCATATCACGTTCATTCCCGCCTATTTCATGTTGGTTCATGGTCATTTCGACGTATTTCACGGTCATGCCCCTTCACTTCACGGTCATTTCCGTGCATTTCACGGTCCAATCGCTACACTTTACCGTGAAATGCGTTGAAATGACCGCGAATCAACACGGAATAGGAGGGAATGACCGTGATATGCATGGAAATGACCATGAAGTGAGGCGATTAGACCGTGAAATGCGTGAAAATGATCGTGAAGTGAAGGGGCATGACCGTGAAATGCGCCGAAATGATCGTGAATCAATACGGAATAGGCGGGAATGACCATGATTTCCATGTATATCACAATCATTCCCTCTTATTCCGTGTTGATTCACAGTCATTTCAACACATTTCACGGTCATGCCCTTTCACTTCACGGTCATTTTCACGCATTTCACTATCAATTCGCTTCACTTCATGGTCATTTCCATGCATTTCACGGTCATTCCCACCTATTCCGTGTTGATTCACGGTCATTTCGACGCATTTCACGGTGAAGTGTAGCGGTTAGACCGTGAAATGTGCGGAAATGACTATGAAGTGAAGGGGCACGACCGTGAAATGCATCGAAATGACCGTGAATCAACACGGAATAGGAGGGAATGACAGTGAAATGCATGGAAATGACAGTGAAGTGAATCGAATTGACTGTGAAATGCGCGAAAATGACTTTAAAGTGAAGCGGCATGACCGTGAAATGCGTCGAAATGACCGTGAATCAACACGGAATAGGAGGGAATGACTCCATGCATGAAAATGACTGTGAAGTGAAGTGAATGGACCGTGATATGCATGGAAATGACCATGAATTTCACGGTCAATTCGCTTAACTTCAGGGTCATTTTTAAGCATTTCATGGTCATTTCCGCCGATTCTATGTTGATTCACAGTCATTTCCACGCACTTCACGGTCAATTCCTTTCACTTCACGGTTATTTCCGCGCATTTCATGGTCGATTCGCTTTACTTCAAGGTCATTTCCGTGCATTTCACGGTCATTCCCACCGATTCCGTGTTGATTCACGATCATTTCCATGCACTTCACGGTCATTTCCACGCATTTCACGGTCCATTCGCTTCACTTCACGGTCATTTCTGTACATTTCATGGTCATTCCCGCCAATTCCGTGTTGATTCACGGTCATTTCCACTCACTTCACGGTCAATTCCTTTCACTTCACGGTCATTTTCATGCATTTCACGATCGATTCGCTTCACTTCAGGGTCATTTTCGCGCATTTCCCGGTCATTCCCACCAATTTCGTGTTGATTCACGGTCATTTCCACGCACTTCATGGTCATTTCCCACCCATTTCACGGTCGATTCACTTCACTTCACGGTCATTTCTGCGCATTTCAACATGGAATTGTCAGGAATGACCATGAAATGCATAAAAATGACCGTGAAGTGAAGGGAATTGACCGTGAAATGCATGGAAATGACCGTGAAGCAAAATGGAATCATCGGGATTGACCGTGAAATACATGAAATTGATCATGAAGTAAATGAAATTGACCGCTAAGTGAATGAAATGGATTTTCGACCATCGACCTGATGGAATCTTGGAAAATAATTTGGTTGGTTGGTTAAAGTAGCTTCTCCTACCCCAAAAGCATATAGGGTACATCAACTAATTTAGTTTAGAAGATATTCTTGTTAAATGAATAAAGAAAGAAATGAAAAAAAAAAGAGATTTTTTTTATATGCTTATATATACATATTTATATAAATATGTGCTAGAGAAAATTATAGGTAGAATAAAATTCTCCATGTAAAAAAAAATAAAAATGCAGTGTGATTGGATGGAATAGGGACCGTTTATGGCTTCGGTTATCTGTCCATGGCTATGGTTATAATCCGTAGCTATAGGGGGAGCCAGATGGGCGCGGCCCCGCCGGATAGGTCAACGACTGGCGCGGTTCTCCAGTTCGGCAAGCCCACCCCGGACAGTCATCTTTGGCTTCGGATTTTGGTAGAAATAGCTACGGTTATAATCCGTAGCAATTGCTACAACTCGGAGCTCGAGGAGAGTCAGCGCTCGTTTTCCCGCTTGAAGGAAAAAGCAGGGGCATTTTCGACCTTTGGGAAGGCATCCGTATGGCTGGGTCTTATTCTCGCAAGGAAAAATGAGGTGGGCTTGGTCTCATAAATGGGCCATAAATGGGTCGTACAGTCATAAATTTCTCGCCAAAGAATGAATCAGATCAAAAACTCGAGTGGACCCCACCACAGAAAACGGTGAAGAGAGTACACTCACCATTAAAAACTTCTAAGGGCCACAAAAGTTTAAGATCAAGCTGATATTTGTGTTTCTACTTCTTTAATATCTATGTTCACTTATGAACATGTTAGATCTGAAATAAAAATCACGGTGAACCTTACGAAGGCTTTAACGGTGGACATCACTCTCCTCACTATTTTCTATGGTGGGGTTCACTCCACCTTTGGATCTACCTCATTCTTTTGATCATGCCGTAAAATGATCTCTCCAAATGGATGTACAGTGTGGATACAACACATACATCATGGTAGGCCCCACAGAACTTGGTGGCATCACTTTAGTAATGAGTCTAACTACTCAATATGTCGGTAGCTAATCCACCTGCAATTTCTTTCTTCTAAAATTTAATTAGGTCATGTCATCTCATGACAATTTTATAAGATAAAAAAAATATTTACAAAATCTACTTGATTAGCAAAGAATATTAGCTTTGACCCAGGATGAGTGATGTCCGTAGAATCCTCATCGTGAGCTCACCTTGATCTATGCGTTGTATATCTACTTCATCCATCCGTTTTCTCATATTATTTTAAGACTCGACTGGAATCGGTACTTGTGATCAGGTCAAATTCAGTCCAAATTAGTCTAGGACAGACCCGGATTCGGATTAGGTTAGACATGCTGGACTTGGTACTGAGTCAGGTCGAGTTCGGGTCAAGCCTATTTCAAAACTGAATCGAGTCAGGTGTAACATCCTGGATTTTTGCTATTTTGAATTGTCAACAATCCTTAATTTTATTTTATTTTTAGAAATAGCCCACGTCGTCACTTACTGACCCATGACGCTCGAGGTTAGTCTATACGTAGGTTATATCAGTAAAGAACCGCACAAATTCGATTAACCAACCGTATGAAGCCAACTAATCCACCTGATCACTTAAACCTCTATTCTAAGCTCATGAATTGTTCATCTAGGGACCAAATCTAACCGACCCATCACTGACTAATCAAGATAACCGTAACTAAATTAAAGATCTACCCAAAGTCGAGCTAGCTATGACCTGGATCTTAACTAATGGACCAAGTCAACCTATTTATTCCTTTAGCCTAAGAACCAACGATTTAGAGTGATCATTACCTAATCACCATTTTTGCTAATTTCGAATAGGTCACACTATGAACTTAGTTAATTCAAACCCTAACAATTGCACCCAAGAAATCTACCTACCTAATTTATTTAAAAAATGCCCTGATTACCCGAATGAACTCCAGACCGCTCGTTAGTGGCCCACAAGTTCCAAAATTATAGAATAATATCTGTCTCACTGGGCTTGACGTCTATCACTGGTGGCGAACCAAGAAAGTGTCCATAACTAGTCAACTTGAGCGAAAAGCCAAGTGCTTGAAGCACATGAATCCCCTAGTCTAAAATCTGAAAACTTAAGTGAAATAGGCCTTCCAATCTTTGGTGAAGTTGTGACATTCTAATCGCTGAATTGTAATCAAACTCGGGCCATGAGCCAAGGATATTTCCCTATTCATATCTGTATAATTAGGACCCCGATCAAACATCGGTGATCGATGATCGTAAATTGGGCTCATGCGATCAATTGACTCATCCGTTTGCCACTAAACTTGGGACAACCTTTCATCTAACTATGGGACACCTATTCCACACTTCTGCCTAAAGCTGAGCCAAGCCGAGATTTTCTCACCTCTTCTGGCTCTCTTTCCACGTCGGCAGGAGCTTTTCGAGGATTAACAAAGATGGTCAGAGTTAGTGTCTTAAATGATGCTCTCAAAAGCATGTACAATGCTGAGAAGCGAGGAAAGAGACAAGTCATGATCAGGCCAATCTCGAAAGTGACAATTAAGTTCCTTCTTGTCATGTAGAAGCATGGTTATATCAGTGACTTCGAGTATGTTGATGACCACAGGTCTGGTAAAATAGTGGTTGAGTTGAACGGGAGATTGAACAAATGTCGAGTCATCAATCGCCATTTTGATGTTGGTGTCAAAGAGATAAAGCCTTGGACTGTAAGGTTGCTCCCCTCCAGACAATTCGGCTATATCGTGTTGACAACATCTGCAGGCATCATGGACCATGAGGATGCGAGGAGAAAGAATGTCGGTGGTAAAGTCTTGGGCTTCTTTTACTAAATATTCTATCTGAGATAGGAATCATATATTTTTTGTTGCCGGTGAGGTTTTTTTTTTTGGTCATAAGACCCAAATGAAGAGAAAATACAAATATCAACTTGATCTAAAACTTTTATAGCCACCAAGAAGCTTTTATATGGTGGGTGTCCGATCACCCCTTCATTTTGTCTGATAATCACATAACTTTGTCTCGTGAAACCCCATCACTTGTCTTATAATCCTTGCATTCTTTTAATGGAACTAGGTCACTTTGTTTGACAATCATGCTATTTAGTAGAACGATGTCATTTTTTTCGATAACATATTACTTTGTTTAGTAGAACCTATCACTTTCTCTAATAACCACGTCACTTTATCTCACAACCTCGTCACTTTGTCTATTGAAACACCATCACCTTGTCCAGCAACCTCATCACTTGTATTATGGAACTTGTTACTTTGTCTAGCAAAACCTTGTCACTTTGTCCAATAATCACATCACTTTCTCTAATGGAACCCATCACTTTTTCCAGCAACCTTGTCACTTTGTCTAGTAGAACTCCGTCAATTTGTCCTCCAACCTTGTCACTTAATCCTATGGAACCCTGTCAAATTGTCTGCCAACCCCATCACTTAATCCTCTTGAATTCTGTCACTTTGTTGAGCAATCTCATCACTTTACTTAGTAGAACCCTATCACTTCATTTAGGGAAATCCTGTCACTTTGTTAAGCAATCTCACCACTTTACCTAGTAGAACCTTATCACTTAATTTAATGAAACCTTATCACTTTGTCTAGCTACCCTGTCATTTTATCTAATAGAACCATATCACTTTGTTTAGTGGAACTACATCACTTTGTCCGCCAATCTTGTCACTTTATCTAATGGAACCCTGTCACTTTGTCCAGCAAACACCTCACATTGTCAAGTGGAACCTTGTCACTTTGTCTATTAATCTGGTCACTTTTTCCAGTGGAACTCTATCACTTTATCTAGTAACCTTGTCACTGTGGAAATAAAACCAATTCACTTTGTCCGACAATTTGTTACTTTGTCTAGTGGAACCCCGTCACTTTGTTTGGCAATTCTGCGACTTTTTCTAGTAGAACCTGAAAAGGCCGAGCTATATGTCCTTTGGGGGGGGGGGGGGGGGTGAATAGGACTATGCCAAATTTAAAAATTAACAACGGAATTTAAACAAATTAAACAATGATAGCACAAAAGTAATCTTACAATGCTGAAATTTAAATACAACCTCAAATGTACGAGTATTGAGAGATTGATACAGATGTTGTTTTAAGGACAACCTTACACCAAAAACCAAAGGTTTATGGTAGGACAACCTGATTCCTAGAAAGGTCTATATATCAAAAACTCAAACTGATACAAAGGAATAAAGAAATAAATAGCAAGAAAAGAAATCTAAGCTATTACAACATTCCCACACTTGCATATAAGAAATTACAACATTCTCCACAAATGCAAAAAGGGAAATTACAATCATCCACAAAAAGAAATAAATAATCAATCCACATGACATAAAGAATTATATTGGTTTGCTTATGTGTACACCAACTGTTAAACAACAGCCACACAACTACTCCACTCCTAATATCCTCACACAGTGGATATTAGCGTTCACTATGGAAATAAGTTTTCGCAGGTTCACCTAAAATCCTCACAATTGTGTCTTTCAAGTGGGCTTACACAATTTAAAACCCCACACTCTAAGTTTTCTGGATCACCTTAGACAAACCCAAACAGAGAGATTTTTTAGGCACAATCTCAATGAAACCAAAATAATGAAATTTACAATAATGTAAAATACCTAGATATTCTCTTTTTGATGTAGCCCAGAAGAGTCAAATCGGAGTAGAAGTTCAATGTAAAATTATAATGTCCACACTCACTTATGATAAGTTCTAGGTTCTAAATTGATTTTAAATTAAATCAAGTTGGGCTAGCTCTATTTGATTTTGATTCCATAAAAAGGGTAAGTCCCAATCCCGTCTTCAAATATGAATGGAAGATAGAAAACAAAATCAAATATAACAAAGCTAAATTAAGAGAATATTAAATGAGCACAATATAACTTAAAAAGATGACTAACTTATCTCTCAGAGTGGCATATTGATTTAGCTTGAATTGAATGAAAAACTCTGAAATTCGTGCTCTATTTATAAGTGAAGAAATTGCGTTCACGACTGGTCCTGTGGTCTCCACGACTGGTCGTAGGATCAACAGATTTTTGAAATTTTGAGCGCGATAGGATAAAACCGTTCTTAGACTGGTCGTAGGCCCTGCACGACCGGTCAAGGGACCTCCATGACTGGTCGTGACTTGTCCACGACTGGTCGTGTGGAACCTGATTTAGTTGCTGGACTTTAAGTCGAGGCTGCATGACTAGTCGAGCACTGTTCATACGACCGATCGAGCAGTCTCCAGGACTAGTCGAGGCTTAACAAAACTGAAAATTTTAAACAAACTTAGGACTGGTCGAGGAATTTCTTGGATTAGTCTAGCCAGTGCTAAGACTAGTCGAACATAGTCCAAGACTAGTTGAGAAACAGTCTATTCGCTTATAAAATGAGCCAATTGAATTATGTATTCAAAATGACCTACCCTAACTTCAATCTAGGGTTATTTATACCTTGTTAGTGATATATGAACATTGAGTCTTCTTTTTCTTCAGTTGATAGTCATTCTTTGAAGTTCACGAAGCTTGAACTTGAGACTTCTGAAGCTTGAAATTGACTAACATTGAAGCTTGAACTTGAGATTCAAAGTCTAGGAATGTTGTCTTGACTTGTACGAAGCTTTGAAAATTTTGAACTCTTGAAGCTTGAGAGCTTGAATTCACACTTGATGTTGTACTTGAACATGAACAAGTACACTTGCCTTTGAAGTTCTTGAACTAAAGACTATTATTCTTGAAAGATGTACAGTCTTCATTATGTAGATGAGCAACACAAGACACAGATTCCAAGAGGTTTTGGCACTATAAAATTTGACAATATAGGAGCTAGAAACCATAACACTTACAAAACCTCGTTATTTTGTCCAACAGCTGTAGGGCTTACATAGTTGAACCCCCGTCACTTTGCCCAGCAATCCAATCACTTTTTCTAGTAGAACCTGATCATTTTATCCCACAACTCTGGGGCTTTGTACAGTTGAACCCCTTGTCACTTTATCTAGTAGAATCCTATTACTAATTTGTCTAGCAACTTTGTCACTTTATCTAGCAACATGTTACTTTGTTTAGTGAAACTTCGTTACTTTTGTTGGTAACTCAATCATTTTGCTTATCTAATCCCATCACTTTGTTTAATAGATTTCCGTCAATTTGTTTAATGGAATTATGTCATTTTGCCTGACAATCTCATACTTTGTCTAATGGAACTTCGTGACTTGTCCGAGAACCCTTTGTGGAACCATATCATTATGTTCGACAAACCCATCACTTTACCTAATAGAACTCTATCATTAAGCATAGTTTTCAAGAATAATATATAATGAATAGTTTTCATGGAATGGGACAATTCAACGTGGGCTGTAAATCATGTCGGGCCACTGACAATATAAACCATCCATTGCCGATAATTTTTTCTTAATCATTAGACAAATTAACTGGATTCATTGGACAAAGTGACAGGGTTATTATATGAAGTGACAAAGTTATACTAAACAAAGTGACGAGGTTGCTCGACAAAACAACATGATTCCACTAAACAAATTAATAAGGTTAAACGAGATAAAGCAAATAGGGTTCCATTAGACAAAGTTACAGATTGTCGGAAAAAGTGATGGGTTGCTGGACAAAGTGATTGGTTCCACTAAACGAAGTGACGAGGATGGAAGACAAAGTGACTAGGTTCCACTAGACAGAGTGATGAGGTTGCTGAACAAAGTGACGAGGCTGTTAGACAAAGTAACAAGGTTCACTAGGCAAAGTGATTGGGTTGCAAGATAAAGTGATGAGGTTCTAGTAGACAAAGAGACAAAGTGCTACTGTATCAAGTGATGGGGTTCTACAGAGAGTGGCGAGGTTGCTAAACAAAATGATGGAATTTCACTAGAAAAGTAAAAGGGGTGCTAGACAAAGTATCTCATAGTTAGATGAAGGGTTGTCCCAAGTTTGGCGGCAAACGGATGAGTCAATTGATCGCATGGGCCCAATTTATGATCAACGGTCACCGATGTTCGATTGGAGTCCCAGTTATACGAATATAAGCAGGAAAATATCCTTGGCTCATGGCCCGATTTTGATTACAATTCAACGGTTGGAATGTCACAACTTCACCAAAGAATGGAAGGTCTATTTCACTTAAGTTTTCAGATTTTAGCCTGGGGGTTCACGTGTTTCAAGCACTTGGATTTTGGCCCAAGTTGACTAGTTCTGGGCACTTTTTTGGTTCGCCACCCATGCTGGACGTCAAGCCCAGTGAGACAGGCATTATTCTATAATTTCAGAACTAATGTGCCACTAACGAGTGATCTGGAGCTCGTTCGGGTAATCGGGACATTTTTTTAATGAATTGGGTAGGAAGATTTCTTGGGCGCAGTTATTAGGCTCTGGATTAATTAAGTTCACAATGTGGCCTATTCAAAATTAGCGAAAATGGTGATTCGGTAATGATCACTCTAAACCGTTGGTTCTTAGGCTAAATGAGTAAATAAGTTTACTTGGCCCATTAGTTAAGATCCGGGTCATAGCTGGCTCGGCTTTAGGTAGATCTTTAATGTAGTTATGGTTGTCTTGATTAGTCAGTGATGGGTCGGTTAGATTTGGGCCCTAGATGAACAATTCACGAGGTTAGACTGGAGGTTTAAATGATCAGGCAGATTAGTTGGCTTCATAAGGTTGGTTAATCGAATTTGTATGGTTCTTTACTAGTATAACCTACGTATAGGCTCACCTCGAGCATCAAGGGTCAGTAAGTGACGACGTGGGCTATTTCTAAAAATAAAATAAAATTAAGGATTGTTGACAATCCAAAATAGCAAAAATCCAAGATGTTACACCCTTGATTTGTTTTTGAAATAGACTTGACCCGAACTCGACTTGACTAAATACCGAGTCCAGCATGCCTAACCTGATCCGAGTGTGAGTCTGTCCTGGACTAATCTGGATTAAATTTGACCCGATCACAAGTACCGATTTCGGTCGAGTCTTAAAATAATATGAGAAAACGGATGGATGGTGTAGATATACAACGCATAGATCAAGGTGGGCCCGCGATGAGGATTCTACGGACATCACTCATCCTGGGTCGCAGCTAATATTCTTTACTAATTAAGTAGATTTTGTACATTTTTTTATCTTATAAAATTGCCATGAGATGACATGACCTAATTAAATTTTAAAAGAAAGAAATTGGAGGCGGATTAGCTACTGGCACGTTGAGTAGCTAGACTCGCTATTGAAGTGTTGCCACCAAGTTTTGTGGGGCCCACCATGATGTATGTGCTGTATCCACACTGTACATCCATTTGGAGAGATCATTTTAGGGCATGATCAAAAGAATGAGGTAGATCTAAAGTTGAAGTGAACCCCACCATAGAAAATAGTGAGGAGAGTGACGTCCACCGTTAAAGCCTTCCTAAGGTCCATCGTGATTTTTATTTGAGATCTAACCTATTTATAAGTTAACACAGATATTAAAGAAGCGGAAGCACAAATATCAGCTTAATCTTAAACTTTTGTGGCCCTTAGAAGTTTTTAATGGTGAGCGTAATCTCTTAGCTGTTTTCTGTGGTGGGGTCCGCTCGAGTTTTGGATTCAATTCATTCTATGGCTCATGCCCTAAAATGATCTCTCCATATAGATGGGCTATGTGGATACAAAACATATATCATGGTGGTACGGACATAAGTACGTGACATCACTTTAGTAGCAAGTCTCGCTACTCAACCAGTGCCCTGAATCCCCATATGAAAACTTAAACAAAAATCATAATGGACCTTAAGTTATTATAAACATTCAAGAAGGGAAAACAAAAATATCAACTTGATCGAAAACTTTTGTGACCCATAGAAGTTTTTAATGGTGGGCGTGACTCTCTCCATTGTTTTTTGTGGTGGGGTCTACTCGAGTTTCGGATCTGATTCATTTTATGGCTCGTGGCTTAAAATGATCTTTGCAAATGGATGGACGGTGTGGATACAAAACATGCATCATGGTGGGACCTAAGTAACTAGGTGACATCACTTTAGTAGTGAATCTCGCTACTCAACCCGTGCGCTGAATCCCCAGATGGAAGGAAGCTGATTGCGTAGTGAGTAACTCACTACTTCAGCGTACTGAGTAAACTCTGTGGGATCCACCATGATTTATGTATTTTATCCACTCCGTCCATCAATTTTACTAGATAATTTTAAGGCTCGAGACTAAAAATAAAACATATACAATGTTCAAATGGACCACACCATAGGAAACAGTTGAATTCAACGTTTATCGTTGAAATTTCTTGGGGGCTACAAAAGTTTTGGATCAAGCTTATATTTGTGTTTTCTCTTCATCCATTCTTGTATGATCTTATGCACAGGTTGGACGACAAATAAACATCCCTATGGGGCTTAGCTAGGTTTCAACGGTGGAAATCATTATCCCCACTGTTTATAGTGGTATGATCCACTTGATATTTGGATATACTTCAATTTTGGGCTCAACTCCTTAAATTAGATGGAAAAACGGATGGACGGCCTGGATAGACCACATACATACAAGGTGGGCCCAACTGAGTTTACTTAGTACGGTGAGAGCAAGTTCGCACCGATCCGTATGCAATCCAATTTCCAAGCGAAACCATCTAACGGCGTTAAACTTTTCCTGAAATGTAAATTTTTTAAATATATTAAAAAAAAGCCGGTGATGCGGCACTTGCAGTGACGTGGACCAATAATGATATTGGATTTAGCTGCTCGGTGTTTTCAGGAAACACCGGATCCGCGCTCTAAGGAAAAAAAGGCCATGTCTATTGTAATATTCCTATTTCTTGGAACCTTTTCTGAGCTTGCCCTGGCTTCCATGCATGTGCGATTGCATTTCTTGTGTGTGAGATTCGGCTTCCCAGGCAACCATACCCGCGTGCGAGCGCCCTAGCTTCCTGTGCAAGTACGCGGTCTGCGCTCGTGTGCCCTCGATCCCCTGTGCATGCCCTTGGTGTCTCCCGTAGACCCACCCGAGTATGGGATTATGTGCCATGTTGAACCGGAACCACTCAAATGTATGCGCACTTGTATCCATGCCCTTGCACATGTGTATTCTCGTCCCTTCTCGTTTGTGTGTGTGCCTCAAGAGCAAGAGTGTGACCCCTAATCGTGTACATCTGACCCTCGTACCCGTTTGCATCTGAACGCATGCAGTGTCATACAAAGAATCCAAAACATTATGTGCGAGAAGAATTCTAAACAAGAAAGGAAGTCGGCTTCTTCACACACCTTGGGTGGGCTTTAGAGCTAACTTAAGCTCTTAAGCCCATTACTACAAACTCCACTCATTCTCTTTCTTACCTCTCCCTTATATCACATCCTACTATCCTTGCTCATTCTTACCACCTCTCTCCCATGCATGCCACTCTCTCCCCATGCATGCCACCTTTCCCACTTATGCATGTCATGCACCATTTCTTTATGACACCTCTCCTTTTGCTTCCTTAGCTAATGCATGTATTACAACACACTTCACTCACTCATCCCCTTTTATCGAGGTTAAGTTAAGCAAACCTCTCCCTAAACCCATACTTAATTCCCTGGAAAAAAAAAGGTTTTTAACCTTAGTTGCTGGAAATTCCAGCTTGAGAGAGAGAGAGAGAGCCATTCCCACACCGGTGAGTCATATTTTGGCCAGTACCAAAACTGTGGTTGGAAGCCACTTTAGTCACCTGCAGGTGGGTCCCACATGCCATGTTTATGGGCCCTACCACTTGGTAATTATATCCCCACATAAAGGAATCAGGGGGTCCCACGATCTGACCCAAAGTGGGCCCCACATGATCTGAAATCAAGTAAAAAAATGGCTCAGCATATAGTTACAGATGTCCGGTTTTTGTTGCAAATACCCAACTTTGGGCTTTGATGGTGGGCCCGATATGTGGCTTTTGGGGGTCTCGCCACTTGGAACTTGTAGTCCCCATATAGGAGAGTAGGAATGATTATTTAACTCACCCAAAATATGTCCCACACGATCTGTAGTTGACCCTCAAAATGGGGTAAGCAATAGTTTAGCAGCAGAAAAATGCAGCGCAGAATTTTTAACTCATTTTGGGAAACACACCACAAATTGCACACACATCTTTAGTGAGCCCCGGTTTATTAGTTTTGAAGCACCCACATGGGGATACCGGGAAATCATCTCCATTGCCAAATTCGGGCCTTACGTGATCACAAACTGGATTAAAAAAATGGGTCCAACAAAATTCTGCACAAAACTGTTTTTGCTGAAATTTTAACGCAGGGCCAGATTTGGGTCTGGGTAGGGGACCCTATGAAAAATCATTGGTGGGACCCACTTGCTGGGATGTGTGGACACTTACCAGGGTATCTGGGGACTCCTCAACCCTCGCCCAAAAGTGGGCCCCAAATAGGGCACAACTAGTCCCACATGAGCCTCACTCATGTAAGTATGTGATTTGGTGGCCATTCAATCATGTGATCACGTGTCGTGTGTATAACACTGTGAATTTGTGATTTCGATATCCCACCTCGCAATGTGAATTTGTTATTTCTGGGTGACCCGCTTAACTACGTGTACTTGTGATTTTCGTGTGGCCCACCTACATACATGAAACTGTGAGATTTGTGGGGCCACTTAGCTATATGAATTGCGGATTTTGTGTGACTACCTATCTATGTGAAATTTATGATTTTTGTGGCCCTAATCATTTGATCATGTGATGCGTGGATGGCTACAAAAATATGTGTACTTATGATGTATGTACGGCCCTAGTCATACAATCATATGATTAAGTGATGTATGGACAACCCCTAAATCTTATGAACCGTACTCAATGGGTGGCCCCCAATCATGTATCCTCACTGTTATGGGTGCAAATGGACTGATAAGAGCGACCAATATAAGAGAGAACACAAAGCATTTCAAGGAAAACAACTCGGATCTGATGATCAAACATGACCCCCATGAGCAATTTGATGACCCGACCACTGGCGGAGGGTCCAACTCTGGTCAACATCTTGTTATCACGACCGACGAACTACCATAAAGATCGACCCGACCCTCCTGGAAGATCAACCTCAACCCTCTGATCTGTCGGACGACCTCGGACTTCTGACCTATAGGTCGGCCTCGGCCATCTACTCTGATCTTCTCAGATCTCGACCACTCGGAGGTCTTGTCAAAGAGATCTCTCCGAGATCTCTACTGAGGATCTCTGAAGAGAACCGTGACACGCTCGGGGGGAGATTCCCTCTACAATACGTACCTACCACATAGGGAGATTACTATCTACAACACTAGATTCTAGCAGTTATAAAAAAGAACCTTTCTTACAGTGAAAGGTAGGTAGAAAATATTCACCACAAGCCCTATCTTCAACTAGACCCAGTTTGCCCGCATTGAATTTGGTATCTTGTTCACAACCCCAAGTGTACGGTCATGATGTAGTAATAATCTCGGTGAGACCGAGATCGAATCCACAGGGACTAAACTCGTACGCTTTTGAAAGTAACTAGAAATAGAACTAGAAGAATATGTAAAACTAAATCTGAAATCTTTGAGAGAGTAATTGTGATTATTATAATTAAAACTTGTAAATTTAAAGGTGAGAACTAGGGTGCCAAGGATCCACTTGTAGCTCTTGGGATGCTACCTTACTTGATTCAAGAGATCCAATTGGAATCGAAGTCCTATCTTATCCAATTGGAAAGAAAAATGACCAAATTTTTAAACTTCTCATTGATCTAGCCTCAATGGAAGAGGATTGTGAAGATTGGAAGGGATTCCATCACCTTACCATGCTTAGGAGACGATGGTGAACAATAGGATTTACCAATCCCACAATCTCAAATAGGAAAAGAAGACATTCAAAGCTATCATAGTGTCTACTGTAATTTGAGTCACAACGAACCATAGAAAACTGAAAATATTCCTTAAAATCAAAATAGAAATCAATGAAGTTTAACATAAATAAGAATCAAAGTAAGTAAACATCTCAATTATGCTACAAGCTTCACCTCTTAGCCATAGCTAAGAGGTTTAGCCAACTATAGACATGATTGAAATAAGAATTCTTAAGAAAAACATAAAAACAAACTAAGGAAGAAGAAGAAAACTCTTGGAGGCAGCTCTTCTCCCTTTTGCTCCACTCTTTAAACCCTAGAAGATCTTTTGAAGCATCCTAGGATCTCCTATTTATAGTTGGGAAACTCCAACTTTCACATCGAGTTGGAAAAGTTTGGAAACTGCTTCAAATTTATGCAGTCCGTGCAAAATCTATGTAACCTTCGACTAGTCAAGGGCAATCTTCGACTAGTCGAAGGTCACCTTCGACTAGTTGAGTGAAATCTTTGATTGGTCGAACATCATGCAAATTTGAAAAATAATGTTGCGGGAGTTCGAGTCGAAGTTTCTTGAGTTGGTCGAGCCAGAGCTTGGGCTAGTTGAGGCAAAGCTTGGGCTAGTCGAAGCAGAGCTTGGGCTAGGCGAACTTCACGCGTATTCCTTTTTTTCACTTCAAATTTTCGATTCTCTTCATTTCTCACTTGATTTCCTTAGATCTTTGGCACGTGAATTCTTTAATGTTGGTCTTGTAAGATCCATCCCTTACCATGAAAATTCTTGAGCATCATATCCATGCATTTAACATTCTTTTCAATCCAAGCTCTCAGATTCACCTTGCAATACAAACATGTATAAAATATACCATTAAGTATTATCATGTTCATAAAAATAAGATATAAATAGGGGAGAATATGCAATATTTGACACTTAACACAATCTCCAACCAACATTTTGCTAGTCTCGAGCAAAACATACTTGAAGTGAACCTAAATTCTCAATATTCAAACCTTTTTCAAAAAATGATCTTTTGTACAATTGAGTATGATTGAGTGGAATTAACATGAGAAAGTGGGATTTTGAAAACCTAGAGCTGAATCATATAAGCAGTCAATCAAATCAGTTTTTTATCAATTTTTTTAAAGCATAAGTTTCTATAACATGTTTTTCAATGTGCTCAGTGAAAATCAAATTACTTCCCATGAGAGTACTATTATTTCATAATGTTAGCCATGTTCATCATATCAAGAGTAGTTAAAAACTCAAGTACTGATTTCAAACTTATCCCCTTCTCCTTTTTCCAATTTCTGATTTTATATCGATAGTTCATTATTATTATTATTATTATTATTATTTATTCTTTTCAGACTCTTTTCATAATTTTTCATTCTTTTTCAAACTTTTTCTAGTCTTTTCCTCATACATGACCTTTTTGTCGATCTCACTATTTTTAACTAGTTTTTATTTTTTATTTTTTAAGGTGGATAAAATTCTTCAGACTGAATTCTCAACGTTTATCAATGATTTATATACTAACTATTAGAAATTCTAGCATAATCACAGAAGGCAAATTGGATGCGTCTTGTGATTTAGATCAACATGATATTCAAACTTCCTCTAAATCAATTGAGTGCAAGAACTGTAAATGATAAACTACTTAGTTGATCAAACTCCAACAATTCAAAATGCAATTCCTATCTTATCATCATACTCAAATCATTCTTAATCCACAAATTATCAATTTCCAAACAGGTTTTATCTTAAAAAATTGAAAAATTTCCACTGTTATTTGCTCAAAACTAAAAAAATACTGATTAGTTTACATAATCCATACTCCCAATTTAAAATCTACATTTTCCTCAATGTAAAAGATATAAGCATGCAATGCATATGAGACAATGAAAAGAAATGAGAAGTGATGGAAAGATAGTACCTGAAGAAGTAGAATCTACATTATTCCAATGATCTCAATGTGAAGATGAGTTAGCACAAAGACTAGACAAACTGAAACAAACAACCCTAATCCTATGAAAGCTATAAATTCTAATACTAAATTAGGAAAGCAAGGGAAATCTACTAAATCATGCAGCAAGGTTTTTTCTACGACCAGTATCTTGATAAATTTCTTAGTAGGTTTCTCAACAAGATCATCCACAAGCCATTTTTGCAATAGGCTTAAATGCCTTGGAGCATGAATGTCAAGAGAAATTTATGAACCTTAGCATAAAGTTTCTTTTTAATCTCCTGAGGTGTCCGAAGTATATATGATTCACCTGTGACAGAAAAAGTTTCAATCTTAGCATAACATGGTGAATTAGAGACTACAAGTAGATGAAATTCAGAAAAATTCTTAGTAGGTGTAATCAGAAAAATTCTTAGGTGGGGAGAGCTGTAAGACCCGTATCCTAGTTCGTACTGTTCTGTCGACTTCCGCGATCATTCCCGTCGAAGTCTGGCAATCTGTGACTAATAACCGATGTTTGTGATCGACCCTAAGTCGTATCCTGTAAAATTGAGTCAGCTTAAGTCGAGACTTGTACCATTACGACGGCACCGTCGCCGCAGTTCCAACGCCATGACTCGCGCACCGATCTGATACCCAAGCTAGAATATGTGGGCTGGCGTTTATTTCGAAGAAACGCCGAGAGTTTACAATCCCAAGAGAATCTTTACAATATGTCCCATCAATCAATCAATCACATCATGTCAAGTACAAAAGCACCCCCATACTTCCTTTCTCCACAAGTCAAGCAAACCCCAAAGTCAACACATCTATCATCTCACTCATCACTCACCCTTTCACCCATCACTCCCTCTCCTTACAATCTCTCTCTCTCTCCCTCTCTTTCCCTTCACATTTCCCAACCATTCTCCAAGCAAAAAGAGAGCTCATGTCCAAGCCCTTCTTAAGGGAGAAAAGAGTTTGTGTGGCCCACTTTTCTATCCCAAGATCTTTCATCCTAGCCATCCATCTCTCATCACCCTCCATCAAAGTGGAGTACAAGGTGACCGGCTTTCCAATGGACCAAGAAGATCGAAGGTGGGTGCTTATTAGGTTAGATTTTTTCATGTTTTTATGGTGGACCAAGTGAGGCCTAGATCAATGGTATGGATCTTACTCGGGACCCTAAAATGTGGCCAATGGCCCACCTTGATTATCAATATCATTCCATGATGGGGTCATTTTCCATGGACCCCATCATGATGTTTACTTTCCTAGCTTGGATAGGGGTCATCTAGACCGTCTATTTTAGAGGAGAAGGAATCTCCACCGTTGGATTTTTGATTTAATGGGCCCACATGTATTGGGACCCACTTGATGTATGATTGAATGTTTGAAACGGAAGGCCCATAGTGTCGGGGTCCCTCCATCACGTGTGTCCCACTCTCTTTTTCTCTCTCTCCCTCTCTTGTTATTTATTTATTTTGTGTATGATGGAATGGCCGGGTGGCCCACACGGATGAACCCCACCATGAAGCATGTATCCAGGCCATCCGTAGGTGAGGCCCACTTTACATATGTGTTTCAAGGCGTTGAGCCAAAAAATGGAGCCAATCCGATGTCCTGGTGGGCCATAGCATAGGAAATAGCGGTTTTCACCGTTTAAATGCACTCTGTCGTTGCTGTACCCCAGAATATACCGCACATTGGGCTCGTTTGGTCTGTCTTGAGCAGTAAAGACCAATGGCTAGCGTGGATTCACTTGATGCGGGCCGCACATGTGAAAAACCGCGAAATTATGCGATTTCAAATATATATATATATACAGCAGCAGCAGCCACTGCTTCTGCTGTTGTCAGAGGTGCAGGCAGCGCCTGCTGCTGGCGGGCGGCCGTGTAGGCAGGGACCCACGGCTCCAGCTGTAGGCCCCACCATGATGTATGTAGGTCATCCAAACCGTTAACTAGGTGGGCCCCCTCCAAAAATTAGGCCCATTCGACGCTCAGGTGGCCCACATCATATGAAATAGTGTTGATTAAATGTCTATCATTGAAACCCTTTTTGGGTCTACAAAAGTTTTGGATCAAGATGAAATTTATTGTTCCTGTTCATCCAGGTTTGCGTGACCTTACCAACGGGTTGGATAGCTTATAAACATTATGGTAAGCCCCACGTGGGACCCACTGTGTTGTATGTGTTTCATTATCACCGTCCATTGACGGTGGATGGTGAACCCCCATGATTTATGTGTTATATCCACACCGTCCCCCCTGGACGGTGTGTGTGCGCGTGCAAGTGTGTGTGTGTGTGCGTGTATGTATACGTGTGTGTGTGTGTGTGTGTGTGTGTGTGTGTGTGTGTGTGTGTATATATATATTATTACATAATATATACTTGATGGTGGGCCTTTATGGAACCCACCATGATGCATGTGTTGCATCCAATCTGTCCAGCCATTTTGAAAGTTTGTTTTAAGGCTTGAGGCTAAAAATAAGACGGATCTATAGTTCAAGTGAACCCCACCTTGGAACATGTATGAGGCTCATTTTGATTTATTTTTTATCGTTCATTGAGGCCCACCTTGGTATATATAAGCCCCAAGTGATTAGGCCCATCATGTCATATTTATGGCCCGTTGTTGAGGCCCACCTTGATGTGTATGAGGTCGTTGTTGGGGCCCACTTTGATGTGAATGTAAGTCCCCGGAAATAGCGCCAAAAACTTGATCGATCTAAAAGGATGACAAAACCAATCGTAGGGTTGCGATGTAGTTTCAAATCGTTTAGACCGAAATCAAATCCTTAGGTACTTATATTGGTACATTCTCAAAACACTTTAAAATTAGAAGTAGAAATAATTATGAAATTTGAATTAGAGTAAAGCAATAATAGATATCTAGGTATTGTAAAGAGAAGATCAATAAGATAAAACATTAGAGCGACAATGATGCACTTCTGGCCATTCTCAATATCTAATTTACTTAATTAGATAATATAAATGAAATCGATGCCCTATCCTATTTAGCCGGATAATAGAGCGGTTGATTCAAAGTTCACAAACTAAAACAAATATGAACTTTTAAGTGATTTAGTTTCTTCATGAAGCACCAAGTTATTAACCGCAGGGAATCTAAGCATCTATTGTTCCCATAGTATATAATAAATCAATGAAATTTACAGATTAATCCCTGATAAAATAGATAAGCAAACAATCTTAGCCTTCCTAAGCATCCAAAGTTCACGGAGTTGACAATGGATCAAAGTAAACTGAAAGCAAAACTTTAAACTGAAATCAATGAATTATTCAACATTCAAACCATAAAATTTGAATTAAAGTAAATTAGAATATTAAAAACAACTAAATTCTTCACTTCTTAGCCCTAGCTAAGAGATATAGTCAACCATTGTCAAAGTTGACCTAAATTTATAATTTGTATATAGAATGGCCTAAAACACCTATTTAAATAGAAAAATCTCACATCGATCTTGAATCGACTTCAAAATCGCGTACTTTTGTTATACTTCGGTCGCACCAATGAGCACTTTTGGTCGTACCGAATTCAATATAATATTATTTTGTTGGAATCGAATTTCTCCAAAAAAATTTCTGAATCCTTTCGGTCAGGCTAAGCCACCTTTCAATCACACTGAATTGCCCTTCGGTTGAACCGAATTAGTTTTAAAAATCATTGTTTGTTGTTGGAATATTTTTGACATTTTTTGTTGGACCGAACCTGCCTTTGGTCAGATCGAATAGTCTATTATTTTTATTATTTGAATATTTGATTTTTCAGATTTTTCTCAATTTTCGGCACTTAGTTTTCTTGGGTCTTTTGTACTTGATTTCTTCAATAATATCCTCCAATCATCTGATCTTCCACTTGATTATTTCTTGAACTTTAAATCATTACTTTAATTCCATTTTTATCTTATCTATCCAAATCATCTCATATAGCAAAACGCCTGTAATTTGATCAAGTTAATATATCCATGCGTAATGCACAATTATGGATAAATATGTCACACTCAATATAATTGCGTGAACAATTCTTTTTGTCCAAGCCTATGTGACCTCGTGAATAAGTTGGATGGCAATTAAATATCAAGACGGATCCAATGAAGGCTTCAATGGTGGGTTTCATTATCCCACTGTTTATTGTGGTGTGGTTCACTCGAGCCTTGTATCCGTTTCATTTTTTGGCGCATGCTTTAAAAGTAAGACAAAACGTATAGACAGCACGAAAATAAAACAAATACATAACGGTAGGATGTACGGTGCCTCCTACCCAAGATACCATCAAGGAATTTGCCTGCATTTTCCGAACGCAGATTGGATGCTGCCCCCACCTAAACTGCACTCCATGGAAAGCAAGAAATGGGGGCGTGGTCGATTATGTACTCAACCGAACAATACATGAAAAAAAAAAAACCGAACAATACATGCTTAGCGTGGGGTGCATTTTTTATTTTCCCTTTCTATTAACTTTTGATAATTTTACCCAGGGAGCTAGCTATTTTTCGAACCAAATCATCTATAAAAACCAACCAAGCTTGTGCGGCCTACCATGCTGTATATGTAAACTACACTCGGTCCATCGTCTATACAGCATGTTGGACCAAGTGTAGTTGACGTGTGGTGTATATCTTTCATCAGACCCAGTGTAAGACTAGCTGAAAAGACAGAAAACAAAAACCAGCTCATCCAAATTTCAGGAGGACCACACTGTGAATTTCATGGTTTTAGGGTCAAGTTTACATTGTTCCCATTGATTTAGTCCATCAATGTCTTTATCGGTCTTAATCTTTGTATCTATGGTTTAAATGATAGTTTTCACCTGACGAACATGATAGGCTCTACAGGAGCTTGCATGTTTCACGCACACAAAAGAGGTGTTGTAGACCATATATTCTGATTCTATACGAATCAGAAAATCACTATCAACAAATAAAAATTATTTCATTAATTTGTTGGGTCCCACCTTAGGATGAAAGAATTATATAAAAATTACATTATTCCGAAACTCAAACGGGTCATACCAAGTGAATTTAGAGGTTTTTATCTCCAGAAAAAAGTGTCATAGGATTGGGAAACTGCCTAGCTAGAGATATATAAACCACACCTTTGGTGATGCAGGACACGTGACAAACCATCACGGGATGGGCCGCTGCATGTAAGTCGTAACTTTTCAAGGATTGGACGTTCTTAACGTGATTTAAGGCCATGTTCGGCTACACGTTGACCTGATTTTGCAACTGGGCAAACCGGGCCAGGCCAAACAATGCCCTTATTGAGCCCATACTCGAGAGCTGAGCCCTGGTCCAGTCACTCCAGTCCAGAGCGTCCGGACTAGAGTGGGCCACCGTAGCGTCATTACTAGAGTAGTCCGCGAGACATCTATTTTGTGCATTAGGTAGATTAATTTCACTGTGAAGATGATCTGACACCAAAAAAACATGCGGGTTACTTTGTATGCATGAAAACAATGGACGGTTTGTAAAGGGCAATGGCAATGACCCATGTTCAATATTCACGATGAGTGGGATGTGCTTATTTTTTAGTGTGGTCATCTTCATGGTCTAATCCCACTTTATGCACCGGTTAGATGTTTACACATGGAGAGGAGGCTTTTGGGGCGAGTAAAAGCACTCTATTCCCATCTTAAATTTGTGTTTTTTTCCGCGTTTTTGGTCCAAGTCTATTATGGTAGGATCCATTGATGGTTTATCTCTCTAAATAGAGTGGGGCCTACCATCAATATGCCCTGATTTAAAAATCAGGCCACTCCAATTAATAGGAGGGCGACGCATATTTTTCTTGAATTTCAATCAGACTTTTGTTAAGACCACACGTGTAGAGCATTTGTCACACATTTGGAAGATCTGAGTTGTCCATCAGTGGGCAACACTAGATTCCTTACCCCAAAATTCTAGCAGATTTACTTATCAGGTGGGGCACATATAATAAAACAATTGGACGGCTAAAAGAAACTTGCTTTATTCGATCCTTCTATTTGATGAATACACTGTGGCCCACAAGATGAATAGACCTGCCATTTTTTGGACCAAAATATCTAATATAGTGTGACCCACCTAATGGACATCTACATAGCCATTTCTGCAGTGGCTCCACCTGACTGATAAACATATCCATTGGTACGGTCCATCTATTGGAAAGTAATGTCGCATCCACTTAATAGGTTGGAAGTCATCAGCTGGGTGGACAGTAAGTTGTGGTCCAATTGGTTAGACTGGAGAACTTCCCTATTATTATTATCATCATCATCATCATCATCATCATCATCATTATTATTTTCAACATCACCAAGGTTAGTCACTGCAGCAACAAAAGCAGGATGATGCTGGTTGTGGTGGTGCAGCGGCGGCCATGTCACCAGATGTAGCAGCTGTAGATGGTGGTGCGGCGGCCATGTCACCAAATGCAGCATCTGTAGGTGGTGGTGCGGCCATATTTTCAGCAGATGTAGCAGTTGTAGATGGGTCACTGCAATTGCCTATTACTCCAAATCCAGTAAAGATGCACATCTGGTCACATAAGGAATCGGGCATCCATCCGAGGCACAACGAATCCGAACATGCTGCAACCAAGCAATTTTCCCCCGTTACGATCATATGGTCTTCAAAATGTATCGAGTTAACTCAAAACTCAAACGAGTTGACTGGATTAGACGGTGAAATAGACAAATATCCTGGATCCATGGAATACCGGGCCAGGCCAACCGGGCCATCAATTGAAGACAGTGGATTTGCATATTCCAAGAATCACTCTTATCAGAAACCATACGATATCAGCCATTGAATTTTAGATCATTCTTTTTAATCAACCATTTCATCGTCACCAATTGAATGGCTAGGATCATCAATAAGGTATAATTCAAGGGATATGCTGCATCCAAAGTATGTTACTGGGGTAAACGTGGCTCATGTATCTCAAATAAGAACCGCTCTAATAACGTGAACCACTTTATATTTGTTACGTTCCCAAAGACCAGATTGGTTAGATAATTCTGACCTCCGGTCAATTGTCATTCGATTGTTGAAATTGGTCCACTGCAGCTTTTCGTTTCAACCGTCAATTAGACATCCAACCATAAAAATGGGCCCCACTGTTAGGCGGTTGATTTGAGGTAAATACCACATGTACAGTAGAGGAGAGGAATTGGTGTAACTCTGAATGGTGGATAGTATGGTCCACGAGCTTAGACCGTTGATCCATGGACGGGAAATTTCTCAAAAACCACCAAGGACAGAGTTTCCTCGCCCTTTGGTCAGGGGTGTACAAATAGACCATAGATTAGCTAGATAGCTAGAACCAACCAATCTTGAAAATATTTGAGACATCCCTCATTTGAGACATTATCCATCAGATCAACGGTTTGGATCAATGAATCGTTGAAAATTATAGCCTCAAACATAAGTAAAAATGTAAAAGGCATTAGTTAGGAGGAACCCAATACCGGAAGTTTGAAGGCAGGCCACAACTACAGTGGCTACCAGAAGTCTCTTCACCGTGGAATTTGAAGCCATGATATGATGCCTCTCCCTCTCCTATTTTACTTTGTTCATTTGAATAAATAGTGAACGGTTCTGATCTCACTACAACAATAGGAGGATTAGCCGACGATGTATTTTGCTAATGAGAGGCACTAATTAAAATGGGGCGTCGGTTTGCAATCGGTATAAATACCGTACGAAAAGCCCTAGATTCATTTGCTTCTCTCTCTATAGATGCAGCGACAGCCATCGCTATCTCCACCTATTTCCCCTTTCTCAATCGACCCTCCTCTCTCTCTCTCTCTCTCTCTCTCTCTCTCTCTCTATTTCCCCTTTTCCCTCTCTCAATTGACCGTCTCTTTGTTTCCCCTTTCTTAATCCACCTCTTCTTCGCTAGGGTTAGTCTCTCTCTCTCTCTCTCTCTCTCTCTCTCTCTCTCTCTCTCTCTCTCTCTACAGACCGGATCTGGTTTTTCTCTCAAGCTACAACAGATTTCGATGCAAACATGGGGTTTTCTCTCAAGTAATTAGCAGATTATCTACGACCACATCTAATCATAAGGTAATTTCAGCTATTTCATCCGTGCTAACCCTTCTTCTTCTGCTAACAGAGTCTCTAGTTCCTATTCTGTGAATCTGAAGCCTCTTGGCCTTTACTGATTTGTAGTCTGGATGTAACTTTTCATCATATACTTTCCAGGTTTGCAATTGACACAATGCAGTCAGTTTTCCTGGATGAATTTGGGGAAGAAAATGCCCTGGATCATAGCACTCAATAGACGACTCTTATTCAACACATATTTGGTGGTTATCTTCAATCTTAGGTTGAAGTTCTTACTTCCTGAAAATGTTTCAGCACCTTGCTTCTCGTTTGCTATAAAAAATCTGTAGGAAGTGTGCCATTCTCTTGGACCTGATCTGAAGAAATGAGGCATTATAGGGTTTCATACTTTCCTTTTGCTTGCCCTGTTCTTTTGTTGGAGACCCTGGTTTTTTCGTTGTCCTTACGTTACATTGTGTAGAGCATGTTCTACTATAGGTTCTTGTGCTCCCTAGCTTAAGTGTTTATTTTAGCTTTATAGATACAATGACAGGTGGTGTGTGCTCCCACTTTCTTTAAAAAAGCAAAAACATGAAGGAATTGTTAATGTGAAGCTCTCATCAGGTATCTGGGTTCAAGCCTAACTAATCCTTCTGGAGTGCCATCGTTCTAACACAGAATCCATGTTCACCTCCATTTGTACAACTTGTTGTATTGTCAAGAAATCTGTATTCGTGCCATTGATTTGGGTTTCTTGTGTCTCGTTTGTCTCTACCATACACACAGTTAAAAAGTTTTGGAATGTAATACTCTACTGTATTTGCCATCTATTACAGTTTCTTTCTAAATGATATTAATTACATTATCCTCATGTCCATAGCTAATTTAATTACATGCAACCCACTGTGGGCAAAGGCTGTATTATAGGCAGAATGATGAGATTTCTGGCACTCTTTCATTTTGATAGACACACACACACACACACACACACACAAGAAAGATATCATATGAATGCATGGTGGAATGGCATTCTCGATCCTTTGTTAGCAAGGATACTTACATGCATTCTCATTCCTTTGACATCCAAAAGGTGTCTGATAGCTACAGAAATTACGTCTCTTTCTTTCTTTCTTTTTTGTTTTGTTTTTAATACATCGAAGGAATTTCATTAAAAAGACAGGCTCGAATCCAAGGTTACTTCAAACATGAGGAATTTTAATTCAGAAAAATATAGTTGCTTTGTGATTTTCTGAGTTTTGAATCAAATCTTAATACAGAACGTCTTTAATATAATGGAATATCAGAGAAATGAAAGATGACGGTAGAAATTGTAAACTTCTCTGTCCTTCTGCATATGCCACTTCAGTCTCCTTCCTGCTTCTGTATTTCCTTTTAAAATAACACAAAACATATAGAAAGATAGAACATATATACATCAGAGGAAGAAGGGAAGAAAATAGAAAAAAAAATACTGCTTTTAGTATTAATTTTAAGTTTTACTTGTACCAATGTAATTAGTCAGCTCAGGAGTTGAAGTGTTGAATTAACAATGACAGACTCTCATAAGGTACTCAAATGCCCTGTCATCAAATTAGTGACAGACATGAATCAATTAGTGATGGAAGGTAATGTCTGGTGGGCAAGGACGTTTTTAGAACTCTTGCCAATCTACCACTTAAAAAGGCAACCTGAAATCGCTAGGAGAAAATGTTAAGATGATGATGATGATTATGACTTTTCTTCTTCTTCTTCCACCTCTTTTACGTTCTTTCAATATGGAAATCAAAGAAAGATAAGTACATGTCAAAAGAAATGAAGAATCTAGAAAGAAAAATACATTTGATATGAGTTTTGAATTTTAAAGTATGCTCTACTCAACTCCAAAGTTAATTACTTATGCTATAATTGTTTACTTCCTTTATTTCTTTTCTTACTCATGAATTATTAACATGCTAATTTCTTGGTGATGATGGTGTGGAAGACTTTCCTTGTCTCGAAGGATTTTGGAGTCTTTACCGCTTCGCTATTCGCTGTCCTTCATCCAGAGAGGTTGCTGGGATTCATAACATTAGGTGCACCATTTATCCTTCCTGGTTCCAAAACCGTTAGCAAAGATCTCCCCAAAGGCTTCTACGTATCGAGGTGGCAGGTAATGTAGTTTCCCTTTTATTGTGCCATCTTGGGAGGTATTGGTACTGAATGAAATATGCTATGCTAATTGTTGGATCTGAAATCTGCTAGAGAACATTAAAGCTGCACACAACATCAGCCATATTGAAATTGAATTTGAAAAAAAAAAAAAAGAAAAAAAGGAAAAAAGAAAAAGTGGAAGCACTTGTGCAGATTTCACCAAACTAAGGCAAATAATGCTTATCACCTTTAACGCATTGATTTCTTCCAACAGAAGCAAATCGGAATTTCTCTGTAATGTAGCTGTTAGAAATTCCATGGGTTTCAACTTTTTACACCTTAAAATTGAGGGTTGTAATCTTTCAAAGTACCCTTTCTACAGTCAAGTAAAATGGCAACCTTTCATGAACAATTAGCAAGGATTGTGACTCTCCATGCTCCATGGGCACTTTGGTAATTCAGCTGGGGAAGGAATATGTACTATTTAAGATCTTGCTTCGTTTTCAACCTTGAAAAACCCATCCACTCATGTCAATATTGTTGATACGCTTATTTTTACAGGAGCCTGGAAGAGCTGAAGCAGATTTCAGACGGTTTGATGTCAAGACTGTAGTGCGTAACATTTACATTCTCTTCTCCAAAAGTGAAATCCCGATAGCTAGGGAAGATCAGGAGATCATGGACCTGGTTGATCCAACCACTTCTTTTACTGCCTTGGTTCACGGATGCTGATTTGACAGCCTATGCAACATTATATGAGAAATCAGGATTCCGTTTACCATTGTGAGTGCCATATAGGTTAGTAGGACTCTCAAACTCCTAAGCAAAAAATGAACTTCAACTAAATTATGACAGCTAGCCTTAGTTGTGTTTTTTATTGTTCCAGTTAAGCAGGTTTCTTTGTTCCTTTGGAATTTGTTGAACGGTAGGTTTATAAGATGAAATCGACAATTCAAATTGCTGATTTTTTCTTTCATTGAATTTCCAATTAGATTCTTTTTTGGATTTTTTATTTGTAGTTTTGAAATGGTTTTGTGTCAAACAAAACGAATCGAATTCCCAATTGGGTTCTGATTTTTTACTGGTTGGGTTGCTTCTTTGTGTTTGATCTGATTAAAATATTCAATAGCTTTTAATTTGACTTTTACCAGTTTAAAATTTTAGGAATGGTTTAAACTGTTGAATATTTTAATTAGATTATGTTAAATTTGTATCTACTTTTAGTTTTTATTTTTATTTTTTTGATATGCAGAATGGGCTTCTTGTTTTGGTTTTTCTCTTTTCTTGTCAACGGGAAGGTTTAGCTGTAGAAGAGGACAGTGGAAATTGCTGATGTTTTAAAATTTTTTTTTTTTAAATTTATTTATACTGCAGTAGAACAACCTGTGGAAGCATTCATGAATATACTTTTCTCATCTGGAACTACAGGTAACTTGAAATAGATGCACATCTCCACATGCACCTGAATATTTTGCTACTTTGCTTCATGCTTCTTGCCACTATAAATCAACTAGTGTGCCCCACTTGTACAAGCTATGACTGGAGGATCATATAATACCCCTTTAGTTCATTAAGTGCGCTTACATGTAAGTTGGATTTGGACCATTGGTCCTTATTTTGTGACCATCCATTTTCCTCATACATGTGTTGTCCACTTGATGATTATACTGTGTTGGGCTTTGTGCTAGGTCATGATCATGGTGGGCTGCACATAATGAATAGCCTAGATCTCACGCATGTGCAACTTGAATTGCCTCTTCAAACCATAGTGGCATTTCCCGATGAAAGTAGTACATTGAAGGTAAATATTGATGGACTTAGAAAAACCTTCTGCAACCCAAATAGAAACTTGATATATTTCTAATTTCTAGTCCTAAGGACTTGTGAAATCCTACAATCCAAAATTATAAAGCCAACTAAGCATGAAATTGCAAACTACCCCTAAAATTTCAACTCACTTAAATTGCCCAACCTTCCACATTAGAGAATATAAGAAAGCGCCTAATGTATCATTCTCTAAAATTGACATTGAACATTTTTATTCATAGATAACAGGACCATTGAACATTTTTATTTTTATTTTTAACCACCCAATTAGTATCCACCAATCTAATATTCATAGAAAGACTTGAGAAACTGATAGTGAACAGGGAGTTACTCTACTGCATCAACCATAGGACATCTATGAACAGAGCTAGCTAGCTTAATGACAATGACTTGGACATGCTCGGCCCATGAACAGAGCTAGCTAGTCTTAATGACATGATTGGGTCTTGAAGTGTGGCCTTGATTTTCTATTTTCTGAAGAGGGTAAGTTTTCTTTTTTTAAGCTTGTTCTTTGTTTTTGGAACTTGTATTGATTTCAATCTCCATTTAAATGATCGGATTTTTGCATTTGTATATGTGCGAATATGAATATGAAGAGCTATGCATATTGAAAGAAGTAATTTTTTATAAAAAAAATGGATAATCAGAATATAATATTAGAAAGCGAGAAGAATACAGAAATAGGGGCTGCAAGTATGGTCATCACAGAATAAAACCCCAAACATACTAAAAATCAATATAACTTGTGTGTCTGCGTCCCAAAAGCATACCCAAGGTGTTAAACAAGTGCAACAAATTAATAACATGAAAATATGGAGACACATCAGTAAATATATCAAGATATGCAGATTTTTATGTTAAAATATTCACAAGAATAGAAATTGCAGAAGGCAAAACTCAGGCTTCTGGCGACAGTGACTCAAGATAGGAAGATATAACTAGATATGTTCAAATGCATATAAATATGAAGTATGTGTAAGTAAATATGTTGAGATCTACACAATTATATGTTAAGTTTTTAGAAGGATATTAAAATGCAAATCGTTTCAGTGTTGGATCCATAATGTAGAAAAACACTCGGTCTCCCACAGCTTGCTATTTGTATTTGTCGCTGTACATGTAGCATTCATGCATTGTGTGAGACATCCATATTTGATAGTTAGCACTGTTATTATATATAGCTTGATGGTTAGCACTGTTATTTACTTGCAAAGAGTCACTCTCAATCCAAAAATCAATAGTAAAATAGAAAACTTAAATTTATGCAAGTAAAGAGAATCCTTAAAGCTTCACATTGATTTACCCAAGGCTTAAAAAAGGACTGTCAACTGATTAATATCCTTTTAGTGGGTATTACTACAATTCACTCATCAGGTGGGTCACATTTGAAAATTGGATAGACCGATCACCATCTCTTTCCTAATCTCTTCTTCTTTTCATATTGTTTGTTTCAGCCTCTATTGTTTGGAATGGCATTGTTTTAATTATTTTGATAATTGGGGGCTGAGATAACTCCACCTTCACAACAGAGGCAACAGATTACGCAGATTGAGAAGTAGGTGATGTGTTTAATAAAAGTCTATCAAGCTGAGAAGCTTCTTTGTCGGTTTCACTTGGCTAATAATCTTTAGCAAATCTTCATGTGCAGGCGAAAGAAGCAAGCCAACCCATAGCAGACATTTTGAAGAAGTTTATTTGCATAGCAGATCTTCGGACTCAAATTGCAGGATATTTGTATGGCATAAGCCCCCCCCAGATAACCCTCAAGTGAAGGAAATCCGCTGTATTAGTTATCAATTAACATTAATATTTTTTAGCCAACTCATCAAATTGAAGATGTGTATTGTAATAAATATTATATTTTTTTATTGTCTAGTAATATAAATTTTGTTTAATATTCAGTTTTATTTGTATGGCATCATTTTTATGTCTCAAATATTTAAAAAATACAGGTTTCGATTGAATTATATATAATAAAAAAAAATCACTGGCATGCTAGGGCCTTTCAAATCTATATAAAAGCTTTCAGCGGCGCTTGTGTAGAACATTTTACGGCACTTTTTAAGAGAAAAACTGTTCAGAAACCAATTCTAACGGCGCTCGGAGGGACTTTTAGCGTCGCTTATTCGTGTCGCGAGTAACTACAATTGTAGGCACTCAGAAAAACGCCGATAAAACTCACCTAGCGTCGCCAATACTTTTCACGACATACCCATTAATCGGCGCTTGGTTAGCACCACTATAATAATTGGCGGTGCTTTTACGGGATCTTAACGGTGCTTTCGAGCGCCGCTAAAGCTCCCATTTGTTGTAGTGTCTTTACTTAGTTCACACGCTCCATCTACAAGCTAGCACGTTTGCCACGCTGGACACGTGCGAGACCAGAACGACCTATTAGGGTCCATCAACTTGGACTTATTCGGAGACTGTCGTTTTATTTTAATAAATTTTGTATTTTATTTCCTTAAAAAGAAGAAATAAGCGAATATTTTTATTAATCTCTTTGATGTGAGCTGATCGGTGCATGCATACGTGCATCTTTGATCGAAGAATTATAGGATCCTCGGCTCAGAGCTTTGTAAAGTATACTTGGGTTTCCATCCTAACCAATTGGGTCTCGCCGTTGATGGACCATCCGTAAGAATTCTATAAGGTGGGCCTTATTGATCAATGGTATGGATTGCCATGTAAGAGTTGGATAATGTGATTGGGTGTACGAGTAGGCCCCAGTAAGTTGTGATACATCTAGAAATTCATGCAGGGGTGGAATACTATAACTATAACACACATATACTAGAACTATACATCCAGATTGCAATCCGTGTGTAGCATTTAGGGGGATGAGTTTTGATGGTTTTCAAACTCCTATGCCTTCTCTAGTATAAATCAGAGCTGGGTCCCAGTCTAACACCATTGACAGAAGTAAGTATCCCATCAAAGCTTCTCTAAGGGGGTAAGGAAAGGAAGATTGCAGCATCTGAGTTACAACAATGACATCTCAATAAGTTACGCCATCTAGTTCTTCAGATCTCCATATCTGATGCACAACACGGTCTTTACAATTCCGCATCTAGTTTACACCATCATGTGGATGAAACTATCATGAGACCCACTCCATCCGTCAGGTACGCTCGCAACCAAAAAATCATGATGATTTGGAACTTAGGTGGACCACACAGTGAAGAAAAGTTGGAATGGGATTTCCACCATCAGTTGTTTAGGGCCCACCCTGGTTTTTAAATTTTTTTTTTTTTTAATATGTTGTCCACTCCATTCATCTTATGTGCCTCATCAGGATCAATGGATTATCCAAAAAAAATATATAATAATAACCGCATCCTAAAATTCATGAGGGCCATGCCAGGAGCATTTATAGCTTTTCGTATCATTGGGCGAATGAGCATTGAATGTTGGAAAATATGTGCTTAAAACAATATATAAATTTAAAAACATAAAATAATAATAATAAAGTAAAATAAGATATAACTTATATGTTTAAGTCGAGGCTTGACTAGGTCGCTTAGCTTGAATCCAAATCTACCCTTCTTGAACCGTGTCCTAACTACAATATGAATCTTAAATAATTGACCTCTAGGATATGACTATGAACCGATCCTAATGATGCACTCATTGTACACGGGCTTGAACCAACATGCAAAACGTAAACCAAAGTGAGTTGACTTGGCAGCAAACTCAGATGTAAAACACCGAACAAGAGACTTATTCGAAAAAGAAAGAGTTTGAGAGAGAGAGAGAGAGAGAGAGAGAGAGAGAGAGAGAGAGAGAGAGATCATTTTTTGTTATGAATGAAAATTCTGAAATTACGGTGATGACGACTTTAGTTAAAGTGGAAATAGCTCAAGGTGTCCTAGGGGGGGGGGGGGGGGGTGAATAGGACTTTATAGAATTTTATAGTAATTTAAAATCCTATTACCTTCATCTTGATCTAATATGCAACTATCAAGATGTCCCCAATATAACTCTAATGGCTTCCAAGCCAAGTAGAGGATCCAATCACAAGACTACTCAATATTAAACATGATTCAACAAATAGTCTAAGATGGATGAGAAGTGTGAATGTGTGTGAGATGTGATTCAAATCAAAGCATTCATATTTGCATGTAAAATCATAATGAAAGATCAAGCAAGAATCAATCCCAAATACAGTCCTTTATAGTGGTTTGGCCATGTGCCTACTCCACTCCCGGCGGATGCACTCATCCAACGAGTGTGCCGGATTTCACTAATAAAGGTTTCAAATAAGGTTCATCTCAAGCCGTTACAACCGACACAAATTTGACTCTAGGACCTATACAAGGTACCTAAGACGTGCCTACACAAGACACAAGTTTATGCCCTACATAAGAGCAAAGGTTAATACGAAGCACCTAAGTTTTATGCCCTACACAAGAGAAAAGGATCCGCACAAGGAACCAAGGTTTTAGGCCACACAGGCCAATGATCCATAAAAGGACCCTAGTTTATGCCACACAGGTCAAGGACTCACACAAGAATCCTAATTTAGGCCACACAGGCCAAGGACCTACATAAAGGACCTGAGTTTATGCCCTACACGAGCAAGGGTCAACACACAGCCCCTAAATGTACTCTCCTGTCGGAGGCCTCCTATGAGGACTTATAAGGGGTGAGATGTACCTGTGATCCAATCCTACAGAAGGAATGATCAACAGGGTCTCTGGACTCTAACGACTTACAGATAAGTAAATGAACCCCATTAAGCACGTTGATGAAGATCTCCTCCTTGATGACGAAGATGCTTCAGCTCCCTTGATCCGTAACACTTGATGATGCTCCAATAAAGGAGATGGGTTAGGTCAAGGTTATGTTGGAACTACTCTAATGAATTTTAATCATTGTAGTGACGGAGTAATTCCAAGGTCTTAAGCATTCAAGAGATCTCAGCTCAATGATTTGTTATTAAGGTAGTAGCTGGATGATCCTTTAATGCGAAGTTTATTCACCAATCCACTCTATTGAATATCAATGATGAGGGTGGATTGAAGGATGAACTCCCATGAGAAAAAGAGCTTAGGGTAGGTGATATGCAGTTACTCTCTCAAAGCTCTCTCTCTTTTTCTCAATGTAGCAACCAAGAACAAGCTCCCTTTATATAGGCAAAAAGATCCAATGGTAATAAAATATTCAGTTTTTGACAGAGTTTGATGTCATCAAACATATACTTTAGTTGACGTCGAATGTCAGTTCGATGGTACGAACTCAACTGACAAACACAGCTGGAACTTTTTGACAGAAGCTCGATGATATCAAACCTGCTTCGATGACATCAGAATTTAAACTCCAATGTAATCGAACCATGGTTCGATTTCTCGACTATATATGCAAAGGAGCTTGCTGGACATGAATAGGCTGGCTTCGATGTTATCAGATTTCAAATGTCGATGACATCAAAACCTAATTCGATATATCGATCTTTTCAAAAGATTTTCCTTGAGAGTTTGCTGGACATTCCTTTGTCCAAAATCGATGTCATTGACCTAGATTCGATATGATCGAGATTTGACTTTCGATGTCATCGAGGGTAGCTCGATTCCTCGATCATATCCAATTGATTTTCCTATCAAGTTTGCTGGACATGACTTGTCTAAATTCGATGACATCGAAGCTCCCTCGATGTCATCGGGATTTGAATTCCAATGTCATTAAGACTCGTTACGAGTTATTGATGAAATTCTCAATTTACCTTTGCAGCTTACTGGACACAGACTAGCCTATATTCGATGACATCAAACCTTGCTCGATGTCATCAAAATTTGAATTCCGATGTCATCGAAGCTCGGTCAATTCATCGAGAATATTGTCCAAATATCATGTTGGTTGCTGGACATAAAAGACCTCAATTCGATGTCATCGAGGCTGTATCGATGTCATCGAAAACAAGTGTTCGATGTCATCGATGTAAGCTCAATATATCAAAGAAAGCTGAAAACTTAGAAAATTTTCCTATTTGCAAAATCAGTTTTCATACTTATTTTCCTATGTTGTTCTAAGCTTTTTAAGGATTTATATACTTGAGTGTTTTGGGATGTGGGATGTGAGGTTAATTTACCTATGACAAGCTCGGAACACACATCCGGTTGAGGCGATAGCTTGATTGATCTTCATATGGGGCTCACTTGTCTTACCGACTCAAATCTCAAGCTAATTGACAAACCAGGGTACTTTTAATCTCTCCCTTTGTCAATTACGTGACAAAACACCTAAAACACACCTAGAACTACTTCTTAAATTGTGTCTACATGAACTTTACACAATTTTACAAAGATACTATGGAGTTCACACACAATCTTAATTCAAGTAGCTGCTCCCCCTATCACCTGCATCACCATGCATATAATCCATACACACAATTGTTCTCATGGTAGGATTTGTTCTCCCTCTTTTTGTCAGTCATTGGCAAAGATTAGTATATACCTATAGCAGATTTGATTGAAGTTTGAACTTGAAGAACATGGGAGAATCAAAGGAATTATATCTCCAAAATGCATAAACCCGACATATATCAGTTTAAGCCATGTAATTATATATCCAAAAATGCAGAAATAGATAGTAGAATATTCAACATTCCAAAGAGCTCTTTTGCATTTGAATTTAAGGGACTAAAATCATCAATGAACACTCAGAATTAAACATTTTCATGAGTATATGATACGCTGTAAAATAAAGCTTAGAAACAAAAACATCCATTCGACGAGCATTCAAAAGAACTGTCCAAGCTTGACAGTTATAAGCTGTTTAAATCATCAAAATGGAACATCTAGCCCATCCATGGGCACATCAAAAGTCCCGAAATACTTTTCCCATTGAGGGGCATAACCAGAGATATTCAATATTTAGCCCTTCCAATGGCACAACACACAAAATGTTAATCTATCCAGGTTAGTAGGTCATCACATACATACATGTATATACTTAGGGCACCCAAAAAGATATCCATGCCCTAAGTTCTCCATAGATAATCCAGTGTACGTGATGAGGGAAAAGAAAAGCTCCTACGAATCATGAAAGCTTGCCTCTGCATGGTGATAGGGTAGTGAATCCAGAATTTGTTGTGCCGTATGTTGCAGAACCGTCAGCATCTGCTCTATGTCTGAGAGACGGGCTTCACAATTGTCAAGATGCTCCGTCATGTGTGATTGCCCATCGAGGAGATGTTGCACGAGATCATTTTCTCTGAATGTCTTGTTTATATTGACAGAGTCGGGGCTGTGCACCGGATTTTCCTTGCCTGAGATCTGACCAGTCAGACGGCCACGAAAAACGTTGTCAGTTAGATTCAGGTTGTAAATGGTTTCGAAATTGAACCAGGCACAAGGGTGCGGGGAATCATTTGCTGGTGGCAATCCAACAAGTCGGGAGAGCTTGGACATAAGACACGAGAATGGAAGTGTAGTGAGATGTTCTCCTGTAACAACACGAATCAATTGTTGTAGGAGAAGAGTGGGTAGACACACTTGAATCCCTTGGTGAACATCATATATTACGTTAAGAATGTAGGGAGAGAGCTTGTTGCCGAAAACTTCACAGGGGTAGACATTTGTGCTAAAGATGTTGTGAAGTGTTTTATAGGTAGGATCGAGATGCCTAACATGGGGGAAATTTCTTGCATTTTTGGATATTGTCGCACCATTACACATGGCTCTAATAACTTCTCCCCATTCTCCAAACGCATTCACATTTCGTTTAGTTACCGGTATGCGAGTAACTTCCACACCTACCAGACGACCGATTAACACAGGGGTGATGTGTTTGGTCTAGTTCATGACGGTGACTGAAATGAGTGGGGGGTTATTCTTAACATTGTAAATCGAGTTCAGAAACTGATGTATAAGATCATATTGAAATTCCCCACCCAAATTTATGATATTGTTCCACCCAATCATTCCCAGGAGATTAACAATCCCAAAGGGTTCGATACACTTACTTTGGACAGCCTGTTCTATCACAGGTTCTATGTCTGAAGATGAAGATGAGACAAGTGAGTGCTTCTTACTTTTCTTGCATTTAGATGACTCATCTTGTGGAGAGACCGGATCCTTGCCTTTAGCCATTTGTGCTGGAGAAGGAAGAAGAAAAAGAGCACAAGAACCACAGATAGAAGAGGATAATTTGTGGAATGGATCCTCTTATGTATTTAAGCACAAGTACTCATCTTTCAATAGCATTGGAGATTAACAAGACTACAAGCATTATGAAGGTATTCAAGGAAGATGGCAAGGAAGATGAAGTGACAACCTGATTTGGGTTTTTCACGACCGTTCGTTTTATACAAGTCGGAATACTTCGATGACGTTGAGTCTGATTTGATGAAATCGAAGTTCAAATTTTGATTTCATCGAGAGAATTGGTCGATGTCATTAAAGGCGTGTTTGACGGTTCAACTTCCTTATGTACTTTGATAGTCCTGAAGTACATTCGATGTCATTGAAGAGTCATTCGATTCATCGATTGACTTATCGAAGTGAAGAATATGACATTGATCTGAGTACTTCGATAATCTTACATATATGCATATCATAAAATATTTTCTTATCAGCATATAGACACTGCAAAATTTTGTACAAAAAGTTGTGAAACTCAAGATTATGAACATTTGTTATGTTCATTGTCAAAAAGAAATTTTGAGGTATAGAAACCTCGGATATAACATAGTGATCACAAAAGTGCATCATTTCACACACATGTCCGAGCCTAGATGCCATGGCTTAAACTTATTATCTGTGCTCTGGTGATATTAGGTAGAGGGATCATCCTTGCTCTTTCCTTTGACAACATAGCAGTGGTCATTAGTGTGAAGACCCTTCATAATTAATTTTCCTGATAGGTCCAAGATCTTGCACTCTTGTTTAGAGAATGTTACCACATGCTTGTTGTCACATATTTGAGAGATGCTTAGAAGGTTGTGGATCAGTCCTTCTACACAAAAAGCATTCTCACTTTTGAGCACCTCTAATCCAATGATAATCCCATGCCCTAGTACCTTAGCGGTGCTTCCATCACCAAAGGTGACATTCCCATCATCAAGATTTGAATAGTTGGAGAGAAAGGTTTTTTCACCCATGACATGTCTTGAGCACCCACTATCTAGGTACCACTTAGCACTATTCCCTGTTTTGGGGCTTGAATGAGTTATTAGACAATTTTTCTTTTCTTTCACTACCCATTTTGTGACAAGTTTCCTTGATGATGTTATTTTTTCTTTACTGTGAACTTGTCTGGGTATGTTAGGTGACTGAATCATTTTTCCTTGTTTCATTAATTCATTTGTTTTCTGATTCAGTTGAGCCACCTGACTTAGTAGCTCCTCCATTTTCTTAGTCATTCTAGGTGGGGACGGAAGTGACTTACCTCTTGCTGTGTACTTTGGTGAACTCTTAGTAGTTTGTATCATTTTTCTGGTTGATTTGTATTTTCCTGTAAGGTTCAAACCAGAATTGGATTGAGTTCTCCCAGTAATGAGGCATTCAAATTTATAATGACCCGAGTTGCCACATGAATGACAGATAGGAGTAGCCCTTGTATTACTCCCTGATGCAACAGTTTTCTTAATCATTGGAGCCACAGGAGTGGGACTTGGTTTGACATATCCCAGTCCTCTCTTATCTTTTTGTGGTCTTCCCATCCCTAATAGTCTTTCTAGTTTTTCACTACATTGGGAGAATTTGTAACTAAGTTTAATAGACTTTTTAGATTTTCTACATCAAAGATAACTGTGTGATTTTCATTCTTAAGATGCATGTTTTCATCTTTCAATAGTTCAATCTATTTGGTTAGTTCTATTGACTCAGATTTGAGAAATGAATTGATTCTTTCTAGCCTATCACTATCAGAGTGGTATTGCTGAAGATCATTAATTATGTGTGTATTAGTCTCTAAGGTTTTATCTAGATCCATTTGCGGCAATTTATTCTTATTTTCACTAATGGCAAGTCTTTTAAGGATGTTGATGCTATGTATGTAAAGTTGATCATAACATCTTCTATGTTATCTTTTTCTTCCTCCTCTTCTTCTTTCTCCTCATCTGATGGAAATGTCCTTTTGACTCGTGGTTCATCAATTTCCTCGGTTATCAATTAAATGTTTGTAGGTGTAGAAGCCATGATTATTTTCAGGGATTTGTGGTCTCCATCACTCTCTGAATCACCAAAATCTGAGTTTGATTCTTCAGTGTCATCCCAAGTGTCTGCCATAGCCTTTCCTTTGGTTTTTCTATTGGGGCATTCAGTGGATAGGTGCCCAAATTTTCGGCACGTGTAACAATGTGGCTCTTTGGACTTTTTTAATAGGTTTACCTGTATAACGCTTGTTTTCCAACCGTTTCCCTTTGAATGGTCGGCCACGGTTTTTATGGAAGAATTTTTTGAATCGTTGAGCCAAGAGGGCCACTTCCTCATCTTCATTTTCCCTTTCACTTTCCTCCTCCTCATTATTGTTGGTATGTTTTATAGCTTTGAGGGCATTGTTTTTAGATTTGGGGGCAGGTTTAAAGTGTAGTTCTAGTGTTTGTAGGGAATTGTGGGCACTGGAATTTGGCACCCACGTTGATTTATGTATTTGGGATGGGATTAGGCTGATTTGGTGATTGTTGGAGTCGCGACTAGTAGAAAAATCTTAGAATCCCGCGGTCAGCTAGAACCATGGAACACGTTAAGGTTGGAGAAATCTGAAGACTCTCCTTCCTTAAATTGACCCTTGGTCTGTGATTAGAGATTCCGGGTAAGGGACCTCAGTTACAAAGAGGGAAGATGTTAGGCACCCTCTCTGCCCCTACAAATGTACGGTCTCTACCTGGTGTGGTAAAATGATCTCAAGGGATGATGATGATGTTGTTTTCATGATGGGACTAGTCACACGTGGATTTCTGATATAGCAAGGTCCAAGATTTCGGCAGGTCACAGAGCATACATCCGACAATGTGTTTAGAGGGTGGATGTGATGATACTTATGTGAAAAGAAAAAGAAAAAGTGAACTAGGTCACTAGGAATTTTTAATGTGACAGGATCCGATGTACGACAAGTCATAGAGAATACGTTCACTAGAGATTTAGAGAAGAAGGGGGTTGAGAAGGGGAGTAGATGTCATGATGAATGCTTGTGGGATGATGGACCTTTGGCTTGATCTCGAGTAGGCTAAAACATAAAGTGGACCATGACCAAATTGGGTTAGGCTTATGGGTTGGAAGGGTTGAGTTGAGGGCTAGGGGGTGGCTGGAAAAATCTGTATTTTGAGGGGCTTGGGAGTTCCTTCCCTTTCCCTCACTCTCTTCCTCACTCACTCACTCTCTCTCTCTCTCTCTCTCTCTCTCTCTCCCTCTCTCTCTCTCTCACTCCCTCTCTTGGTTGTTGTTGAAATGAGAAAGGGAGGATTATTTATAGCCTTCTCCAATGGTATTGCTATAATTTTTGGCTTTGGGAGGGGTAAATGTTGAGGTGGTAAGTGGTGGTTGGTGGAGAGGAGAGAGATGCCACATGACATTCTTTTATTGGCTTATGGGGCTAGTAAATTAGTAAATAGTGAAGGTAGGGGGTAGTTTTGAAGGAAAGTTGACTTTTGGACGCTGGGATAGCTGTCCACACGCGGGCCGCGAGCGGCTGCAGTCGGAGTGCCGCATGAGGTAGTTAGACTACCGCCTGGTCCTGATTCTGGCCGGACTCGCATGTGTGTGCTTCGTGTGGTGCTCTGGTTCGTCCGGTGGTCTACATTTTGGGTTTCTGGGACTCAAAGTGGTGGATTTAGATATGGATGGAGGGTTTTGGCCAATGTATAGGGTATATGCGAGGCTGTATGGGTGCTAAATGGTTTGGATTGCAGTTTCAGGTTTTGGATTAGGAGTTTTATGGACTTTTGGGTCATGGTTTGGTTTAGGCTGAGATTAGGGTTTGGTCTAAGGTATGAACATGGTTCCTGGATAGTCTTAGCCTTCTCAAGATGTTAGCCTATGTGGGGTGTCTACAGATGCCCCCTTTTTGACCGAGGTTACAAGCAACCGAAGGCCAAAGCAAGTGGACCCTTCTGGTCGGAAAGGATAGTGATTCGAATCTGTTGCCTACCATTGTATCATTATCAGTTGACTGTTTGGAAAAATATGCCTTGCACACATCATGAGAAAACATTGTGATTGCCCCCTGCACATTTGTCTTGGCTTTATGGGTCACCAATCACAACCCTTTCACGTCAGATTATTGATAGCATCGGAGAGTAAGTCTAAAAAGTAAGGGCTTCTGCGCATTTATCGCGGCTTTACGAGGATTCCTATATTGTTTGGTCTATTATTTCCTTTGCTACGTAATCACACTAGGGGTATTCATTCTATTTGATTATCAAAGTGGTTAGCTGCCCTGCACGTTGGTGCAGCCTTATGGGGAACTCACTATGCCGACTTGGACTTGATCAAATTTTTCGAACATCCCGGACTAGGTATGTGCAGGTAATCTTTTGTCATGCAGTCTGCTGATTCTGATACTTTAGTTACAATGGATTGTTGTCACTTTGAGTTTGATTATTCTTTCCAGAGATAGATCCACTCATTTCTTACTAGCATTCATACGACTGTCCAGATATAGAGATCAGGCCAATCGTACATGTATCATGTATGGATTCGATCATCCGGGGAAATCGAAAGAGATCAAATCTTATTTGGCTGTTTGTACTGACCTCAACTGGAAAATATGGAAGATTCCTCAGTGTACTGTACGCCACGCGCGATTTTTTTTTTGAAAACTTTAGTTTGAAAATTTATTCCCTTTGGAGCTAGATTCCTTAGGGATTTTATTTGAAAAGATTTTTGGATTTTAAGAAATATCCGTTCAATCTTGCGGGTGGGCGTCGTCGTCCGGTTTTTATTTGCAGCAAAGTCAGATGGCCTCCACTAATAAATTAATGGAGCTAGTGATTTAGAAGAGACAAATCTTTTCGAGGCCATACTCACTGGGGATTTATTTTGTGTTTAGTTTGACAATTTTTGGCAACTCTAGGATTTTTGGAATTTTTTATAGAAAATTTGGGAGGTGGAGTTTTTTTTTGGATTTTTTGTGTAATTTTGAAAATTCGAGGGCTGCTTTGGTAAATTTGAAATTTTAGGGACTGTTTTGGTAATTTTGAAAACTTGGGGGTTGCTTTTGGAAATTTTTTAGGTATTGTCTAGTGGTTAGAAGGAAAAACCAGTTTTTTAGACCACCCTAAGGGACGGCCCGCTGCCCCATGCATGCTTTTGGTCGCTCCTTTTGTCCAACAGTCCTAGCCATGCATTGGTCCGTCTGATGCAGCCTCCTTCCTTAGTTAAATCTAGTTTTGGGATGTCTAGGGACTCATTGCGGTACCTGGAGCTATTTTGGAGAGGTTTCTTGAGCCTTTTTTTTTTTTGTATTTTTCTTCATTTCCCTACACTTTAGGTAATCTTGGCCCTTAAGCTCTTGCTGGATCCTGTTGGGCCGTTCATTATTGAGCACTTTTGATGGGTTGGATTTCCTCTTGGGCTTGGAGAGGGCCATGAGCAGGACCGTTGGACCATCCTGATTGATTTGGTCATTGGATCTTGTTACACTTATTTGTTTTTGTTCCAAATGGTTGGCTGGATCATTCTTGTATGCATATATATATATATATATATATATATTTGTGTTTTTCATTTTTTTTTTTTTTTTTTGTTGTTGGTGGAGTGGGGTGTGATAAGAAAAGGGCCCCACCCTTAAAACTTTATTTGTTTTGATTTTTTTTGTATTTTTTTCATTTTTTTAAAAAGTTGCTGGTGATGATCTAAACCGTTGGATGGATGATCTGGGGCCCACTTGTGAGTACAGATGGTGTAAATCATGATGGTTGTCTATTTATGGTGAATGATGGATGGGTGGGATTTTATAAGGGGGACCCACATCAAGATCTTAACTAGCTCAGATGCATTTATTGCGTGAAGTGGGTCTATCTCGAAACAACAGGGGCATTTGAAAATGGATTTATGAAAGATGCCTTGGGGATGAGCCTTTTGATATGGGCCTTGGACATAGGCTTTGATGTGGGCTTTGAATGTGAGCTTTGAATGTGGGTTTTGATGTGGGCCTTAGACATGGGCTTTGATGCAGGCCTTAGACATGGGCTTTGATGTGGGCCTTTGATATGGGCTTGGACTTCGGAATGGGTCCTTTTGGAAATGTGCCTTGGAATGGGCTTTTTGAAGGTGGACCTTGAATGTGGGCTTTAGCTTTGGAATGGGTCCCGCCTGATTTTCGTCCGTAAGTGGGCTCGGGCGGCAATCGGACTGCCGTGGGCGGTAGTTAGATTACAGCCCAGAGACTTTTTTCCTTCTGTTCTGTCCTGTCAGTGCGGCAGCGATGTAGAAATGTCAGTTTGAAGGCAGTGATTGGAGTACCGTAGGCGGTAATCGGGGTACCGCCTCCGTTCATCTTTTCTTCCAATGATGGTCCCTTCTTCTATTCATTCTTTTTGCCCTCTTTCTCATCTTTCTCTATCCGATCAGACTGTCTGATTATTCTCTTTGTCTTCCCTTTTGTCCTTTCTCTTAGTCATCTTCTTTCTCTTGTCCTCTTCCTTTTCCAATCATTATGGATAGTCATGATGATTGTTTTGCTGGTTCCTTAATGTTTAAGTTGTATTCCATAAAATGCAAAAATAAAGCCGTGAAGGGTGATGGGGGAGTGGTGTAACGATTCCATGCAACAGCCCTGACAGCCCTAAAGCGGACAATATTGGACCTTTGATTGTATGATTTAAAATCTTGATCCATTACTGCTTTAACTATCTTCTAGGATATTTTGTTGTAATTGAATGTGATTGGGGCTATTGTATAGTCCAGGCAATCGATAATAGATCCTAGATTGGTGGATGATGTTGTTTCGCCATACAGGATGTGTTCGACGAATCCTATTCATACTTCGGTTATCGATAGTGGTCAGGCCACACGGAGTGCTTACGCATTTCATGTCGATCCACTTGATGTGCACTCATGCTAGTCGAGCTTGTCAAGTAACCCGATTGACCCGATGTATGTTCACCATGTTTGGACGTTACTGCTTGAACCTAAGGTACCAAACTCACCTATAGACACCCCGTTAACCTTGGTACCTTGATACGCTAAGAGTCATGAGCTGGGCATGGTGGTATGGGACACCGTGGTCGAGCTGTCGGCCTACGCTGGGGCGATGAACCTCCCCGTAGTGACTAGTGAGCAACCAGACTCGTGACTGAATACGGTGGTATGGGACACTGTATTCGAGTTGTCGGCCTACACTGATTTGGTGATGAGCCCTTTGTAGTGACCTCGAGCATACTCTGGGCCTGCGTAGAGGTGACGAGCCTTTCCGTAGCACTAGAGTATGAAATAGGCTTACCCCGGTGCAGCCTGGCTGTAGTCCCCAGTCGGGTTGGCGACGAGCCTTCGAAAATAGACTGCCAGTTAGTATGGCATTGGTGGTAGTGACCTATAACTTGCTTATCGTATGTGATTTACTAGGATTGACGACCCTAGAATGGATCATTATTTGGAAAATGATATAAGGGAGGTACCTTAGTTTCCCAATCATGTTGTATGAAAAGGACTAATAAAAACTTGGTAACCATACTCATAACATCGCACTGCATGTGCCCCAGGTTGAAGAGCATAGAGGGAAGAAAGCATGCCGCGACCGTAAGATGGTGTCGCACGAGAGAGTGTAGGCGAGGGCATACATCATGAACACATTTCATCCTTGCATTAATAAGAGTATCTAGGAATGTTTGATTGTATTGCTTTATCATTACTGCTTGACTGAGTTGATAACATGTTAATCTCTGCTTTATAGTTCGACTGAGTTGATCACTCACTCCCATGTTACAAGACGGTGTTGTACTCACCAACCAGACCCTGTCTTAGTTTCAGATGATGACGATGCTTGTGAAGCGGAGCCGGACTTTTATGATGATGAGGAGGGTTCCTCCTGTGTGCAGCTATCAGGCGGGTCTATGTAGACCATCTTCTAATCGACGGGATTACAGGGTTGCTGATTAGACGCCGTTATACTTTAGTTTACACTTTTGGAACACCCATGTATATTCATTTTGTTCATTTTTCGTGTATACATGTCTATATTTAACCTGGTAACATGTTCATACTTTGAAGACTTACAACAGTTTATAAATTTTATATATCTATCACAGTCTTCTGCTTTCTTAATTTAACTGTCTTTAGAGTATGATATGCTGTTTTGGTCTAATCCCATTCATGTTTCAAGGCACTCATCATAATCATCATTATCTATGTTGCATAAGTGATGCGTTGGAACTCAGGAGCTGAGCTTTGCTCGACCCTCGATTTTCAGGGCGTTACATGTAGATGGTAGTATAGCGATGATGGATGGTGCGGATGGGATGGATCGGGTTTTGATGGGTGGTGGACTTTCTGAGGATGGATTGGGTCATCTTTTTTGTGCGGGTTTCGAGGCCATGATGGGACAGGTAGCTGTGGTCAGAGATCGGGGTACAAATACTGTTAACTATTGAGATACTCTTGGCATTATAGACCTTGGGGCTTGTTCATTTCAGATTGCTCTTGACATGGTGGTCGTTGGCCTCTCGGGCCCGCCTATTGTAGCTTTCCGGGACACCTTGCTTGATGCGAAGGGCGATGCTGGCTTCTTTTATCACCATGAGACAGACTTGCTGGATGAGGGGATGCCTATTGTTAATGATTCTCCTGCTATCGCAGGAATCCAAATTATTGAGGGTGTGCCTGTGCGGACCTATCGATTGTAGCCACATGCCACTGAAAGTGCACCTGCTAGTGCCCTGGTTTGTCAAGTTACGTGTGTGGTGAGTCAGACTGGCTGCAGAACTCGATAGGAAGATTATCTCAAGCGTCTGCCTCAACCGGATGTGTGGAAGCTTGTAATAGGTAAATCATAGCCTCACATCCCGTGTGCCAAAACACCAGGTGATTAAAACCCTTAAAACAAGATAGACATCTTAGGGTTTTTAAAGTGAGAAAACTTTTTGTAAAATAGGAAAATCTCTAAGTTTTTCTCGCCTTGTCGATCTTATCGAAGCACCCTCGATATGATCAATCTGCACTGTCGATGTCCTCGATACCTTAACGATATTATCGATAAGAGGACCAAAATGTCCAGCAACTAAATATTCATCTGGATGGATTTATCAATATATCGATACACCTATTGATATCATTGATAAAAGCACTAAATATGTCTAGCAACTTCACGATATATCACACATATCAATATCATCGATATTCAAATCTCGAGATTATCGAGAGTAGCTCAATAAGATTGACAGGCAGATTTTCGGCGCCCCTGTTTTTTAATGAAAATCTCAAAATTCTTTGATATATCGATGACCGTCCGATATGATCTGAATTCAAATATCGATAAGATCGGAGGTCCATCGATGATATCGATAGTGGGCGTGCATTTCTTACAACAGTTATTTCAGGTTGTTTTTAACTATGATTAGGGGTCCTTCGATTTAATCGATATTCAAATATCGATGATATCGACACCAGTTCGATTGCATCGAACAAAGCCATAAACTGTCCAGCAAGTTCAAAGATAAATCAGCTGCATTTATCGATGCCTCGACTCTGATCTCGATATCATCGACATTCTAATTCCGATGACCTCGACGGTTCCCCCGATCATTCATGAAAACCTGAAATATCTCAAAGTCAAGTCTCTCTCATTTTTAAAGTTTCGATGGATCGAACTCGTCATCGATGGAATCGGAGTTTAAAATCTGATGACATCGACAATAGCTTTGATTCATCGACCAATTGGTAAAGATTTTCAAAAGTGTATGACATCGAGTTCGAGTCATCGAGCGGACCATTGATGCTATCGAGAGTATACGCTTGATGATATCGAACCTACTCGATGATATTGAACTCTATCATAAATGTGACCGTTTTATATCCGTTGGAACTTTTTGCCTATTTATAGAGGACTTGTCTTTTGTTGCTGTGAGAGAAAGAAGAGAGAGCTTTTATGTATTTCAACTTATATCCTATATCTAAAACCCTTTCTCTCAAGGGAGTTCATCCTCCAATCCACCCTCACCATTGATATTCAATAGAGTGGATTGGAGAATGAACTTCCGCATCCAAGGATCCTCCAGCTACTACCTTAATGACAAATCATTATGCTGGGATGCCTTGAATGCATAAGATTAGAGCTACTCTATCTTCCTAATAGGAAAATCTTTAGAGAGTAGGATTCCATCTTCACCTTAACCCAACCATGAGCCTTACATCTTTTGTGTTGTGGATCAAGGAAGTAGAAGACTCTTCATCAACAAGGAGGAGGAGATCTTCGGCGTTGTGCTTAACGGGACTCATCAACTTATCTATAAGTATCTAGAGTCCAGGAGGACACTCACGATCATTCCTTTCTAGGATTGGGTCTTAAGTGGTTCTCACCCTTTGAAGTCCTCAAGGAGGCCTCCGGCGGGAGTGTACATGGTGGGTGCGTTGTGTGGACCCTTGCTCTATGGAGAGCATAAACATCTGGTTAAGAGTGAACCAGTAAAACTTCAAGGTTAGAGGTGAACCAAGTAGAAACCTCTAGGTCTGTTGTGTGGACCCTTGCTCTATGGAGAGCATAAACATTTGGTTAGGAGTGAACCAGTAAAACTCCAGGGTTAGAGGTGAACCGAGTAGAAACCTCCGTGTAAAGGTTGAAGGTGAACCTGATTTAAAACCTTAGGTTTGAGGTGAACCCTAGAAAACCTCCTTAGTGAAATCCGGTACACTCAAGGGTTGAGTGCGATAGCCGAGAGTGGAGTAGACTTATCGTTGAACCACTATAAAGTGACTGTGTTTGTGATTGCTTTCTCTATGTGTGATTCATGACAATGCGTTCATATTCGTATATCTGATCACATCTCACACACACACAGTCACATCCAACATAGACTAAGTTACATATTGCTATATCTTGATTAATTTGTGATTGGATCCTCTACTTGGCTTGGAAGCCAGTAAAGTTACATTTGAGTAATCCTGAAAGTTCATACATGATAGGATTAGTGTGATAGGATTTTTAAATAACTCATAAATCTTTAAAAAGTCCTATTCACCCTCCTCTAGGACATATTAGCATATTCCGACTTCAACTCAAGCGGTCTTCACCGCTATTTCAATTGGTATCAGAGCGGGTCTCTCTTTAAGGGCTTCACCGCCTAGAGTGATCTTGACTGAAGTTGGGAATATGGCCAAAGGAGAGGGCTCATCAGTCACTAGACCTCCAGTATTTGACGGCTCAAATTATGCATACTGGAAGGCTAGGATGCATTACTTTCTGAGATCTTTGGATTATGACGTTTGGAACATAGTTGAAAGTGGATATGTGTCACCTACTGAACAAATTGTACTTGATAGTGGCACAACAATCTCAAAGCCCAAACTCAAAGAAAAGTGGATAGCATTCGACAAAGAAAGGTAAACATCTGAAGCTAAGGCTATGAATGCTATCTTCTGTGCCGTGTCCCAAGATATCTTCAATCAAATCAGTATGTGTGGACATCAAAAGAAGAATGGAATTTACTAGAAACAACCCATGAAGGCACAAGCACTGTGAAGCGATCAAAATTTCAACTCTTGACTTCACAGTTCGAAAGTCTCAGAATGGAAGAGCATGAGACATTTATGGAGTTTTTCACAAAGTTAAATATCATATGCAACTCTATGGGTGGATTGGGAGAGAAAGTTCTGGTACCTAAAATCTGTAGGAAAATCTTGAGATCCCTACCGGAGTGGTTTAATCCCAAAGTAACAATAATTGAGGAGTGTAGGAATATAGACGAGATGAAAGTATAAAAACTGGTAGGTTCCCTACAAACTTTTGAACTACATTTCACTCAATCCCAAAAATTCAAAAATACTGTCCTAAAAACTTCAAAGAAAACAATTCATGAGGATAGTGGAAGTGAAAGAGAGGATGATGATGAGGAAGTGGCTTTGCTGGCACAAAAGTTCAGAAGATTCTTTCAGAAGAATCATGGCCGTCTTTCAAAAGGAAGAAAGGTGAACAACAAACCTCCTGCAGGCAAATTTGGTAAAAGAACTAAAGAACCTCAATGCTACGCCTGTCACGAGTATGGGCACCTATCTACCGAATGCCCAAACAGAAAAACCAAGGTCAAGGCTATGGCCACCACGTGGGATGATATTGAGGAGTCAAATTCAGAATTTTTTGACTAAGAAAGCGACGGAGATTAGAAATTATTGAAAATACTTATGGTCTCCGCTGCTTCAACCATCCCCACTGAATTTAAGAATGAGAAAGAATAGCGAGCCATGGAATCATCTCCATCTGATGATGAAGAAACTAGAAATGAAGAAGAAATAGAAAAGGATAAGTTGCAAGATGCTTACAATCTACTCTATACTCATAGCATCAACATTCTTAAGAGACTTGGAATCTCAGAAAACAAGAAGGTACTACTACAAAAAGATCTGGATAAAACACTGGAGATCAATTCACACCTAATTAATGATCTACAACACTATTATGTAGATAATGACAAGTTGGAAAGAATCAACCTATCCCTAAAAACTGAATCATCTAAGCTTACCAAACAAATTAAACTCTTAGAAGATGAAAATAGGCACTTCAAGAATGAGAATCACACACTCCGCTATGACTTAGAGAAATCTAGAAAACTTGCTGAAATAAACTATAAATTTTCTCAGAGTGGTGAAAAGCTTGAAAGGATGTTAGGGATGGGAAGGCCCGGAAAGGACAAGAGTGGCCTAGGGTATGAGAAAACTAAGAAGAAAATAAGAAATGCAGCACTAACAACTAAATCATCGGCTGCTTCAGGAAGCAATGTAAAAATCTTCCAGTATGTTATATATGTGTTGATACGGTTTATTATGAGGTTGAATGCCTAACACCTAGACGGACTTCACATAACTCTGGACAAAATCACATAGGAAAATTCAAACTAATCAGAAAAACACAGAATGTCAAGAGTCCACCTAAGGGAAACACTCATCTATCACCACCTAAGATGAAAGAAAGGATAAAGAAGACTGTTTCAAAATGGATAGAAAAAGAAAAATAAAATTGTCTTATGATTAATCTTCACATACCCTGAAATTCCAAGCATAGAAGGACAAGTCCAAGTCATGCATCTAGACCTGGATATTTTCTGAAATGATGCAAGTTTTGCTGAGCCTTAAATGATACATCTGAGGTTCCTGACCTCAAATTTTTGTATATAAACATTTTATATGTTTATAATTTTGCTGTGTATAGTGATTGTACATAATTTTGCCAAGTATACTGTTGTTTCATAGAAATATTAAGAGTATACTTGAAGAATCATCTGAAGGCTGAAAATTGAAAAACATTCATGTCTAATATGTCTGCCAATCTGTCATGAGCATTCTCGATCAAATCGATAAAAAGTCGATATTATCGATGACTCTTCAGAATGTGAAAAGTCACTCGATCGAGATTATCATCGAAACTATTATCGATAACATCAAATGAGGATTGTCGATAAAATCGAAAGAGTGTTCGATCAAATCGAAGTCTGGCGCCTAATAAAAAACGGTCGAGCGGAGAAATCTTATTTTTTTTGAAAAAGCGTATGTCCTTATTTTTGCTCAAATCGACGACTAGAAGACCAGTGGTGGGTCCCAGAAACTTCTCAAAAACGGGTACTATCCTTCCATTTGCTCAATTCTAGAGGTTCTCTCACTCTTGGTCGGGTATTTTCCGTTTCATTAAAAGAAGAATTTTGTCCTCTTTCCCCAAATTTTCAAATTTGTTGTCTTCATGGGAAAAGACAAAGGGAAAACATCCGGACAGGGGGAATCTTTGAAAACCTCCCGACAAAAGGCGCTTGCCACTAAGGCTAAAGAAAATGCTCCCGAATGTGGGATCCCCACAAAGCAACGCTCACAACATCATGGGTCTCAGTCGGAAGGGCAGCACCTCCACCTGTGCAAGTCAATCCCATCTTAGCAAGATTTGCAGGAAGGAAAGTCATTCCCGAAAGGAAAGTCGACATAAGCTGCTTACTTCCATATAATCTGAAACCTCTATTTGCGGCCATAGATTGGTCACCAGTTCTTGATTTTGGAGGATCATATCAGCTTGAACGAAGTTACCAATTCTTTGCTGCCTGCCATTCACCAGCATCTGATCCTCCTTCCATCTCCGTCGCTATAGATGGTGATGATGTGTTGATCACTCCAGGGTCTGTTGCAGGAATATTCAATCTTATTCTATCCCCTATAGGAATCCCTGAAATGGACATGGAAGATCCTAAAGTTCAGTCCAAGGTCACTAAATTTCTCTGTCATAATCGTGATGTCGAGTGGTACCAAGGAAATGCTCTGAAAGTTAAGTTCATGGAACCACGTTATCGAGTCCTGCATGGTATTCTTGCTTCAAATATTTACTCTAGAGGCTCCAACAGAGTTGATCTCACTGGCTTCATAACTATGATAATATATTCAATTGCCGCTAGAGTCAAGATCTGTCTGCCTACCCTGATTGTATATCAGCTAGTGTATGCTTATCATAGCGTTAGGAACATTCTCCTACCATATCCCTGGATCATCAATACAATCTGTAATGCTATATTTCTGTTTTCTTTAAGCTCCCCTGGTCTATCAAAATTTATTATATGGAATGCATATGACTTTATTGCTTATTTTATTTGCAATCATATCTTTTGAAAATGATGCATGTTTTAAAATGATTTCATTTGTATACGTCTATCCCATTGGTTCTCCCAAGTACTTCTTTGAACTTCAGTCAATATCACATGCTATACCTTTGCCAATGACTGACAAAAGGGGGAAGAACAATTCAAAACACCCTGAGCGAAAATTTGCATATCTAATGTTGTTGCAGGTGTGAGGGGGAGCAGTTGCACAGAGAAAGGGAGAGTTTTGAATAAAGGGGGAGCAGATACTTTTAGAATGTGTACATGGGGTAGAAAAGTTGTAAAATTGTGTTATTGCTTGTACACACAATTTAGGGTGTGTCTAGAAGTGTTCTAGGGTGTTTTTGGTATTTTGTCACATAATTGACAAAGGGGGAGATTGAAAGTGCACCTGCTAGTGCCCTGGTTTGTCAAGTTACATGTGTGGTGAGTCAGACTGGCTGCAGAACTCGATAGAAAGATTATCTCAAGTGTCTGCCTCAACCGGATGTGTTGAAGCTCGTAATAGGTAAATTATAGCCTCACATCTCGTGTCCCAAAACACCAGGTGATTAAAACCCTTAAAACAAGATAGACATCTTAGGGTTTTTAAAGTGAGAAAACTTTTTACAAAATAGGAAAATCTCTAAGTTTTTCTTGCCTTGTCGATCTTATCGAAGCACCTTCGATATGATCGATCCACACTGTCGATGTCCTCGATACCTTAACGATATTATCGATAAGAGGACCAAAATGTCCAGCAACTAAATATTCATTTGGATGGATTTATCGATGTATCGATACACCTATCGATATCATCGATAAAAGCACTAAATATGTCCAGCAACTTCACGATATATCTGGACGAATTATCGATGTATCGATACACATATCGATATCATTGATATTCAAATCTCGAGATTATCGAGAGTGGCTCAATAAGATCGATAGGCAGATTTTCGGCGCCCCTGTTATTTAATGAAAATCTCAAAATTCTTCGATATATCGATAATCGTCCAATATGATCTGAATTCAAATATCGATAAGATCGGAGGTCCATCGATGATATCGATAGTGGGCGCGCATTTCTTACAGCAGTTATTTCAGGTTGTTTTTAACTATAATCGGGGGCCCTTCAATTTAATCGATATTCAAATATTGATGATATCGACACCAGTTCGATTGCATCGAACAAAGCCATAAACTGTCCAGCAAGTTCAAAGATAAATCAGCAGCATTTATTGATGCCTCGACTCTGATCTCGATATCATTGACATTCTAATTCCGATAACCTCGACGGTTCCCCCGATCATTCATGAAAACCTGAAATATCTCAAAGTCAAGTCTCTCTTAATTTTTAAGTGTCCATGGATCGAACCCGTCATCGATGGAATCGGAGTTCGAAATCCGATGACATCGAAAATAGCTTTGATTCATCGACCAATTGGCAAAGAGTTTCAAGAGCGTATGACATCGAGTCCGAGTCATCGAGTGGACCATCGATGCTATCGAGAGTATATGCTCGATGATATCGAACCTGCTCGATGATATCGAACTCTGTCATAAATGTGACCGTTTTATATTCGTTGAAACTTTTTGCCTATTTATAGAGGACTTGTCTTTTGTTGTTATGAGAGAAAGAAGAGAGAACTTTTGTGTGTTTCAACTTATATCCTATATCTAAAGCCCTTTCTCTCAAGGGAGTTCATCCTCTAATCCACCCTCACCATTGATATTCAATAGATTGGATTAGAGAATGAACTTCTGCATCCAAGGATCCTCCAGCTACTACCTTAATGACAAATCATTATGCTGGGATGCCTTAAATGCATAAGATTGGAGCTACTCTATCTGTCTAATAGGAAAATCTTTAGAGAGTAGGATTTCATCTTCACCTTGACCCAACCCTAAGCCTAGTCTTGGTACATCTTTTGTGTTGCGGATCAAGGAAGCAGAAGACTCTTCGTCAATAAGGGACTCTTCGTCAACAAGGAGGAGGAGATCTTCGGCGTTGTACTCAACGGGACTCATCAACTTATCTGTAAGTATCGAGAGTCCAGGAGGACACTTGCGATCATTCCTTTCTAGGATTGGGTCTTAAGTGGTTCTCACCCTTTAAAGTCCTTAAGGAGGCCTCCGGAGAGAGTGTACATGGTAGGTGCGTTATGTGGACCCTTGATATGTGGAGAGCATAAACATCTGGTTAGGAGTGAACCAGTAAAACTCTAGGGTTAGGGGTGAACCATGTAAAAACCTCTGGGTGCGTTGTGTGGACCCTTGCTCTATGGAGAGCATAAACATCTGGTTAGGAGTGAACCAATGAAACTCCAGGGTTAGAGGTGAACCGAGTAGAAACCTCCGTGTAAAGGTTGAAGGTGAACCTGATTTAAAACCTTAGGTTTGAGGTGAACCCTGGAAAACCTCTTTAGTGAAATCCGGTACACTCAAGGGTTGAGTGTGACAGCCAGGAGTGGAGTAGACTTATCATCGAACCACTATAAAATGACTGTGTTTGTGATTACTTTCTCTATGTGTGATTCATGACAATGCATTCATATTCGTATATCTGATCACATCTCACACACACAGTCACACCCAATATAGACTAAGTTGCATATTGCAATATCTTGATTAGTTTGTGATTGGATCCTCTACTTGGCTTGGAAGCCAGTAGAGTTACATTTGAGTAATCCTGAAAGTTGCATACATGATAGGATTAGTGTGATAGGATTTTTAAATAACTCATAAATCTTTAAAATGTCCTATTCACCCCCCTCTAAGACATATTGGCATATTCTGACTTTAACTCAAGCGGTCTTCACCGCTATTTCAGCCACCTGTTTTGAGCGTCTGCACCTTTGGATAGAGAGCTTAACAGAATATGAGATCTTTGAGCTGGGTTCCTTAGGCTTCTGGGAGGTCCTCCATTTCCACCGAGTCCGTCTAGATTGGTGGTTATTGAGCGCGGTGTTGTATGATTGGGTTTTGTCCCTGAATCTATTTTCCTTCAATGACCTAGAGTTGGGCCCGTCACTGGAGGAGTTTTTGCGTTTGTCTGGTCTTCCCTTGACCCAAGATCCCTATGTTCCTTCGTCCGAGCTTGTCTGTTCTACTGATCTGATCTCCTAGTTCGGATTTCTTGTCGTTCTTTCTACTGTAGAGGGCAGGACTGGCGAGCTTTCGCTTGAGGTCCTGTATAATAGCTGTTCCACTGCCTGTGGGGGTCCTAAGTCGGATTGCCAGCTCTAATGCCTGAATGCGCTATATTTTGTATTCTAACCAAGCTGCTTTCTCCGGATGGCGACAGTCCTCGTCGGCAGTTCTGCTTTACGTATTTCATCATGTTCTGCATCGTAAGAGCATTACTTCAGTGGTATTGGTGGAGCTTTTTCTAGGGCAGACTGAGTGCTCATTGGGGTGGACCCGCATCCTCGGAAGCTGTTGTACATTCCTCCAGGTATTCTCTGCTCTTTTCCTTTCCCCCGCTTGGCATGATTTTCCTACTAAGTTTGAAACATATTTCCTTACAGGTTTGGTTGTGGGAGCATCTGTTCATGACCCCTCAGCTTCTATGGCCGGACTCTCATCACAGTGACGTGCTGCGCTTGTTGCTTGACGGCCTTCTGCTAGGTGCTGAGGCCACTAAGTCACTTTATCGTTGCATGCTTACTTGGCTTCGAGGGTGGGAGATTAATTGGGAGGCCACTTGGCTTCATCGGGCGTACCTGATTTGTAGCGCTGCTCGCACTCCTCTATTGTTGCTTGGCCTTCGGGGGTACTGCTCCTACCATCCCGTGCGGTTCCTTCGTTAGTTTGGTTTTTGGCAGGATATTTCAGAGTCCGCTTTCTCTGGATTCGGGCATGTCCCTCTTCCTTTTGATTTGCCTGCTTTGCATAGGCGAGTCTGGATTTCCTGGCAGGGATCCTTGGATGCAACGATGCTAGAGCTTGAGTCTTGGGCTCCTCCTTTGGCTATAGTGTCGTATCAGCAATGGGTGACAGAACAGTCATTGTATCGTCAGGTCCCTGGTTGGCATTTGGAGGATGAGGCCACTGATCAGGTCATGGTGGGGGATGCTGCTTCCTCCTTTTCATGCGTTGATGATTCGTTCGAGGCCTTTGAGGAGTGCCCTTTCATTAATCCATCTTTCTTGTTGGCCACTCATGGCCACCTGATCTCTGAGATTGCCGTCCTTTGTCATACTTGCGAGGATATGGGTCGTTGTCTAGCAGTGGGATGGCAGTATGATGATAGCATATTCGCGGCACACCGTCTGGATAGGGATGAGATCTTCTACCTGCGCATGGAGGTAGAGAGGCTCAAGCAGAGATTATCACTATACGAGAGGTAGGAGTTTACCTGTGGCTCTTTGATATTGATCAACTGCTTGTCTCTGATGCATAAAAATATTTTATTTTGATTTTTTGGTTTTGTGTGAAAAAAGGAAAACAATGTACTTGTAAAAAATATTCTAAAGAAATGGAAAATTTTGTTTGTGCCACTTTTGTCAATGCTTGCTTGTGTTTGGATTTGTGCTTTGGATGATTGGGATAAGAATCTTGGGCTCAACCCATGTTGCAAGCAGTGTCCTAGATTATGTTCATAGGGTCTTGGTTCCTTGAGAGGGTGTCCAGGATCGTATTACATAGATTTGAGTGAAGTTTGGTAGAGTACTGATCTGAAGTTGATTTTTCATGTATCTCGTTGTGATGCTTGCTGTCTTAATCTCTTCTATACCTATACTTTTATTATTACTTTTTTTTTTATTTCTTGCCATTTTTTGCCCGTAGCGCCTTTTCAAGTTCTCACTACGTCCGGCCCGTCCCGTTATTTTTGCCCATAGCGTCCTTTCGGATTTTCACTATGTCCCGAGTTTTTAATCTTGCCTGCCCCTTGGCAGCTGTGCTGTTTTTACCCTTGGCGCCCTTTCAGATTTTCACCAAGTCCACTCCATGTCTGCTGTTTTTACTCAAGGCGCCCTTTTGGGTTTTCACCTCGCCCCTTCTGCTTAGACATGTCTTCTCCCTCTTTTTTTTTTTTTTTTTTTTTTTTTTTTTTTTTTTTTAGAGTTCCGGGCGAACCAGAGAGATTTCCTTCATAGCCGGCAAACTGGTTACCTTCCTGTCCTTGTTTTTGAGCACAATCATAAGCTGCTTTTAGTTGGGTTATTTGGGAATGATGGGATGGACTTCTTTTCTTTCCCTTTTTGAGGTTTTCTTCTTTTTTGATTTTCTTCTTTTTCTTCAATTTTTTTTTACTTTCTCCAATTTTTTATTTTCTTTCTTTCTTTTTTCTTTTCGTTTTTTTTTTCTTTCGTGGGAGAGGCGACTGATTTTTCTAATGGGAGAGGTGGTAGATATATTTTTTATTTTTGGCGGGGAAGTGAGGGATGCAGCTTTGCGATTGTACTCATTTGACAAGGTTAGATATGGTTACCCATGATAGATTTTCATGTTATCGGCGTTGATGGGCTTAAGAAGATCTTCTCCTTTCAGATTAGTGAGCCGAAGAGCACCTCCTTTGAGTACTTCACGAATGATCAGCGGTCCGTTTAACAAGGTTTTGAACTTTCCTCTGGGATCTGGTAAGTGCGACGGTAGGATGCGTTTCATGACCATGTCGCCGACTTTGAAGCTCCTCTTTCGGACCCTCTTGTTGTAAGCTCGGGTGATCCTTCTTTGATAATAGTGAGAGTGGCTTAGCGCCCGCATATGCTTTTCATCTGCTAGATGCAGTTGATCATATCTTGCTTGTTGCCACTCGCCTTCCTCGATTTCGCTCTCCAGCAATATCCGCAGTGATGGGATTTTGATTTCGACTGGCAGCACTACTTCCATTCCGTATACTAGTTCGTATGGAGTTACGCCTGTAACAGATCGTACAGACGTTTGATAGGCCCATAGTGCATAGGGAAGCATTTCTGACCAATCACAATATGTCTTCACCATCTTCTTTAGTATGCGAATGATGGTCTTGTTTGTAGCTTCGACCCCACTGTTCATTTGGGGACGGTAAGGGCTTGACCAATGACGTTGAATTTTAAATTTGTCAAGGAATTTGCCCATGCTTTTATTGACAAATGGGGTTCCGTTGTCAGTGATGATGGCCTAAGGGATCCCATAACAGCTAATGATATTGTTTTTCATAAACTTGACCACATGAGATGCTGCGATGGTGGTATAGGATGTCGCCTCTATCCATTTGGTGAATAGTCTACTGCCACCAGGATGTATTCATGCCCGTTTGAAGCTTTAGGGTTGATTTTGCTGATAAAGTCTAGTCCCCATACAGAGAAGGGTCATGGTGCCGTCAGGTTGTAGAGTTCGGAAGTAGGCGCATGGATCTGGTTTGCATGTTCTTGACACTTGAAGCATTTCCTGACGTGTCTATAGCAATCTGTCTCCATTGTAACCCAATAATAGCTGAGTCATAGGATCTTCTTTGCCATCATGTGTCCATTCATGTGTGGGCCACATAATCCTTCGTGAATTTTTGACATTAGTTGTGTTGCTTCTTTCTCATCCACATAATGGAGAAGGATTTGGTTGAAGGACTGCTTGTAAAGAATGACCCTAGTTATCATGAACTGTGTCGCTAGCCGTTGGATGGTGCATCGATCAACTAATGTTGCTCCTTCCAGGTATTTCTGATGCTCGAGATATTCCTTGATGTTCATGTATCATGGCTGACATTCGAAGATGGCTCAGCTTCGTTGATTTGTATGCAGAATGTGGGTTCCTCCTGAAGTTCGATAGTGAGTTCCCATTCTACAACTCCTTTTGGGATCTCCAGTATCGAGGTGAGGGTAGCCAAAGCGTCTACAAATTAGTTCTTAATTCGGGGCATGTAAGAGAATGTGATATCCTCGAATTCTTCAGCTAAATTTTCCAGGTAGACATGATATGGAATCAGTTGTCATCCTTGGTCTTCCAATCACCATTTATCTGATTGATGATGAGTCGTGAGTCTCCAAAGACTCGTAACTTCTTCACATTGAGGATGATGGCTTGTCTTAGACCAGCAATGCATACTTCATATTCAGATATATTGTTGGTGCATTGGAATGCCAGCCTTTTGGATATAAAAATTGGGACGTCCTCAGGCGAGTATAGTATGGCGCCTAATCCACTCCCTTTCGAGTTTGCGGCTCCGTCGAAAAAGAGTGTTCACTCTCCTGCCTTCCTTTCTTCTTCTTCCTCAATTAGAAGGATGTCCTCGTTAGGAAAGAAGGCCTTCACTGGTTGGAGTCAGGCAAGGAGTGGGTTGCTAAGTGGTCGGCCAGTGTTTGCCCCTTGATTGCCTTCTGAGTGACGTAGGTGATGTCGAACTCAGAAAGCAATAGTTGCCATTTTGCGATCCTACCCGTTAGTGCTGGTTTCTTGAACAAGTACTTTAACGGGTCCATGTGGGCGAGCAGAAGGATTGGGTGAGCGATCATATACTGTCGTAGCCGCTATGTTACCCAGAGCAGGGAAAGACATGTTTTCTTTAGGCTAGAATATTTGGCTTTGTAGCTTATGAATCGTCTGCTTAGATAGTAGATCGCTTGCTCCTTTCTTCCCATGTCGTCATGCTGGCCAAGAACACATCCGATTGCTTCTGTCGTGACAGAGATATACAATAGTAATGGCCTACCTGGAGTAGGTGGCATGAGCACTGGGGGATTCAGTAGGTATTTCTTGATCGTATCGAAGGCCGCTTGACAGTCGTCATTCCATTCCTTTGGCGAGTTCTTCCTGAGTAGCTTGAATATAGGCTCACAAACTGGAGTGAGTTGTGCGATAAATTGGCTGATATACTGAATCCGTCCGAGGAAGCCCTGAATTTCTTTTTCAGTGTTTGGCAGTGGCATTTCGATGATTGCTTTGGTCTTGGTCTCATTCACCCGAATACCCTCTTTACTGACGATGAAGCCCAACAGTTTGCCCCTGGTTGCACCGAAGACACATTTTTACGGGTTAAGGTGGAGCTTGAACTTTTTTAGCTTGTCAAAGAGCCTTTTGAGGTCATCGAAATGTCTTTCGATTGTGCGAGACTTAATGATCGTGTCGTCCACGTATACTTCCATTTTCTTGTTTATCATGTCGTGGAGCAAGACAGTCATGGCTCACTGATATGTAGCTCCTGCATTCTTCAGTCTGAAAGGCATGACCTGATATCAGAAAATCCCCCATGGTGTGATGAAGGAAGTCTTCCCTCGATCCTTGATGGCCACCTTGATTTGGTTGTAGCCTGAAAAAACATTAATGAAGGAGAAGATCTTGTGTCCAGCCGTATTATCCACCAGTGTGTCGATATGAGGCAGAGGGAAGTCATCTTTAGGGCTTGCTTTGTTGAGATCTCTGAAGTCGATGCACATCCTGACTTTTCCATCCTTCTTTGGAACTGGTATGATATTTGCGAGCCATTTTGGGTAGTTGGAGACTACTAAGAATCCCGCGTTGTATTGTTTGATGACTTCATCACGGATCTTCAGTGCCCATTCTGGCTTCATTCTCCACAGCCTTTATTTGATAGGCTTTATGTCTAGCTTGGTTGGCAAACGGTGCACCACCAGATCCTCATCGAGGCCTGACATGTCCTTGTACAAGAAGGCAAAGTTGGACAACCTTGGTTTTAAAAACTCGATCATCCTCTGCTTGTATTCCGGGGAGAGCGATTTCCCAATGCGCACCTCTCTGGGAAATTCTGCTGGCCCTAAGTTCACAATTTCAAAATCGTCTGCTACAATATTGGCCTTTATTTCAAACTTTTTGAGAGAATCTTCGAATTCAAGAGCAGTATCATCATTTCCCTCATCTAGGACTTCATCCAATCCCATGAGTTCGAAGTCCAACTCGAGATCGAAATCATATGAGTCGACCTCAAACTCCTGTGTTGTGTGCGAGGTGTTTGGCACAATGATTTTTAAAAGCTTTTCTATTGTTTTGGTTTTTTAAAAATTTTCTGGTGTTTTGTGATTTTGAGAAATATTTGATTTTTTTGGGAATATGTGATGTTTTTGTGTTTTGAAGATTTTCTGATTTTTTTGTGTTGCTGAGAGTCCCGAACAGGGCGGTGTTGCGAACCACAATCGGTCCTGTCCTATTTCGGGGTACCAACTGCTATTTACATTGGCATTTTTTTTAGGTCGGCATCCATGAATGGTTCGCCGACTGATTCAATTGTTAGGGGGACAACTGTCCATGGTGGTCTTTCCCCTTCTTGATCTTGCTATTTTGACCTGTTTGTTCCTGAAGGTCACCTGTCTCAATGACCATGATATCTGCCGGGCTAGGCTTAGAATCAGAATCTGATTCGATCTCTTCGCCCAGGAGTTGGAGCCCTTCTAGCTCTTCAGGTTCATCTTGTGATGGGACCTTAATGTTCGTCCAATCAAGGGCAGGCCATTTTTCCTTGCCGATCCAACGAATGGGTTGCTTCTGCCCCTTGTGATGCTGAGCTGGTGGTGGGGATGTGTCCCCCTGACTGTGGGTGGATATGGGTGTCTCCCTGTTCTTGCCTGTGTTTCCTTCAAGGGGCACTCCTGGTTTTGGGTCTTTTGTGGGTGGACCCTTTTCCATGCCCCTAGTCTCTCATGGTAGATCAGGGGGTTCTGCTTTTAACATTAGATGTACTTTTGATGCCCTGAGGATCCTATCCCACCTTATTGGTGGCCGGAGGGACTCCAGGGTAGCATGTTCTGTGAGTTTGAGTTGCTGGAGTTGGTCCTCAAGGATCCTCATCGTGTCCTCACAAACTGTCCTAGCCTTTATGAACTTGATGGGTGTGCACTTAAATGGTTGACCCTTTTTTGGCCTTTTAGCCTGATCCTTTGGTGTCGGTTGATATCCTAGTCTCTGTCTCTACACATTGGTAGGTGTTGGTTTTATCACCATACCTTTGCCATGGAACTCGGTACGGTAGTTCAGGATTAGTCGTTTGGCAGGAGGAATGACATATTCAGCAGCAAGAGCGCATGGGTTGGCGATTACATTCACATTTTCGAATTCGAAGCTGTGATACGATATGTCACCTTCTGCATGCTAAATGTTAATCACTGGGATGTCAGTTTCTGGGTTATTGACCGTCACCGGTAAGTCGTTTCTGGATCAATCAATACTGAAATGATTCGATTTCCCGAAAGGAATTTAACCCTTTGATGGAGGGTGGATGGGATGGCTCCAATGGCATGGAGCCATGGTCGCCCTAACAAAAGGTTAAATGAGGCAGGAATTTCAATGACTTGAAATGTGACAAGGTTCATGTCCGATCCGATTTATAATTCAAGGTCGATTCTTGCCTCAACCTGCCTTCAGGAGTTATCTAAGGCTCAAACACTCATGGTGCTAGGCCTGAAAGAAGACGATTCTATCCTCAATTGTTTGGCAGTCCTTAGAGGGCAGATGTTAAGACTGGATCTATTATCAATGAGCACGAATGAGACCTTGAAGTTCTTGTGGTGGGCTACTATGTTTAGTGAGGGCCCATGCTTACGACCCTCAGGTGGTAATTCCTCATCAGAGAAAGTGATGGCTCGTGGTGCAAGGAGTTATTCGATCATACTTGCTACCATTTCGGGAGGTACATCAGGAGAGATATGGGCATCATTCAATGTTTTTGCAAAGACTTCTTGATGCGATCTTGATGTGCACAGGAGTTCCCAGATGGATTTTGTGCGGGAATGGTTTTGAGTTGAGCTGCTATGTCATAAATAACATTGGTCTTACAAGTGGTTCCCGACAAAGTTCCCCGGGTTTCTTTTAGATTCTGATTATCTCTCTTGAAATACCTCTCATTGTTACCCACTTCATCGCATTCTGGGTAATGCCATGAGACTGCTTTTGGGTCGTAGGAGGGAACCGTCCTTCCTTCCAGGAATATCAGCGGTTCTTGAGGATGAGGAGTTGTGGCTGGAATGTTTTGTGATAAATCCAATAATTTCTCTTGAGGTGCTACCAAGTCCTGACTGGTTTTAGGAGCAGAGTTCTCTTCTCCTTTTTGATGTGTGGGAAGGTTACTCTGGGCATGTGCCAGCTGGTGAGGCATCAAGAATGTCGGGGCTTGAGCCGGGGGTGCCCCTTGTAAGGTTAGCGGGGTTAGATCAGGGAGGCCTATTGGGAGGATAATAGGTTCAGGATTCGACCTTTTTGGATGTACTAAGAATGGAGTTGAATGCGCTCCTTTGGGGGCAGGATGTTAAGGGTGTGACCTGTTGGGTGCTGTGATGAGGGTCAAATATTGCATATCGGACCCTAATTATTGCCCTATTTTACGTACACGATAATGCTTAACATCGGATTTAAATCATGTTTTTATTACAGGATGAAATCAGGAGCATAGATTGAAAAATGATGTTAAAAGCATGGATTTAACTCTCCGAAATTACCAGAGCACGGGATGAACCTCAGAGGACCAATATTGAAGAATTTACATGCCTGGGACCCGAGGAAATCAAGCCGTTCACGTTTAAAGAGGCCCGAACCGGTCCGAGAATGAAAGATCACATGGTTCCCTCCATCCAATTGGCTCGAAACTTTATACATGGGATTAGGGACATAAATTAACCGTACATTTCAAATTTCAAACCCCTCGGATCACTATAAAAGTGTCCCAACCGACAAATCACGCAAACCGTTGATTTTAGGCCCACCTGATATCTGGACCTTCTTCAATATTTACCTAGATGGTTTAAATAATAAGAGAAACAGGATGGACGGCTTAGATTTCTCGAAAACATTACAGTAGGCCCCGCATGAGAAGTGAGTGTGCATATGTGCACTACACACTAAGAGCCGCACCACTTGCTGATCACCTTCCAAAAAGCCAGGCGCCGATTTCAAATCCCAAGCGGCGATTCTTGGTTTTGCGTTGTTCTTGCGAACGGACGAAAAATCCAATTTTGCGGATGACGCTAGTGGGCCCCACACATCACCCGTACGGAAAATCCACACCGTCCACCGTGTGCATAGGCAGTGCGAATACTATAAAACTATGTTTCTACTTTACTCCCATGCGTGCATACGTGTGCGTATGAGAGGCCACAAAGGGGTGCTCTGCAACGTCCAAATCGATCTTTTGTATTTTCTTCTCGGGACACATCATTGGACGTTCAAAACTACCCATTCTTTCGAAATTTCGTCCGAATCTAATGGACGGGGTGGATTTCCCGGAAAACACTTCTATGGGGCCCACCGATCACGACAATGAAAAGGGTGCGAAAGTTTCGCACAATTTAGAAATCCGGTTTTCAGTGCGGTTGTAGGCCACCATCTTTGATCATATGGCGGATCCGAACCGTCTATCATGTAGAGGACCCAAGAAAGTCCTAAGGGACGGTGTTTTTGGAATTTGAACGAGGAAAGTATGGTGTTTTGAGGTCCGAACTTGGCTGCGAAAAGGAATTTTGTCAACGCGTCGGACTTCCCAAATCCGAATTTCACCACTCGTACCACTCCATCACTATAAAAAGAGTTGCAAAACATGAGGAAGGGCATTCGAGAAATTGAAGGATTTCGGATCTACAAAGAAGGGAGAGAAGAAAGAGAAGAAAGAAGAAAGAGAGAAATTGGTTTGATGTTTTTATGAATTTTATTTATCCATCTGTTTAATGAATTTTATGGGTAACTAATCTCTCAGCTAGGGCTGAGATGAAACCCCTAATTTGAACACCCTTTGTTCTATGTTGATTTTACTTTAATTAGATTGATTTGTTTCTTTCCCTAGTGTGCTTGATTGTTTTAAATTCCATACTTCTCCATTTATCAACTTTGATCAGAGTCTATGCATGGATGTGGTCTGGATGCTTATGCTAGGTACTTGTGTCTGACGATTATGAACAGGTTCTGTAGAGGAAGAAAGCAGTGGTGCTTTATCGAATCGCATATTCCATATGCCCGATTTGGACATGGGATATGTTCTTCATGGCATTGCTTAAAGGAATTAGACAATCTGTATGCCCTAGATTAAGGACACAGATTGTGCTTTCTCTAGATAAGTTAGATCAATCTAAATTAAGGTGAATTAACAGACAAAACAATGGTTAGGATAATTAGGGGTGGATTCGAAAGTCCTAGTGCTCTTTCTCTTATTGAATTTTCTTCCCTATCCTCAATAGTTATTTTCCATAAATTTGTGTTAGTAATTTGCTCCATTATTTCTTTGAATTAGTTAAGGAGGATCATGATTTGAATTGTGACGATCAGTCCTCGTGGGATTCGACCTCGATCTTACCGAGTTATTACTACATCACAACCCTATACTTGGGGAGTGAACAAGTTTTTAGCCGTTCTTGAAGTGACATTTCGATCTACATTGAATTTAAGATTCTCTCTTATCATAATTCATAGCTTAGGATTTTACTAACTTAGAATTTTTTTTTTTTTTTTTTCTTTCTTTCTTTATTTTAGAAACTAACCTATTTCCTGTTTTGTAGGGTCCTGAAAAAAAATCTCTAATTTGGTAATCCCTTCTAAGTTTCTTACTTTTTCTAATTTCTATTTTTAGAATTAGGATTTTATTTTTAGAAATTTTTAGTTTCTAATTTTAGATTTAGATTCTTCTTTTAAGTAACTTTCTATTTTCTAGTTTTAGAAATTTTTTTCCTTTTTAGAAACTAACTTAGCTTTTTATTTTTAGTAACTTTCTAATTCTAGGATTTCTTTCCTTTTTAGAAACTAACTTGTTTTGTTTTCACAGATTCTAACATAGATCTCCAAATTGGTAACATCTTTCTAAATTCTCCAATCTTTTCTACTTTCTATTTTAAGAATTAGGTTTTTTATTTTTAGGAATTTTCTATTTTCTAACTTAGGATTTAGAAACTTTCTATTTTCTAGTTTTAGAAACTTTCTTTTTTTTTAGAAATTACCGTTGCTTAGGATTTTTCTATCATTATTTTAGGAAACTTGATTTGTTTTTGTTTTTATTTACAGGAATTGAGGAAGGAAGCTACTAAGTGAAGGAGGAGCTTCTTAGATCTTCTACCATCAATCATCTCCTTTCCTGGTTCTTTCTTCCCATTCTTATTCACATAGTTTTAACTTGTTTTAAGATCTCATAATTTCTAGTTCTAGTTTTTTCTTTCTCTTAGGTTGTTACTTAGTTTATGCTAGGACGTAGATCTCTAGATAAAGAACTAGCACCTTTTGATCGAAATAGAAAGAACATTCCATAAAAGATTGAAAGACATCCCAGATTGAAATGGCGAGAAGAGAATGGAACTAAAACTCTTAGAGATTATTCACTCTGTCAATTAAATGCGCCTTCATGCATAGTGTTGCCCACCACCACGGCTGAAGACACTTTGAACTCAAGATCTAGGGTCATACAGTTGTTGCCTTCCTTTTATGGGTTGGACAAGGAGGACCCATATCATCATGTGAAAGAATTCTAGACATTTGTTCCACCTTTAAATTTCAAAACTTCTCAGACGATTCGATCCGCCTACGCCTGTTTCCTTTTTCTTTGAAGGATAAGGCGAAAGCATGGTTGAATTCTCTAGAAGTTGGGTCTATCACTACATGGGACCAATTGTCTAGAAAGTTCTTAAACAAGTTCTTCCCTGTTCACAAAACTAATGCTCTCCGTAGAGAAATCACTAATTTCACACAAAAAGAGGGAGAGCACTTTCATGAATGTTGGGAAAGATGGAAGGACTTGCTTCTTAAATGTCCACACCACGGTTTTGAGAAGTGGCAACAAGTGATACTTTTATGACGGTCGACACCCCAGAACCGTCGCATGGTTGATGCCACCAGTGGAGGGTCCTTCATGACCAAAAGCGATACCGAAGCATGGAAATTCTTTGAAACCTTGTGTGAAAATTCCAGCAATGGGACTATTCAGATAGAGGTGAAAGAAATTCCCAACCACAAAAGAGAGGTGGCATATATGAGATAGGAGTCACACGGATCTCCATGCCAAGATTGATGGCCCGACAAAGAAGGTTGATGCTCGATGTTACATAATGGACCTCCACAAACAACTCAAGCCGAGGCTTGTGCCATATGTTCTAGTCCTACCCATCCTACGCAATCTTGCCCATCCAGTACAAAGATTTCGAGAATTCCTCTCGAACAAGTTCATGCTTTGAACACCTTCGAAACCGGGAATGATCCTTACTCAAACACTTACAACCCAGGTTGGGCTAGGCATCCAAATTTTTCTTGGGCAAAGGGCCACAACAAGGAGGACCAGTGGAAATCCTCCCATGCAACCTTACCCTCAAGTGGCAATCAACAACTCCAACAGTTTCCGCAATATCAACAAGTCCCTTTACAATCACGGAAACCATCTCTTGAGGATACACTCCATCTTTTTATGCAGAGTTCTCTCCAATTCCAAAAAGACACCCAACAAACTTTACTAGCCAACCAAAGAAAGCTTACATGCAAATGCGTAATCCATTGCTAAGTGGAAGTACAAATGGGTCAACTAGTCGCCACATTGAGTGAGAGAGAAAGGCAAGTTTCTAGTCAACCCTTGTGGCTAATCCAAAGGGACAAGATGAGATTGGCTCTAATTCTAACCAAGGACAATATCATGAGCAAGCCAAATCGATCACTACCCTTAGGTCAGGCAAACAGATTGACAAGAGAATAGAGATGCCTAGGGATGAATCAAATTCTAAAGCGGAAGATCAAGATGAAGCAGAGAGACACACCAATGCATCCAAAGTCCAAAAACTCTCTGACTCTCCAAGAGCCGTGACGTGCCACCTTACGTGCCCAAAGCACCTTTTCCTCAACGTCTGGCACCAATGAAGAAAAGAAATAACTTTGATGAAATCTGGATGTGTTTAAAAAGTGCAAGTCAACATTCCGTTACTTGATGCCATCAAGCAAGTCCCTCCTTACGCTAAGTTTCTTAAAGATTTATGCACTCAAAAGCGTAAGCAAAATGTTCATAAGAAAGTCTTCTGGCAGAAAACTCAGCTCCATGATTCAACATAACACTCCTCCTAAATTTAGGGATCCAGGAGCTCCCACCATTTCTTGCGGCATAGGAGATCATAAGGTCGGGAAAGCATTGCTTGATTTAGGGGCGAGTGTTAATTTGTTACCTTATTCGGTTTATGAGCACTAGGACTTGGTGAGTTGAAACCGACTAAGGTAACATTACAACCGGTCGATAGATCTGTCAAGGTTCCCCGGGGTATTATTGAAGATGTGCTAATCCAGGTTGATAAATTCTATTTTCCTGTGGATTTCATAGTTATAGATACTCAGCCTGTCCAGAATCCTCATAGTCAGATCCCAGTCATCTTGGGTCGTCCATTTTTGGCTACATCTAATGCTATTATAAACTGCCGAAATGGAGTTATGAAATTGTCCTTTGGTAACATGAATATTAAACTCAATGTTTTTAATGCAGGACAACAACCCGCGGATTTGGATGACATTTTTGAAGTGGACATGATCGAGAGCCTTGTGCAGGATTCCTTCCGTACATCTTTTGAAGATCCTCTTGAGACACCTTAGCACAATCGGGCATGGATTTTGACATCGATAGTCCCATCCATGAAGTCAATGCACCGCTCGACTCTACTCCTATCTTGAAACCGAAAAATGGAGAGCGAAGGTGGAACCTCTTCATCCTTCGAGACTCTTCCCGACAAAGACGCTTCTAACTCTGAGAAGGCAAAAGAGAACAGGTTGCTTAATGTTCTTCGAACATATAAGGCAGCAATTGAACGGAAGATAGCAGAAATACAAGGAGTGTGCCCCACTGTATATAAGGATCATGCTATAGAAATGTCACGTAAAATACAAAGGAAGCATGATCTTAACATGGAAGAAGTTGTTCGAGCAGAAGTCCTTAAATTGTTTGATGATAGTGTCAATTATCTCATTTCAGATAGCACAGTTTATGGGAACTCGCATCACTTGTCTGGGATTGGTTAACCACGTGTTGAGGTAAGTTCTTTGGCGGACCTTGGTCTTAAAGATTAATGAATTCATGGTCCGTTTCTGTCTGGCTGAAGACGTTAAACTTAGCGCTCCTGGGAGGCAACCCAGTCTTTTGTTTTATGTTTTTTTTTTTTCTAGATTAGTTACTTCAATGTTTGTGGGTAACATTACTGCAAACCCTCACGAGACTACAACTCGTCCACTAGGGGTAACCTAGGGTTTAAAGGCTTGTTGCATACGCTAAATGCAATCGAGAGCACTGCGAAAGTAGTATAGGTAGGATTTTCTTTTCGGATTTTATTTATTTATTTATTTTTTTTTTTTTTGTTTTTTTTTTGTTGATATCTCTCTTGTGCTGACCTGCTTTTATGTTGCTATTTTTGAGAAAGCTTCTTGATTTTCCTTTCAGGTACTATCTTTCCATCACTCCTCTTTTATTTTCGTTGTCTCATATGCATTACATGTTTATTTTTTTTTACATTGAGGACAATGTAGATTTTAGGTTGGGGGTGGGAGATTAGGTTACCTAATCAGTATTTTCTTGGTCTTGAGCAAAATTTGTGAATAGGTTACCTAATCAGTATTTTCTTGGTCTTGAGCAAAATTTGTGAAAATTTTAACATTTTTTCTGAAATTTCTGTTGAATTCAAAGTGATTTTGAAGGATAGTTGTGATTTTGAAATTACAAGATTCAGAATGTGAGAAATTTATGACTCTTGGATTTAGTTGTCCAGTGATTTCACACTGAAGTTTGAATGGTTAATCCATGATTAGAAGTTGTAAACATTGATTGAGCCATGATTTCACATATCAGATCTCGTTTACACATTAAGTTTTCAGTTCGATATTAATTGATAACATGGTAATCACTAAGCATGAAAGGAACCAGCCTGAAAAACAAAATTTTTAGCATCAGTCTATAAAGAAGAATTGAAAGAATAAGTCGCATAATCGTCATCATAGGTTTGCTCCCTATAGATGAAGATTCGATTCCTCATAGTTGACATGAGAAAAGATTTAGGCGACAAGTTTTCACCATAGGTTTGCTCCCTATAGGTGCAGATTTGATTTCCCTCCTTGGCACCACTGTTTATAAAGGAAATCAAAGGTTGATAGAACGAAAAGATGATCTAAAATGCTCGTGTTGGTTTCAGATTGGTTGTCACGAATTACTAATGATCTCATGAAATTGACAATTGGATCTTTTAATGATTGTACGCCGAGATTACATTATACACTCATGGAACTCAATGTTTAAAAGTGTTCTAATTAATGGATTAATTCTTTTAAACTTGATTATGTAGTTTACTGTAAGCTTGATTTCAGGAGAAAAATTTTCTCACCATTCATGAATCGTGGAATTTTCACATCTCAATTATCTGTTCACCCGTCACTTGAGTTTACAGGAATTGTCTTTTATTTCTGAAATTATTTTTCGCATGTTTTGCTCGGGACTAGCAAAATGCTGGTTGGGGGTTGTGATGAGGGTCAAATATTGCATATCGGACCCTAATTATTGCCCTATTTTACGTACACGATAATGCTTAACATCGGATTTAAATCATGTTTTTATTACAGGATGAAATCAGGAGCATAGATTGAAAAATGATGTTAAAAGCATGGATTTAACTCTCCGAAATTACCAGAGCACGGGATGAACCTCAGAGGACCAATATTGAAGAATTTACATGCACGGGACCCGAGGAAATCAAGCGTTCACGTTTAAAGAGGCCCGAAATCGGTCCAGAATGAAAGATCACATGGTTCCCTCCATCCAATTGGCTCGAAACTTTATACATGGGATTAGGGACATAAATTAACCGTACATTTCAAATTTCCCTCGGATCACTATAAAAGTGCCCCAACCGACAAATCACCGCAAAGTTGATTTTAGGCCCACGATATCTGGACCTTCTTCAATATTTACCTAGATGGTTTAAATAATAAGAGAAACAGGATGGACGGCTTAGATTTCTCGAAAACATTACAATAGGCCCCGCATGAGAAGTGAGTGTGCATATGTGCACTACACACACTAGAGCCGCACCACTTGCTGATCACCTTCCGAAAAAAGCGCCCGATTTCAAATCCCAAACGGCGATTGCCGTTTGCGTTGTTGCGAACGGACGAAAAATCCAATTTTTTGCGGACGCTAGTGGGCCCCACACGTCACCGTACGGAAAATCCACACCGTCCACCGTGTAGACAAACCGCGAATACTATAAAACTATGTTTCTACTTTACTCCCATGCGTGCATACGTGTGCGGTGCAGAGGCCACAAAAGGGTGCTGCAGCAACGTCCAATCGATCCGATTTTGTATTTTCTTCTCTGGGACACATCATTGGACGTTCAAAACTACCCATTCTTTATGAAATTTCGTCCCCGAATCTAATGGACGGGGTGGATTTTAAAACACTTCTATGGGGCCCACCGATCACGACAATGCCAAAGGGTGCGAAAGGTTTCGCACAATTTAGAAATCCGGTTTTCCAGCGGTTGTGGGCCACCATCTTTGATCATATGGCATGATCCGAACCGTCTATCATGTAGAGGACCCAAGAAAGTCCTAAGGGACGGTGTTTTTGGAATTTGAACGAGGAAAGTATGGTGTTTTGAGGTCCGAACTTGGCCTGCGAAAAGGAATTTTCTTTCAGCGCGGCGATGCACTTCCCAAATCCAATTTCACCACTCCACCACTCCATCAGCTATAAAAAGAGTTGCAAAACATGAGGAAGGGCATTCAGAAATTGAAGGATTTCCAGATCTACAGCAAGGGAGAGAAGAAAGAGAAGAAAGAAGAAAGAGAGAAATTGGTTTGATGTTTTTTATGAATTTTATTTATCCATCTGTTTAATGAATTTTATGGGTAACTAATCTCTCAGCTAGGGCTGAGATGAAACCCCTAATTTGAACACCCTTTGTTCTATGTTGATTTTACTTTAATTAGATTGATTTGTTTCTTTCCCTAGTGTGCTTGATTGTTTTAAATTCCATACTTCTCCATTTATCAACTTTGATCAGAGTCTATGCATGGATGTGGTCTGGATGCTTATGCTAGGTACTTGTGTCTGATTATGAACAGGTTCCTGTAGAGGAAGAAACAGTGCTTTTTTGAATGTGCATATTCCATATGCCGATTTGGACATGGGATATGTTCTTCATGGCATTGCTTAAAGGAATTAGACAATCTGTATGCCCGATTAAGGACACAGATTGTGCTTTCTCTAGATAAGTTAGATCAATCTAAATTAAGGTGAATTAACAGACAAAACAATGGTTAGGATAATTAGGGGTGGATTCGAAAGTCCTAGTGCTCTTTCTCTTATTGAATTTTCTTCCCTATCCTCAATAGTTATTTTCCATAAATTTGTGTTAGTAATTTGCTCCATTATTTGCTGAATTAGTTAAGGAGGATCACAGATTTGAATTGTGACGATCAGTCCTCGTGGGATTCGACCTCGATCTTACCGAGTTATTACTACATCACAACCCTATACTTGGGGAGTGAACATGCTGCTTCAAGGAATACAAGAGGCGGTGTTGATGGTGCTGCAAGAGATTAAGTGATGTTTTATTTAAACCAACATGATTTAAATGATATTTAAACTCGCAAGTATACGAATCAAATGTAGATACGGTACGTATTACGAGATCGTTCCCACGAGGACTGGTCATCACAATTCAAATCTATGACTCTTCTTAACTAATCCAACAATTAATGGAATGAACTACTAAGCACAATTCTAGGAAAAGAAAACAATTAAGAACAGGGAAGAAAATTCAATCAGAGAAAGAGCACTAGGACTTTCGAATCCACCCCTAATTATCCTAACCCTTGTTTTGTCTGTTGATTCACCTTAATCTAAATTGATACCACTTATTCAGAGAAAGCACAATCCGTGTCCTTAATCGGGCATACAGAATGTCTAATTCCTTTAAGCAATGCCATGAATAACACATCCCATGTCCTTGGTCGGGCACATGGAATGTATAGTTCATTAAAGCACCCTGTTTCTTCCTCTATAAGAAACTTGTTCTTGATCAGACACAAGTACCTATAATAAGCATCCAGACAACATCCACATATATACTTTGGTCAAGTTCATAGATGGAGAAGTATAGAATTTAAACCAATCAAGCCCACTTAGAGAAAGAAACAAATTAATTAATATTCAAAGTGAATTCAACCAATACAAGAGCTAATTAAATTAGGGGCTTCATCTCAGCCCTAGCTGAGAGATTAGTGACCCATGAAATTCATTAAAAAGATGGATGAATAAAATTCATAAAAAAAACGGAACACCAAACCAATCGATCTCTCTCTCTTCTTTCTTCTCTTTCTTCTCTCCCTTGCTCTGGATCTCGAATTCCCTGGTTCTCAATGAATTTCCCACGTCCATAATTCCTCTTTTATAGCTGTTGGAAGGCTAGAGTCGGTGGTAGAGTCGTAGCAGGACACGGAGTGTAAATTTTCGCAGCCGTGATCGGTGGGCCCCACAGAAGTGTTTTCTAGAAAATTCACCTAGTCCATTGGATTCAGGACGAAATTTTAGTCAAGAATGGGTGGTTTTGAACATCCATTGATGCAGCCCAGAGAAGAAATCTCAACAAAAACAGTTTTGAACGTCACAAGACCGCTTGTTTATGGCCTCTGTATCATGCACGTGTGTACGCATGGGAGAGGAATATCAACATGGTTTTGTAGTTCTCGACGCCCTCTACACGATGGACGGCTCGGATCGGCCGTACGGGTGACGTACGGGGTCCAAAAACTCCCGTAAACCGGACGGACGTCGGACGTCGGACATGACGCGGGACGCGGCGCTCTTCCACTGTGACAATGGTGGGGCCCATTCCTTTGATCAAATGGCAAATCCACTCCGTCCATTGCATGGAGGAGGAAATTTCGGGTAGAAATGCAGATTTTCACCTTCCGTTGATGAGGTCCACCTGACTTCCTGCGCCATCGTCTGTCCGACGTTTGAATGGTTAAAAATCCCACGACGTGATGTCTTCGAATTCCGTTAGCTAGGCGTGGGATATGGCCGCCCCAGGAAGCGGATGGACGGTTTGGATTGTCCATTTGGACAACGTGTGGGACCCACAACCGACAAGCACCGCAGTCGTCTTTCATGATCTTTGGAAATGACGTCTGCTGTTGCGAAGAAGAGGAGAGAATGCGCGGGTCGGCGCACGCGCTGACCGTTCTGGCGGTGCGGTGCACAGCCGGTGCACATGTGCTGTGCACACTCATGCCATGTAAATAGGTCCCACCATGATGTTTCGAGAAATCTGCTCCGTCCATCCTTTTCCTCATATACTTTCAACCGCCAAAACCAAGTTTGAGGCAGTTCCAAATATCAGGTGGGCCCCAAAGTGAAGATTAATGGGCTGATCTGTTCGTTGGACCACTTTTCGAGATCTTCAATGGCTGAAATTTAATATGTACGGTTAATTTACGGCCCCCATCACATGTATGAAGTTTTGAGTTAATCGGATGGTGGGAACCATGTGATCTTGCATTCTGGACGTCCTTCGGGCCACTTGAGCTTCAGTTTTTTGATTTCCTTGGATCTCGAGCGTTGATCTTAGTTCCCTGGGGTCGTTCCCGTGCTCTGGTGACTTCGAAACGTGAAATCCATGCTTTTAACATTAATTTTCAATTAACACTCCTGATTTCATCCTGTAAAAAAAAACACGAGTAAAATCTGGCATTAAACATTATCATGTATGTAAAATCAGGTAATTACTGGGTCTGATATGCAATATTCGACCCTGATCACAACCCCTAACCAGCATTTTGCTAGTCCCGAGCAAAACATGCGAAAAATAATTTCAGAAATAAAAGACAATTCCTGTAAATTCAAGTGACAAGTGAACAGATAGCTGAGATGTGAAAATTCTAAGATTCATGATCAGTGTGTGGAATTTTTCTCTTGGAATCAAGCTTACAGTAAACTTCATAATCAAGTCCAAAATATTAATCCATCAATTAGAACATTCCTAAACATTGAGTTCCACATGTGTATAGTATCATCTCAGCTTACAATCATTAAAAGATCCAATTGTCAATTTCATGATATCTTTAGTAAGTTGTGACAACCAAGCTTGAAACTAACACTTATCTCATAGATTAACATTTCATTTTACCAGCCTTTGATTTTCTTTATGAGCAGTAACACAAATGAGGGGAATCAAATTCTCACCTATAGGGAGCAAACCTATGGCGAAAACTTGTCGCCTAACTTTTTTCTTTTTTAATTATATGTCAACTATGGAGATTCAAATCTGCACCTATAGGGAGCAAACCTATGGTGAAGATTATGTGACTTAGCCTTTTAATTCTTCTTTTTACCAAGTTAATCATTCTGTTATCGAACCGAAAACTTAATGTGTAAGCGAGATGTGATATGTGAAATCATGGCTCAATCAATGTTTACAACTTCTAATCATGGATTAACAATTCAAATTTGACTGTGAAATCAAGCAGATGGCCGAATCCAAGAGTCATAAGTTACCAACATCATAAATCTTATAATGTTAAAATCACAACTATCCTTCAAAATCACTTTGAATTCAATAGAAATTCCAGAAAAAATTTTAAAATTTTCACAAATTTTGCTCAAGACCAAGAAAATACTGATTAGGTAACCTAATCTCCCACCCCCAACCTAAAATCTACATTGTTCTCGATGTAAAAGAAATAACCAAGTAATGCACATGGGACAACGAGAATAAAAGAGGAGTGATGGAAAGATAATACCTGGACGGAGAATCAAGAGGCTTCCTCAAAAAAAAATATCATCATAAAACAGGTTAGCACAAGAGAGAAATCAACATAAGCAAAAATAACAAAAAGAAAAATAAAAGAAGATCCTACCTATACCACTTTCGCAGGTGTTCTCGATTGCATTTAGCGCATGCAACAAGCCTTTAAACCCCTAGGTTACCCCTAGTGGACGAGTTGTAGTCTCGTGAGGGTTTGCAGTAATGTTACCCACAAACATTGAACTAACTAACTAAGAAAAAGCAATACAATAAAAAAAAGGCTGGGTTGCCTCCCAGGAGTGCTAAGTTTAACGTCTTCAGCCAGACAAGAACGGACCATGAATGAAATAATCTTTATAACCAGGGTCCGCCAAAGAAATTACCTCAATACCTTAATTAACCGATCCCAGACAAGTGATGTGAGTTCCCATCAGCTGTGCTATCTGTAATGAGGTAACTGACACTGTCGTCAAATAATTTAAGGACTTCTACTCGCACGATTTCTTCCATGTTAGGATCACGCTTCCTTTGCATTTCACGCGACATTTCCACAGCATGATCCATACATACAGTGGGGCATACTCCCTGTATTTCCACTATCTTCCATTCAATTGTTGCCTTATATGCTCTAAGAACATTAAGCAGCCTGCTCGCCTTTGTCTTCTCAGAGTTAAAAACTATGCTGTCAGGAGGCGTCTCAGAGGGATGAAGAGGTTCAACTTTCGCTCTCCATTTTTCAGTCTCCAATATAGGAGTAGAGTCGAGTAGTGCATTGACTTCGTGGATGGGACTATCAATGTCAAAATCCATGCCATATTGTGCTAAGCATGTCTCAAGAGGGTCTTCAAAAGATTTGTGGAAGGAGTCCTGCACTAGACTCTCGATCATGTCCACTTCAGATATGTCATCCAAATCGGTGGATTGTTGTCCTGCATTAAAAACATTGAGTTTAATATTCATGTTACCAAAGGATAATTTCATAACTCCATTACGGCAATTTATAATAGCATTAGATGTGGCCAAAAATGGACGACCCAAGATGACTGGGATCTGACTATGAAGATTCTGGACAAGCTGAGTATCTATAACTATGAAATCCACTGGAAAATAAAATTTATCAACTTGGATTAACACATCTTCAATAACACCCCGGGGCACCTTGACAGATCTATCAGCTAGTTGTAATGTTACCTTAGTCGGTTTCAACTCACCAAGTCCGAGTTGCTCATAAACCGAATATGGTAACAAATTGACGCTCGCCCCTAAATCAAGTAATGCCTTCCCGATCTTATGATCTCCTATGCCGCAAGAAATGGTAGGAGCTCCTGGATCCCTAAATTTAGGAGGGGTGTTATGTTGAATCATGGAGCTGAGCTGCTCTGCAAGGAAGACTTTCTTATGAACATTCTGCTTACGCTTTTGAGTGCATAAATCTTTCAGAAACTTAGCGTAAGCAGGGACTTGTTTGATAGCGTCAAGCAACAGGATGTTGACTTGCACTTTTTTGAACACATCCAAGATTTCATCAAAGTTATTTTTTTTCTTCATTGGTGCCAGACGTTGAGGAAAGGGTGCTTTGGGCACGTAAGGTGGCACATTAGTGGCTCTTGGAGAGTCAGAGAGATTTTGGACTTTGGATGCATTGGTGTGACTCTCTGTTTCATTTTGATCTTCTGTTTTAGAATTTGATTCATCCCTAGGCATCTCAATTCTGTTATCAATTTGCTTGCCTGACCTAAGGGTAGTGATCGATTTGGCTTGCTCATGATATTGCCCTTGGTTGGAATTAGAGCCAATCTCATACTGTCCCTTTGGGTTAGCCTCAGGTTGGCTAGGGAACTTGCCCTTCTCTCTCTCACTCAATGTGGTAGCTAGTTGACCCATTTGTACTTCCAGCTTGGCAATGGATTGCGCATTTGCATGTAAGCTTTGCTGGTTGGCTAGTAAGGTTTGTTAGGTGTCTTTTTAGAATTGGAGAGAACTCTGCATAAAAAGATGGAGTGTATCCTCAAGAGATGGTTTCCTTGCTTGTGTCGGCAGTTGTTGATATTGCGGAAACTGTTGAAGTTGTTGACTGCCAACTTGGAGGTGCGGTTGCATGGGAGGATTCCCAGATGGTCCTCCTTGTTGTGGTCCTTTTGCCCAAGAAAAATTTGGATGTCTAGCCCACCCTGGGTTGTATGTGTTCGAGTAAGGATCATTCCCAGGTTTTTGAAAAGTGGTCATAGCATGAACTTGTTCAGAGAGAAGTTCTGGGGATGCTGCACCAGATGGAGAAGACTGCATAGGATGGGCAGGACTAGAACATATGGCACATGCCTCGACTTGAGCCGTTTGTGGAGGTCCATTATTTAATACCAGAGCATCAACTTTCTTTGTCAGGTTATTAAGCTTGGCGCACAGATCTGGCAGGACTCCTATCTCATATATACCACCTCTCTTTTGTGGTTGGGGACTTCTGTCACCTCTATTTGAATAGTCCCATTGCTGGGAATTTTCGCACAAGGTTTCAAAGAAGGTCCACGCTTCAACATCACTTTTGGTCATGAATGACCCTCCACTGGTGGCATCAACCATGCGACGGTTCTGGGGTGTCAGACCGTCATAGAAATATTGAACTTGTTGCCACTTCTCAAAACCATGGTGAGGACATTTAAGAAGCAAGTCCTTCCATCTTTCCCAACATTCATGAAAGTGCTCGCCCTCTTTTTGTGTGAAGTTAGTAATTTCTCTTCAGAGGGCATTGGTTTTGTGAACGGGGAAGAACTTGTTTAAGAACTTCTTAGACAGTTGGTCCCATGTAGTGATAAATCCAACTTCTAGAGAATTCAACCATGCTTTCGCCTTATCCTTCAAAGAAAAAGGAAACAGGCGTAGGCGGATCGAATCGTCTGAGAAGTTTTGGAACTTAAAGGTGGAGCAAATGTCTAAGAATTCTTTCACATGATGATATGGGTCCTCCTTGTCCAATCCATAAAAGGATGGCAACAATTGTATGACTCCAGGTTTAAGTTCATAGTGTGCTGCCGTAGTGGTTGGCAACACTATGCATGAAGGCGCATTAAATTGGACAGGAGCTGAATAATCTTTGAGAGCCTTAACTTCATTCTCATTTGCCATTTCAACAGAATTATTTCTCAATCTTTCACGAAGTGTTCTTTCTATTTCAGGATCAAACGGTGCTAGTTCTATATTCAGAGATCTACGTCCTAGCATAAACTATGTTATTGCAATGTAAGAAAGAAAACTAAACTAAGAAGCAACCTAAGAGAAATAAAACTAGACCTAGAAATTATGAGATTCTAAAACAAGTTAAAACTACGTAAATAAGAATGGGAAGAAAGAACCCAGAAAAGGAGATAGCTTCCTTCCTCAATTCCAAATTAGAAGTTTATTTCAAGACCCTACAAAACAGGAAATAGGTTAGTTTCTAAAATAAAGAAAAGAACTTTAAGTTAGTAAAATCCTAAGCTATGAATTAAGATAAGAGAGAATCCTAAATTCAATTTGGAACGAAACAGTCCCCGGCAACGGCGCCAAAAACTTGATGTTTTATTTAAACCAACATGATTTAAATGATATTTAAACTCGCAAGTATACGAATCAAATGTAGATACGGTACGTATTACGAGATCGTTCCCACGAGGACTGGTCGTCATAATTCAAATCTATGACTCTTCTTAACTAATCCAACAATTAATGGAATGAACTACTAAGCACAATTCTAGGAAAAGAAAATAATTAAGAACAGGGAAGAAAATTCAATCAGAGAAAGAGCACTAGGACTTTCGAATCCACCCCTAATTATCCTAACCCTTGTTTTGTCTGTTGATTCACCTTAATCTAAATTGATACCACTTATTCAGAGAAAGCACAATCCGTGTCCTTAATCGCGCATACAGAATGTCTAATTCCTTTAAGCAATGCCATGAATAACACATACCATGTCCTTGGTCGGGCACATGGAATGTATAGTTCATTAAAGCACCCTGTTTCTTCCTCTATAGGAAACTTGTTCTTGATCAGACACAAGTACCTATAATAAGCATCCAGACAACATCCACATATATACTTTGGTCAAGTTCATAGATGGAGAAGTATAGAATTTAAACCAATCAAGCCCACTTAGAGAAAGAAACAAATTAATTAATATTCAAAGTGAATTCAACCAATACAAGAGCTAATCAAATTAGGGGCTTCATCTCAGCCCTAGCTGAGAGATTAGTGACCCATGAAATTCATTAAAAAGATGGATGAATAAAATTCATAAAAAAAATGGAACACCAAACCAATCGATCTCTCTCTCTCTCTCTTCTTTCTTCTCTTTCTTCTCTCCCTTGCTCTGGATCTCGAATTCCCTGGTTCTCAATGAATTTCCCACGTCCATAATTCCTCTTTTATAGTTGTTGGAGGGCTGGAGTCGGTGGCAGAGTTGTAGCAGGACACGGAGTGCAAATTTTGGCAGCCGTGATCGGTGGGCCCCACAGAAGTGTTTTCTGGAAAATTCACTCCGTCCATTGGATTCAGGACAAAATTTCAGTCAAGAATGGGTGGTTTTGAACATCCATTGACGCAGCCCAGAGAAGAAATCTCAACAAAAATAGTTTTGAACGTCACATGACCGCCTGTTTGTGGCCTCTGTATCATGCACGTGTGTACGCATGGGAGAGGAATATCAACATGGTTTTGTAGTTCTCGACGCCCTCTACACGATGGACGGCTCGGATCGGCCGTACGGGTGATGTACGGGGTCCAAAAACTCCTGTAAAACTGGCAGCGGTCGGACGTCGTTACACGGACGCGGCGCTCTTCCGCTGTGACAATAGTGTGGCCCATTCCTTTGATCAAATGGCAAATCCACTCCGTCCATTGCATGGAGGAGGAAATTTCGGGTAGAAATGCAGATTTTCACCTTCCGTTGATGAGGTCCACCTGACTTCCTGTGCCACCGTCCGTCCGACGTTTGAACGGTTAAAAATCCCACGACATGATGTCTTCGAATTCCGTCAGCTAGGCGTGGGGTATGGCCGCCCCAGGAAGCGGATAGACGGTTTGGATTGTCCATTTGGACGACGTGTGGGACCCACAACCGACGACCGCAGGTCGTCTTTGCGGACGCTGGAAACAGCGTCTGCTGTTGCGAAGAAGAGGAAAGAACGCGCGGGTCAGCGCACGCGTTGACCGTTCTGGCGGTGCGGTGCACAGCCGATGCACGTGTGCTGTGCACACTCATGCCATGTAAATAGGTCCCACCGTGATGTTTTGAGAAATCTGCTCCGTCCATCCTTTTCCTCATATACTTTCAACCGCCAAAACCAAGTTTGAGGCAGTTCCAAATATCAGGTGGGCCCCAAAGTGAAGATTAATGGGCTGATCTGTCCGTTGGACCACTTTTCAAGATCTTCAATGGCTGAAATTTAATATGTACAGTAAATTTACGGCCCCCATCACATGTATGAAGTTTCGAGTTGATCGGATGGTGGGAACCATGTGATCTTGCATTCTGGACGTCCTTCGGGCCACTTGAGCTTTAGTTTCTTGATTTCCTTGGATCTCGAGCGTTGATCTTGGTTCCCTGGGGTCGTTCCCTTGCTCTGGTGACTTCGAAACGTGAAATCCATGCTTTTAACATTAATTTTCAATTAACACTCCTGATTTCATCCTGTAAAAAAAACACGAGTAAAATCTGGCATTAAACATTATCATGTATGTAAAATCAGGTAATTACTGGGTCTGATATGCAATATTCGACCTTGATCATTAAGTGGCTGGTGTTACTTCTTGAAAAATAAGAGGTTGAGTGGCTGGTGTTGCTTCAAGGAATACCTGTGGCCTTGGCGATGACGCTTGTTGGTATCCCCATGTCCAATTTATTGTATTGGGCATGATTGCTTGAATGGAATGATGTGGGGAGGAGTACATGGGTTGCCCTCCTACAATGTGGTTGATGGTAGAGGTGTCAGATGTACTGGGTCCTACTTGATGCGATGGTAAAAGATTTTGAAGAATGTTGGCATGAGCTATATTGTTGGCCTGTGGGGTGATCGCAATCTTCTGGCTTTCGATCAAATCTTAGACCGCATGTTTCAAGGCGAAGCAGCGGTCTGTTAGGTGGCCAGGAGCCTGGTGATATGCGCAATATTGATTTTCATTGTAACCAGGAGGCAAGGGATTAGGTGGAAGCCAAGGCTGGAGTGGTGTCAACAACTACTTTTACATGAGCATTGTCAGTACTTGACTGTATGATTATGCTAAAGGGGTAAACTTTCTTCCTAACATTGCCCGTTTGTATGGCCCTAGTGCATTCCCCCTAGGCTATTGTTGTTGTTGTTGAGATGACTGTCCCTGATATCCCTGTTGGGCTTGCTGTGGTTGATACTGTCTATTTGACTGTGGCTGATACTGCCAGTCTTATTGTGGCTCCGGTTGCGGAGCGTAATGATTGGCCTGAGTGTTAGCGACAATGTTGTTAACTTCCATAGTACGTTGTGTGGGAGCAGTGCTATTTCCATTTTCGTATCCAACGGGTTTCCCTTCGACTTTGTTTTTTGTATTGAAGGGGCCTGGTGTGGCCATGGGAAAATGGTTCCAGCCCTGATCTCGGCTTCCACTTGTTCTCCGGCTCGCATGAGTTGGGAGAAATTTACATAGGGATACGAGATTAGATATCCTGAAATGCTGGGATTTGCTGAATGTATGATCATGGATATCTGCTCTTCGTCATCGATGGGGTTTCTCATTCGAGCTGCCATGGCTCGCCTTCATCCTACGTATGCCGATAAAGATTCGTCGCTTTTTTGTCTTAAGGCAGCCAGGTCTGACCTTCTTGGAGTCATGTTCAAGTTATATGAGAACCTATCAATGAATGCCGGGGAAAGTTTCTCCTAGGTTCTAATTTGATGGCTGTCCAGTGATGTGTACCAATCCAAAGCGTCACCCTTAAGGGATTTCTGAAAGAACTGTATCAAGGCTCCATCATTCCCTACTATCTCATTGAGTTCCCCACAAAATACTTTTAGGTGTGCTGTAGGGCACCCGCTGCCGTCATACCTTTTGATTTTAGGGTTTGAATTTTGCTGTCTCTGGAGTTGATTTTGCACCATTTACAACTGCTCTCATAATTCCTCAATCTCAGACTTGCCTTGCGGATGGTATCTTGCCCCTTGTTGTAGGGCTTGTGCTGCTTCCTCTTTATATGGATCAAGAATGTGGGGTTGTTGAAAAGATGATGGACTCCCGGTGGTGGGAGGTAACTGGAATTGAACACCGCTCCCTTTTGGAGGAGGGTGTGATGTTCAGAAATGGCTCCCACCTGGGGTATCTATCAATTCCAGAATGTTACTCCCGTTAGGGGGAGTGAGTTGGTCTCGAAACTAGCCCCCTTCATGGGCATCCACCAGTTCTTATTTGTGGTTCCCGTTAGGGGGAACTTGTGTTGTAACCTGATTGTTGTATTGTGCTGAGTAAAGATGTGTGGGAGGGTTGCTCCCGATTGCTGACTGTTGTTGATCTTGTGCTGACTCGTCCGGGAGAGGGAGCACTGGATTTACTGGGGGAATGAGGGAGAAGGCAAAAGGGGTCTGAGGGAGTGAATTGTTCTGTACACTGGGCTGGGTTGCCTGTGTATTTGGTGTGAGACTTGATACTAAGCGAAGTAGTAGCTCTTGCATTATTCGAAGTAGCAGCTCCTGTGTGGTTGCATTGGCTTGGGGGTCTCCATGAACCATGGGTGGTAGTAGCGTGGATATTGGTGCAGGTGTGGGTGTTGATGTTTCGGGAGCAGGCTGAGCCATTGGCTCTTCTTCATGGGTAGCTTGAGAGGTCATGGCTACACGTGATCGAGTGGTCATGGTTCAAATTTGTGCCTAAGAAACAACAAGCCGAAGATTTTTTTTGTTTTTGTATGAATGCAATGATGATGTCCCTTGAGATTGGAATACTTTTTGAGTTGAATCTCAACTAGTGCGAGCTAGCAATTCCCCAGCGGAGTCGCCATTCTGTGGATACTGGAATTCGGCACCCACGTTGATTTATGTATTTGGGATGGGGTTAGGCTGATTTGGTGATTGTTGGAGTCGCCACTAGCCGAAAAATCTTAGAATCCCGCGGTCGGCTAGAACCACGGAACACGTTAAGGTTGGAGAAATCTGAAGACTCTCCTTCCTTAAATTGACCCCTGGTCTGTGATCAGAGATTCTAGGTAAGGGACCTCGGTTACAAGGAGGGAAAGTGTTAGGCACCCTCTCTGCCCATACAAATGTACGGTCTCTACTTAGTGTAGTAAAATGATCTCAATGGATGATAATGATGCTGTGGTCGTGATGGGACTAATCACATTTGGATTTCTAATGTAGCAAGACCTGAGATTTCGGCAGGCCACAGAGCATACATCCGACAATGTGTCTAGAGGGTGGATGTATAATGCTTATGTGAAAAGAAAAAGAAAAAGTGGACTAGGTCACTAGGAATTTTTGATGTGACAGGATCCAATGTACGGCAAGTCACAAAGCATACGTTCACTAAAGATCTAGATAAGCAGGGGGTTGAGAAGGGAGTAGATGTCATGATGAATGCTTGTGGGATGATGGACCTTTGACTTGATCTCGACTAGGCTAAAACATAAAGTGGACCATGACCAATTTGGGTTAGGCTTATGGGTTGGAAAGGTTGAGTTGAGGGCTAGGGGGTGGCTAGAAAAATCTGTATTTTAAGGGGCTTGGGAGCTCCTTCCCTTTCCCTCACTCTCTTCCTCACTCACTCTCTTTCTCTCCCACTCTCTCTCTCTCTCTCTCTCTCTCTCACTCCCTCTCTTGGTTGTTGTTGAAATGAGAAAGGGAGAGGGCTATTTATAGCTTTCTCCAATGGTATTGCTATAATTTTTGGCTTTGGGAGGGGTAAATGCTGAGGTGGCAAGTGGTGGTTGGTGGAGAGGAGAGAGATGCTACATGACATTCTCTCATTCGCTTATGGGGCTAGTGAATTGGTAAATAGTGAAAGTAGGGGGTAATTTTGAAGGAAAGTTGACTTTTGGATGCTAGGACAGTTGTCCACACACAGGCCGCGAGCGGCGGCGGCAGTCAGAGTGTCCCATGAGGTAGTCAAACTACCACCCGGGCCTGGTTCGGGCTGGACTTGCATGTGTGCTTCGTGTGGTACTCTGGTTCATCCGGTGGTCTCCATTTTGGGTTTCTAGGACTCAAAGTGGTGGATTTAGGTATGGATAGAGGGTTCTGGCCAAGGTATAGGGTATAAGCGAGGCTATATGCGTGTTAAACGGTTTGGATTACGATTTCATGTTATGGATTGAGAGTTTTAGAGACTTTTGGGTCATGGTTTGGTTTAGGCTGGGATTAGGGTTTGGTCCAAGGTATGACCATGGTTCCTGGATAGTCTTAGCCTTCTCAAGATGTTAGCTTGGGTGGGGTGTCTACAGGAAACTACGAGTTCTTCTACTTTCATTTCATCCACATTTCTACACTCTTCGATAGTTATTACTTTGGAGTTGAATCGTTCTGGTAAGAATCTTAGTATTTTCCTACAAAATTTTGATATCGGAACCTTCTCTCCTAGTCCATCCATGGAATTACAGATGATATTTAGCTTAGTAAAGAATTTCATGAATGTCTCATGTTCCTCCATTCTGAGATGTTCAAATTGTGATGTAACAAGCGATAGCTTGGATCTTTTCACTATGCTAGTTCCTTCATAGGTTGTTTCCAACAAGTCCCAAGCTTCTTTTGATGTACCACACATACTAATTTGATTAAAGACTTCTTGTGATACTGCACAGTAGATAGCATTCATTTCTTTGGCTTCACATGTTTTCTTTTCTTTATCATACGTAGTCCACATCTCTTTAGATTTTTATGATAGTTGTAACATTTGCAAGTACTACATTGTCAGTTGGTGGTACATACCCATTTTCAACTATTTCCCAAACCTCATGATCTAGAGATTGCAGAAAGTAATTCATTTTAGCTTTCCAATACGTATAATTTGAACCATCAAAGACAGGTGGTCTGGACACTGATGATCCCTCTCCTTTGGCCATGATTTCCAACTTCAATCAAGATCGCTCTCCAGGCGGTTAAGCCCTTAAGAGAGACCCTCTCTTATACCAATTGAAATTGCGGTGTGGGCCGCTTTAGTTGAAGTGAAAATAGCTCAAGGAATCCTAGGGGGAGGGGGTGAATAAGACTTTATAGAATTTTATGGTAATTTAAAATCCTATTACCTTCATCTTGATCTAATATGCAACTATCAAGATGTCCCTAGTATAACTCTAATGGCTTCCAAGCCAAGTAGAGGATCCAATCACAAGACTACTCAATATTAAACATGATTTAACAAATAGTCTAAGATGGATGAGAAGTGTGAATGTGTGTGAGATGTGATTCAAATTAAAGCATTCATATTATCAAGCTTGCATGTAAAATCATAATGAAAGATCAAGCAAGAATCAATCCCAAATACAGTCATTTATAGTGGTTCGGCTATGTGCCTACTCCACCCTCGGCGGACGCACTCATCCCATAAGTGTACTGAATTTCACTAACGGAGGATTCAAATTAGGTTCACCTCAAACCGTTAAAACCTACACAAGGTTAACTCTAGGACCTACACAAGGTACCTAAGACGTGCCTACACAAGACACAAATTTATGCCCTACACAAGAGCAAAGGTCAACACGAAGCACCTAAGTTTTATGCCCTACACAAGAGCAAATGATCCACACAAGGAACCTTCGTTTTAGGCCACACAGGCCAAGGATCCACATAAGAAACCTAGGTTTTAGGCCACACAGGCTAAGGATCCATACAAGGACCTTAGTTTAGGCCACACAGGCAAAGGACTTACACAAGAACCCTAATTTACACCACACGGGCCAAAGACCTACACAAAGGACCTGAGTTTATGCCCTACAGAAGAGCAAGGGTCAACACACAACACCCAAACATACTCTCCCGTCGGAGGCCTCCAATGAGAACTTCTAAGGGGTGAGATGTACCTGTGACCCAATCGTACAGAAGGAATGATCAATAGGGTCTCTGGACTCTAATGACTTACAGATAAGTAGATGAGCTCCATTAAGCACGTTGATGAAGATCTTCTCCTTAATGACGAAGATGCTTCACCTCCCTTGATCAGCGACACTTGATGACACTCCAATAAAGGTGACGGGTTGGGTCAAGGTTATGTTGGAATCGACTCTAATGAATGTTAATCATTGTAGTGACGGAGTAATTCCAACATCTTAAGCATTCAAGGGATCCCAGCTCAATGATTTGCCATTAAGGTGGTAGCTGGATGATCCTTGAGTGCGGAAGTTCATTCACCAATCCACTCTATTGAATATCAATGATGAAGGTGGATTGAAGGATGAACTCTCATGAGAAAAAGGGCTTAGGGTAGGTGATATGCAATTACTCTCTCAAAGCTCTCTCTCTTTTTCTCAATACAGAAACCAAGAACAAGCTCCCCTTATATAGGCAAAAAGATCCAACGGTAATAAAATATTCAGTTTTTGACAAAGTTTGATGTCATCGAATGTATACTTTCGATGACGTTGAATGTCAGTTCGATGTTACGAACTCAACTGACAAACACAGCTAGAACTTTTTGATAGAAGCTCGATGATATCGAACCTACTTCGATGGCATCGGGATTTGAACTCTGATGTAATCGAACCAAGGTTCGATTCCTCGACAATGTATGCAAAGGAACTTGCTTGACATGAACAAGCTGGCTTCGATGTCATCGAGCCTACTTCGATGTCATCGAATTTCAAATGTTGATGACATCGAAACCTAGTTTGATACATCGATCTTTTCAAAAGATTTTCCTTGAGAATTTGTTGGACATTCCTTTGTTCGAAATCGATGTCATTGACCTAGATTTGATATGATTGAGATTTGAATTTCGATGTCATCGAGGGTAGATCGATTCCTCAAACATATCCAGATGATTTTCTTACCAAGCTTATTGGACATAACTTGTCTGAATTCGATGACATTGAAGCTCCCTCGATGTCATCGGGATTTAAATTCCAATGTCATCGAGGCTCATTTCGAGTTATTGATGAAATTCTCGATTTACCTTTGAAGCTTACTGGACACAAACTAGCTTATATCGATGACATCGAACCTTGCTCGATGTCATTAGAATTTGAATTCCGATGTCATTGAAGGTCGATCGATTCATTGAGAATATTATCCAAATATCATGTTGGTTGCTGGACATAAAAGACCTAAATTTGATGTTATCAAGGCTGTATCAATGTCATTGAAAACATGTGTTCAATGTCATTGATGTAAGCTCGATACATCAAAGAAAGCTGAAAACTTAGGGAATTTTCTTGTTTGCATAATCAGTTTTCATACTTATATTCCTATGTTATTCTAAGCTTTTTATGGATTTATATACCTGGGTGTTTTGGGACATGGGATGTGAGGCTAATTTACCTGTGACAAACTCGGAACACACATCCGGTTGAGGCGATAGCTTAATTGATCTTCATATGGGGCTCACTTGTCTTACCGACTCAAATCTCATGCTAATTGACAAAGCAGGGCACTTTCAAATTCAAATTTGAGTTGGTCTACTGATAAACCACGATTAGGTGCTTAAAGCACTGTTTCAAATGGGTTAGATCCGTTGGGTTTGAATCCAACTGGTGTGACCACCAAAACAGACGTGTCTCTAGTTTGAAGTTCGCACAAAACCAAAATGTGTGAGTATACTCGCGGAGCAAAACTGTTAGGCGAGTGTTTTCTTAGTCGACACAGTGACCTCGAGCCAGATCGTCACAGCGCGTGCACATCCATAATCACAGCCTAACATGGCTCAACTCGTCTTAGCACGCACAAACGTGTATGGTCAATGACATATCCCCCAACCAAATTCACGTCTCTGCTTATAAACTTGTATTTTCCTTTAGTAGTTTTTGATGTGGAACATGGAGAGTCACTAAAAAACAAAATAGCCTTGTAAAAACAAAAGAAACTGAAAAGACGAGCTATCGATGTCCTAGAGAGAGAGGGGGGGGGGGGTGAATAGAACCGTAACACCCCGAAAATTGGCACTTGAGTATAAAGACCCCGATCCCGAATTTTTCGGTGTTAACCAAATAAAAATGCATGTGTGTAAGTGCTATATTTTTCTAGCTCCTATGATTGTTAAATTTTGTAGTACCAAAACCTCTTGGATTTTCTATCTTGTGTAGCTCATCTTCATGTCAAATACAATTCTTGTACAAGCTCAAGATGATCCATTACAAGATGTTCCATTTTGAGATTCAAGCATCAGAATTCAAGTAAAACATCAACTGATAGTTCAAGCTTTTAAAGATTCAAATAATCATTACTTTAATACTCAAAGCTCATGGTGAAATACAACTTAAGTACCTCAAGCTCAAGATTCAAGATATTTCAAGTTCAAGCTTCAAAAGGTTACAAATTCTAGTTTCAAAGTACTTCAAGTTGAAGCTTCAAAATGTCTCAAGGTTAAGCTTCATCATACGTCAAGATAACAAGCTTCGTGATCTTCAAAGAACAACAATCAACCAAAGCAAAAGATGTTTCAATGTTCAAACATTGCTTATAAGGTATGAATGACCCTAGATTGACCATAGGATAGGTCATTTTGAATACATAATTTAATTGGGTCACTTTAAGTGCATAGTCTATTTTTTGACTAGTCTTAGACTATGTTCAACTAGTCATAGCACTGGCTCGACCAGTCCAAGAAATTCCTCAACCAGTCCTAAGTTTGTTAATAATTTTTAGAATTTTTTGTTAAAACCTCGACCAGTCCTGGAGACTGCTCGATCGGTCAAGTGAACAGTGCTCGACCTATGCTTGACCAGCCTTACAGGCTCGACTCAAAGTCCAACAAGTAAAATGAGTCCCACACGACCAATCCTGGACAGGAATCGACTGGTCGTGGAGGCCACTCGACCGATCGAGTAGGTCTTATGAACAGTCGTGGAACGGCCTGATCTTATCTTGCTTAAATGTCTATTGGTCCTTCGACCGGTCGAGCCAACCTCTAGGCCAGTCGAGTGGACGATTTCTGCACTTATAAATAGAGCACGATTTTCAGAGTTTTGTATCCAATTCAAGCAAAATCAAGACACCACTCTAAGAGATAAGTTTGTTATAATCTTTAGCTATTTAGTATTCATTTAATATTCTCTTTAATTAGCTTTTCGCATTTGATTTTATATTCTATATTCCAATCTTATTTGAAGAAGGGATTGAAAATTTCCCATTTCTTGGAATCAAAATCAAATCAAGCTAGCCCAAGGTGATTTAATCTAAAATCCATTTAGAACTTAAAACCATTTCAATAGTGAGTGTGAACATTACACATCTACGATTGAACTTCTACTCCAAATTGGTTCTACTGGGCTGCAATAAAGGAGAATATCCAGATAAGTATTTTACAGTTTTGTAAATCTTATTCTTTTGGTTTCTTTGAGATTGTGCCAAAAAAATCTCTTTCTTTTGATTTATCTGAGGTGATCCAGAAAACTCAGAGTGTGGGGTTTTTGAATTGTGTAAGCCCACTTGAAAGACACAATTGTGAGGGTTTTAGGTGAACCTTGAAAAACTTATTTCATAGTGAACGCTAATATCCACAGTGTAAGGATATTAGGAGTGGAGTAGTTGTGTGGCTGTTGCTTAACAATTGGTGTACACACAAGCGAACCACTATAATTCTTTGTGTTTGTTGGATGTGTGGTTTATTTCTTTATCTTTTATGATTTAAGATTGTGGGATGTATTTATGGATGTGAATGTTGTAATCTTTACTTTTCAGTATTGTGTGGTGAATGTTGTAATAGATTAGTTTCTATTTCTTTCTTATCCTCCTTAGTTTAAGTTTTTTATACCCACCTACGTTCTAGTAAGGTTGTCCTGCCATAAACCATTGGTTTTTGGTTTCAGGTTGTCCTTAGAACCAAGTTTGTATCAACCTCTTAATACTAGATTTTTGAGGTTGTTATTTCCTTTGGTTATTTACAATTCATTTGGTTATCTTATTGTTTATATTCCGCTTATTTATTTTTATTTGGCATAGTCCTATTCACTCTCCCTCTAGGACTCTTAGCTCGGCCTTTTTAAGTGGTATCAGAGCATAATAGCTCGCTTTAATTTTTATTTTTTTATTCAATTCCTGAGCTAATCGATCTGAGCTTTTTAAGATGTCAAATTTCGATAGCCTTTCAGTCACTAGGCCTCCACCATTTGATGGCTCCAATGCCAATGCAAAGGCTCTAAATGCAATTACTTGCACATTATCATCGGATGAATTCAAAAGAATTATATCTTTTGATACTGCAAAGCAAGCTTGGGATATTTTAGAAATGACACACGAGGGAACAACAATTGTCAAGAAATCTAAAGTCCAAATCCTCACAACCAAATTTGGGGAAATACGTATGGAAGAAAGCGAAACTTTCATGAACTTCTATACAAGATTGAATGACATTGTCAACTCTATGTGGGGTCTTGGTGATAAAATCTTAGAAAGTAAAGTCTGTGCAAAGATACTATGCTCACTCCCTGAACGGTTCAATTCAAAAGTGACAACGATCCAGGAACTTCGTGATACAGATAATATGAGGGTAGAAGAATTGGTTGACTCATTTCAAACCTATCAGTTAAACTTTAAACTCCTAAAGGTAAATATATCGCCCTTAAATCTTCTAAAAATATTTCTTAAGAAAATAACAATTCTAATTTAGAAAATTCTGAAGATGATATGGCCCTTTTAGCTAAAAAGTTTTACAAAATTTTCAAAAGTAAAAAGAGGGTAGATTTTTAAAAACCTGTTAAAAAGAAAAAATCTAGATCTAAACTTGGAAATCTTTAAAAGACAGTCAATGTTACAATTGCCATGAATATGGGCATCTAGCAAACAAATGTCCTAAAAAAGGACAAACCGGAAAAGAAAGGTATCTTGGCTACATGGGATGAATCTTCCTGCTTTGAAGCTTCTTCCGAGTCAGAAGATTCTGAAACCGAGTCGAGTAATGATGTTAAAGCCCTAATGACTCTAGCCAAGTTTACTTTTTCAAATAACGATGATTCAACTAGTGAAGAAAATCTGCATAGTGATCATGAAAATGAAGAACATCTTCAAGATGCTTATAATGCCTTATACAAGGAAAGTTGCCAAATTGCTATAAAACTATAATTTCAAAAAGAAAAGTTTTCAAAACTTAAAGAAAATTTTGATAATCTAGTCTTAGAAAAATCACACATTTCAGATTGTTTTGAAAAAACTAAATGCGACTTAGATTTCAAAACCTCCCTTGTTGAAAATCTAAAATCTGAAAATGAAAAGCTAAAATTAGAAGTCTCTTCACGTTTAAGTTTAAAAGACACATGGAGGTATGCCCAAGGTGATCCCAAGTTAGAAAAACTCTTATCCGAATCTAGAAAATGTGGTGATCGATCTGGATTGGGCTACGATAAAAGTTTTCCTCCTAAACACAAGAATACTCCACCCAGATTTGTAAAAGGGGAGTCTTCAAACTCAAAAGGGAAATGTCTGAATCAAAATCATTTTAAAAATGGTAAGACTTTTCAAACCTTAAAACGTAGAAGTAACCATATCAACTATAAAAATCAAAATCGAAATCCTTTAGCTGAGAAAATTTTTGACTTAAGGAGCTCTTAAAATCTAACTCAGTGGGTTGGTCTTATAACAATTACAAACATAATAAGACCAACTATATTCTTAAACCTAAAATTGTAATGAAATGGGTTCCTAAGGTTACTTGCTTGGTTCTTCACACCGCTTTCAAAGCTTCGAGCTATTCAAAGTGGTACCTAGACAGTGGATGCTCCAGTCACATGACATTTGACAAGGGTTTGTTTACCAATCTTAAAGACATGACTGATGATTTAGTAACATTCGGTGATGGTAGCAACTGCAGAATAATTGGCCAAGGTACGGTTCAGCTCTTTAACCTCCCTCTATTTGAGAATGTTTTATATATAGAAGGGTTAAAACATAATTTATTAAGCATCTCTCAAATATACGATAAAAATCATAGTGTAAAATTTACTAACCAATGGTGCGAAATTTTAAATAAAAATGGTTCTATAATATTAACTGGTCGCAGAACTTCTAAAAACTGCTACATTGTGAGTGATTCAAGCTCATCTAATCTATCGTGCTACATGGTTCATACTAATGAAACTGAATTATGACATAAGAGCCTCAGACATGTACACTACCGCAACTTGTATAGATTGAGCAAAAGAGAGTTAGTAAGAGGTTTACCCAAAATACAAAAAGTAGATAAAATATGTGGCGAATGCCAGATTGACAAACAAACCTAGAGTACTCACAAAAAGGTGAACTCCAATGCCACATCTAAACTGCTCGAACTTCTCTACATGAATCTTATTAGACCAAGCAGAATGGAGAGTTGAGGTGGCAAAAAGTACATACTGGTAATTGTTGATGACTTTACCAGGTACACTTGGGTAGTCGTCTTAAGAGACAAATTAGAAACTCTTGATGAAGTAAAAAAGGGTACTTAAACGTATCCAAATGGAAAAAGAATCACATGTCTCTAAGATCCGTAATGATCATGGTTCGGAATTTGAAAATAGCAGTTTTGAAAAGTTTTGCAGTGATCAGGAAATATCACATGAATATTTTGTGCCCAAAACACCACAACAAAATGGTATAGTAGAAAGGAAAAATAGAGTGCTTCAAGAAATGACAAATGTAATGTTAAATAGTATGAAGCTCCCTAAAAATCTTTGGGCCGAAGCTGTAAATATTACTTGTTATATAATTAACCGTGTTTATACTAGAAAATCAAATGTAAAATGGCTTATGAAATGTGTTTTGATAAGAAACCTAGTGTCAAATGCTTTTGAGTTTTTGGTTGCAAGTGCTACATTTTACGTGACCGAGAAAATCTGGGTAAATTTGACACCAAAAGTGATGAAGGGATATTTTTAGGGTATGATCTGAATAGTCAATCGTATCGAGTTCTTAATAAGAGGACTGGTGTAATTCAAGAGTCCATTTGTAACGACTCGAAAATTATGTACAATGGCCCGAGTACCACCTCGACCAGAAATCACTTAGGATTAAATCCTTTAGAAATTTGACAAAGTTAACTAAGTGCTAAACTATATTAGCAATGAAATCCATTTAAATCGCTTTAAATACGATCTACAAGACCCAAAACTTGTAGAATCATTGATGCTATATTACCCTAAAATCTAGGATCAAACTCATTACCCGACTGCTCTCAGGAGCACATTGAAACTCCGTATCAGGTCTGGACCGCACATCGGGAGTCCGAATAATACGAAGTTAAGGACTTGGGACCGCCTTGCTGGGCTTGACAACCATCTCGGAAATCAAATCCAGACAGTGTCCTACAGCTGTTCGCTTGAGTCCGGAGCGAGGAGTGTGAAAATACTTGATTTTCTTTAAAAATAAATATCTCAAATAGTAATCTGAGAATTGTTATTTGTGGTCATTTTGTAAGCAACCAGACTATCAGAATCTGACCCAAATACACCCTCGGATCAGGAAAAATTTCATGAACATATCCATGTACTTGGAATTTTAGATCGCGACCCGTTGACCGTTGAATTGAAACTGGTCTGCCACGCGTGATCTGGGAATCCAACTGAAACAAAAACTTAACTCCACCTGCATCCAAGGTATGTGAGCTTAAGTCCGGCCTTTGGCTCCAGGAAGCCTGCCAGAAGTGCTCCGTTGAGCTGGAAGAGGCTCGCTTTGGTTATAACCTAAGTATACCTTGACCATAAGTCTATTTTAGAGTGTTTTTAGGCTTTATAAGGACCTTAGAACCCTCTCTCTCACAGCCATACGAATTTGAAAGAAAACCCTAGGAGAGAAGTGAGAAAAGAGAGAGAAAGAGTGAGAGAAGTGAGAAAAGAGAGAGAAAGAGTGAGAGAAGTGGGAGAAGCTCCCTACTACTATCCCCTGCCGCTACACAAGTTGCACCATCCTATTCTCAGCGCTTTTCTGGCGATTCCGACTTCTTTTCTAGGTAAGAAACCCTAACCCTAATCTATTTTGGAGTTGTAAAGGTTGTAGGTTATGAAATAGCTAACCTATTTCATTCTATAGGCTACCAAACTGTCAAATACGGAAGCTTGGCAAACCTATCGTATTCGTTACGATTCTATGACTAAAGGTGAGGACTTTTGGTGTATAGGTTACGGGTTTCAATGATTTCAATGTCAGATAATGATAAGTTAATGATCTGCATACAATTGTATATGTACAAAGTGCTGTCTGTTTTTCGTTTCGATTAAAGATGTAGAATATGAAATTTTACATATTCTAGGTATTCGTAGAAAGTACCGTATACGTATAAATTTTGAAAATGTATTTGCCATAATTATTTATTGTATGAATATATTATGTATGGATAAAATACTTATTTGGCGAAAGGACTCGCCCTAATACATGTTTTGTTAATATACACTATATATGTTGACATAGTGTATTCTAGAAAGTACCGTATAAGTATAAATTTTGGAAATGTGTTTGCCATGATTATTTGCTGTATGAACATACTATATATGCGTAAAATACTTTTTTGGCGAAAGGACTCGCCCTAACACATGTTTTGCTAATATACACTATGTATGTTGAAATAGTGTATTCTAAGTGTTTGTGAAAATGCTTGTGAGAGTAAGTGTTCGGATGATGGTGTCTTAGGTAGGTGTTGAGATGGGATTCTCAACTACCTTAGAGACATATATGATTTCCTCCATGTTGATTGTTTAACTTAACCGCTTACTTATGAAATATATGCGTTTGTATTTCTTGTTTACATGGTGCTTTATAACATGTTTTATGACATGCTTGTTAACATGCTTGAATTACTTTATTTATTATGCTTTACTCTACATGCTCTAAATAAGGATTGATTGAGTTTGGGACTATGATTATAGTCCAGACAATCGGTACCAGACTTGAGTTCGTGGTTGAGATTCATTTCGCCACGTAGGATGTGTTTGACGAACCCGAGTCGTACTTCAGTTGGCGACAGTGGTTAGGCCACGCGAAGTGCTTATGCACTTCATGTCGTTCAGTTGACTGTGTGCTCGAGCCAGTCAGGCTCGTCAAGTAACCCGATATGTCTAATATATGTTCACCATGTTTGGACGCTACTGCTTGAACCTAGGGTTCCAAACTTACCAATGAAATCCCGTTAACTATGGTACCTCGATCCGCTAAGACTCATGAGTCGGGCATGGTGGTATGGGACACCGTGGTCGAGCTGTCGGCCTACGCTGGGGCCACGTGCCTCCCCGTAGTGACCAGTGAGCAACCTTAACTCGTGAGCCGAATACGGTGGTATGGGACACTGTATTTGAGCTGTCAGCCTACACTGAGTTGTGACGAGCCCTTTGTAGTGACCTCGAGCATACTTTAAATTTGCGGTGAGGCGACGAGTTTTGCTGCGGTGTATAGATTATGAACTAGGGCTGTATCAATTTAGTGATGAACTGTTAAAAAGGTGATTGGGGAGTGGTGTAACCATTATGTGTAACAACCCTGGCAGCCTTTATAGCGACCTAGAAACACACCATTGTATGAGATTAACTAGGACTGACGACCCTAGAATGGATCATGTTTGGGAATGATACAAGGGAGGTACCTTAGTTTTCCAATCCTGCTGTTTGAAAGGACTAATAACTACTCAGTAATCATGCTCATCATCGCACTGCATGTGCCTGGTAGATGTGGAGCACTGAGGTATGAACACACGTCACGAACGTAAGATGGTGTCGTATGAGGGTGGTTTGGCAAGGGCATTCATCATGTCATTTCATACTTGTATTAAATAAGTGTAGTTAGGATTGTTTGATTGTATGCTTTATCATTACTGCTTGACTGAATTGATAACATGTTAACCTATGCTTTATTGTTCTATTGAGTTAGCTACTCATTCCCATGTTACGGGACAGTGTTGTACACACTAACCAGACTCTGTCTCAAGTGTAGATGAGATGACGACTCAGGAGGCTGAGCCAGACTATGATGAGGATCAGGACGAGTTCTCATTTATGCAGTATTTTGGTGGCTTCGACTAGACTGTCGGATCGACGGGATTTACAGGACTTATTTCCTTAGTTGTACTTTTGACCTTTTGTTCATAAAACAAATACATGTATATGATGACCCAGATGGGTTCATACTCTGGAGATTGAGATGGTTTTGTTTCTTTCACATACATATATATACAGTTTCAGTCTTCCGCTTGCCTTTATACAATTGATCTGGAGTCTGAATTACTGTTTTAGTATAATCTCACTCATGTTTATTGCTCTAATATAGACAACATTTAATCATCATTATCTATGTTACATAAGTGATGTTTTGGAACTCGAGAGTTGAGTTGCTACTCGACCCTCGAAGTTCAGGGCGTTACAAGTTGGTATTAGAGCATAATTTTAATTAAACCGGACCTGAGTTATGTTCCCACAATGTATACTGACGCTTTGACTTAGGAGGGTGCGAGAAAAATATAGAAACAGTCCTAAGTTTCCCCGATTTCGCCATTTGGTGAAGTTCATCGAAAACGAGCGTTTTGATCGAGTTCGTACTCGATTTTGATCGCACGAGTCGATCCCAAATCACTTCTAGACCGTCTATTGACGTGTCTAGATTATAATACACCTCATCCCAGTAGTCAAAGATCTATAAATGCAAGTATGTATCTGAAAGTGCCCGAAACTACCCAAAATTGAGCGAATCGGGGTCAGGGGCCTACCCACATTAATCTAAGGATACCCAGGGTGGGACCCAGGGCTTTTTGGGGCCTGGGAGGTAGGAGGGTCTTGCCCATGGGGTGAGCCCTCGAGATCTGGACCATTGGTCGGCGAGGCCTCGCCGGATTTTTGGTTGGGCTAGGTCTGCGGCTCGGGCCAATCCACTTTGGGGGTATAAGGACCCCCCTGATACAGCTCCCATCCATTTTCAATACCCCAAACCCTACCTCCTTAACAAACCTCCCCTTCAAGCTCTCTTTTCCTCCTGTTCTTGCTGTTTTCTCTTCAAAATTGCTACTCCAATCATCCCATTTCCCATTTTCGGTCATCACCCACTCCCTTCCATCGTTCACAGCCCTTCCTACCTCCCTACTCTCTCCATTTTCTCTCATTTGGGCTCTTACATGCCCCATTTGAAGCTCTAAAACGTGTAAGCTCCCTAAGCCATCCTACCTCTCCATTTTCCTTCTCCATTCACTATCTTTTGGACCTTTACAATACCTGTTGAGCCTCCTATCCGTGGAGAACTCACATTTCTAGCCCCTTCTCTCTTTTTCCTTCATTCCCATGGCCCTTTTTGAAGTCATTACGGCCATTTTCTCCATATCCTCTATCTTTTCTCTCATGGTAAAGAGAAAGAGCGCCACTGATGAGGCTGGGCTTAGTCACCCTACACGTTCAAGGTGGCCGAGAGGCACCGCCACTAGCTCAAGTATTGCCCAAGAATTTTGAACGAAGCGGGATCTTGATCCCCGGATCCCTGCTGAACGAGCTCAGTTGGAGGCACTACCTTATGGAGTTTATGAGGACCGTAGGGTTCTCTTTGAAGCTTAGGTGGATGGACGACTCTTCGGTGAATACTACTTGTTCGAGCAAGTGGAGGCGGCCCATTGGGGTCCGCTATTTGAAGCCAGAGGTCACGCCAATCCTAGTACTGTCCGAGCCTTCTACGCCAACATTCGTGAGCCTACACTGGAACCTTTACAGTTCCAGATCTCTTGTGGTGTGGAATTGTTTGCCACAATTGATGTGAGATTGATTGCGCAACTTATGGATATGCCCCTCGCGACGTACATGCTAGTAAGAAGAATTTGGGAAGTGCTCGTGAAAGGGATCGTCACACATGTTACCTTTGTGGTGGTCGACTGGTTGAGTGACAGCTGAACAAAAGCCTGCTAGCGTCCCACATATCAGACGACTTTCGCCTACTACATTACATCTTCACATACAACCTCTACCCTAGACACAGTAATCGCAGCGAGTACACACGACTCATGGTAGACTTTTCGTACTAAGTGGGGCAGAGGGCGAACTTGTGCGTGCCTACATTCGTGTTGCGATAGATTGTGAGTACTGCACGCTCCACCAGGAGCTCTGATTCGCTTCCCTTCGGTCGACTCGTATGCAGGATTGCACGGGAGTTTGGCTATAGCCTGGGTGTAGAAAGGCCAACACCGATCCATCAAATCGACGAGAGTACTCTCCATCAGATGGAACTTGGGGCAAGGTGATGACAGGCCCGACATGAGGAGAGCGAGGATGAGTTTGAGAGCGAAGAAGAAGAGACTGAAGATGGAAGTGGTGATGAAATAGAAGAAGAAGAAGGGGAACCTGAGGCCCAGGATACAGAGGAGAGTTCACCTCCTGTGGCTCAGGAGCAGGGCACCGATCGGGCTACCATAGATGCGCGTTTAGCCCGTCTCGAGGAGGGTCAAGCTGCCCTGCAACAGGAAGTCGGGCGGGTCCAAACCAAGCTCAGCAAGGTGTCTCGCACCTTGAAGGTCATCCTGTGCTGTCTACAGGACAAGAATGCCCCTCCTCTATTGCCTGACTCAGATGCCTAGCCATCCATACTGCTGTTTTGTAGTTATTTTAGTTTCCTCTATAGCGGTTTATGTTTTCATGTTGATGGATGTAATAGTTAGTAGTATGTTTTTGTAGTAGTTGAGCTTGGTTGTATTAGCTCCCCTACATCTTCTATCATGATTCATGTAACTCTATATTCCATGTATTATGACAATTTTGGTAATGCATGCAGCCTCTTTTGCTATAAGATGTGTGGAATGCTTAAAGTGCTTGTATAATGTGCTGCTATACTTTATCTCACATACGTTGCACCCTATGTTGTTTAGGCATGTCGCGGCAGTATGCACGGAGCACGTCACACCTCCTTCTCACTGACTCGATGGACCAGACTCCTTCTCGTAGAGGTGGTCCTACGGACCGAGGTTTAGACTCAGATCAGCCTCCTGCTAGTCCTACTGGTGGACTTCCATCTTATACACCCCCGGTTCACGAGCAGCACCTAGCATCCTCATCTACACAGCATGACCCACAGGCTACTCCACCTCCTGATAGGTTTGAGCAGATGATGATGCTGATGCAGCAGCAGCATCAGCAGCTTCTTGCGGTCTTATCAGCTCAAGGTGGCATGCAGCTCCACCTTCACCATCTATATGACTAGAAACCGCAGACCCTCCTACTCAGGCTGAGGCTATACCTCCCCATGTGCCTGTTGTACCCGCTACTGGAGATGTTGGTACTCGTGGCCTACTCGAGCGATTCCAGCGCTTGAGGCCTCCCACATTCACGGGTTCTCACAGACCCGAGGAGGCTGAGTTTTGGCTAGACCACATCTCCAAGATGCTACGGATGCTGCACTGTACTGAGGCAGTGCAGGTTAGTTGGCCATGTCATGTTGGATGTTACGCTGCTTTACTAGAGCATGTTGATGGTCCGACGTTGAAAAATACGCCTGTGGTTCAGGATTTTGCAGGTGTGTTTGCACCGAATCCTGGGTTGTCACCTCGGCGCGAGATTGACTTCACCATTGATCTTACGCCCGGTGCGATACCCATCTCCTTACCGACGTATCGCATGCCTCCGTGTGAGATGGAGGAACTGCAGAAATAGATTGATGGGATGGTAGAGAAAGGCTTTATACGACCTAGTGTGTCTCCCTGGGGAGCACCTGTACTATTTGTGAAGAAGAAGGATGGTTCACTACGGTTGTGTATTGATTACCATAGGTTGAACCAGGTCACCGTGAAGAACAAATATCCTTTGCCCCGGATAGATGATCTGTTTGATCAGTTGAAGGGGACAAAGTATTTCTCAAAGATCGACTTGCAGTCAGGGTACCACCAGTTTCACGTCAGAGATGAAGACGTGCAGAAGACAGCTTTCAGGACATGTTTTGGGCATTACGAGTTCTTGGTGATGTCGTTCGGTCTTACGAATGCACCGGCCGTGTTCATGGACTTGATGAACAGGGTATTTAGACCATACTTATACCGATTCGTCATTGTATTCATTGATGACATCCTGATATATTCCACGAGTTGGGAAGAGCATGAGGTGCACCTGAGAGCGGTGTTAGATGCCTTGAGGAAGAACTAGTTTTTTGTGTAGTATAAGAAGTGCGACTTCTGGCAGGAGGAAGTCAAGTTCTTTGGACATGTGGTGTCCAAGGATGGGATAGTTGTGGACCTTGCTAAGGTAGCCGCAGTTCAGGATTGGAAACAGCCGGGCTCGGTTACCGAGGTGAGGAGTTTTCTTAGCCTAGCAGGGTATTATCGTCGCTTCATTCGGGACTTCTCGAAGATTATTAGGCCGTTGTCACAGTTGACATGTAAGAATTTGAATTTCACCTGGAATGAGAAGGCAGGAGCAGCTTTTCAGGAGCTGAAGGACAGATTGACGTCCACCCTTGTGCTAGTATTGCCAGAGCAAGGGGTTAAGTACATGATATACACTGACGCGTCTCGCGTTGGTTTGGTTTGTGTCCTTATGCAGAAGGACAGGATAATTGCGTATGCCTCGAGACAATTAAGGAAGCACGAGGAGAATTACCCTACACACGACCTTGAGTTGGCAGCTGTCATCTTTGCATTGAAGCTCTGTAGACATTACCTCTACGGAGAGGAGTTCAAGCTTTTCTGCGACCACAAGAGCCTTGAGTATATATTCATGCAATGAGACTTGAATATGAGGCAGCGCAGATGGATGGAAACCTTGAAGGACTTCAAGTTCGAGGTCTCCTACCATCCTGGCAAGGCCAACCTTGTGGCGGATGTGTTGAGCTACAAGAAGGCGATTGCATTTGCGGCTCCACTGATGATAGCAGAGTGGGATATGTTGGAGTTCGTGCGGAACTTCGAGCAGAAACTCACTGTGGAGGAGCCATTTGAGTGTGTCGCGCACGTTCGGGTGCGGCCACTTATTGATGATAGGATCATTAAGGCCCAGAAGGGCGATGAGCGGTTGTCTGAGCTTCGAAAGCAAGCTAGCGATGCTGAGGACTCCGAGTGGAGAGTTGGCACAGACGGAGGTCTATGATACCGTGGCCGTTTATATGTTCCTGATATTCATGACTTACGACAGGAGCGCCTCGAGACTGCTCACAAATTGAAGCTTGCGATGCATCTTGGTAGCACGAAGATGTACTAGGACATGAGACGGTCTTATTGGTGGGATGGCATGAAGACCCACATAGAAGAGTATGTTTCTCATTGTCTGACGTGCCAGCAGGTCAAGGCAGAACATCGCCGACCTCCTGGACTGCTTCAGCCCATGCCCATAGCTGAATGGAAGTGGGACTTCATTTCCATGGATTTCATATCGGGGCTGCCGAAGACGAGGAAGGGACACGATTCCATCTGGGTGATCATGGATCGGTTGACCAAATCAGCCCATTTCCTCCCTATCAGAGTCACGAACTCTGCAGACGAGCTGGCTAGGCTGTACATCAGAGAGATTGTGCGTCTACATGGAGTTCCCCTAGAGATCGTGTCAGACAGATACACCCGGTTCACATCTATCTTCTGGACTCATATCCAGGAAGTGATGGTTGTGAAGTTGAAGTTCAGTATGGCATTTCATCCTCAGACTGACGGGCAGACAGAGCGGGTGAATCAGATTCTGGAGGATATGTTGTGAGCATGTGTGTTAGACTTCAAGGACAGTTGGGATGACTGTCTTCCTTACGTAGAGTTCGCCTACAACAACAGCTTCCAGGAGAGTATTGGGATGGCGCCATATGAGGCCCTGTATGGTCGTCCTTGCAGAGCACCGCATTGTTAGGTTGAGGTTGGCCAGCGTAGTTTAATTGGCCCAGATTTAGTACAGGCGACCTCAGAGAAGATCGACATTATCAGGTGTCGACTTCTTATAGTGCAGAGCAGGCAGAAGAGTTACGTCGATACGAGGCGGTGACCGCTTGAGTTCGAGGTCGGAGATCATGTATTCCTCCGAGTTTTTCTTATGAAGGGAGTCCTTCGGTTTGGGAAGAAGGGGAAGCTCACACCGAGGTTTATCGGTCCATTTCAGATCCTTGATCGAGTGGGTGCCGTGGCACATCGTCTCGCTTTGCCCATACCACTTGCAGTTGTACACAACGTATTTCATGTATCTATGCTGAAGAAGTACGTTCCTGATCCTTCACATATCATCAAATGGGAGCAGGTACAGCTGAACGAGGATGCTACATATAAGCTGTGCCCGACACGTATACTGGACAGGAAGGAGCAGATACTATATAGCAAGGTCATTCCACTTGTGAAGGTACTATGGACCCATCATTCAGAAGAGGAGGCTATGTGGGAGACAGAGGCCTAGGTCAGAAAGAACTACCCTCAGATTCTCGAGGAGTATGAAAAGGTATAAATTTCAAGGACGAAATTTTTGTTTAAGGGGGGTAGATTGTAACGACTCAAAAATTCCATACAATGGCCCGAGTACCATCTCGACCAGAAATCACTTAGGAATAAATCCTTTAGAAATTTGACAAAGTTAACTAAGTGTTAAACTAGATTAGCCATGAAATCCATTTGAATCGCTTTAAATACGATCTGCAAGACCCAAAACTTGTAGAATCATTGACGCTAAATTACCCTAAAATCTATGATCAAACTCATTACCTGACTGCTCTCGGGAGCACATTGAAACTCCATATCAGGTCTGGACTGCACATCAGGAGTCCAAATAATATGAAGTTAAGGACTTGGGACCGCCTTGCTAGGCTTGACAACCATCTCGGAAATCAAATCCAGACAATGTCCTACGGTTGTTCACTTGAGTCCGGAGGGAGGAGTGTGAAAATACTTGATTTTATTTAAAAATAAATATCTCAAATAGTAATTTGAGAATTGTTACTTGCGGTCATTTTGTAAGCAACCAGACCGTCAGAATCTGACCCAAATACACCCTCAGATCAGGAAAAATTTCATGAACATATCCATGTACTTGGAATTTCAGATCGAGACCTGCTGACCGTTGAATTAAAACTGGTCCGCCACGCATGATCTGGGAATCCGACTGAAAAAAAACTTAACTCCACCTGGATCCAAGGTATGTGAGCGTAAGTCTGACCTTTGGCTCAAGGGGGCCGGCCAGAAGTGCTCCGTTGAGCTGGAAAAGGCTCGCTTTAGTTATAACCTAAGTATACCTTGACCATAAGTCTATTTTAGAGTGTTTTTAGGCTATATAAAGACCTTAGAACCCTCTCTCTCACAGCCATATGAATTTGAAAGAAAACCCTAGGAGAGAAGTGAGAAAAGAGAGAGAAAGAGTGAGAGAAGTGGGAGAAGCTCCCTACTACTATCCCCTGCCACTACACAAGCAGCTCCATCCCATTCTCATCGCTCTCCCGGCAATTCCGACTTCCTTTCTAGGTAAGAAACCATAACCCTAATCTGTTTTGGAGTTGTAAAGGTTGTAGGTTATGAAATAGCTAACCTATTTCATTCTATAGGCTACCAAACTGCCGAATACGGAAGCTCCGTAAACCTATCGTATTCGTTACGATTCTACGACTAAAGGTGAGGACTTTAGGTGTATAGGTTATAGTTTTCAATGCTTTCAATGTCAGATAATGATAGATTCATGATCTACATGCAATTGCACATGTACAAAGTGCTGTCTATTTTTCGTTTCGATTAAAGACGTAAAATATGGAATTTTACATATTCTAGGTATTTGTAGAAAGTACCGTATACGTATAAATTTTAGAAATGTGTTTACCATGATTATTTGCTGTATGAATATTTTATGTATGGATAAAATACTTATTTGGCGAAAGGACTTGCCCTAATACATGTTTTGCTAATATACACTATGTATGTTGACATAGTGTATTCTAGAAAGTACCGTATAAGTATAAATTTTGGAAATGAGTTTGCCATGATTATTTGCTGTATGAACATACTATATATGCGTAAAATACTTGTTTGGCGAAAGGACTCGTCCTAACACATGTTTTGCTAATATACACTATGTATGTTGAAATAGTGTATTCTAAGTGTTTGTGAAAATGCTTGTGAGAGTAAGTGTTCGGATGATGGTGTCTTAGGTAGGTGTTGAGATGGGATTCTCAACTACCTTAGAGACGTATATGATTTCCTCCATGTTGATTGTTTAACTTAACCACTTACTTATGAAATATATGTGTTTGTATTTCTTGTTTACATGGTGCTTTATAACATGTTTTATGACATGCTTGTTAACATGCTTGAATTACTTTGTTTATTATGCTTTAGTCTACATGCTCTAAATAAGGATTGATTGAGTTTGGGACTATGATTATAGTCCAGACAATCGGTACCAGACTTGAGTTCATGGTTAAGATTCATTTCACAATGTAGGATGTGTTTGACGAACCCGAGTCGTACTTCAGTTGGCGACAGTGGTTAAGCCACGCGAAGTGCTTGTGCACTTCATGTCGTTTAGTTGATTGTGCGCTCGAGCTAGTCAGGCTCGTCAAGTAACCCGATATGTCTAATGTATGTTCACCATGTTTGGACGCTACTGCTCGAACCTAGGGTACCAAACTTACCAGTGAAATCCCATTAACCATAGTACCTCGATCTGCTAAGACTCATGAGCTGGGCATGGTGGTATGGACCGTGGTCGAGCTGTCGGCCTACACTGGGGCCACGTGCCTCCCCGTAGTGACCAGTGAGCAACCTTAACTCGTGAGCCAAATACGGTGGTATGGGACACTGTATTCGAGCTGTCGGCCTACACTGAGTGGTGACGAGCCCTTTGTAGTGACCTCGAGTATACTTTGAATTTGCGGTGAGGCGACGAGTTTTGCCGCGGTGTATAGATTATGAACTAGGCCTGTATCAATTTAGTGATGAACCGTTAAAAAGGTGATTGGGGAGTGGTGTAACCATTGTGTGTAACAGCCTTGACAGCCTTTGTAACGACCTAGAAACACACCATTGTATCAGATTAACTAGGACTGACAACCCTAGAATGGATCATGTTTGGGAATGATACAAGGGAGGTACCTTAGTTTCCCAATCCTGCTGTTTGAAAGGACTAATAACTACTCGGTAATCATGCTCATCATCGCACTGCATGTGCCTGGTAGATGTGGAGCACTAAGGGATGAACGCATGTCGCGAACATAAGATGGTGTCGCATGAGGGTGGTTTAGCAAGGGCATTCATAATGTCATTTCATACTTGCATTGAATAAGAGTAGTTAGGATTGTTTGATTGTACTGCTTTATCATTACTGCTTGACTAAATTGATAACATGTTAACCTATGCTTTATTGTTCCACTGAGAAAGCTACTCACTCCCACATTACGGGATGGTGTTGTACACACCAACCAGACTCTGTCTCAAGTGTAGATGAGATGACGACTCAGGAGGCTGAGCCGGACTATGACGAGGACCAGGACGAGTTCTCATTTATACAGTATTCTGGTGGCTTCGACTAGACTGTCGGATCGATGGGATTTATAGGACTTATTTCCTTAGTTGTACTTTTGACCTTTTGTTCATAAAACAAATACATGTATATGGTGACTCAAATGGGTTCATACTTTGGAGATTAAGATGGTTTTGTTTCTTGCACATACATATATATACAGTTTCAGTCTTCCGCTTGCCTTTATACAATTGATCTGGAGTATGAATTACTGTTTTGGTATAATCTCACTCATGTTTATTGATCTAACACAGATAACATTTAATCATCATTATCTATGTTGTATAAGTGATGTTTTGGAACTCGAGAGTTGAGTTGCTACTCGACCCTCGAATTTCTGGGCGTTACACCATTAATGTGGTTATTGACGATCACTTGAATACACTTGTCTCTAGTTCAGAAAATGATGAAATTCTCTTAATTGATAAACCAGACTCTTCATCAAGTCAAGATAATACTGAATTGAGGACAGTTAAAGACAATCCTTATAATCAAATTCTTGAAAACTCTCTCACTGGTGTGTGCACTTGTAAACAACTTGAAGATATGTGTAACTATGTGTGCTTTACATCTCAGATAGAATTGGTTAATGTAAAAGAAGCTCTTACTGGCGAAAATTGGATTGTGGTAATGCAAGAAGAGCTTAATCAATTTGTTAGAAATGATGTTTGGTACTTAGTTCCAAGACCGAAAGATAAACACATTATCGGAAGAAAATAGACTTTCAAAAATAAGCCTGATGAACTTGGTAATATCATTAGAAATGAGGCTAAGCTGGTTGTACAAGGGTACACTCAAATTGAAGGCATCGATTATGATGAAACCTTTACCCCAGTAGCTCATCTTGAATTAATCAGACAATTTATTTTCATTGCGTTCTTTAAAAAGTTCAAGATTTACCAAATGGATGTAAAGAGTGCATTCTTGAATGGCGATATGTATGAAGAAGTATATGTAGAAATACCTTAGGGTTTTGAAAACCTTAAGCATGCTAATCCTGTCTATCGACTAAAAAAGGCACTTTATAGTTTGAAACAAGCTCCCGGGGCATGGTATGAAAAATTGACTAAGTTTTTACTAAATCATAACTTTATAATGGGAAGTGTTGATGAGACATTGTTTGTAAAGAAACATAATGATCATATTCTAATAATGCAAATTTATGTTGATGATATTATTTATGGATCTACCTATACTAATATGACTGTTAAGCTTGCAGATCTTATCAAATCTAAATTTGAAATGAGCATGGTTGGAGAATTAATTTTTTTCTAGGGTTGCAAGTTAAACAGCAACCCGATGGTTTCTTTATCTCTCAAACTAAATATGCTCTTAACTTAGTTAAAAAGTTTGGATTTGAGAGTGAGAAAAATTTTGATACTCCAATGAGTACTACTATAAAACTCTCAAAGGACTCTACAAGTAAGAACGTAGATCCTAAATTGTATCGTAGTATAATAGGTAGTTTGATTTATTTAACTACGAGTAGACCTGATATTGCATTTAGCGTAGGAATTTACGCTAGATATCAATCTAACCTTAAAGAGTCACATTTAATTGTTGTTAAGCGGATTATACGATATGTCGTAAGTTCAGTAAATCTTGTCTCTGGTATCCACATGATACTAGTGTGCAATTAGCTGGTTACTCAGATGCTGATTAGGCTGGTAACATTGATGATCGAAAATCAACCAGTGGTGGTTATTTCTATGTTGGGAACTGTTTAGTTTCTTGGGTAAGTAAGAAACAAAGTTTCGTATCGCTCTCAATGGCTGAGGCTAAATACATTGCTGCAGGTAATGCATGCACTTAGCTTGTTTAGATGAAAAGAATGCTAAGCGATTACGGAATTGCGCAAGATTCTAAGGTTTTATATTGTGATAATTTAAGCGTAATTAATATCTCTAAAAATCCAATCCAACATTCACAAACCAAGCATATTAACATTAGATATCATTACATTTGTGAATTAATGGAAGACAAGACAATTTCCTTAGATTATATTCCTACCGAGAATCAACTAGCTTACATATTCACAAAACTGCTCGACAAAAGCAGGTTTGCTAAATTGAAATTTGATCTTGGTATATGCAATATGAATTGATAATTCATGTCTTTCTATATCATAATGTATATATTCATTATTTAAAATTATTAAAATTTCTGAAAAATTGCACATTTTGGGCTGTGCACGACCAGTTGAGTACATACTCAACCAGTCGTGGCATGACTGGTCAAGCATGTACTCGACCAGCCGTGAACCGCGGGTTTGGTGCTTTATTTGGGAGAAAATCATTTTTTTCTCATTTGGGTTGTCTTCTCCAATGGTGTGATGTCCTAGATTTTTGCCAACTTGGAGTTAGATGTCCTTCGGCAATGGGTCGATCATAACCCCTTATTGACTTTTCAAAATTCAATCTTAAAGCCTCAAATTTCCTTTCAACCCATTTCCTTCAAAATTGCACCTTTCACTTCACCACCTTGTTCTTCAAATTTTTCTAAGTACTTTCATATTAGACACTAATCTTAAAATTCAAATGATGAAGAACAATACTTAAACTAAAATTTACTATAAATAGTAAGAATATAAAGAAAATAGTTTTTTGACCATTAACCTTATGTAATCTCACAAAATAAATAGCTTATTTGAATAGATCAGCCTCTCCTACCCCAAATTCATATATGGCACGTCACCTAACTCATTCCAGATTGAAATATACACCCTGTTCAAATATCGGGTGGCAAAACCACCAACAGACAGCACAGCCAACCGCGGCGCCATTGCGCCGACCGCGATGCATTAAAATTTGGTGGATCCTGGCCACAATTTTCTATAGTTTTTGACCAACTTTAAAAAGTCATATATCCCTTAATATAACTCCAATTTAAATGATTCAAAAGCTAAAGTAAAGCTTGATAAGTCTAGTTTCATATAAAAATAAGTAAAAATATAATAAAATTTTAATATAGTTGAATCTAGGTTAATGTGACAATTGTCTAAAAATTATTAGTTCGGATAGCTTCTACTTCCAGAATTTTTAGAATTTTTCTACAACATGAAATCTAATGAAATTTGGTGGAGATGAAGTAGACTTGATGATAAACTACTAGAAAAATAATTAAAATAATATACTAACTAAAAGTGCCAAAAAGGGACATAGAACTACCCTAGGACCTTATTCTGTCGTAATTAGGGCGAAATTTAGTTAAGTACTAAACTAAACAATCGATGTATTCAGCTTGAACCACTTTTTATACAAACTATAAGACCCAAACTATTAAAATCATGAACTCAACATTACTTAAAAACCTAGGAGCAATCTCAAAACCCAGTTGCTCTCAGGAGCATATTGAAACTCCATATTGGGCCTGGACCGCGCGTCGAAAGTCCAATTACCGCGAAACTATAAGGTTATGACCGCGTTATTGGGCTTGGCAACCATCGTAGGAATCAAGCCCAAATAGTATCCAGAAACGCATAACTTGAGCCCTGAGCGAAGTGTGTAAGAAACGCGATTATCTTTAGAAAATGAACTAGAATTTAAGTGAATTGGACCATTCTCTTCTAAGAAAAATTGAAGACTTCGGACTATCAGATTCTGACCCAAATACACCCATGGATCAAGGAAATTTCCTTGCACCTATTGGTATACTTGTGGCCCTAATCGAGTAACGATGACCGTTGATCTAACACGGGCCCTTTATGGCTGATCCGTTTGTCAGATCGCACCATAAACATAGTCCTGGCATAGATCCATCATCAGAGAACTTGCCTTGTGACTTATGTGAGAAATGGACCTTCCTAGGGGTCCCGTTTACCCGAAACAGACGCCTTATGGCTGTAACCCAAGTGAATCATGGCCCTGGGCCCATTGACATCAGTTCTGGGCCTATATAATGCCCTTAAACCACCCCTCATTTCATACTATTTTCTCAAACCCTAGGTGAGAGAAGAGAGAAAAGAGGAGGAAAGAGTGAGGAGAAGAGAGAGAGAGATAGGGAGATCGTTACTGGGATTCACTCCCACGACTCCATATGCCGAATCATCACCCCACCATTGCTACGTCGTCGATTCCAACTTCGATTTGGGTAAGAAATCCTGACCCTAATATTGATTTAGGAATCCAAATAGAGTAATTGATGTAATAGCTAACATGTTTCATGATTTAGGTAGCCGTTGTTCTGTAGACGGAAGAGTAGGATTCGAACCGAGTTCAGAATGAGTTTTCCGACGAAAGGTGCGGACTATAAACGTTTAGGTTATGGTTTTCAAGGCTTTCAATGTCAGCTGTAGACACCCGACCCAGGCTAACATCTTGAGAAAGCTAAGACAATCTGGGAACCATGATCATACCCTAAACCAACCCATAACCCCTGCTTAAAACCTAAAACCCTGATCCCAAGTCCCCAAATTCCCAATCCGAAGCACGAAACCGCGAATCCAAGCCGTCCAATATACACACAGCCTCGCCTATACCTTATACCCTGATCAGAACTCCCTATCCATGCCCAAATCTACCACTTTGAGTCCTAGAAATCCAAAATGGAGACCACCGGACGAACCAGGGCATCACATGAAGCTCACCCATGCGAAACCGACCCGAACCAAGCCCGGGCAGTAGTCTGACTGCCGCCTGCAGTACTTCGATTATCGCCGCTCGCAGCCTACGTGTGGACAGCTATCCCAGCATCCAAAAGTCAACTTTACTATAAAACTACCCATTCGAAATTCACTATTTATCTTTTTACCAGCCTTAGAACCCAATAGGAATGTGCCATGTGGCATCTCTCTCCTCTCCACCAATCATAATCTGCCACCTAGGCATTTACCCCTCCCAAGGCCCAAAATTACCACAATGCCATTGGAGAGGGCTATAAATAGCCCTCTCCTCTTCTCATTTCATAACAACAACCAAGTAAGAAAGAGTGAGAGTGAAAGAGAGTGAGTAAGGAAGAGAGTGAAGGAGAGGAAAAAAACTTCTAAGCCTTCAAAGCCCTAACCTTTTGAGCTACCCCTTAGCCTTCCTCTCAACCTTCCTAGCCCCTAAGCCTTGATCAATCATGGTTCAGTCTACGTCTTAACTTACTCAAGAATCAAGCCAAAGATCCATCATCCTACAAGCATACATCATGACATCTACTCCCTTCTCAACCCCCCTGCTTTTCTAGATCTCTAGTGAACGTATGCTCTGTGCCTTGCCGTACACCGGATCTTGTCACATCAGAAATTCCTAGTGATCTAGTCCATTTCTCTTTCCTCTATGCGTAAGCCTCATTACATCCACCCTCTAGATACATAGTCAGATGTATACTCTGTGGCCTGCCGAAATCTTGGATCTTGCTACATCAGAAATCCACGTGTAACTAGTCCCATTATGACCACAACATCATCATCATCCCTTGAGATTATTTTACCATACTAAGTAGAGACCGTACATTAGTACAGGCATAGAGGGTGCCTAACACCTTCCCTCTTTATAACTGTGGTCCCTTACCGGGAATCCCAGATAGCAGATCAGGAGTTAATCTAAAGTCGGAGAGTCTTCAGATTTCTCCAACCTTACATGTTACGTGGTTTCTAGCCAACTGCGGGATTCTGAGATTTTTTCGGCTAGTGGCGACTCTAATATTCATAATCAGCCTAATCACCCCATTACAATCATAACCTTACAAATTAGTGTGGGCTCCAATTTTCAGTGTCCACAAAATGGCGACTCCACTAGGGACCTGACTAGTTCACACTAGTTGAGACCCAACTTGAAAAAAGTGTGGTGTTTTAATCTCAAGGGATAATTGCATTCATACATAAAAAAATCTGCGGCTTGTACGTTCTTAAACATAGCTTTGAACCATGACTACTCGATCTCGCACAGCCTCAGCCTCAGCCTCTCAAGCAACCCATGAAGAAGAGCCAGCAACTCAGTCGGCTCCCGAAACATCAATACCCGCATCCACACCAATATCCGCACCACCACCAGTAGTAGCTCAAGGAGACCCTCAAGCCAATATAACCACTCAGGAGCTATTGCTTCGAACAATGCAAGAGCTACTACTTCGCTTGGTGCCAAGTCCTGTGCCAAATGCACAGGCAACCTAACCTAGTGTACAAAATAGTTCACTCCCGCAAACACCTTTTGCCTTCTCTCTCGTTCCTCCAGCAAATCCCGTACTCTTCCTCCCAGAAGAGTCAGTACCAGAGCAACAACAACCAGTAATCTGGAGCAACCCTCCCACACATCTCTACTCAGCACATTACAATAATCCGGTTATAATACAAATTCCCCCACAAGGGAACAACAGGCAAGAACTGGCGGATGCCCATGAAGGGGGCCAGTTTTGAGTCCAACTCACTCCCCCTAACGAGAGCAACATTCCGGAGATGGCAGATACCCCAGGTGGGAGTCATTTCCAAACATCACACCCTCCTCTGAAAGGGAGCGGTGTCCAATTCCAGCTACCTCCCGCCACTGGAAGTCCACCATCTTTCCAACAACCACCCATTCATGATCCATATGAAGAGGAAGCACCACAAGCCCTACAGCAAGGGGCAAGATATTCACAACAGGACAAGTCGAAAATTGAAGAATTACGAGAACAATTGCAAATGGTGCAAAATCAGCTTCAGAGACAGTAAGGAGTGGATCACTAATCCACCAAGTTTAGGGATCTCTATCCCTTCCCAGACACCCAGATACCTCCAAACTTCGAGGTACCAAAATTCAAAAGGTACGACGATTGTGGGTGCCCCACAACACATCTAAAAGCATTTCGTGGGGAACTCAACGCGATAGCAGGGAATGAGGGAGACTTAATACGACTCTTCCAGAAATCCCTCAAGGGTGACGCCTTGGATTGGTACACCTCGCTGGACTACCATCAAATCAGAACCTGGGAAAAGCTCTCCCAGGCATTCATTGACAGGTTCTCATACAACTTGAACATGGCTCCAAGAAGGGCTGACCTGGCTGCTTTGAGACAAAAAAATGATGAATCCTTATCAGCATATGTAGGACGATGGTGAGCCATGGCAGCTCGAATGAGAAACCTCATCGATGATGAGGAGTAGATATCCATGATTGTACATTCAGCAAATCCCAGCATTTCAGGGTATCTGATCTCATATCTATACGTCAATTTTTTTCAACTCATTCGGGCTGGAGAACAAGTCGAAGCTGGGATCAGAGCCGGGACCATTTCCCCATGGCCACATCAGGCCCCCTCAATCAAAAGAAACAAACTTGAGGAAAAACTCGCTGGATATGGGAATGGAAACAATGCTGCTCCCGCGCAATGCACCACAAAAGTTAACAACATCATCGCCAATACTCAAGGCAATCAGTACATTCCGTAACCAGAGCCACGACAAGACAAGTATCAACCTTAGCAAATCCAACAGAGATATCAAGCACAGCCGTCTCAACCACAACAGCAACAGCCTAAGGGAAATGCACAAGGTCCAGGAGTGTTAGGAAGGAAGTTCACCCCGTTAGCACAAACATATAGTCAAGTGTTGACAATGCTCATGCAAAAGCAGCTGTTGACACCACTTCAGTCGCGACTTCCACCTAATCCCTTACCTCTTGTTTACAATGAAAATCAATATTGAGCATATCACCAGGCTCCTGGTCACCTAACAGACCGCTGCTTCACTTTGAAACATGCGGTCTAATATCTGATCAAGAACCATAAGATTGCAATCACCCCACAGGCCAATAATACATCTCAGGCCAACATTCTCCAAAATCCCCTGCCATCACATCAAGCAGAACCCAGCACATCTGACACCTCTACCGTCAACCATATTGAAGGAGGGCAACCCATGTACTCCTCCCTACATCATTCCATTCAAGCAATCATGCCCGATACAGCAAATCGGACATGGGGATACCAACAGGCACAACCGACCGGACCACCGATATTTCTGGAAGCAGTACCAGCAACATAACCTCTCATATTCCTTGAAGCGGTGCCAACATTACAGGCTCTCGTAACTTTGGAAGCCGCACCCGACAAGTCATACCCTCAGCATTCTGTACCCCAAGGGGGATATTCAACCCCTCCTTCAATACCCACAAAAAGATCGAACTCTCAACCCATTGTCCTCCCAATAGGTCTCCCTGATCTCACCCTGCTAACCTTGCAAGGGGCACCCCCAGTTCAAACCCCAAAATTCCTGATGCCTCACCAATTGGCACATGCCCAGAGGACTTCCCCCACACATCGGGTGGAAGAAGAAAACCTCAATGCCAAACCTCACCAAGATCTAGTAACACCTCAAGAAAAATCGTCAAGCCTACCACAAACTATTCCAGCAATAGCCCGTCCACGTCAGGAACCTATGATATACCTGAAAGGAAGAGTGGTCCCTTCCTACAACCCAAAAGCAGTCCCATGGCATTACCCCGAATGCGACGAAGTGGGTAATAACGGGAGGTATTTCAAGAGAGATAATCAAACCAGAGGAACTTTGTCAGGAACCACTAGCAAAACTGACGCTGCTTATGAATAGCAGCTCAACTCAAAACCATACTTGCGCAAATATCTATCTGGGAACTTCTATGCACATCAAGATCGCATCGAGAAATCTTTGCAAAAACATTGAATGATGCCCATATTTCTCCTAATATACCTCCAAAAATAGTGGAAAATATGATCGGATAACTTCTTACACCACGAGCTATCACCTTCTCTGATGATGAATTACCACACGAGGGTCGCAAGCAAGGACGGTCACTAAACATAATGGCCCGCCACCAGAACTTCAAAATCCCACTCGTGCTCATTGACAATAGATCCAGTCTTAATGTTTGCCCTTTGAGAACTGCTGAACGATTAGGGATAGAACCATCTTCCTCAGGGCATCAAAAGCACATCTAAAGCCAGAGACAGAACCCCCAAACCCATCACATGAGGCTAGAGGCAAGGAAATAGGGTCATCCACAAGAGACCTTGAATTAGGAGCACCCCTTGAAGGGAACATGGGAAAGAATGGAGAGACACCCACTTCCACCCACGTTCAAGGGGACAAAGCTCCACCACCAGCTCAGCAACATAAGGGGCAAAAGCAGCCCATCCACTGAATCGACAAGGGAAAGTGGCCTGCCCTTGACTGGACAGACATGAAGGCCCCATCGCAAGAAGAGTCCAAGAAGCCCGAAGAGCTCCAACTTCTGAGCGAAGAGATCGAATCAAACTCCGACTCTGAGCCCAGCCCGGCAGACATCATGGTCATCAGGACAGGTGACCCTCAGGAACAAACGGAGCAGAACAACAAGATCGAAAGGGGGAAAGAACCAAACTGGACAGCCATCCCCCTGAAGATCGAATCAGCCGGTGAACCGCCCATGGATGTCGGTCCCAAAAAAAACGCCAATGTAAATAGTAGTTGGTACCCTGAATCAGGATAAAAATAATTATGGTTCGCAACGCCGTCCTGTTTGGGACACCTTGGCAACACAAAATAATCAAAAAAATTTCAAAAATAAAAAAACATCATATATTCCTCAAAAGGTAAAAAAAATCAAATATTCCTCAAAATCACAAAACATCAGAAATTTTCAAACTACAAAAACAATAGAAAAACTTTCAAAAGTCATCGTGCCAAAAACCTCACACACATTGCAGAAGTTGGAGGTCGACTTGTATAATTTCGATCTAGAGTTAGACTTCAAACTTATGGGTTTGGATAAAGCACTGGATGAGGGAAATGATGATACCGCTCTCAAATTCGAGGATTCTCTCGAAACATTCGAAACAAAGGCCAATGTTGTAGCAGATGACTTCGAAGTTGTGAACTTGGGATCTGTGGAACTCCCCAAAGAGGTATGTATTGGAAGATCACTCTCCCCAGAACACAAGCAGAGGATGATGGAGTTTCTAAAACCAATGTTGTCCAACTTTGCCTTTTCTTATGAAGACATACCAGGGCTTGATGAAAACTTGGTAGTGCACCACCTACCAATAAAGCCAGACATGAAGTCTGTCAAACAGAAGCTGCGAAGAATGAAGCTAGAATGGGCCCTGAAAATTCGTGATGAAGTAATCAAGAAATACAACGCGGGATTCCTGGTGGTCTCCAACTACCCAGAATGGCTCGCAAACATCGTACCAGTCCCAAAGAAGGATGGGAAAGTCAGAATGTGCATTGACTTCAGGGACCTCAACAAAGCAAGACCTAAAGACGACTTCCCTTTGCTGCACATTGACACACTGGTAGATAATACTGCTGGACACAAGATCTTCTCCTTCATGGACGGTTTCTCCGATTACAATTAGATCAAGATGGCCATTGAAGATCAAGAAAAGACCTCCTTCATCACACCATGGGGAACTTTCTGCTATCGGGTCATGCCTTTCGGATTGAAAAATGCAGGAGCTACATATCAGCGAGCCATGACTGCCTTGTTCCATGACATGATAAACAAGGAAATGTAAGTCTATGTGGATGACATGATTGTCAAGTCTCGCACAATCGAAGGACACTTCAAAGATCTCAAGAAGCTTTTCAACAGGCTAGAAAAGTTCAAGCTCCGCCTCAATTTGTAAAAATGTGTCTTCGGTGCAACCGGAGGCAAGCTGCTAGGCTTCATTGTCAGCAAAGATGGAATCCGGGTGGATGAGACCAAGACTAAAGTAATCATTGAAATGCCACCGTCCAAGACTGAAAAAGAAATTCGGGGTTTCCTCGGGCGAATCCAATATATCAGCCGATTCATCGCACAACTCACTCTGATCTGTGAGCCCATATTCAAGCTACTCAGGAAGAACTCGCCAAAAGAATGGAATAACGACTGTCAGGCGGCCTTCAACAAGATCAAGAAATACCTACTAAATCCTCCAGTGCTCATGCCACCTACTCCCGGAAGGCCATTACTGCTGTATATCTCCGTTACAGCAGAAGCAATCGGATGCATTCTTGGCCAACACGACGATACAGGAAAAAAGGAGCAAGCAATCTATTATCTAAGCAGGTGATTTACGAGCTATGAAGCCAAATACTCCAGCCTGGAGAAGACATGCCTCGCCTTAGTCTGGGCGACACAATGGCTACGACAATACATGATCGCTCACCCGATACTTCTACTCGCTCGCATGAACCCGTTGAAGTACTTATTCAAAAAACCAGCACTAACAGGCAGGATCGCAAAATGGCAATTACTGCTTTTAGAATTTGACATCACCTATGTCACTCAAAAAGTAATCAAGGGGCAAGCATTGGCCGACCACTTAGCAGCCCACCCTCTGCCCAACTATCAACCATTGAAGACCTTCTTTCCTGATGAGGATATCCTACTTATCGGGGAAGAAGAAGAAAGAAAGGCAGGAGAGTGGACACTGTTTTTTGACGAAGCCGCAAACTCAAAGGGGAGTGGAGTAGGCGCTATACTCTACTCTCCCGAAGACGTCCTGGTTCCCATATCAAGAAGGCTAGCATTCCCATACACTAACAACGTAATCGAATATGAAGCGTGCAATGCCGGTCTAAGAGAAGCCATCATCCTTAACGTGAAAAGGTTACAAGTCTTTAGAGACTCACAACTCATCATCAATCAGATAAATGGCGATTGGAAGACCAAAGATGAAAAGCTGATCTCGTATCATGTCTATCTGGAAAACTTAATTGAAGAGTTTGAAGAAATCACTTTCTCTTACATGCCCTGAGTCAAGAATCAATTCGCAGACGCTCTAGCTACCCTCGCCTCAATGTTGGAGATCCCAAAAGGAGTTGCTAAATGGGAACTCACCGTCGAGCTCCAAGAAGAGCCTGCATTCTGCCTACAGATCGACGAAGCTGAAACTTCCTCGAATGATTAGCCCTGGTACACGAACATCAAGGAATACCTCGAACATCAGAAGTACATGGAAGGAGTAACACTAGTTGATCAACGCACTATCCAACGGCTAGCAGCACAATTCATGATCACTGGTGGCGTCCTCTACAAGCGATCCTTCAACCAAGTCCTTCTCCGCTGCATGGATGAAGCAGAAGCGGCACAGATCATGTCAGAAATCCACGAAGGACTATGCGGCCCACACATGAATGGACACATGATGGCGAAGAAGATTCTACGACTCGGATACTATTGGCTTACAATGGAGATAAATTGCTGCAAATACATCAGGAAATGCGTCAGATGTCAGGAACATGCAAACCAGATTCATGCGCCCGCTTCCGAACTCTATAGCCTGACATCACCATGGCCCTTCTCTGTATTGGGATTGGACATCATCGGCAAAATCAGCCCCAAAGCATCAAACAACATGAGTACATCCTAGTGGTAGTAGATTACTTCACTAAATGGATAGAGGTAGCGTCCTACACCACCATCGCAGCATCGTATGTGGTCAAGTTTATGAAAAATAACATCATCAGTCGATACGGGGTCCCTCATGCCATCATCACTGACAACGGAACTCCGTTCGTCAATAAAAGGATGGGTGATTTCCTCGACAAGTTCAAGATCTAATGCCAATGATTGAGCCCATACCGCCCTCAAATGAATGGTGGAGTCGAGGCTACAAATAAAACCATCATTCACATACTGGAGAAGATGGTGAAGACATATCGTGATTGGTCAGAAATGCTTCCTTATGCACTTTGGGCTTATCGAACGTCTGTACGGTCTGCTACAGGTGCAACTCCATACAAATTAGTATACGGAATGGAAGTAGTACTACCAGTTGAAGTAGAAATCCAATCACTACAGATACTACTAGAAAGTAAAGTCGATGAAGGCGAGTGGTAATAAGTAAGGTACGACCAACTGCATCTAGCAAATGAAAAACGCATGAAGGCATTGAGCCACTCCCAATGTTACCAAAGAAGGATCGCTCGGGCCTACAACAGGAGGGTCCGAAAGAGAAGTTTCAAAGTTGGCGACATGGTCATGAAACACATCCTACCACCACACTTGTCAAATCCTAGAGGGAAATTCAAACCCTCGTGGGATGGACCACTAATCATACGGGAAGTACTCTCAAGAGGCGCTCTTCGGCTCACCAATCTGAGAGGAGAGGATCTTCCTGAGCCCATCAACGCTGATAATGTGAAAATCTATCACAGGTAGCCATACCTAACCTTGTCAATGATTATAATCGCAAAGCTGCACCCATCACATCTCCCACCAAAGCCCAGAAAAAAAGAGTGTATATGTCCATCAAGAAACACCTACCATTTCTTTCACAAAAGAAGAAAGTCAAAAAAAGAAGGCAAGAAAGAAAGAAAACAAAAAATAATTTGAAGAAAAAGAAGAAAATCCCAAAAAAGAAGAAAACCTCAAAAAATGAAAAAGAAGAAGTCCATTCCAACATCCTCAAATAACCCAACTAAAGGCAGCTTACGATTGTACCCAGAGACAAAGATAGGCAGGTAACCAATCGGCCGGCTATGAAGGAAGTCTTCCCTCCATCACTCCCTGCACTTAAAGAAAAATAAAACAAAAAAAAGAGGGAGGGCATGCCTAAGCAAAAAGGGTAAGTTGAAAACCCGAAAGGGCAGCTCGAGTAAAAACAGCAGACATGTGGCGGACTTAGTGAAAACCTGAAAGGGCGCCAAGGGTAAAAACAGCCTAGCTACCAAGGGGCAGGCAAGATCAAAAACCCGGGACATAGTGAAAACCTGAAAAGGCGTTACGGGCAAAAATGACCGGAAAAGCCGGACGTAGTGAAAACCTGAAAAGGCGCTATGGGCAAGAATGGCAAGAAATAAAAGAAGAAAATAAAAGTACAAGTACAGAGGAAGCCAACCACCATCACAAGATACAAGGAAAAGTCAACTTCAGATCAATATCAAACTCTGCCCAAATACGGGGATGTGATCCCAGACACCCTCTCAAGGAACTAAGACCCTATGAACACAATCTAGGATACTGAATGCAATGTAGGCCAAGCCCAAGATCCTGATCCCAATCATTCAAAGCACAAATCCAAACATAAGCAAATATTGGCAAAATTGGCACAAAACAAAATCTTTCATTCCTTTAAAAACATTTTTAAGTACACTGCTTTTCTTTCCTCTTGGTTTTAAAAACAAAACCATACATGCATACAAAATAAACAGTTGATCGCAACCAAGGATCACAGGTGAGCCCCTATCTCTCATATATTGATAGTCTCTGTCTAAGCCTCTCTATCTCCATACGCAGGTAGAAAACCTCATCTCTGTCTAGGCGATGTACCGCAAGCATGCTCTCATCGTATCGTCGCCCCACTACCAGCCAACGAGCCATGTCCTCACATGTATGCCGAAGGACAGCAATCTTGTTGATCAAGTGACCATGTGTGGCTAACAAGAAGGAAGGATCGATGAAGGGTCGCTTCTCAAAAGCCTCGAACGAATCAACAACACATGAAGAGGATGAAGCAGTATCGCCCACCATATCCTGGTCAGTAACCTCATCCATCAAATGTCAACCTGGGACCTGACGATGAAGGGACTGCTCCGCCACCCACCGCTGATACAGAACTGTGGCCAAAGGAGGTGCCCATAACTCGAGATCCAGAGTTGTCGCATCCAAGGAGCCCTGCCAAGAGATCCAGACTCGCCTATATGAAGCCATCAAGTTAGAGGGAAGAGGGACATATCCAAATCCAGAAAAGGCAAACTCCGGAATATCCTACCAAAAACCAAACTGTCGGAGGAATCGCACAGGATGGTAAGAACAATATCCCCAGAGACCTAACAACAACAAAGAAGTGTGGGCTGCACTGCAAATCAACGGTGAACGACAGAGCCAGGTGGCCTCCCAGCTAACCTCCCACCCTCGAAGTTGAGAGAGCATGCGGCGGTACAATGATTTCGTGGCCTCAACACCAAGGGGAAGCCCATCAAGCAGTAAAGACAACACATCATCACGACGGGAATCGGGCCACACAAGCAAAGGGGTCATAAAGAGATGCTCCCATAGCCACACCTGTAAGACGATGTGATTCAAGATGCAAGCAAAATAGCAGTGCTAGGCAAAGGAAAAGGGATGGGAAGTACCTGAAGGAATGTGCAACAGCCCCAAAGGATGCGGGTCCGCCCCAGTGAACACTCAATCAACCCCAAAAAAGCTCCGCCAGCACCACTGAAATAATGCTCCTATGATGCAAGATACGGCGGAAGACATCCAGTAAGACTGCCAGTGAAGACTGTCTCCAGCGAGAAAAAAGCAACTCGGCCAAAATGCAGAATATTAATGCATTCAGGCACTGAAGCTGACGATCTGATCCAGGACCTCCACGGGTAGTGGAACAACGATCGAATAAGATCTCAAGGGAAAGCTCACCAGCTCCACCTGCTGTAGAAGGAAGGGCTGTAAGAAATTCGAACCAAGAGATCAGATCAGAAGGACGAACGGGCTCAGAAGAGGGAACGTAGGGCTCTCGGGTAAGAGGAAGCCCAGATAAGCGTGCGAACTCCTCCAATGAAGGACCTAACTCCAAGTCATTAAAGGAAAACAGATTCAGAGACGGTACCCAATCATATGAAACTTCACTCAACAATCGCCAATCTAGGCGAACTCGATGAAAATAAAGGACCTCTCTCAAGCCTAAAGAGCCCAACTCAAAAAGCTCAGACTCGGTCAAGCTATCAATCCAGATGTGCAACCGCTAAGAACAAGTATCACGTGGCTGCAATCTGCAAGTTCGGACAGGCACACCCTCAACGATCTGGATCCCTGGATCAACAGGAGAGTCATAAAAAATGGGCATACCCTCGTCCAATAGATCTACCTCATGACGATGGAAAAAGCCAGCCTCGCCCATCGCATCTCTAAGAGTATCCTGGAAAGCTGCAACAGGAGGACCCGAATCCCCAACAACTGCCACTTCAGGAGCAGTCTGAAATGAATAGGCCCCAGGAGCCATAACACCTAAAGCATCCCAATAACAGAAAGGAGCTGTACCCTGGATCCTGACAAAAGCTGACTGTCCCATCACTACCTCGAAATCCGCGCCAAAGATCTGACTCAGACCATCCACAAGAAGACCATCACCAGTCAGATCTAGGCCATCCAAACCACCAAAATGGAACTCGCCACTCATCCAAGCCTGATCTATACCATCCACACTATCCATCATCATCATACTACTGTCCACACCATCCATAACCATCCTTCCATCAATCAAGCTATCCACACCATCCAAACCTTCCATACCCATCGTGCTAGCATCCATAAATCCTGGTGGTCCATCTGACATAGACCCATCAAAACCATCCAATCCAACCTCATGTCTTCCATTAATGGTGGTAGGGGATATGCCATAAATAGCATTGACCCCTCCAAGAGAGCCCATTATTCCCCCACCAACCTCCATCAACCCATCCACAAATGAACTCCCTCCATCATTTATGGACCCACCTACCACCCCATCATTCATAATCCCATCAATACTCCCATCATTGCTTGCCATAATCAGTCCAAAGGAAAGAAAAAAACAAAAGGGTGGAAGGAAACAAAGGAAGAAGAGGACAAAGGGAAATGGACAAAAGAAAGGCATGGACAAACGGAATGATCATACGGACAGGGAGTGAGAAGAATATCTGGAAAGAGACAAAGGGTATGAATAAAGAAGAGAGATTCTCGCTGGAAGAAAAGATGAATGGAGACAGCAATCCGATTACCGCCCGCGGTATTCCAACTTCTGCCTACAGATCTGACGTATTTGCATCACTGCCGCACTAACAGAATAGATCAGTCCGAAAAAAGTCTTCGAGCAGCAATCCAAGTACTGCCCACGGCAGATGGATTACCGCTCGAGCCCACTTCTGGATGAAATTCAGGCAGGGCCCTCCCCCGAAATGTAAGACCTGAGAACAAATTTTTGTGTATTCAAATGAGACTGCAAAAGCTTACCAAAAGATAGCGCGATAAGGCACATTAAGTAAGTTGGATTTCTCATAAACAGTTGGATACACAGGCAGGGATACATGATTATATGGCACAATGAACTAATCGTCATCAGGAAGATAAGTGTTAGCATCCGTGCAACGAAAGTGTGGCCCCAAGATCTCTCCTCCAGCGAATCGTGCGCCACCACCAGGAGCATAGCCGGGCAGTAAGATCGGACCAATGCCATGTTGCTCGCACCAGGAGCTATACTCAATATCAGGATCGACAAAAGCACTCGCATCATATCCTTCTAAGGCAGCAGCCAACTCTCTCTCTCAGGCACTGATCTCCAATCTGAAGGCCCAAATGGCTGGCTGAGTGGTACCATAGGGCTACCAGTTAACTGTCAAAAGAGTCTCTCCCCCAGATACCACTTTATCACACGTGGGTCTTCAAGAATGCGACGTCTTCGTGAGGCTTGAAAAGCCTCTTGAGCTCCAGGGGTAAGCGCTGCATTCGACCGAAGATATGGCCTGGTACAGAACTACAAAAAGGAAATAAATTAAAGCCTGAAAAATAAGCAGAAAGTAACACATGGGTAGCACAAGAGTGGGTACATCACTCACATCATCGGGAATAAGGGCATCAACATTCGACCTCCAGGCAAGATCTGAAAATAGACGTGTACGGCTGCAGTTATCCTTGTACCACAGCATCATGCGTGGAAATGGAGGCGAATGGTCAATCAAGGTGGGTGGTAGGTGAGGAAAGTGGTCAAAAAAGCAGACCTATATAAAACCGCCATCAGATAAGGTACACCAGATTGTCCCCAGAGAAAGCAGGGTAAAAAGGATGACAAGAATGTACCTCAATAACTGGATAAAAGCCAGTCAAGGGTCGACAAACGCAACGACTGGCCTTGTCCAGCCCTTCATACAATGGGCCAGGAGGGCCGCATTTAAGTTATACGAGGTGGGAAAAGTTATGTCTGCCATGAGCGATAATAGATGAGAACTCATGAGCTCATTCCTGTGGTAGAAAATCATCGCACCCATGGTGTACAAGATTAAGGCCCGAGCTTTCACTATAGCCGCGGCCTCGGTCTCAGGGATGCGTCTAGTAGAGTTTGAGGATATGTAACGCCCCGGATTTTTGCCAACCTGGGATTAGATGACCTTAGGCAATGGGTCGATCGTAATACCTCATTAACTTGTCAGAAACTGAATCCCAAAGTCTAAAGCCGCCTTTGAACTCATTTCCTTCACAAACCTCACCCTTCATCACCTTGATCTTCCAATTTTTCTAATAACTTTCACCTTAGACACTATCTTAAACTAGCTAAGTAGTATAACTTGGATCACTTTATATACAAACTCCAAAGGCCTGAGTACCACCTCGACCATAATTCACTTAGGACTAAATCCTTTATAAATGAGATAAAGTAACTAGGTGTGAAACCAGATTAGCTACGAAATCCGTTAGGATCGATTTAAATACGATCTGCAAGACCCAAAAGTTACAGAATCATTGGCGCTAGGTTACCCTAAAGTTTAGAACCAAACTCATTTCCCGTCTGCTTTCGGGAATGAAACGAAACTTCGTATTAGGTCTAGATCGCACATCGGGAGTTCGATTAACCCGAAGCTAAGGAACTAGGACCGCCTCACTGGGCTTAACAATCATCTCAAAATCAGCTCCATCCGATGTTCCATGGCCATTCGTTTCGATTCGGAGCGAGGGAGTGTGAAAAACACTATTTCCCATCCAAAATAAATATCCGGAATAGTGATCTCGGCATCATTCGTTGACGCGTCAAGATAAGCAACCCGACCGTCGAATCGGACCAAATTACACCCTCGGATTAAGAAAAATTTCAGGAACATTTACATGTACTTGGAATTTCTGATCGTGGCCCACTGACCGTCGAACTGAAAGTGGTCCGCCACGTGCGATCTGGGTATCCGATCGAGTCAAAAACATAATCCCACGTAGATCCATCGATGGTGAGCTTAAGTCTGACGTTTGGTTCAAGGAGGGCCACGTAACTTCTCTTTGAAAGTGGAAAAGTGACGAATATCCTATATTAGCAGTAACCCTTGAACCTGAGTCTATTTTCAGAATATTTTAGGCTATAAAAGGACCTTAAACCCTCTCCCATTCCAGCCATACGAATTTGGAATTGAGAGAGAGAAAAGAGAGAGAAAGTGAGGGAGATGTGGGAGAAATTCCCGTCTGTTCCCTGCCGCTATTCGGCCTACACCGCCCTGTTCTAGGCACTTTCCGCGGTATCCATCCCATTTGAAGGTAAGAAACTCTAACCCTAGGTCTGATTTAAGGTAGGACCGTTGTGGGTTATGAAAAAGCTAACCGATTCCGCTCTTTAGGCTAGAAATCTCCCGTATACGGAAGTTCTTCTACCCTTGCTGATTCGTTTCGTTTCCAAAGGCAAAGGTGAGGACTTTAAGTGTATAGGTTACGATTTTCAACGCTTTCAATGTCAGTTAATGGTAGATTCATGATCTGCATGCAATTGCACATGTACAAAGTGCTTTCCATTTCCTGTTTCGATTAACGTTGTGAAATATGGAATTTCACATATTCTAGGTATACGTAGAAATACCGTATACGTATTTTTTTCGGATAAATGTTTGACATGTTTATTTAATGTATGATTATATAATATATGAATAAATTACTAGATTGGCGAAAGGAATCGCCAAAATATATGTTTACTTGTAAATGCGCCGTATGTTGAAATTACGTATTGTAGAAATACCATATACGTATTTCTTTTGGAATAATGTTTGACATATTTATTTAATGTATGATTATACAATACATGATTAAAATACTAGCTTGGCGAAAGGAATCGCCGAAATCTATGTTCCTTTGTAAACACTATGTATGTCAAAATTGGGTATACGTGGAAGTACCCTATACGTATAAAATTTGCTGATGTGATTGCCATGTTTAATTGCTGTATGAATATGATGTATATGTATAAAATACTAGTTTGGTAAAGGGACAACCCTAGTACACACTTCCCTAGCATACGTCATGTATGTTGAAATATTGCATTCCAAGTGTTGGTGAATTCACTTGTGAGTGTAAGTGCTTAAGTGTTAGAATCTTAGGTAGGTCTTTGAGATGGGATTCTCGGCTACCTTAGAGTCACATATGACACTCTCCATGTGGTTGTTCACTCTAACCACTCCCCTACGAAATTTAAGTATTTGTATCCCTATTTACATAATGCTTTATAACATGCTTTTGAACATGCTTTGTGACTTGTTTATTAACATGCTTCATGTTATGCTTTATAATATGCTTGCTAGTGTTCTTGAATTACCATGTTATCATGCCGTATTTCACATGCTATGGTTAGGATTTGGTGAGCTTGGGACTATGTTCGTAGTCCAGGCATCCCAGATCGACTTGAAGATGTGGTTGGGATTCGCTCCGCCACGCATGATGTGTTGGTGAACCCGTGTCGTACTTCGGTTGGCGATAGTGGTTGGCCACACGAGGTGCTTCTCGCGCCTCATATCGCCCAACTTGTTGTGCGCTCGAGCTAGCCGAACACGTCAAGTAAACCGTGTGTCTTATGTATGTTCACCATGTTTGGTCGCTAATGCTTGAACCTAGGGTACCAAACTTACCAGTGATAATCCCGTTAACCATGGTACCTCGATCCGCTAAGACTCATGAGCCGGGCATGGTGGTATGGGACACCGTGGTCGAGCTATTGTCGCCTACGCTGGGGCTACGTGCCTCCCCGTAGTGACCAGTGAGCAACTCAACTCGTGAGCCGATTATGGTGGTATGGGACACTATATTCGCGCTGTCGCCTACATTGATAAGGTGATGGGGGAGTGGTGCAACCTTTGTGCGTAATGTTCCCAGCGACCCTTTGTAGTGACCGCGAGCATACTCGAAGTTGCAAAGCATGCCTTAGGGTTCGCCGCGATATATAGAGTATGAACTAGGCTGTTTTCGTATAGCCGTATAGTGATGAATCGTTTAAGGGGTGATGGGGGAGTGGTGCAACCTTTGTGCGTAATGACCACTCGGGCGACCTCTGCAAAGTGACCTAGAAAACACACCATCGTCTCGATATTAACTAGGGATCGACGACCCTAGATTGGATCATGTTTGGGAATGATACAAGGGAGGTACCTTAGTTTCCCAATCTCTTTGTTTGAAACGAACTAATTAAAAACTCGGTAATCATACTCATCATGCATCGCATGTGCCTGGAAGATGTGGAGCCTTTGTGGGATGTAAGCATGCGCGAACGTGAGATGGTGTCGCTTGAGGGAGTATATCGGAGAGGGCATCCATCATACCTGCATTCATACTTGCATTAATCAGAGTAACTAGGAGTGTTTGATTTACTGCTTTATCATTACTGCTTGACTGTATTGATAACATGTTAACTTATGCCTTATTGTTCCACTGAGTTAGCTACTCACTCCCACGTTACGGGACGGTGTTGTACACACCAAACAGAATTGTTGAATTTCAGATGATGGCGATGCTTATGAAGCAGAGCCGGACTACTTCTATGGTGATGAGGAGAAGTTCTCCTATCATGAAATTCTCTGGCGGGTCTCTGAAGACCAGCACTTGTATTGTCGGGCCGTGGTATCTTGGGATAGAAGCCAAGTGAACTTACACATTTGGTATATTTCAGAATCGTACTTGTATTTATATAACACCGGTAATGTTATCACACTGGAGACTTATCATAGTTTATATATTTTATCTATCTATCATAGTCTTCCGCTTGCAAAATTAAATGTCTCTGGAGTATGATATGTTGTTTTGGCTTAATCTCACTCATGTTCACTACTCTAATACAGTCAACATTCAATCATCATTCATTTTGTTGCATAAGTGATGTTCTGGAACTCGAGAGTTGAGTTACTACTCGACCCCCGATTTTCAGGGCGTTACAGGATAGCCAAAGGAGTTTGAACCGAGGGCCGGTAAACTCAGTCGCATCTGGCATCATCCCCAACATCTGCATCCAGTCATCCTCAGTAGGCACTGGAAGGTCATCCTCAAAGGGAACAGATCCTCTCTCATACCAGAGACCCAGCTGCATGTATACATCATAGGGAGTAATCCCCCACTTCCCAAAAGGTAGCTGAAAGGTGTGGGTCTCGGGATGCCATCATTCCGTCAAAGCAGATAGGAGAGACATGTTCGTCCTACTCAAACGAACTCGGAACAGGCGAGCAAAGGGAGTATGCTTCAGAACCTCAAAGAATATGGGGCTGGGGATCATGGAACCAATCAGGCCAATGAGTCCTGACCCCTCGCCCTCTCAGAACCTCAAGAGCGCCACCTTCTCAGGCTAAATCAGACAGGTGTCGTCCTTCTCGAGGCACATGGTAGGGATATGTCGACTGACGAGATGAGCTAGCCTCGTTTTTACCACGACAAGGCATACTGCACAAGAAAGACATACAAGTCTACTTCTCAAAACCTAGGCCCACATTTCAGGGCCAGTATTCCAAAAAGCCCATCTCAAGCCCAAGTCAAAAGGCCCATTTTTAGGCCCATATCCAAAAGGCCCACTTCCAAGACCATGTCTAAAGGCTAATACCTCCCAGGCCCATTTCAAAGAGCTCATTTCTCAGGCCCATCTCAAGCCCAAGCCAGAAAGCCCACTTTTAAGGCCCATATTTCACAGGGCCCATATTCCAAAAAGCACATCTCAAGCCCAAGTCAAAAAGCCCATTTCAAGGCCCATTTCCAAATAGACCCATTCTAAAAGTCCATTTCAAGGCCCAATTCCAAAAAGCCCACTTCTCCAGGCTCATTTTAGAAAAGCCCATATTAAGGTCCATTTCCAAAATCTATATCCAGGGACTTCTCTTTCGAAATATCATTCACGGCTCTGGACACAACTAGATTGTGATATGGAACCCATTTGAAAAATTTCATCCATCCATTATCCTCAAGATGAGCCACCATCAAAATCCATGATATCCATACCTCATATGGGCCCCATAACCCATCTACTGGTCTAGATCGATAAAAAATCTTATCCACGACAAACATCTAGACATGACGAGATCATGATGTGGGGTCCACGTGGGAAATCTCATCCATCCACTACTTACAAGATGGCCAACTAACAAAGTTTACATCGACCACCAAGAAGGCCCTAGATCATCCATCCGACGGTTCAAATCATAAAAAAAAAAAAAAAAAAAAAATCAAAAACCAATGAACAAAGTTTTAAAGGGTGGGGCCCCTTTCTTATCACACCCCACTCCTCCAAAATAACAAAAAATTAAAAAAAAAAAAGATAAAACAAAAAAAGTTCAGCCAACAACTTGGCCCCAAAACAAAAATCAAGCAAGATCCAACAGTTCAAATGCGATCCAAAGGTCCCGATCATCCAACACCGAGCCCAAGAAGAAATTCAACTCATCAAAAGCTCCTAAAACGAACGGCGCAACAAGTTCCAGCAAGAATTTAAAGGCCAGGATTACCTGAAGTTGGGAAATGAAGAAAAATGCGAAAAAGGCTTGAGGAAAATCTCCCCAAAATAGCTCCAAGGACCACAATGGGTCTCTGAACGTCCCAAAACCAGATTCAAATAAGAAGGAAGGCTGCACCGGACGGACCAGAGCATGGCTCGGACCGCTGGACAAAACGGGTGATAAGCAGCAGTCGGACTGCCGCCTGCGGAAGTCCGACTGCCGCCCGACCAAAAAGCACGCATGGGACAGCGAGCTGTCCCCTAGGGCGATCTAAGCAACGGTTTTTCCCTTTAACTGCTAAACAATACCCAGAAAAATTCTAAAAATAGACCCGCACTCTCAAAAAACTATCAAAACAGTCCCAAGTCTTCCAAAAATCACCAAAATAGTCCCAAGTCTCCCAAAAATACCAAAATAGACCTGCACTCTCAAAAAATTACCAAAACAGTCCCAAGTCTTCCAAAAATTACCAAAATAGTCCCAAGTCTTCCAAAAATCACCAAAACAGTCACAAGTCTTCCAAAGTCACCAAAATAAGCACTATGCCAAAAAGGCCAATTTGCGACGTATTTTTGCGACGGACTTCGTCCATCGCAAAAATCTCTTGGTTTAACGACGGATTTAGTCCGTCGCTAATGGAAAAAGTCCGTCACTGAGCTCGTCTTTCTCGAATATCCATAGTCCGAACGTCGCGGAATTTAGAGACGGACCAAAATCCGTCACTAAAATCTGATTTACGACGTATTAACGACGAATTTTTGTCCGTCGTAACTACGCGACGGACGAAATCCGTCGCAAATTTTCATTTGGCGACGGAAAATGTACGGTTACAAATTCCCGCCCAAAAGAACAAATGGCGCGCTTTTCAGTTGCTTTTGCGAAGGATCAGGTCCGTCGTAAAAGAACTTTTACCTAACATATTTTTTTTTTCATTTTTTTTAGAATATGGTGAAAATTTGTTTTTGGTTTGTCTAATAATTATTTTTTAATAGAATTTCAGTGGTTTAATTGTACATATTTGTATCTAAGATTATTTTTTAACAATTAATTGAATGCAAAAAGAAAATTTATTTTGTTTTTATATCAAATGAGTGGAATTTTTATTTTTATTTTTTAATTTAAAACTAATATTTAAATGATTTGTAATATCACACGAAAAAAGAATATTGAAAAGTTTAAAAATTTTAACAATGTTTGAGAAAAAAAATAGATTTTGAAAAAATAAAAATCGAGATTTAATAAAAATCTATTTTGTGGTAACAAAAAAGAATATTTAATGAAGTTGATAAATTTGAAAAAAAAAAAAAAGCATTTCATTTTGAGAAAATAATTGAACAAAAAAAAGCATTTGATTTTGAGAAAATAATTGAATATTTAATGAAGTTGATTAAATTTGAAAAAAAAAAAAAAAAGCATTTCATATTAAAAAATAGATACTTTATCAAAAAACAAACATTTTGAAACAAAAAATAAATAAGTTGAAAATTTTTGTGATTTTGAAAAATAATTGAAAATGTTCAAAATTCGAAATTAAAAGAAAAAGTTATTTATAAAAACACTAAGATTTTGAAAAGATATATATATTTTTTTTATAAAAAATTGAAAAGTTGAAAACAACATGATGCTTTTGAAGGAAAAAAAGAATCGACATTTTGGAATTTTTGGGAAAAAAATTAAAAGTTGTGAAATTTTAAGATATTTTGAAAATAAAAATTCAGAATTTGTATTTTAATTTATTTTTTGAAATATTTTATAATAAAAATGAAATTTTGTTAAAAGTTTTCAAAGAAAAATTAAGAGTAAAAAAATATACATTTTGAAAAAAATGTAATTTTTAAATAGAAATTGAAATTTATCTGTGAAAAAATTGCGAATTTGCGATGTATTTTTGAAAAAAAAAAAAAAAAGCATTTAATTTCGAGTAAAAAAATAATATCCTGAAAAAGAAATTTAAAAAGATTTCAAAAAATGTGAAAATTTTGACGATGTTAAAAAATGAAAATATTTTGCAAAAAGAAAATGAGACTTTGTATTTTGAAAAATAAAATAAATGCTTTTTTTTTAATGGAGAAGTTAAAAAGAATTGAAAATTTTTAATTTTTAAAATTAAACAATATTAAATAATCGATACTTTAACAAAAAACAAACATTTCGAAACGAAAAATAAAGAAGTTGAAAAATTTTATGATTTTAAAAAATAATTGAAAGTGTTAAAATTTTGAAATTAAAAGAAAGTTATTTATAAAAACACAGATTTTGAAAAAAAAAATATCATTTTTAAAAAAAAAAAATTTTGAAAAGTTGAAAACAAAATGATGCTTTTGAAGAAAAAACCGACATTTTGGAATTTTTGAGAAAAAAAAATTTTAAGGTTAGGAAAATTTTTAAGATTTTGAAAATAAAAATTTAGAATTTGTATTTTAATTTTTTTGAAATATTTTACAATTAAAATGATATTTTGTTAAAAATTTTCAAAGAAAAATTAAGCCTAAAAAAATATACATTTTGAAAAAAAAATGTTATTTTTAAATGGAAATTGAAATTTATCTGTGAAAAAATAAAATGTAACCCGATTGGGGCGAGTAAATAGTGAAATTGAGCGTATTGATCCATAAAATTGAGGGAATGGACCAACATATAAAATGAGCCAAATATCCTGGTCAAAATTGTGACCCAACTTATTGATCTCGCGAGGACCTAAGAATTAATATTAGTAAATTTTGTGGGCTTCATCATGATGTGTGTCAAACATCAACACCGTGCATTTGATGTGTCCCCTTTAGGTTATGAGATATCTCAAAAATCATCCATATACGAAACTTAGGTGGGCCATACCATCTAAAACCATGTGAAGACATCCTAAAAATTATAAGCACTTGGTGAGGCCCACATGAGTTTTGGATGTGGCTGAAACTTGGTCTGACCCTTCATCCAAGTGGGACACATGTAATGAGTGGGTTGGATATGTGAATCACATTCAGGCAAGCCCAATATATGATTATGAAAGGAAACTCCTCTCCACTCCATTTAGGTGATTTACTAATTACCCTGAGTAAGCTCTGTGGGGTCTACCATTATTTATTTATTTTGTCCACTCCATTCATCCATGTTAACAGATGATTTGGGGTCTAAAAAACAAAAAGGAAGCATATCCAAAGCTCAAGTGGACCACACCATAGGAAATAGTGTGATTGAACCTCTACCATTGAAAAATTCTTGGAGGCATTAGAAGTTTTGGATCAAGCTGATGTTTGTGTTTTCTCTTCATTCGTATCTTTTTGATATTATGAATAGGTTGGATGACAAATAAACATTACTATGGGCCCAAGGAAGGTATCAACGGAGGAAATCATTATTCCACATTGTTTTGTATGGCATGGTCCACTTGAGTTTTAGATTTATTGAAAATTTGGATCAACCCACACCGTTCATCCATTTTTCGAGATTATTTTAGAGAATTATCCAAAAAATGAATCATACCCAAAGATTAAATGGACCACATCACAAATAAGGGAAAAAGATTGGCTACTTCCCCTTACACTTGCCAATGGATGGTGGTTGGTGCCATGTGGGCCCCACCATGATGTATGTGTTTAATCCATGTCATCCATCTATTTTTAAAGATCATTTCATGGCATGAGACAAAAAACGAGGTATATCCCATTCTGAAATGGACCACATTACAAGAAACAGTGTTGAATGAGCATCAACCATTAAAAACATTTCGAGGGCCATAAAAGTTTTGGATCAAGATGATTTTTGTTTTTCCCCTTCATCTAGGCCTGTATGACCTAATAAACAGATTGGATGTCAAATAAACAGTGCAGTGGGCCTTAGGAGAATTTTAATGATGGATATCCAATCACTATTGTTTTCATGTGGTGTGGTCCACCTGAGATTTAAATACTTCTCATTTTTGTAATAAAACTCTAAAATGATCTTTAAAAATGGATGAACGTAATGGATGAAATACATACATAATGGTGGGGCCCACAGAGCACCAACCACCCCGTGGCTGGTGTCAGGGGAGTGACGCTGACCACTAAAAACTTCTATTGGCCACAAAAGTTTTAGATCAAGCTGTTATTTGTGTTTTCCTTAATTTATGTATTTTTTTTTTAAAAAAACTTTTAAACAGGTTGGATTTCAAATAAACATTACGATGGGCTTTAGGATAGTTTCAACGGTGGGAATCACTCTCCCGCTGTTTTCTGTAGTGGGGTCCACAACAGATTTTTATTTGCCCCATTCTTTGGATCAGGACTTAAAATGATATCTCAAAATGGATGGACGGTGTGGATATAACAAATACATCATAGTGGGGCCCACAGAACTTGGTGACGTAACTTAAAGTACAGTATAAGGGGAAGCGGATTGCATAATGAGTCACTCACTATGCTTAGCGTACTGAGTAAACTCCGTGAGGTCCACCATGATTTACGTATCTGATCCACTCCGTTCATCCATTTTATCAGATAATTTTAGTGCCTGATCCCAAAACTGAAGCATATATAATGTTTAAATGGACCACACCAAAGGAAACATTTGAATTGAATGTCTACCGTTGAAAAAATCTGGGGGGCCACAGAAAATTTGGATCAAGCTTATATTTGCGTTTTCCCTTCATCCATGTCTTTATGATCTTATGAACAGGTTGGATGATAAATAAACATCACCGTGGGACCTAGAAAAGTTTCAACGGTGGAAATCTTTATCCCCACTATTTCCTGTGGTATGATCTACTTGATCTTTGGATATGCTTCAATTTTTGGTTCAACCCCTTAAATTAGATGGAAAAATGGATGGACGGCTTAGATAGACCACATACATTCAAGGTGGGCCCAATTGAATGTACAGCGTACGATAAGAGCGTACTGAACTCAATACGCAATCCGATTTCGGTATTAGGGAGGGCGTCCAGAGAGACGCCCTAATTCTCCCTCCCTCTGTTTCTCGCACCGCAACCCCTCTCCCTGTCTCTCGCACACTCTCGCACCCTCTCCCTCCTCTCTCTCTGTCTCTCGTACCCTCTCCCTCCTCTCTTTCTGTCCCTCTCCTCCTCTCTTTCTGTCCCTCTCCTCCTCTCTCTCACCCTACCGCGCGTTGCCGAAGGCCCTACACACGCACGCCCTCTCTCTCTCTCTCTCTCTCTGAAGCTCGGTTGAAGGCTAGCATTCACAACCATGAGTATCTCTCTCTCTCTCTCAATCTCTCCCAATCTCTCCCAATCTCAATACCGATTTAGGGATTTGGGGATTTAGCAATTTGTGGATTTGGGGATTTTAGGGTGCATTACTTCACATTGTTGAGGTGGTGCATCCAAACAGCCCTAAATCACTGGCCCAAAGTCAGGTTCCACAAGCAACACCCTGGGCCCTAAATCACATTGTTATCTCTCTAATAAAAATGCTACTAGTTATATGTGCTGTGTATGGTATTATGTGGATATATGAATAATGCATGATGTGGGTTTTTCTCATGTGTTGTGTGCAGTAGTATGTGGATATATGAATAATACATGATGTGGGCTTTTCTTATGTGTTTCAGAAAATCATAAGCTCATTGACTGTAGGATGTGTTCTGTTTCTTTCATCTGTTCTGCTCTAATCACTAATAATCTGGGTAACCATGATTCTATTATAGATTGCCATTGAACCAAATAACTTCGGATCTGATAAAACAACTAAACACAATGTGAAGAGCACTTCATTGCCGGACAATGCACCCAAAAATAAACAATTGTTGCTGTTGAAACCTGAAAGCTCAGATTGAATTGGCTTGAATTGAGAGAGATTCAAGATAAAGAAGTCTAGAGCAAAGAAACTTCATATGGCAGGCTTTCAGTTTGCAGGATTGTGCTATCCCATGGTTCAATGATCCATGCCATTGATATTGTTTGGCTGACTGTCCGTGGCTAATGCACCTAAAATCTCTCACACAGGAAGATGAAATCATGATCCTTCAATAGGTTAAGGATGCTTTTGATGATATTTGGTGCAACCAAAGACCCTATTAAGAAAGATAATACAGTAATAATTCATGCTTCACATTGAAAAATGGCCAAACAATCTGCTTTTAATGATATTGTTGTTGTTCTCAATACTGACTAGCAGTGCCAAACTCGATTGGACTCTACCGAGTCTGAGTTGACTCGGACGAGTCATATATCCACATAATACCATACACAGCAACAGCCCTAAAACACTGGCCCAAATGAATTCAAGGAAATTCGAGGAAATCAAGTTTGCCCCTGTTTGTTTGTTTTTTTTTTTTTTTTTAAGTGTGGGATAAAAAAGAAGAAGAAGAAGCTCTAGCAAATGAAATGTATTTGGGTCATTTCACCCTCTCAAGAAGGTCATTTAGGGACTTGAAATTAACTTGGAATTTTTTGACAAATCAGAATTTTCATATGCTGATAGTGTTCATAGACATGTAATAAAAAATAATGCATATGCTACAAATGGAAGTCAAATCAAACCATTGAAATTGTGGGGTCCACTTTATATGGATCCTTGATCAAATATTACACTAGATTGATGTCCTAGCTAGTAGGAGAGAGAGACTAAAGGACATTTGAAATGAAAAAATAAAAAATAAATTATCAAGGATTTATTTAAAACGGTATGCCATGTTGGAATGTAAATTTTGAAAAGGTAAATCCTAAGATTTATTTAAAATCACATTTAGATTGATTCATAAAATTAGCAAAAGCCACCATGGGATTTATACCTATCCTTTTAAAGAAAAAAGGCCAATGGCAGCTGCTGTACTTTCATCTATTTCCCTTTTTGCCTTCCATATACTGGGAATTGATGCACTTGTGGGCAATCAAAGTTTCATCTATAATCTGTTTGCTATTACAAAAGCTCCTTGCACCTTGGAGATACATTTCCTAACAATTTTGCAAACAAGTTTTGTTTTGTGGTTTTATACCTGTTTTGCAACCCTCCCCTTCTTTTTTGGTTTATCCTGGTGTTATAGTGTTGACTTAGCAATTTCTTTTCATGTATACTCATTTTTGGTTTAAACATGCTTTAGTGACATAAGAAGGCACCAAGATGGTTGCACAGACATTTACAGTGGACTTGAATAAGCCTCTTGTTTTCTAGGTCAGATCTAATGGCATTTGCTTTATTCTTTTGTCCAATGATATTGCTGTTGAGGTTATTCTAACAACTCCATCAAAGGACCACCAAAGTGCTATTTGCAAAATATTTTGGTTGCGTAGTTGATTGGTATCTTATGACATGAGAGCCATGCAATGCCTGACAGTTTTCTATTTTCATGTACATGATCCTGTCTAGAACTAAATGGTTGGCCGATACCATTCAGGTTGCTTATTGGGCATCTAAATAGTGAGCCTCATGCTCGTGTTCCTTTTTTTCTCTGTTTTTCTAGCGTATTCAGTTTTTTATCTGTTTAAATCCTCATAGCGCACTAATGTAGTAATAAGTTCTATTTCATACTATGTTTTGACCTTGCAAAAAACCTTCTCATAGGTTGGCCATCTTGGAGAAGCATACCAGGAATGGGTTCACCAGCCTATTGTCATCAAGGAAGGCCCACGCTTTTTTGCAAGCAACTCCTAGGAGGTATGACTATGACCCCTTTGCCTTGACGATAACTGTTGTGAATGGATATATTTCCATCTTCCATTACTGACCCATTTGCAACTTTTCACAGTTCTTGACGCGTACTATATGGTGGGTGATCCCACTTATCTGGTTGCCAGTTGTATGTTGGTCCGTGTCTGTATCTATCCGAATGGGCTGCACATTTCCTGAGGTAGTCCCATTGGTGCTTATTGGGATACTTGTGTGGACATTAATGGAGTACACTTTGCATCACTTCCTTTTCACATCAAAACAAAAAGTTATTGGTAAGCTTGTTTTCTTGCCACCATTTTCTTAGTCTACTCGCTTTCTAGGTAGTCAAATGGAATATGAATTAGATGTTAAAGTTTGTTCTTTGCTTGCTGTGGGAAATATCGCTCATTATCTTCTTCATGGTCGCCATCACAAGCACCCTATGGATGGATTGCGCCTTGTTTTTCCTCCCGCTTCTACTGACCATTCTATTGGTGCTCTGTATGTTTCTTCCCTTCACGTTCTCTTTAGTCATTTGCCTCGGCACACATATCAAGATGACCCCAAATATAATTAGGGGTCATTCGGTATTATTGATTTGGATTGACTTAAGCATCCAAATCCTGGATTTTGCATTCTTAGCTGCATTTGGCAAGATGGATTTTCAATCTTGTGGAATCCAGAAATTATGTTTGGTGCCTGGATTTTGATTCAAGGGGTCCTTAAAATAGCCGATGTGAGCATTTATAACAGTTGGAGATGATTGAAAATCTAGGATTTGTACCCCATCTTTTTCTCTTGGCTTTTAAAAGTGGCCCTTTAGAGAATTTTCAATCCAAGTTAGATTTTAAATCCAAGACTGTGGGGTTCTAAACAGGATTTGGATTGAAGTCCGTATTCGTTGGAGAGGATTGAAAATCTAGGATTTGTACCCCACCTTTTCTCTTGGATTTTAAAAGGGTCCCTCTTGAGAATTTTCAATCCGAGACTGCTGGGGTGCTAAACAGATTTGGATTAAAGTCCTATATTCAGTTGTTGGTCGCTTGAATCCAGTCGCAAATGACCCCTTAATGTTAACATTAAACTGACGTCAAATAGCTTGGACATGGTATGGCGGTGGTGGTGATAATTGTGACAAGTGTTAATGATACATCAAACTTGGAGAAGTATCTTAATTTTTAAATAGGGATGAATACATGCTAGTTTTGAAACTTGAATCCTTCATCAGTCTGCTACAAATTGATTTCTAATCACTTCACAAATCACCAATAATGAAATGAAAAAACAGCACAAATAAATGATAACACAATCACTGTATCCTGACCCAATGGTATTGCTTTAGGGGCTCTAAAGGCATCTTACCAATAGAGTATTGAATCCCATCTCATGAAACAATAAAAAATTAGAAACCAATCCCAGGAATCCATGAAAACAACCTGCAAAATATTTCATCATCTTCATCCTCAGCTGTCACTAGTTACTGCTTTTGAAGGTCGTTTTCTTTTAGCGGTAAAAGCTCATATAAAATAATAAAATCCTCCCTAGAGCTGGTAGCATTTTTCTAGCTGTAATGTATTCTCTTTAGACTCTTTGATGCAGTTGTTTCCCTTCCATTACTAGGGAGAGTGGGAAGATAGAATTAGGTAAAGCAGGCAATATCTGATGATCAGGATTCCTCTGTTGTGATGATGGAGAAATTCCAAGTTTCGCATGGTAGCTTATGCTGAAATGAAAAATGAGATAGTGCCCATATCTGATGATCAGGATTCCTCTGTTGTGAAAAATGAGATAGTGCCCATATCCGTGAAATGTTCTATTGAGGGTAGGTGAACAATAGGACAATTTGTTGCGTTTACCAATGATTGCTAGGTTGAACAAATTCTTTAAGATTCTTGTTCAATGACCTTTATGGATATTGATCCCAAAAACATTTTAGTGCACTATTTCTAGTCTATATCCATTATATTACAAACTTACGTTTTGTGTTTGCTCTAATATAATAAGATGTCAATTTTAGATTTCTTCTCTCCCTCTCTATGCTTGAAAGAATGGGATTTTGGTTCAAATGCATAAGATGGACATTGACATCATTAGTCTTCTTTGATTTTTTTTTCTTTACCATTTCTTCTGTAAAGTGCTTCTAAGTTGTTTGAACTGATGCATGTAAGAAGTTCTGGAATGTGTTTCATCTGCAGCCTATGCGTGATCAGAAGGTATAATTCCAAAAAAAAAAATATCATCTAATTTCACATTATTTCCATTGCTTTATGATTATACAATTCCAAAAAAATGAGAACCAGAGGTTAATAGTACACAGACTGCTGAAATTGATGTTTTACCAATAGATCACTATTATGATGCCTTAGGAGGGCCTGAATTGGATACTCTCAGGGTACATGGACTTTTTTTTTTTTTTTTTGCTGCTACTATTGTTGTGCTCCATTTGCTTTGTTCAGCTGACAGGATATCATCTCTATAATTATAAATGTTGTTTCAAAGCAAGTGTGGAGTGCTACTAATTTGGAGAGATCTGACATAAATAAAGTCTTCTATCGGTACGAGAGCATAATCAAGTTCTCAAATCTGCACTTGATTGAGAAAGATCTTAATGGCATTAGTGCTAACATGGAATGCATATGCAAAGTTAGTTATTTATGTGCAAAAAAAAAGAGGAGAATGTGGTCCCGACCTAATTGAGGAAGTTATGCCCAAAGTGTAGTTAGCATAGTGTCCCAGTGGGAATCAGAAGTTTAACTGGTAATGGTATCATCTCTCCTTGATAGGGGCAATAGTAATGGACTGAAGACAACTGAATCTGCTAAGGCATCCAGAAGACAGTCCATCAATTTATTATTATTATTATTTTTTCATTTTCTTCAGATACTGAATCTGCTAAGGCATCTAGAAGACAACTGAAAGAGACAATCTGCTCAGTGCTGTTTGATATGAATGTTCCTGCTATTTGTAGAAGAACTGCAGGCATGGCAGCTGAGACCACTTCTCATCACATTGTTGCTGAAGTGTGCAACATTTGCAGGAAGACAAATGAATCTTCTTAAAAAAAGGTGAAAGAGCGTGCTTCTTTCTCCCAAAGCAATTTATAACCTCTTGACAAGAGTGCAGGATCTCATCCATGCTCCAGTCGAGTCCTTTCAAGCGCATCTTATCAAGGTGAATGTGGCCAACAAGGCCTGTATCCGCTTCTAAACTTTCAGGTATTTGTCGATGCCTTTGGTATTCAATGGAGAAGTCAAAAGCAACATCATTTAAAGTGACTTTTTTCAAACGATTCTGAACTAAATATGTTGCATTCTCCTTGCAATGCATTTTCCCATAGAAGCACTCATTCAAATATAGAATAACTCTCCGATCAATAATATCATTCTTGAAGTTAACTTTGCACAAAAGTATTTCCTTCATCGATTCCCATGAAGAGTTGTTGCTCTGAGAAGAATCAAGAACTGCTTTATATGCAGGATTTGATATTACAATAGCAACTAATACACCAACCGGTTCACCAGTAAGAGAACTTCCAGGACTATTTTCGTCCACCTGTCCATACTCAAATTGAATTATAGAATTGCTGCAGAGGTTTCTCACTGTCCCATCATAACAGATAACGACATCTCTAAGTGTGGCCATTAGATTTTTAAACAAAGTTCCTGGTTTAATAAGTCCTCTGGAAGAACGGATCAACACTTTCCTGGATGATATCGAATGGACCAACTCTTCATAGGGGGTCAGACCTTAAAAAAAAAAGAGCTCTTAACTAACCCAAATGCCTCAAAAGGATAGTCAACACCATTAACTGAATACTTATTTTGGAAGTGGAAATCATATCCTCAACCAAACGCCTTGAATAGAACTTCCCTCGGTCATAAAGTTGAAGCCCCAAAAAGCCAAGTTGTTGAACAACCTTACTGATATCTAAATCATTTTTAGAATCTATCAAATTACCCAAAGCAGATAACCTTAGAATACGAGTCACGATAGACAGTTTTACAGTTTTTAGGTAGCTTTCCACTTGCAACTCTACAAGATCATTGTAATTTGATCTCAAGTGAATCAGCAAAGGTGATATGTCCTGAATCTTCTTCTTTATATCTTCAAGAATGTGACCTTGGGAATGTCAAAATCATTCAAGCCAACACTATATCCTTCTAAAAAGAGAATCTCCATCAAGAATGGTCAGTAACATATTAAAGAACTTAATGTACCACTGTTTCCCTTCTTGTCAAGAACAGAAGTAACAATCTCTGTGAATGATGACTGCAGTAAATCTCTATTGAAATCAATCCTCACCATTTCACTTTTACTGATCAAATGCCATTTTTCTTGTAGTGATGGCAAGAGATATTATATATAGTTGTAAGGATTGTAATCATTCTCTTTATATATTAAGAAAATCTCTCTAAAAAGTACCTCTTAGAAAGAGAGTTTGAAAGTTGTTTGGTTGGGTCCTATTTTCTCTTTATTTCCATGTTAGTATGACCTTATGAACAGATTATATGACAAATAAAAATCATGTGGGCCTCAGAAAGGTTCTGGCTTTCAAATGTTGAAGTCTGTTATAACCATTATTTCATTTGGTGTGATCCACTTGAGCTTTAGATCTCTCTGTTTTTTTTTCTCTTCTTAGCGTATTCAATGTTGATATAAAATAAGAAAAGAAAACATATACCTGGAGTAGGAACAACTGGAATAGAATGAGTTACGGGTGCTATAAAACTGGGGACTTTCGTGGTCATAATAGCATTGAAAGAAAGTTCCTGAAGTCCTACGGTGCTTGAGTTGAGAGTACTTGGAGTGGGGACATCAACTGGATCAGAAAGAAATTCCAGACTTCGAGCTACCGGCTAAATGAAAGAAGGGCATGCAGCAGGGGACTTGTTGATCTGAGCGGGGGCATCGGATGTTTGAGAGACTAATGACAAAGTTTCTTTTGGACCGATAAGAAGGAGTACGTTCCCCATCGCAACCTGAATATTGGATGGTTAAGCCTCTGCATCCCTTGAAGTTGATGTTCCACGAATAGCCATCTCAGCAACATCCACGATACAAGGGGAATACAAAGCATCAAAAGAAAGAAAGATATTTGCACCAGGAGAACCACCGTATTCACCATAATCAAGCTGCTCTTCATTATCCAGAGAAGTCTCCAGAATGGGATGGGAAGTATCGAGATGAGTAGTTGGAGCCTCAGGAAGAGAAGACCTAACTTCAGCATCGCTCTCTTCTCCAACATTTACCTCAGCATCAGTATCTGCATCTAGCAAAGCATCTCCTTCATCAGTAAGACTTGTGGGAGAAGATGTATCTCCGCTTGTGGTGTTTGCAGAATATTCTAACGAGTTGTCTTCCTCTGACACGGTTTATTTTCCTTTATAAGTAGTCTTCACAGGAAGAAGACGTACAACTCGAGAGGGAGAAGGGATTGGTTATGCCAAAACTTCAGGAGACAGTGACTTAGCACCAGAGCGGGTCATGGGAGAAGTAGTGATGATAATTCGACGTATAGCAGGAGAAGTTGTGGCAGTGACATGATTAGCTGCGGTCTATGTAAGATCCACGATAGGAACAATCGTGGCAACTGCATGTTTGACAGGCTGAGAAGTTTCAGGAGGGACAGGTTCTATAACCAGAGGAATAACAGGAGTAAGACTCGCAGGTTGGTTTTCTCTTGCAGGAGTAGGGGAAGGTAGAACACCCCCTGCAGTTTCAAATTCATTGTGGGGGCTGGCCAATTTTTCTCCCCGATTTATCAGATCTAAGGGGGAACCAAAAGCAATCCAGCCTTTAAGAGTTCTCAGGGGCTTTATCTCTCTGATAGGCTCTTCTACAGAAATTTTTTGACGAAGTTGCCCCGAGACCACGGCTTGATCTTTCTTATAGAAGTATCCGATCCCTTGTTCCGGTCTGTAATTCCTCAAGCGCGGGAGAGGAACCTAGAGAGGATGATCCACGGAAAAGCAATTGCATACTAAATAGTAATGATGGCTCCACCATCGCATCCAGGTATATGAAGCTGTCACTCTATGATTATACCCTGGGAGGATGAATTGAGAACCAAAATTTCTAGTTAGGAGCTGCCAGAGCCCAGTTGTAAGGACCCACTCCGTAACTCCTCATTGTTCCAATGACTTCCTCACTTGCTTAGGGCATGGCCTGATCATACCCAAATCGTCTGGTGAATCGGCTCAGGTAATATGGTTTTCGCTAGAACTCTAGCCCTTCCCATAATGGAAGACTGCAAGAACGAATGTAGAGAAAGAAAGTCCTTTCAATAGGGTCTAAGGCTTGGTTATCCTCCAAATCTCTGTCATCAGCCTAATAATCTAAGTAAAAAGGAAAGAAGTCGATGGATTCCGTACTATCAAGTTTATCCACTATCCATTCGTACCCCTTCCTTATCATTTTCCGCTTCAGAAAATGCCACAAGGGCAGATGATCAGGATGAACACAAGCTTTCTCTGGATTGTTGTATGTCCAGGGGAAATAGATGTCAAGCCATCCAAAGAAATAATGCCATGGAGTGAAAGTAGATGAAACTCCTAGCGTCGGGCTTGAGCAATGCATCGCGACATGACCGAAAGCTCTGTATAATGAACATAAGATAGGAGGAGCCAGGGAGTATCACTTTCTGCCTTCTGCCATTGTACCCACTGCTACAAATAAAGTCAGCCAAATAGAGTCTAAACTTTTTGAACTAGGAAGCACGACTAAGCTTAACCAGTAAGCCAGAAAAGTAGCTAGTTCAGTTTTGGTGGTGAATTCGGTCGGGCCCCTTATTTTCTTATGGTTAGCTTCTAACTTAGTACAGTGACTGCCGGGGAACCTAAAAAAAGGGAGAGAAAGAGAAAAGGGAGAAAAGGTCAGTGAGCAATTCGCGTTTATAGAAAAGCATTGCTTGAAAGGGGAAGAGAGTGTTAAAATGCTTACACCAAGTAGCGGGAAAAATGGGCTAGCCATTGAAGGGGAAAAATCTTGTGAACATCAGTGAAGTAAGATGTTTCCCGAAAGAGCTCGATGGTTGTCGCCGTAATTTTGGGTGCAACATAGGCAAACTCTTGGTTTGAAGGAATATATTCATCAATAAAAGATCCGGAGATGGGCAGGCCAGCCATCCTATATAAATCGCGTAAAGTAATACTCACTTCCCTTACTAGAAGATGGAAAGAATTCGTAATAGAAGACCAATACTTCAGAAAGCCTTTACAAATCATCGTATCTTTTTTAAAGAAGTTTGAAGTGGCTTTTATGGCATGATATAGCCTTGCCGCAATAAGGACATCTTTATGTTTCTCCAAAATCGCTTTGGTCCAAGTGTTGTACTATGGGCAAACAGTCCAAAGACCTCATGTCCCGAATTCATCTTTTCCCCACAAAGAATCGCGGTGACGAGAGCGTTGCTGAATTGTGTCGAAAAATTGGGTGTAATATAAGGAGTGGGGGTTGTGACATGGGGTAAGGAAGCGCATATATCGTATTTGCTCGTTCTTCTGAGTTAAGCCTTTATCTATGACATATCCCTCAAGAATTTGCGGCTCCTTGATCACCCAGTTGGATACGTATAAAAGCTTATTTTGTGTCATGTAGTCTATGGGTTCACTTTAAAGAATAGATCGGTGACACTGAAGTTGTAGAGGAAGAGCAATGGTTACATCCTTATATGGGTTGCGAAATTTGATCGCTTCAGTGGCTAGCTTGACTGAATCCCGAGCATTCTGAAAACGTCTACGATTATGTTCTCGAATCTTCTCTTGGAAAGCTTCGTCTTGGCTCTTCTCTCTTGGTCTTTTTGGAACGGACGGGTAAGGAGAAGCTTCTGCGGGAGAGGGACAGGTGTCATCAGTGCGATAGTTGGACGTGCATTTCAACCAATCATCCCAATCGGATTCTTGTCCTGAAAGGGGAGGACCCTCTATGTCCTTCATTATTATGCCCATGCGAATATGCTCAGATAGATGTTGAATACGATCTACAAAGTTGATGACAATGGGAGCTGGTTCTTTGAAAAAGGAACTATAATTCTCGTCAGAGCGAAGTCTTTTCTGATTATGGGCTTCCGCAGATTGTGGGTCAGATGGCCCCGCAGTACTTGGGGAAGCAGGAGGTCTTTTCAAACTAGCCATTCGAAACCTACACAGAAGGAAGAAAGTTCATTAAGCTGAAATGAAAATATTGTAAAGTGCTGGTAAGTAGGAACAAAATAAATTTAAAAATTTGAATAAGTCATTGTGCGTAAAAGTGTTTTGCGTAGAGTGTTGTGCGCAGGGCTGTTGTGCGGAACAACTATTATGCGCAAAATGAAGTGCGCAAAGTATTGTGCATGAGGCCATTGTGCGGAACAACTATTGTGTGCAAAATGAAATGCGCAAAGTGTTGTGCACAAGGACCTTAGACATTACCTGTTGTGCACTAGATTTTGACCAAGTACAGAAAAGTATGGTGCGCAGGGCTGTTGTGCGAAACAGGCGGTTCTAAGTAAAGGTTTTGTGCAGAACAACCATTATGCGGTGCACAATGGGGTTAGTGCACAAAGGTATAAACTTGATGCAATGAAATAGTGTGGAGCAAAGGAGAGAGATGGTGCAAATGAAGACAAGTCCTGTATTTATAGGCAGAAATCTATCTGTTGTGCGCTAATGGTTGTGCATAAATCGTTGTGCGAAATTCATTGTGCGCAGATCAGTCAGCGCACAATGAAGAAAATATGCGCACAATGAAGGGGATCAACAAAACAAATGTTTAAAAGAATTGTTATTGATCCTACATGTTTATTTTATAGGTATAAAAATAAAATTGCAGGATCAAGAGGGCATCTATTGAGGCATAAAAAGAGAGGAAGACAGCAGAAAAAGCATTGTGAGCAAACAGGATAGTAAAAAAGAGTATTGTGCGCAAAAAGCAAACATTGTGTACAAAAAGTGGTTGTTGTGCGAAAATGATCATTGTGCGCAGATGATTGGAGTGCACACCGTGTTCCGCACAAAGGATAGCGTCCACCGTGTTTCGTACAAAGGATAGCGTACAAGGGAATCTGCATCAAGTCGCTAACCACTTTTGTGTAGATTTTATTGTGCGAGCGACTTGATGCGGATTCCCTTGACCCCTCTAAAGGGGTCATTAGCAACCAATCGCGAAGAGAGAAGAATTTGCAGGAGAAGAAAGGTAGAGTCCGCAACCATTGTGTGGAACAGGCATTGTGCGGCGCACAACGAGTGCTAGCGCACAACAAGAGCCGGCGCATAATGAGAGTGCGAGCACACAATAGTTTCCTCCAGCGCATAATAGTTTCCTCTAGCGCACGATGGCTTCCGTCAGCACACAATGGCTTTTAACAGTGCACAATGACTTCTAGCACAGTGTTCAATATTATGTTTTAATGTTTCATACATTTATACATAATTTGAGTGTTAAATCTTGATTGTATATTATAATTCATGATTATTCTATTTGGAATCAAAGGAGAAAGGGATGTGACGAACCTAGAATATATAAATAAAGTGATTGTCTTTCTTGTCCTCTTTAGGTAATCCGTTCAAATGAATGAAATTTCCCCCAAATGAAATGCATTTGTTTCTTGTTCGAAACACTTGGTTAACTTTCTCGTGAACTTCTCTTGATCATTATTCTCTTATTTACTTCTTTAATGATCTACTTCCATTATCGTTCTTTCCTTTGTCATATTTGACAAAAGGGGGAGAATTTATGATATTGTTTATGATAATGTGCAATAGTGTGGATAGGTAGACAAGACATACAAATTTTTCATTGTATGAAGTTGGAAGTAAGGGGGAGTATTGTTGGAAGAATATTGATGCATATTTCTTTAACTTGTATATAACTGGTGCATGATTCATTGACCAAGTTAAAATTGGTGCATGATTCTTTATTGTGCATGTTATGCCTATCTTATTATTATAAAGTGTGTTCTTGAAAAGGCCGAGATATATGTCTTACAAGGGGGAGAATAGGACTGCCAAATTAAAAAATAATAGCAGAATTTAAATAAAATAAATACAGATAGAAGTAGACAATCCTAAAATGTTGAATTTAAATACAACCTCAAAAGAACGAGTGTTAAGAGATTGATACAAATGTTGTTCTAAGGACAACCTTGCACCATAAAAACCAAGGGTTTATGGCAGGACAACCTTACTAGAATGGTTTGTGTATCAAAAACTCAAACTGATATAGAGGAATAAAGAAATAAATAGCAAGAAGGGAAATCTAAGCTATTACAATATTCCCATACATCCACATAAGGATTACAACATTCTCTACAAATGTTAAAAGGGAAATAACAAACATTCACAAAAAGAAATAAATATTTAAACCACAAGACACAAAGAATTATAGTGGTTCGCTTGTGTGTACACCAACTGTTTAACAAAACAGCCACACAACTACTCCACTCCTAATATCCTCACACAGTGGAATTAGCGTTCACTATGAAAATAGGTTTTTCCAGGTTTACCTAAAACCCTCACAATTGTGTCTTTCAAGTGGGCTTACACAATTCAAAAATCCCACACTCAGAGTTTTCTAGATCACCTCAGACAAACCAAAACAAAGATTTTTCTGGTACAATCTCAAAAACCAAAATAGAAATTTACAATAATGTAAAATACCTAGATATTCTCTTTGATGCAGCCCGGAAGAACCAAGTCGGAGTAGAATTTCAACGTAGAAGTTCAATGTCCAAACTCACTTATGAAACGGTTCTAGGTTCTAAATTGATTTTAAATTAAATTAAGTTGGGCTACCTCTATTTGATTTTGATTCCAAGAAAAGGGTAAGTCTCAATCCTTTCTTCAAATATGATTGGAATATAGAATACAAAATCAAATATAATAAAGCTAAATAAAGAGAATATTAAATGAGCACAATATAGCTTAAAATAATGACTAACTTATCTCGCGGAGTAGCGTAATGAAAATGGAAGAGAATAATGAAATTTTAGGAATTTTGTCACCCTACCATGCCCAAGGGACAATGGTGAACAACAGGATTTACCAATCCTACAATCTCAAATAAGAAAAGAAGATATTCAAAGCTATCGCAGATCTATTGTTATTGGAATCACAACAAACCATTAAAAACTGAAAATATTCCTTAAAATCAACTAGAATCAATGAAGTTCAAAATAAACATGAATCAAAGCAAAGCAAACATCCCAATCATGTTACAAGCTTCACCTCTTACTCCTGGCTAAGAGGTTTAGCCAACCATAGACATGATTGAACTAAGAACTCTTAAATAAAACATAAAAATAAAATAAGGAAAAAGAAGAAGAAAAAATTTTGGCGGTGGCTCTCCACCCTTTTTCTCCACTCCTTAAACCTTAAAAGATGACTAAGAACATCCTAGGAACTCTTATTATAGTTGGGGAACTCCAACTTTCGCAACGAGTTGGAAAAGTCCAGAAACTACCTCAAACTTACATAGTTTGCGCAAATTTTGCGTAACCCTCGACTAGTCGAGGACAGTCTTCGATTGGTCGAGGGTCACCTTCGACTAGTCGAGGACAGTCTTCGACTGGTCGAGGGTCACCTTCTACTAGTCGAGGATCACACGAATTTAAAAGGTAGTGTTGCTGGAGTTTGAGCCAAAATTTCTTAGACGAGTCGATTCAGAGCCAGAGCTTAGGCTAATCGAGAATCACACAAATTCACTTCAAATCTTCAATTTTCTTCATTCCTCAGTTGGTTTCCTTGGATCTTTGGCATGTGAATTCTTCAATCTTGGTCTCCTAAAATTCATCCTTTACTTTGGTGATTCTTAAGCATCAAATCCATGCTTTTAACATTCTTTTCAATCCAAGCTCTTAGATTCACCTTGCAACACAAACATGTATAAAATATAACATTAAGTAGTATCATGTTCATAAAACCAAGATATAAGTAGGGAAAAATATGCAATATTTGACACTCAATACCAGACTACATTACAACTTGTTGATCGCTCAGTTCTTGTACCGAGAGGGATGATTGAGGATGTGTTGGTCCAAGTTGATAAATTCTACTATCCAGTAGAATTTATTATCTTGGATACTCAACCCATCATAGATGTGAGCACTCAAATACCCGTCATTCTTGGTCGCCCATTCCTTGCTACATCAAATGCTATTATTAATTGTATGAATGAAATTATGAATTTATCTTTCAAAAATATGACATTGGAGCTCAACATCTTTTTCAACATGAACAAACAGCCAGAGGATGATAATGATACCCATGATATTAACATGATCGATTCTTTCGTGGAAGATTGAGCACTCCTGACTCTATACTCTGACACTTAGAAACGTGCTTGGCCCACTCCCCTAATTTAGATGATGATATCATTAGAGATATGGATGCCTTTCTTGATGCTACGCCGATACTTGAAGTTAACTGGTGGAGGCCACAATTTGAAAAATTACCCCAAACTGATGTAGTGCCTCTACCGTCTAACCTCAAAGCACCGAAGCTTGACCTAAAACCTTTACCCGTCGATCTTAAATATATCTATTTAGGTCAAGATGAGATATACCGGGTGGTGATTGATGTTTTATTTAAACCAACATGATTTAAATGATATTTAAACTCGCAAGTATACAAATCAGATGCAGATACGGTACGTATTACGAGATCGTTCCCACGAGGACTGGACGTCACAATTCAAATCTATGATTCTTCTTAACTAATCCAACAAATAATGGAACTAATTACTAAGCACAATTCTATGAAAAAAAAATAATAAAGAACAGGGAAGAAAATTCAATCAGAGAAAAAGCACTAGGACTTTCGAATCCACCCCTAACTATCCTAACCCTTGTTTTGTCTGTTGATTCACCTTGATCTAGATTGATACCACTTAAATAGAGAAAGCACAATCTGTGTCCTTAATCGGGCATACAGACTGTCTAATTCCTTTAAGCAATGCCATGAACAACATATCCCATATCCTTGGACGAGCATATGGAATGTACATTCATTAAAGCACCCTGTTTCTTCCTCTATAAGAAACTTGTTCTTAATCAGACACAAGCACCTGTAATAAGCATCTAAACAACATCCATATATATACTTTGGTCAAGTTCATAGATGGAGAAGTATAGAATTTAAACCCATAAAGCCCACTTAGAAAAAAAAAACATATTAATTAATATTCAAAGTAAATCAACCAATACAAGAGCTAATCAAATTAGGGGCTTCATCTCAGCCCTAGCTGAGAGATTAGTGACCCATAAAATCTATAAAAAGAGATAGATAAATAAAATTCATAAAAAAAACGGAACACCAAACCAATCGATCTCCCTCTCTTCTTTCTTCTCCTTCTTCTCTCCCTGGCTCTGGATCTCGAATTCTCTGGTTCTGAATGCCTTTCCCACGTCCAAAACTCCCCTTTATAGGCTGGCCTGGATGGCCGGGGGCAGGGCGCAGTCGTAGAAGGACTCGGAGCACCAATTTTCGCAACCGTGATCGGTGGGCCTCACAGAGGTATTTTCTGGAAAATCCACCCCGTCCATTGGATTCAGGATGAAATTTCAGTTAAGAATGGGTGGTTTTGAAGGTCCATTAACGCGGCCCACAGAAGAAAATACGAAAAGATCAGTTTTGAACGTCGCCGGGCATCCCTTTTGTGGCCTCTGTATCACGCACGTGTGTACGCATGGGAGTGAATTATCAGCATGGTTTTGTAGTATTCGTGGCCCTCTACACGATGGACGGATCAGATCTTCCGGAAGGTTGACGAGTGGGGCCCACAATAATTCGTAAAATCGGCAGCGTCCGTGCGTTTCACGGACGCAAACCGACGCTGTGATGATGGTGGGTCCCACTTCTTTGATCAAATGGCAAATCAGTGCCGTTCATTGTATTTCCCTCGAAAAACCAGTAGGAATTGATTGGTTTTGGGGTGGATTCGGTGCAGTTCACGTGGCTTTCTGTCTTGCCGTCCAACCTACGTTTGAACGGCTGGGATCTGATCTAGGCTTTCATTCGAATTTTTGCCACTTAGGAGAGGGCAACTGCCGCCCCAGGAAGTGGATGGACAGCTTGGATTGTCCATTTGGACACAAGGTGGGCCCCACAACCACGAACCGGCGATCGTGCTTGCGGACGCTGGAAACGGTGTGCGAGGCTGCGCGGTCACGGCCGCGCCGACGCCGACCGTCTTCACGGGTGCGGTGCACGGCGGCGTTAATGTACTCGGTGTACACACTTCATACACAGGGTCCACCGTGATGTTTACGAGAAATCTGCGCCGTCCATCCTTTCCTTCATATAATTCCAACCGCCAAAACCAAGTTTGAGGCAGTTCCAAATATCAGGTGGGCCCCAAAGTGAAGATTAACGGGCTGATCTGTCCGTTGGACCACTTCCTGAGATCCTCAATGGCTGAAATTTAATATATACGGTTAATTTATGGCCTCCATCACATGTGTGAAGTTTTTAACTGATCGGATGGCGGGAAACATGTGATCTAGTATTCTGGACCCCTTTCGGGCCCCTTTGGCGTGCTTTCCTCAGATCCCAGGCGTGTATATTCTTCACTATTAGTTTTCTGGAGTTCATTCCGTGCTCTGGTAATTTCGGAACGTCAATTCCATGCTTTTAACATTAATTTTCAATCAACGCTCCTGATTTCATCCTGTAACAAAAATACAATTAAAATATGAAGTTCAGCGTTATCATGTTTGTAAAATCAGGCAATAGTCGGGGTCTGAGATGCAATATTCGACCCAGATCATAACCCCCAACCAGCAGTTTGCTAGTCCCGAGCAAAACATGCGAAAATTAATTTCAGAAATAAAAGACAATTCCTGTAAAACCCAAGTGAACAGGTAGCTGAGATGTGAAAATTCAAAGATTCATGAATGGTAAGTAGAATTTTCTCCTGGAATCAAGCTTACAATAAACTTCATAATCAAGTTCAAAATATTAATCCATCAATTAGAACATTCCTAAACATTGAGTTCCACGAGTGTAAAGTATAATCTCGACTTACAATCATTAAGAGTTCCAATTGTCAATTTCATGATATCATTAATAATTCGTGACAATCAAGCTTGAAACCAACACTTATCTCACAGATTAACTTTTCATCTTACCAGCCTTTGATTTTCTTTATGAGCAATAACGCAAATGAGGGGAATCAAATTCTCACCTATAGGGAGCAAACCTATGGCGAAAACTTGTTGCCTAACTTTTTTTTTTTTTTTCATATGTCAACTATGGAGAATCAAATCTACACCTATAGGGAGCAAACCTATGGTGAAGATTTAGCCTTTTAATTCTTCTTTTTACCAAGTTAATCATTCAGTTATCGAACCAACACTTAATGTGTAAGCGAGATGCGATATGTGAAATCATGGCTCAATCAATGTTTACAACTTCTAATCATGAATTAACAATTCAAAATTGATTGTGAAATCAAGCAGCTGGCCGAATCCAAGAGTCATAAATTACCCATCACGTATCTTATAATGTTAAAATCACAACTATCCTTCAAAATCACTTTGAATTCAATAGAAATTCCAGAAAAAATTTTAAAATTTTCACAAATTTTGCTCAAGACCAAGAAAATACTGATTAGGTAACCTAATCTCCTACCCCCAACCTAAAATCTACATTGTCCTCAATGTAAAAGAAATAAGCAAGCAATGCACATGGGACAACAAGAATAAAAGAGGAGTGATGGAAAGATAATACCTGGATGGAGAATCAAGAAGCTTTCTCAAAAAAATATCATCGTAAAACAGGTTAGCTCAAGAGAGAAATCAACATAAGCAAATATAAAAAGAAAATAAAATAAAATAAAATAAAAAAATAAAAGAAAATCCTACCTATACCACTTTCGCAGGTGCTCTCGATTGCATTTAGCGCATGCAACAAGCCTTTAAACCCCTAGGTTACCCCTAGTGGACGAGTTGTAGTCTCGTGAGGGTTTGCAGTAATGTTACCCACAAACATTAAAATAACTAACTAGAAAAATGAAAAGGAATGAAATAAAATAAAAGGCTGGGTTGCCTCCCAGGAGCGCTAAGTTTAACGTCTTCAGCTAGACAAGAGCGGACCATGAATGAAATAATCCTTATAACCAGGGTCCACCAAAGAAATTACCTCAATACCGTGATTAATCGATCCCAGACAAGTGATGTGAGTTCCCATGAGCTGTGCTATCTGCAAGGAGGTAACTGACACTGTCGTCAAATAATTTAAGAACTTCTGCTCGCACGACTTCTTCCATGTTAGGATCACGCTTCCTTTGCATTTCACACGACATTTCCACAGCATGATCCATACATACAGTGGGGCATACTCCCTGTATTTCCGCTATCTTCCGTTCAATTGCTGCCTTATATGCTCTAAGAAAATTAATCAGCCTGCTCGCCTTTGTCTTCTCGGAGTTCGAAACTGTGCTGTGTAACGCCCTGAAAATCGGGGGTCGAGTGTAACTCAACTCCCGAGTTCCAACGCATCACTTATGCAACATGTTTAATGATATTTGAATGTTGTCTGTGTTAGAGTAGTAAACATGAATGAGATTATACCAAAGCAGTAATTCATACTCCAGATCAGTTGTATAAAAGCAAGCGGAAGACTGAACTGTATATATATGTATGTAAATAAACAAAATAAACGATTCATTATTCAGAGTATGAATCCTTCTGAGTCACAATATACATGTCTGTTTATATAAACAAAATGTCAAAATAAACTAGGTACAATCCCTGTAAATCCCATCAGTCCCGGCAGCCTAGTCGAAGCGCGCCAATAATCAGATATACGAGAACTCCTCCGGTCCTCGTCATAATCGGCTCCGCCTCCAAAGTAGTCGGATCGCCTAAACTCGAGAGACAGAGTCTGGTTGGTGTGCGCAACACCGTCCCGTAACGTGGGAGTGAGTAGCTAACTCAGTGGAACGATAAGGCATAAGTTATCATGTTCTCAATACGGTCAAGCAAGAATGATAAAGCAAGAATCAAACACTCCTAGTTACTCGATTAATGCAAGTATGAATGCGCAGTATGATGGATGCCCTCACCGACATACTCCCTCAGCGACACCATCTCACGTTCGCGCATGCTTACATCCCACGTTGCTCCACATCTTCCGGGCACATGCGATGTATGATGAGCATGATTACCGAGTTTTTAATTAGTTCATTTCAAAAATGCCAGGATTGGGAAACTAAGGTACCTCCCTTATATCATTTCCAAACATGATCCAATCTAGGGTCATCACCCTAGTTAATATCGACGATGGTGTGTTTTCTAGGTCATCGCAGAGGTCGCGGAACAGTACATTACGCACAAAGGTTGCACCACTCCCCATCACCCCTTAAACGATTCATCATCACTATACGAAAAAGCCTAGTTCATACTCTATATATCGCGGCGAACCCTAAGACACGCGCAACTTCGTAATATGCTCGCGGTCACTACAAAGGGTCGCTGTGGTCATTACGCACAAAGGTTGCACCACTCTCCCATCACCTTATCAATGTAGGCCGACAGCGCGCGAATATAGTGTCCCATACCACCATAATCGGCTCACGAGTTGAGTTGCTCACCGGTCACCACGGGAGGCACGTAGCCCCGGCCGTAGGCCAACGGCTCGACCACGGTGTCCCATACCACCATGCCCGGCTCATGAGTCTTAGCGGATCGAGGTACCATGGTTAACGGGATTATCACTGGTAAGTTTGGTACCCTAGGTTCAAGCATTAGCGACCAAACATGGTGAACATACATAAGACACACGGTTTACTTGACGTGTTCGACTGGCTCGAGCGCACAACAAGTTGGGCGATATGAAGCGCAAAAGCACCTCGTGTGGCCAACCACTATCGCCAACCGAAGTACGAATTACGATACGGGTTCGCCAACACATCATGCGTGGCGGAACGAATCCCAACCACATCTTCAAGTCTGATACCGGATGCCTGGACTATGAACATAGTCCCAAGCTCAGTCAAGTCCTAACCATAGCATATGAAATACGGCATGATACATGGTAATTCAAGGACACTAGTAATCATGTTACAAAGCATATCATGAAACATGGTAATAAACATTACAAAGCATGTTCAAAAGCATGTTATAAAACATTTATGCAAATAGGGATACGAATACTTAGATTTCATAGGTGAGTGGTTAGAGTGAACAACCACATGGAGAGTGTCATATGTGACTCTAAGGTAGCAGAGAATCCCATCTCAGCACCTACCTAAGGTTCTAACACTTAAGCACTTATACTCACAAGTGATTTCACCAACACTTGGAATGCACCATTTCAACATACATGACGTATGCTAGAGAAATGTGTACTAGGATTGTCCCTTTGCCAAACTAGTATTTTATACATATACATCATATTCATACAGCAATTAAACATGGCAATCACATCAGCAAATTTTATACGTATAGGTACTTCCTCGTATACCCAATTTCGACATACATAGTGTTTACAAAGGAACATAGCTTACGGCGATTCCTTTCGCCAAACTAGTACTTTAATCATGTATTGTATAATCATATATCAAATAAATATGTCAAACATTATTCCAAAAGAAATACGTATACGGTATTTCTAAAATACGTAATTTCGACATACATCGCATTTACAAGTGGACATCTATTTTGGCGGTTCCTTTCACTAAACTAGTATTTTATTCATATATTATATAATCATACATTAATTAAACATGTCAAACATTTATCCAAGAAAAATACGTATACGGTATTTCTACGTATACCTAGAATATGTGAAATTCCATATTTCACAACGTTAATCGAAACAGGAAACGGAAAGCACTTTGTACATGTGCAATTGCATGCAGATCATGAATCTACCATTATCTGACATTGAAAGCGTTGAAAATCGTAACTTATAAGCTTAAAGTCCTCACCTTTGCCTTTTGAAACGCAACGAATCAGCAAGGGTAGTAGAACTTCCGTATACGGGAGATTTCTAGCCTAAAGAGCGGAATCGGTTAGTCGGTACACATCCTACATCGATCCCACCCCAAATCAGACCTAGGGTTAGGGTTTCTTACCTTCAAATGAGACGGAAAACGCCGGGAAAACGCCTAGAATAGGGCGGTGTAGGCCGTGTAACAAGCCAAAGCAGGAGGAGGGAAATCGGCAACAATCTCCAAGTCTTTCTCTCTCTTTTCTCTCTCTTCCTCTAGGGTTTTCTCCAAAATTCGTATGGCTGTGAGAGGGGCTGTTCTAAGCTCCTTTTATAGCCACAAACATACGAAATTAGACTCAGGTTCAAGGGGTACTGCTAATATAGGATTTTCGTCGCTTTTCCAGCTCAAAAGGGAAGTTCTGGTGGCCCTCCTTGAACCAAACGTCAGACTTAAGCTCACCATCGATGGATCTACGTGGGATTACGTTTTTGACTCGATCGGATACCCAGATCGCACGTGGCGGACCACTTTCGCTCGACGGTCGGTGGGCCACGATCGAAATTCCAAGTACATGTAAATGTTCCCGAAATTTTTCTTAATCCAAGGGTGTAATTTGGTCCGATTCGACGGTCGGGTTGCTTATCGACGCACACAACGAATGATGCCAGATCACTATTCCAGATATTTATTTTTGGATGGGAATAGTGTTTTTCACACTCCCTCGCTCCGAATCGAAACGAATGACCGTGGGACATCGGATGGAGCTGATTTTTGAGATGATTGTTAAGTCCAGTGGGGCGGTCCTAGTTCCTTAGCTTCGGGTTAATCGGACTCCCGATGTGCGATCTAGACCTAATACGAAGTTTCGTTTCATTCCCGAGAGCAGACGGGAAATGAGTTTGATTCTAAACTTTAGGGTAACCCAGCGTCACTTGTTCTGCAAGTTTTAGGTCTTGCAGATCGTATTTAAAGCGATCCTAACGGATTTCATGGCTAATTGAGTTTAGTACTTAGTTAACTTTGTTAAATTTCTAAAGGATTTAATCCTACGTGATTTCTGGTCGAGGTGGTACTCGACCCAATGTACGGAAATTTTCAGGTCGTTACATGCTGTCAGGAGGAGTCTCAGAGGGATGAAGAGGTTCCACTTTCGCTCTCCATTTTTCAGTCTCCAATATAGGAGTAGAGTCGAGCAGTGCATTGACTTCGTGGATGGGACTATCGATGTCAAAATCCATGCCCGATTGTGCTAAGCAGGTCTCAAGAGGATCTTCAAAAGATGTATGGAAGGAGTCCTGCACAAGGCTCTCGATCATGTCCACTTCAAATATTCATCCAAATCTGCGGATTGTTATCCTGCATTAAAAACATTGAGTTTAATATTCATATTACCAAAGGACAATTTCATAACTCCATTCCTGCAATTGATAATAGCATTAGATGTGGCCAAAAATGGACGTCCCAAGATGACTGGGATCTGACTATGAAGATTCTGGACAGGCTGAGTATCAATGACTATGAAATCCACTGGAAAATAAAATTTATCAACCTGGATTAACACGTCTTCAATAACACCCCGGGGCACCTTGACAGATCTATCGGCTAGTTGTAATGTTACCTTAGTCGGTTTCAACTCACCAAGTCCTAGCTGCTCATAAACCGAATAAGGTAACAAATTGACGCTCGCCCCTAAATCAAGTAATGCCTTCCCAATCTTATGATCTCCTATGCCGCAAGAAATGGTGGGAGCTCCTGGATCCCTAAATTTAGGAGGGGTGTTATGTTGAATCATGGAGCTGAGCTGCTCTGCAATGAAGACTTTCTTATGAACATTCTGCTTACGCTTTTGAGTGCATAAATCTTTCAAAAACTTAGCGTAAGCAGGGACTTGTTTGATAGCGTCAAGCAACGGGATGTTGACTTGCACTTTTTGAAACACATCCAAGATTTCATCAAAGTTGCTTCTTTTCTTTATTGGTGCCAGACGTTGAGGAAAGGGTGCTTTGGGCACGTAAGGTGGCACATTAGTGGCTCTTGGAGGGTCAGAGAGCTTTTGGACTTTGGATGCATTGGTATGACTCTCTGCTTCATCTTGATCTACCATTTTAGAATTTGATTCATCCCCAGGCATCTCTATTCTGTTATCAATCTTCTTGCCTGACCTAAGGGTAGTGATCGATTTGGCCTGTTCATGATATTGCCCTTGGTTAGAATTAGAGCCAATCTCATACTGTCCCTTTGGATTAGCCTCAGGTTGGCTAGGGAACTTGCCCTTCTCTCTCTCACTTAATGTGGCAGCTAGTTGACCCATTTGTATTTCCAGCTTAGCAATGGATTGTGCATTTGCATGTAAGCTTTGCTGGTTAGCCAGTAAGGTTTGTTGGGTGTCTTTTTGGAATTGGAGAGAACTCTGCATAAAAAGATGAAGTGTATCCTCAAGAGATGGTTTCCTTGATTGTATAGGTAGTTGTTGATATTGTGGAAACTGTTGAAGTTGCTAACTGCCAACTTGGAGGTGCGGTTGCATGGGAGGATTTCCAGATGGTCCTCCTTGTTGTGGTCCTTTTGGCCAAGAAAAATTTGGATGTCTAGCCCACCCTGGGTTGTATGTGTTCGAGTAAGGATCATTCCCAGGTTTTTGAAACGTGTTCATAGCATGAACTTGTTCAGAGAGAAGTTCTGGGGATGCTGCACCAGATGGACAAGACTGTATAGGATGGGCAGGACTAGAACATGTGGCACATGCCTCTACTTGAGCTGTTTGTGGAGGTCCATTATTTAATACCAAAGCATCAACTTTCTTTGTCAGGTTATCAAGCTTGGCGCACAGCTCTGGCACGACTCCTATCTCATATATACCACCTCTCTTTTGTGGTTGGGGACTTCTGTCACCTTTATTTGAATAGTCCCATTGCTGGGAATTTTCGCACAAGGTTTCAAAGAAGTTCCACGCTTCGACTTCACTTTTGGTCATGAATGACCCTCCACTGGTGGCATCAACCATGCGACGGTTCTGGGGTGTCAGACCGTCATAGAAGATTGAACTTGTTGCCACTTCTTAAAACCATGGTGAGGACATTTAAGAAGCAAGTCCTTCCATCTTTCCCAACATTCATGAAAGTGTTCGCCCTCTTTTTGTGTGAAGTTAGTAATTTCTTTACGGAGGGCATTGGTTTTGTGAACGGGGAAGAATTTGTTTAAGAACTTCTTAGACAGTTGGTCCCATGTAGTGATAGATCCAACTTCTAGAGAATTCAACCATGCTTTCGCCTTATCCTTCAAAGAAAAAGGAAACAAAGCGTAGGCGGATCGAATCATCCGAGAAGTTTTGGAACTTAAAAGTGGAGCAAATGTCTAAGAATTCTTTCACATGATGATATGGGTCCTCCTTGTCCAATCCATAAAAGGATGGCAACAATTGTATGACTGTGTTTCGGATTCAAAGTGTTCCGTAGTGGTTGCAACACTATGCATGAAGGTGCATTAAATTGGACAGGAGCTGAATAATCTTTGAGAGCCTTAACTTCAGTCTCATTCGCCATTTCAACAAAATTATTTCTCAATCTTTCACGCAGTGTTCTTTCTATTTCAGGATCAAATGGTGCTAGTTCTATATTCAGAGATCTACGTCCTAGCATAAACTATGTTATTGTAATGTAAGAAAGAAAACTAAACTAAGAAGCAACCTAAGAGAAATAAAACTAGACCTAGAACTATGAGATTTAAAACAAGTTAAAACTATGTAAGTAGGAATGGGAAGAAAGAACTCGGAAAAGGAGATGAATGATGTCAGAAAATTTAAGATGTTCCTCCTTCACTTAGTAGCTTCCTTCCTCAATTCCTGTAAACAAAAAAACCAAATTAGGTTTCCTAAAATAATGATAAAAAAAAATCCTAAGCAACGGTTAATTTCTAAAAATAAAATAAAAAATGAAATAAAAACTTTAACCTAAGTTAATAAAATCCTAAGACTTGATGTTTTATTATAAGAGAGAATCATAAATTCAATTTGGAACGAAACAGTCCCCGGCAACGGCGCCAAAAACTTGATGTTTTATTTAAACCAACATGATTTAAATGATATTTAAACTCACAAGTATACGAATCAGATGCGTGATATTATTACGAGATCGTTCCCACGAGGACTGGACGTCACAATTCAAATCTATGATTCTTCTTAACTAATCCAACAAATAATGGAACTAATTACTAAGCACAATTCTATGAAAAAAAAAACAATAAAGAACAGGGAAGAAAATTCAATCAGAGAAAAAGCACTAGGACTTTCGAATCCACCCCTAACTATCCTAACCCTTGTTTTGTCTGTTGATTCACCTTGATCTAGATTGATACCACTTAAATAGAGAAAGCACAATCTGTGTCCTTAATCGGGCATACAGACTGTCTAATTCCTTTAAGCAATGCCATGAACAACATATCCCATATCCTTGGTCGGGCATATGGAATGTACATTCATTAAAGCACCCTGTTTCTTCCTTTATAAGAAACTTGTTCTTAATCAGACATAAGCACCTGTAATAAGCATCTAAACAACATCCATATATATACTTTGGTCAAGTTCATAGATGGAGAAGTATAGAATTTAAACCCATAAAGCCCACTTAGAAAAAAAAAACATATTAATTAATATTCAAAGTAAATCAACCAATACAAGAGCTAATCAAATTAGGGCTTCATCTCATCCCTAGCTGAGAGATTAGTGACCCATAAAATCCATAAAAAGAGATAGATAAATAAAATTCATAAAAAAAACGGAACACCAAACCAATCGATCTCCCTCTCTTCTTTCTTCTCCTTCTTCTCTCCCTGGCTCTGGATCTCGAATTCTCTGGTTCTGAATGCCTTTCCCACGTCCAAAACTCCCCTTTTATAGCTGCTGGATGGCTGGGGTCGGTGGCAGAGTCATAGAAGGACTCGGAGCACCAATTTTCACAACCGTGATCGGTGGGCCTCACAAAGGTGTTTTCTGGAAAATCCACCCCATCCATTGGATTCAGGACGAAATTTCAGTAAAGAATGGGTAGTTTTGAAGGTCCATTAACGCGGCCCACAGAAGAAAATACGAAAAGATCAGTTTTGAACGTCGCCGGGCATCCCTTTTGTGGCCTCTGTATCACGCACGTGTGTACGCATGGGAGTGAATTATCAGCATAGTTTTGTAGTATTCGTGGCCCTCTACACGATGGACGGATCAGATCTTCCGGAAGTTTGACGAGTGGGGCCCACAATAATTCGCAAAATCGGCAGCGTCCGTGCGTTTCGCGGATGCAAACCGACGCTGTGATGATGGTGGGTCCCACTTCTTTGATCAAATGGCAAATCAGTGTCGTTCATTGTATTTCTCTCAAAAAACCAGTAGGAATTGACTGGTTTTGGGGTGGATTCGGTGCAGTTCACATGGCTTTCTGTCTTGTCGTCCAACCTGCGTTTGAACGGCTGGGATCTGATCTAGGCTTTCATTCGAATTTTTGCCACCTAGGCGAGGGCAACTGCCGCCCCAGGAAGTGGATGGACGGCTTGGATTGTCCATTTGGACACAAGGTGGGCCCCACAACCACAAACCGGCGATCGTGCTTGCGGACGCTGGAAACGGCGTTCGAAGGCGCGCGGGTCAGCGGTCGCGCTGACCGTCTTGCCGGTGCGGTGCACGGCCGGTGTTAATGTACTTGGTGTACACACTTCATACACAGGGTCCACCGTGATGTTTACGAGAAATCTGCGCCGTCCATCCTTTCCTTCATATAATTCCAACCGCCAAAACCAAGTTTGAGGCAGTTCCAAATATCAGGTGGGCCCCAAAGTGTAGATTAACGGGCTGATCTGTCCGTTGGACCACTTCTCGAGATCCTCAATGGCTGAAATTTAATATGTACGGTTAATTTATGGCCTCCATCACATGTGTGAAGTTTTTAACTGATCGGATGGCGGGAAACATGTGATCTAGTATTCTGGACTCCTTTCGGGCCCCTTTGGCGTGCTTTCCTCAGATCTCAGGCGTGTATATTCTTCACTATTAGTTTTCTGGAGTTCATTCCGTGCTCTGGTAATTTCGGAACGTCAATTCCACGCTTTTAACATTAATTTTCAATCAACACTCCTGATTTCATCCTGTAACAAAAATACAATTAAAATATGAAGTTCAGCGTTATCATGTTTGTAAAATCAGGCAATAGTCGGGGTCTGAGTTGCAATATTCGACCCAGATCAGTGATCTCTTCCCACCTTGAGAAAGAACAAGAGAGTGTGCTCATTTCCACTCTCATTGAGCATAAAGGAGCTCTTGGATAGTCGATTGTGGACCTCAAGGGAATTGACCCTTTGATTTGTACTCACCGCATCCATCTTGAGGATAATGCGAAAACCCCACAATGTTGACTAAATCCAAATATGAAAGAAGTGGTTAAGGCTAAGATAATTAAGTTGTTGGATGTGGGTATCATATACCCTATATCCGATAGTCAATGGATGAGTCCAACTCAGGTAGTTCCTATGAAGTCCGAAATCACTATCGTAAGCAATGCTGACAATGAACTCATGCCAACTAGAGTTACTACTGGTTGGAGAATGTGCATTGACTACAGGAAGTTGAATACCGTCATAAGGAATGACCAATTTCATTTACCCTTCATTGATCAAATTTTAGAAAGGCTAGCCGGTCACTCTTACTATTGCTTCCTTAACAGATATTCGGGCTATAATCAGATAGAGATAGCCCTTGAAGGTCAAGAGAAGACAACATTCACATATTCCTTTAGCACATTTTCTTACCCAAGGATGCCATTTGGACTATGTAATGCCCCCGCCACTTTTCAGCGATGCATGTTGAGTATTTTTTTCTGACATGGTGGGACAATATTTAAAGGTCTTCATGGACGATTTCTCTGTCTTTGTTCCATCCTTCAACGAGTGTCTAGAAAATCTTTAAAATGTGCTGAAGCGATGCGAGGAAAAGAATTTAGTTCTAAATTGAGAGAAGTGTCATTTCATAGTTCTCAAGGGAATTGTTCTTGGACATATAATTTTGTCCAAAGGAATTGAGCTAGACAAGGCAAAAATTAATCTTATCTCTAACCTATTATTGAGGGTCAAATATTGCATATTATCCTTCATTTATATCTTAGTTTTATGAACATGATAATGCTTAATATTAGATTTTATACATGTTTGTGTTGCAAGGTGAATCTGAGAGCTTAGATTGAAAAGAATGCTAAAAGCATAGATTTAATGCTCAAGAATCACCAAGGCAAAGGAGGGATCTTAGGAGACCAAGAACGGAGAATTCTCATGCTAAAGATCATAGGAAACCAAGTACAAATGGTGGAGAAAAGATTGGCAAAAGCATAAGTTAAACAGCAGATAAACAGGACAATTTGGTGCTACCTAAGCTAACTTCGGTAGCTACCTAAAGTAAACAAAACAGTTCAGCAAGAAAATAGCTTAATTTAGTGCTACCTAAGCTTAATTCGGTACCACAAAAGTTAGTTTTGGTGCTACCTAAGCCAATTTCAGTAGCTACCTAAGCACTCTGCACATACAATTTTAAATGTGATAAATTTCAGATACGACTTCGGTGCTATCGAAGCCAACTTCGATGCTACCGAAATTACGCAAAGTTGTAATGCAGGGCCGACTCCGATTGTGTAATTTGAGGCGATTTACAGAAATTTCAATTCAATGCGTAAGAGGGGGATGCACAACTATAAATAGGAGTCCCTGAGATGCTCTTAGGCATCTTTTAAAGTTCAAGGAGTGGAGAAAAAGGGTGGAGTCATCGTCTAAGAGCTTTCTTCTTCACTCTTCAATTTGTTTTATGCTTTGTTTGAGAGACTTTAGTTCAATCATGTCTATGGTTGGCTAAACCTCTTATCTAGGGCTAATAGGTGAAGCTTATAGCGTAATTAGGATATTTACTTTGCTTTGATTCATGTTTATTTTTGAATTTCATTGAATTTTAGTTAATCTTAAGGAATATTTTCAGTTTTTAATGGTTCGTTTTGACTCAAATTACAATAGATCTACAATAGCTTTAAATATCTTCTTTTCTATTTGAGATTGTGGATTTGGTAAATCTTGTTATTTTTCATCGTCCCATGGGCATGGTTGGGTGATGGATTCCCTTCTAATTTACCACAATTTTCCTCTATTGAGGCTAGATCAATGAGAAGTTCAGAGATTTGACCGTCTCTTCTTCCAACCAATAAGATAGGACTCTGATTCTAGTTAGATCTCTTAAATTAAGCAAGGTAGCATCTCAGTTGCTACAAGTGGATCCTTGGCACCCTAGTTCCCACTTTTAATTGATACTTTACTCATTATTCAAAATTACTCATTTAAATTCAAATTTCTTCTTTAATTTGACATTTAGCTCTAATTCTAGTTACTTTTAGAAATGTACGTGTTTAGTCCCTGTGGATTTGACCTTGGTCTCACTGAGATTATTACTACATCGTGACCCTACACTAGGGGTTGTGAACACTTACCTCCACCCAAGAGTATACATAACATGCGATCCTTCTTTGGACACGCGGGATTTTACAGACGAATTATAAAGAACTTTAGTCATCTCTCTCATCCTTTATGTAATCTACTTCAAAAGAATACACCATTTTAGTGGAGTGAAGAATGCCAGAGAGCTTTTTCTAAGCTCAAGGGCATGTTGACTACTGCTCCTATCATGTAACCACCCGATTGGAGCATACCTTTTGAGATTATGTGCAATGCGTCTAACTATGCTATTTGGGCAGTGTTAAGATAAAGAAAAGAGAAGAAACCCTTTGTGATTCATTATTCAAGTAGAACTCTAAATTCGGCCCAAGTGAACTACTCTACTACAGAGAAGGAACTCTTAGTTGTAGTGTTTGCTTTAGACAAATTTAGGTCCTACTTAATCGGATCCAAAATCATCATTTACACTGATCATGCGGCACTAAAGTACCTTCTTTCTAAGAATGATGTCAAGCCTCGCTTAATAAGATGGATCCTTCTACTCCAAGAGTTTGACATAGAAATACGAGACTAAAAGGGAGTAGAGAACGTAGTGGTTGACCATCTCTCTAGGCTTGATCTTCCTAATTTCCTTAAACTGACACCGATAAATGACATATTCCCAAACGAGCAATTGCTTAAACTTAACCAATTACCTTAGTTTACTGACATTGCAAATTATCTTACCACAGGTTTCACATTGACATATTGGACTGCGCAAGATAAGAAGAAATTCTTCACCGAGGTACACAAGTTCTTTTGGGATTATCCTTATTTGTTTAAATATTGCCCAGACCAAATTCTAAGGAGATGTGTGCCAGACAATGAACATCAGAGTGTCATCTCCTTTTGTCACTCTCAGGCCTGTGGTGGTCACTTTTTTTCTAAAAAGACCATGGCCAAAATTTTGTAGTGGGGCTTTTACTAGCCCACAATATTCAGAAATACTCATGAGTTTTGCAAAGCTTGTGAGCATTGTCAGAAATTTGAAGGGTTGTCCCGTCGAAATATGATGCCTCTAAACCCCATTCTTATCATTGAAGCATTTGATTGTTAGAGCATAGATTTCATGGGACCATTTCCCCAATCCTTTGGGAATATTTACATTTTGTTAGCTATATACTATGTCACTAAGTGGGTTAAAGCGATCTTGTGTTGGAATAATGATAAAAAAATGGTCATTCGATTCTCAAAAGAAAATATCATTTCCCGGTTCGGAATGCATCTGGCCAATATTAGTGATGGAAGTTCACACTTTTGTAATAGACCATTTAAGAACTTAATGAAGAAATATGGCATCTCTCATAAAGTGAGCACTCCATACCACCTGCAGACAAGTGGGCAAGCCGATATTTCCAATAGAGAAATTTAAAAATTTCTGAAAAAAACGATTAACCCTAACCATAAGGATTGGTCAATCCATTGGAATGTCTCCCTTTAGACTCGTCTATGAGAAAGCCTGCCACTTGCCTGTGGAGCTGGAGCATAGAGCCTACTGGGCTATCAAAAATCTAAACTTTAACTTGGACAACGCCAGCTCGTTACGCAAGCTCCAACTAAATGAACTTAAGAAAATTTGAAACAACGCTTATGAGAACTCAGGAATTTACAAGGATAGGATGAAGGTGTTCCATGGTAGGAACATCCTTCAAAAATCATTCACAACTGGTCAAAAAGTCCTGTACAATTCTCGGTTACATCTTTTTCTAGAAACACTTCGATCTCGTTGGAACGGCCGTTTCACCGTTACTAATATCTATCCTCATGGGGCCGTCGAGATAAATAATTTGACAAATGACAATATTTCCAAAGTGAATGGACATCGTCTTAAGCCATTTGTTGAGAAGTTTGATTTAGAGGACATGTGTGAGACTCGTTTCCTAGACTGTACCATTCCGTAGGCTTCCGTGGTCCTCCCAGTTGAATTCCGGTAACCTGTGACATGTAGATAGCATTTACACATGACCTTAAGTCACATCCTGAAATTTTGAATCGGCTCGACTTGAAACTTGTACCCTTGCAACCGCGCCGTCGCCGCGGTTCCAACACCGCATCTCACGCACCGATACGATACCCTGGCCTGAGCCCCCATTTATTTCGAGAAAAATGCCACACAAGAGAATCTCTACCAAATGTCAAATCAATCCCATCAATCAAAGTACACAACCCATCAAGTCAAGTACTCTATCCCATCCCCAAGTACACAACTTATCCCCAAAGTCAACTCTCTCTCTCTCTCTCTCCACCCATCACCCATCACTCCTCTCTCTCATTTCTCACTCTTTCCAAGTAACTCTTAAGAGAGAGCCAACATCCAAGCATCCTAAGGGAGAAAGGAGAAGCTAGGTGTGGCCCACTTCCTACCCTAAGATCCTCACCATCCAACCCTTCAACTTTCACCATCCTCCATCAAAGAGTAAGCTTAGGAACTCTAGAGATCAAGGAGCCTAGAAGATTTACAATCGGTGGGTGATCCACCATTGATTTTAATTTAAGGCCCACATTTAATGAGACCCACTTGATGTATGTTTTGGATTGCATGGAAGGGAGGGCCCATAGTGCTGAGGTCCCTGAGATCAGGAGTTTACCACATTGAGTCTGACTATCCAAATTTAGGTATGGGACTGGTTTGGATAGAAGTCCCTTGTGATGGACCCCATAGCCTGTGATACTACATACTATCATCCCGACTTCACACTCTAGTTGGTCATTTCATTCGCATCGCATATTACATTCCATCCTCAGCACATAGCATTTGGTTTACTGTGCTTCTACATTGCATAACCTGATTAAGGTTGACGGTATTCATGGACTCGGAATCTGATATTTGGCTTACTATGTCTCTACATTTCATAGCTAATATACATTGCTTCCTCAGTATATGATATTGGCTTATTATGTTTTTGCATCGTATAGCCTGGATAAGGCCGATGGTATTTATGAACTTGCTAGAATGTTTCCACATTACTCTAATATTTCATTCTGAGCACGTTTACCTGGTGCACACACTTACACCACCCTCTAAGCTTTTTATAAGCTTATGCACGATAGATGCGTGCAGGTGACATTAAGTAGCAGCAGCGTTGAGCTTGGAGCGTGCAGCTGTATTCTGGAGTTTTGATTTTTGACATATGTATATTTTCCTTTCAACATTGTATTCAACTATTTATATTAGTGGATATGTGATGATAATGTTGCCTTTGTGATTTGGAAAAACTTGTGGTTATGCTTCTTACGAGATAAATGTACGTTAGAAAATCCTCCTTGTAGGATCCCAGGATCAGAATCTGATGTATGGGCGCTAGGAGCCGAGAATGGGATACTACGGAGGCTGTCAGCACCGGATTCGGTGATCAAGAGTTTTGTGAGCCCAGTTTCCAAGTTTAGGGCATGACAACATGTCCATGCCTCTTATTGATCCTGTGTACTAAGATTGACATCCTAGTCTGATGGGGGTGTAGTTAGGTTTACAGCTTTCATAGGATTTAAAATAAGGATAGTTTAATTTCAGTTTATTTAATCTTCATGCTAACCTATTTACATGTTAAGAACTTTGGAAAAGATTCAATTCTCCTTCTTCAGGTATTATCTTCCCATCACTTCCTATTTCTTTTTGTTGTCTCATGTGCATTGCATGCTCATATATTTTACATTGAGGACAATATAGGTTTTAAGTTGGGGGTGTGGATTAGGTAAACTAATCAGTGTTTTCTTAGTTTTGAGTAAATTTTGTGAAAATTTTCAAATTTTCAAGTTAAAAACATGTTTGAGAAATGATAATTTGTGGAATTAAGAATGATTTGAGTATGATGATAAGATGGAGATTGAACTTTGAATTATTAGAGTTTGATCAACTAAATAGACTATCATCTAAATTCTTGCATTTAATTGATTAAGAAGAAGTTTGAATATCATGTTAATCTAAGTCACAAGCCACATTCAAATTGCTTTCTATGAATTGTACTAGAATTTCTCATTGTTAGTATGTGTATTATTGATAGATATTGAGAATTAAGTATGGAGAATTTTATGCACCTTAAAAAGATGAAAAGAACCAGTTAAAAAATAGAGAGATCAACAAAAAGTCATGTATGATGAAAAGACTGGAAAGGAATGAAAAATCTGAAAAGAATGAATACAAAAAAGAGACCTTCAATATAAAATCAAAAACTAAAAAAAAAAAGAAGGAAAAGGTGATAAGTTTGGAATTAATATTTGATTATTCAATAAATCTTGAGGTGATGAGCATGGCTAACATTATGAAATAGTAGTATGTTATGGAAAGTAAAAGGATTTCACTAAGCACATTGGAAAATTTTGATATATGAACTTATACTCTGTTTAGGCATAAAAAAGATCAGAAGAAAATAAAAGAAATCCTATATATATATATATATATATCTTCCTTGAAAGAGCTATGTAGCGCACAATGAGGATGCAAGGAGAGAAGAGTTGTGCGGCGCACAATGAGGATGCAAGGGGGAAAAAGGTTATGCGACGCACAATAAGGGTTAGTACGAGAGAAGAGTTGTGCAGCGCACGAAGTATGGGACCGCACAACAGGTGTGACCTCACAAAGGGTCAGCGCACAACAGCTCCAGTGGGATGTTGGCACATGCGAAAGGCTATATATACCACTATCCCCCATGTATTATTCATTACAGCAATATCAGGATAGCTGAGAGAGATCCAAACTTCAGAAAGACTCAGGTACTGGAGGAAGTTGCTGTGCGGCACACAACCCCATGGGTGCACAACTCCCATCAGCGCACAACCCCATGGGTGCACACCTCCCATGGGTGCACAACATTGCAGTCGTGCGACGTGGAATCGGTTAGATCAGAGAGAATATTAATCTGGCATAATCATAGTTCCATATTGCAGATCATGATGCAATCCGAGATGCCGCAGAAATCGATATAGAACATTTAATATTTGTAACTTGGATTATGTAAATGTTTTACTTTGGAATCAAAGGAGATAAAGGATGCAAACGAATTCAGAATAAATGAATATTGTGATTGTTCTCTTCATTCTTCCTTTGTTAATTATTGAGTAAAATGAATTCTCCCAAATCCAATGCATTAGTTTATTGTCGAAACATACTCTTAAATGATTGTTAAAGAAACTTTTCGATTGATTGCTCATGTGATTTGGCTATAGGTTTTCAAATTTGCACTCTCGCTTCTTTAGATTGTACTCATTCATACTTGATTGCACAAAAGATTATTTTCTGAAAGTGATTTAAACATTGAAAATTAAAGATCACTTCACGCATGTTTTTCTTGAGACTAGCAAAATGTTGGTTGGGGGTGTGTTAAGTGTGAAATATTACATATTTTCCCCTATTTATACCTTGGTTTTATAAACATAATAGTGCTTAATCGATTTAATTATGCATATTTTTATGTGGGAAGTGATTTCGAGAGCTTAAGGTGAAATTGATGCCAAAATGAAGATTTATGCTCAAAAGATTACTAAATAAAGATTTAGAGATTTGGAAGTCATTAATGAAGAATTCACATGCCAAAGATCTAAGAAAACTAAGTGAGAAATGAAGAGAATCAAAGATTTGAAGTGAAGAAAAGGAATCTTGAAATTATCTTGAAAACAGATATATTCCTGAAATTGTCCTAAAAAACATATTCTAAAACTCCGAGTCTATTTTGAAAAATTGCGCAAAGTGTGTAAATTTGAGGCGATTTCTAGATTGGAGTTCTATAACTATAAATAGGATTCCCTAGGATGCTCCAAAGCATCTTATAAGGTTTATAAAGATCTCAATGAGCATACACAAGGGTGGAGCAGCCGCCAAAGAGTTTTTCTTCTTCCCTAGTTTATTTTCATGCTTTGTTTAAGAGATTTTATTTCAATCATGTCTATGGTTAGCTAAACTTCTTAACTAGGGCTAAGATGTGAAGCTTGTAGCGTGTTTGGATATTTATTTTGCTTTGATTCTTGTTATTATTGAACTTTATTGATTTCTAGTTTGATATTAAGGGAATATTTTCAGTTTTCTATGATTTATTATGACTCAAATTATAATAGATGTTGTGATAGCTTTGGATATCTTCTTTTCCTATTTTGGGATAGTAAGATTGGTAAATCACATTGTTCACCATCATCTCCTGGGCATAGTAAGGTGATAGAATCCCTTCCAATCATCACAATTCTCCTCCATTGAGAATTAGGTTAATGAAAAATTCAGATTTGATTTAAATTGCTTTATCTTCCAATTGGATAGGATAGGACTCCAATTCCAATTGTGTTCCTTGAGTCAAGTAAGGTAGAATCTTGATAGCTACAAGTGGTTTCTTGGCACCCTAGTTCCCACCTTTAAATTCATAAGTTTTAATCAACATTATTTACCATTACTCTCAATGATTCAGATTTCAATTTAGATCTTTTTCTAGTTCTAGTTCTAGTTATTTTTAAAATATGTATAAGTTTAGTCCCTGTGGATTTGACATCGATCTTACCAAGTTATTAGTACATCACAACCTTACACTTGGGGTTGTGAACAAAGACCTTTTGGAGTGACGGGCTTTTCAATTTTTCTCGAACGAAATGATTGCGTGACTGAGGCGGGATTGCGTCTCACAACACTTCGCATAATCGACCCTGTACTTGGCGGTATGACACTTCTTATGGAGGTAGATTGAACCCTTCATCTTTTGGATGTTACTATCATCCATCCTTCATCGTCATGTTGTGCTACTAGTGAAACAGAGATCATTCCGGACATCACATGACATCGCCTACTCCTGATTACAACTAATTTTACTTTCTCTGGTACTTTCTGTAGAGTGATCATGTATTATTGATGTAATCTACCGCAAATCCGTTGGGTGTGAAGTAGACAACCACGTTAGTTAGGAGAAATACCGTTACTATTATATAAGGACGGAATACCTGTTGTTCAAAACATAGTATCAGTTACTTTAATTAAATAAAATTGTACTTTGTTTTAGAGATGAAGGGATGTTCCCATTGAGAGTCGCCATTTTGGCGTTTGTATAATGTTAAACAGTGATAAAAGTCTTCTAAATAGTTTATAAATTAGTATTGAATAATGAAATTCCTCAGCAGAGTCGTCATTTTGTTTTGACAACAAATGAATGCATTTCAATAGGAGAATTATTATTCAATAATAACGAAGATATTAGAAGAACATTCATCATCTTAGATTTCATTTACTCTGAGTTTCAATACATCCTCGTGTTTCCCTTGATTCAGTAATAAAGTACAATGAAAGAAATGAAGAACGGTTTAATAGTAATTTCAATAGCATTTCAATTCACAAATGTAAGTGCAATGATGTTTTAAGCACCCTTTGTTGCCAAATTTCATGAGACAAAACAATTTAGAATGTGACTTGTTCATATGATGGAAAGTTCACCTTCAAGTGAAGTATGGTGGAAAGTTCACCTTCAAGATCATCATCATATGAAGATTTGAAGTACAAGACATAAAGATCAAGCTACTAAGATCAGTGAGTCTACTTCAAGTTCAAGCTTCTAATGCGAATCTACTTCAAGTAGAAGATTTGAAGTTATTGAAGATTTGAGTTCAATGTCCAATGATTCAGGTATAAGTGACCCTAGAAAGACCCTAGGTTTAGGTCCTTTCTTATGCATATTATCTAAGGGTTATTATACTTTGAATAGGCTAAAATTCGACTAGTTCTAGCCTATGTTCGACTAGTCCAGGCTCTGGTTCAACTACTCCAGGAATTTCTTCGACCAATCCAAGTTTCAAACTCAAATTTTAAGTTTTTCTGGTAGATCCTCGACCAGTCGTGGGGAGCTAGACTCGAACTCCAACAACATATTTTTGCATCCCATGATCAATTGAGTAGGCCACTCGACCAGTCGTAGGTCGGTTTTATCCGATTACGTTAGAAAATTTGAAATTTTGTTAAATCTAAGACCAGTCAAAGGAATCATTTTTCAGCCTATAAATTGAGGTATTTTCTCATTCTAAATCATTCAATTAAGCCACAAAAATCTTTTACTTAAAGAGAAAAGTCTTCGTCATTATCAAGATATAGTCCGGTAATTTTAAATTCTTTTAATAGCTTATTTGTTTTTGTAATTCTTTGATCTCTACATTGTTAATCTGATTTTTTTTAAGGGAATTTTCACTCTACCTTTGAGATCTAAGGAGTTCAAACAAGTAGCCCAAGGTTTGAGATAATTTAAAATCTATTTGGAACCTACAACTCTTGATTATTTTTGTTGGACATTAAACATCTACATCAAGCGAAGTGGTTCTACGAGCTACATCAAGCAGCATCTTCAAGAAGAAGTGAGTACTTTTTTATTTTCTTTTTATTTTTGTTTGAGATTAGCCAGAAAAATCTTTGTATTAGTTTTGACTAAGATCAACTAGAAAATCTCAGCGCGGGGTTTGATTGTGTAAGCCCAATTGAAAACACAACTGTATAGGTTTTTAGGTGAACCTGAGAAAACCTTGTTTCATAGTGAATGCCAATATCACGTGGGTTGTGATTATTGGGAGTGGAGTAGGTGTGGCTGTTTAAGAACAATTGGTGTACACACCGAACCACTATATCTCTTGGTGTTTGAGGTGGATAATAATGTATGTAATGGATGTGTGTTGAATGTTTGTAATCCTTTCTTTCATGTACATGTGGTCAGTGCTTATAATAAATAGTTTCCATTATTTGCCTCTTACTTTAGTTTATGATCGTGATCCTTACTGAGTTCAAGAAATCAGGTTATCTTACCATAAACATTTGTTTTTGGTGTAAGGTTGTCCTTTGAACAAAGTTTGAATCAATTTCTCAATACTATTATGATTGAGATCTGCATTTGATTTAGTTATTTATTATTCCTGTTCAGTAATTTTTTTTATTTTAGCATAGTCCTATTCACCCCCCCCCCCCCCCCTCTCTAGAATTGAGAGCTCACCCTTTTCAGCAAAGTATCTGTTGCATTAACAGAGAATAGTGCAAGCTTGAGATCTCAGGTTCTTCACTCATATGTGTGCAGTTTGTACACAGGAGGATAAGTCGCGAATCTGTCAAACTATTGCGTGGGTACTTCCGTTGTGCGGGTATACCTGTTACGCAAGTACTTTCGTTATGTGGGTACTTCCGTTGTGCGGATACTTCTGTTGTGTGGGTACTTCCATTGTGCGGGTACTTCTGTTGTGTGGGTACTTCCATTGTGCGGGTACTTCTGTTGTGCAGGTACTTCCGTTGCGCAGGTACTTCCGATGCATGGGCACACTTGTACTCCACTTTCCTCTTGCTCCGAGAGCTCTTTGAGCTTCTCTAATTTCTGTTCTCCTCAAATGAGGAGGGGAGGGGGTATTTATAGGCTTTTCATACGTGTGAAGGCTATTTTCGCGCAATAGAACTCTCAGACTATCATAACAAGTCTATTCGCACAACAGATTCACGCAAAAGGTCTGTTGGCGCAACAAATCCATGTAGAAGGTCTGTTCGCACAACATATGTGTGTAACAGCTCTACTGTGAAGTCTGTTCTGCGCCTAGCAGAGGACTGGGGCTTGTTTCTGCACAACTGCACTCTGGATGCCTATTTCTGCACAACTGCACTCTGGATGCCTGTTTCTACACCACAGGGACTGGGAAGTCTATTTTTGCAACAATAGGGACTGGGAAGTCTAAAAATGCTGCCACGGGGACTAAGATGTCTGAAAATGCTACCACAGGGATTGGGATGTCTAAAAGTACATTTTTTATGCACCAACACCTTGTATTTTCCTGAGTTCTGCCTCTCAAGGGACCTCATTTTCCGTCATCACTTCGAGTGCTTTCCCACGCCTTTTATTCTCCAACGTGTGATACAAGTCAGAATCGACAAGTGCGGTAGTTCCCGTAGTATGAGTGGGTACCTGGCTATGCTGTCTAGGTTGTCTGACTCCCTGCGAGTCATGAGGAGCTTGCGAAGGTCGAGACTGCTCAGTAATTGCGTCTGATTATGATCTACGGTTGGGGGTGGATTCTGCCTCTCTTGTATCTGCATTATACAGTTCATGTTGCCAATCAAGGCTTCGAGCTGGTTCTCTAAAGAGACAAGTTGACCTCTCCGATTACGAGACTTGTGAGTAGGCACTGCTGGAGCAGAATCAGCCTGGTGTTGTGATGATGGATCTTGAATATCTGCAGAGTGCTCGGCCGACGCAAGAGCAATTGTTGCGATAGCGGCCAAAGCCTTCTTTCTTCCTTTTGTCATTGTAAAGTGACTTAGGCACAATAAGTGAGATGGGAATGACTTCACTGTCGTTCCCAGAAACAGCACCAAACTGTTGATGCTAAGATCTAGTCGTCCTTCTCAGACCATCATATACCTACAAAACCAAATAATAATGGAGACCCTGGCTGTGACAGGGGACCCTCCAATGCCAAAGTTAGAACAGGCGCTCTAGGTCTAGTAGGACTACGGTTCTTTGTGCATACGTTTCTCTATAGGTATCATTCTTATTTATAGTCGTTTAGTGCTAATTATGTGCATGGCAATGAATCTGTTGTTCAGTTTCGTATCGTAGAGGGGATCATCCCCAGCACCCGAGGCGTTATCCTCGTGTAACATCCTGGATTTTTGCCAACTTGGAAATAGACATCCTTAGGAACTGGGTCGATCATAACACTTTATTAACTTTTCATAACTCAATTCCAAAGCCTAAAATCCCTTTTTAACCCATTTCCTTCAAAATCTCACCTTTCACCACCTTATTCTTCAAATTTTTCTAAGTACTTTTATATTAGACATGAATCCTAAAGTTTAAGTGATGAAGAATAATACTTAAACTAAAATTTACTATAAATCATGATTAAATAATTAAAATAGTTTTTTTACCATTAACGTTTCAGAATCTCATGAAATAAATAGGTTATTTGGATAGCTCAGCTTCTCCTACCCCAAAATCATATATTGCATTTCAAATAACTCATTCTGGTTTTCAAACTACACCCATTTCAAATATTAGATGGTGAAACCACCCCTAAAATGTCCAGCCAACGGGCCGAGTGGGCCACAGCGGGCTGGGAAGCCCGTTTTCTACAGTTTTTTTATCCGACTTCGAAAAGTCATATTTCCCTCAATATAACTCCGTTTTAGGTGATTCAAAAGCTAGATTGAAGCTCAATGAGTCTAGTTTTATATAAAAATAAATGAAAATATAATAAAATGTTTAATATAGTTAAATATAGGTCGTTATGATAACTCCCTGAAAAATTATTTATTTGGACAGCTGCTGTTTCTAGAATTTTTAGAATTTTTATACAAGACAAAATCTAATGAAATTTGGTAGAGATGAAGTAGACTTGATGATGAACTACTAAAAAAATAATTAAAATAATATACTAATTAAAAGTGCTAGAAAGGGATGTAGAACTGCCCTAGGACCTTATTTTGTCGTAATTAGGGCATGATTTAGTTAAGTACTAAACTAAATAATCTACAAACTTGCCTTGAATCACTTTCAATACAAACTGCAAGAACCCTCAAAACTTGTAGAATCATTAACGCTACATTACTCTGAAACTTAGGATCAATCTCTAAACCCAGTTGCTCGAGAGAGAGCATTGAAACTCCGTATCGGACATTAAAACTCTGTATCGGACCTGGACCGCGCGTCGAAAATCCAATTACCGTGAAACTATACAGTTATGACCACCTCACTGGGCTTGACAACCATCTCAGAAATCAAATCCAGATAGTGCCCAGAAATGCACAACTTGAGCCCGGAGCGAAGTGTGTGAGAAACGCGAATATCTTTAGAAAATGAACCCAAACTTAAGTGAATTGGACCGTTCACTTGTGGGTCAAATTTAAGATTTTAGACCGTCAAAATCTAACCCAAATACACCCTCGGATCAGGGAAAATTTCATACACATGTCAGTGTACTTGTGGCCCTGATCGAGTGGCGATGACCGTTGAACTGAAACTGGTCCGCCAAGGTCGTTCTATAAATCCGATAGGACCGAAAACCTGGCCTGACCTAGATCCAATGTCAGGGAACTTCCCCTAGACCGTATGCAGAAAAGGGGCCTCTGGATGTGCCCCGTTGGACCGAAACAGCCTCTCCTTGGCTATAACCTAGGTATACCATGGCCCTGGAGCCATTCCCATCAATTCTGTGCCTATATAAGAGCCTTTACCCACCCCTCTCTCATTCCATACAAATTTCTAACCCTAGGAGAGAGAAGAGAGAAGAAAGAAAAGGAAGGAGAGAGAAAGTGAGAGAGAGAGAGAGTGAAGGATCGTTCCTGGAATTCGATCCCACCATTCTACATGCTTAACCACCGCTTCCGTATTAAGATACCTGTGATTCCGATTTCATTTTCGGGTAAGAAATCCTAACCCTATTCTGTTTTAAGTATCCAGATAGATGAATCGGTGAAATAGTTAACCTATTTCGTGATTCAGGTTATCGTTGTGCCGTAGACAAAGATATAGTGTTCAAACTGAGCTCGGTATGGGTTTACCGATGAAAGGTGTGGACTATAAACATTTAGGTTATGGTTTTCAAGTCTTTCAATGTCAGTAATGGTTTATGACTAACTTACTTGCTATCATATGTGCCTAAATACGATGTTTTCAGCGTCTTACACATATATATATATGAACTATGTAGAATATAATGCATTCCATGTGTTTGTTGAAATGTCTGAATGACTATGGAATTATGATTTGTGCTTGTCATGCTCACTACTCGAGAATGCATGACCGTTGTGTGTGTGGCAACTCTTTTGTAAAAGGACTCGCCATAATATATGTTATAACTAACATACTACATGTACGTTGTAAGGTGTAACCTAGGTGTTCGATAAAATGTCTGAATGAATATGGGATTATGATTTGCGTTGCCATGCCTATTAAATTGAGGATACATGACCGTTGTATTTGTGGAAACACCCTTGTGAAAGGATTCACCATAATATATGATATAACTAACATATTACATGTGTGTTGAAATGTGTAGCCTAAGTGTTTGGTAAAATGTCTGAATGGGTAAGTGTTTAATAAATTGTACATTATAAAGGCATTGAGATAAGATTCTCAACTACCTTAGCTATGTATATAAATTCCTTCATGTACCTTAAATCCAACCACGTGATTTATGTATGAAATGCAGGTGTAAGATGTTACGTTTACTATATGCTTTACAAATTTCTCAAATGATTGCGATGCTTGAATTGTTTGCTCAATACTGTTATAGCTACCATATGTGAACGCTACTGCATTGAAGTGTGATTGGGACTATGACGTAGTCTAGGCAATCGGTAACAGGTTCTGACCGAATGGCTGACTTAGCATTGCCACACGGACACATTCGATGAATCCGAGTCATACGGTGACTATCGATAATGGTTAGGCCACACGGAGTGCGTATGCGCTCGATGTCAATTAGATTAGCGTGCGCTCATACCAGTCAAGCTTGCAAGTAACCCGATTGACCTAATGTATGTTTACCATGTATGGACACTACTACTTGAACCTAAGGTACCCCTTACCAATGTAAAGACCTGTTTCTACCATGGTACCACGATCCGCTAAGACTCATGAGCAAGGCATGCTGGTATGGGACACCGTGGTCGAGCTGTCGGCCTACGCTGGGGCGGCAAGCCTCCCCGTAATGATTAGTGAGCAACCCAAACTCGTGAGCCGAATACAGTAGTATGGGAAACTGTATTCGAGTTGTCGGCCTATGATCAGGTGACGAGCTCGTAGTGACCAAGAGTATACGTTGGGACTACGCTAAGGTGATGAGCCTTTCCTTAGTTACCTTGAGTATAAAATAGGCCTACCCCGGTGCAGCCTGGCTGTGGTGCCCAGTCGGGTTGGTGACAAGCCTTCGAAAATAGACTGCCAGTTGGTAGGGCATTGGTGGTAATGACCTCGAGTGTAAATTAAGCCTATGTTGTGGTGATGAGCCCCCCGTAGTAACCTATGGTATAAACTTACGAACTTGTCTATCTTATGTGATTAACTAAGACTGATGACCCTAGATGGACCATTATTTGGGTAAATGATATAAAGGGAGATACCTTAGCTTCCCAAACATGCTGTATGAATAAGTCTAATTAAGAACTTGGCTAATCATGTATATACACTACATTTGCATGTGCCTTTGGCGTTAGAGTTGAGCACAGAGGAAGGGGTGTATGCCGCGATCGTGAGATAATGTCGCAGAGGGAGTGCAGGCGAGGGCATACATCATTATTGCATATCATTCTTGCATTAACAAAAGTACTTAGGATATGATTGTTGTACTACTTTATCATCACTGCTTGACTGAATTGATAACATGTTAACCTTTGTGTTATAGTTCCACTGAATTACCTACTCATTCCCACCTGGGACGGTGTTTTAAAACACCACCCAGATTCTATTGTAGATGCAGGCAATGACGGAGTCTATGTAGCTAAAATGAACTTCATGGATTAGAAGGAAGAATTCTCCTACGTTCAGCTCTCAGGCGGGTCTATGTAGACCTCGTGCTGATTTGACGGGAGTACAGGGCTATGTGATGTAGTCAAACACTTTATATTTTTTGTATTTGGCACAATTTAGAAACAAGACATGTATATGTTCAGCCTGGTGACATACTCATACTCTAAAAATTGTGAAATACTTATGTACTCTTGTAACGCCCCGGATTTTTGCCAACCTGGGATTAGATGACCTTAGGCAATGGGTCGATCGTAATACCTCATTAACTTGTCAGAACTGAATCCCAAAGTCTAAAGCCGCCTTTGAACTCATTTCCTTCACAAACCTCACCCTTCATCACCTTGATCTTCCAATTTTTCTAATAACTTTCACCCTAGACACTATCTTAAACTAGCTAAGTAGTATAACTTGGATCACTTTATATACAAACTCCAAAGGCCTGAGTACCACCTCGACTTAATTCACTTAGGACTAAATCCTTTAGAAATGAGACAAAGTAACTAGGTGTGAAACCAGATTAGCTACGAAATCCGTTCGAATCGCTTTAAATACGTTCTGCAAGACCCAAAACTTGTAGAATCATTAGCGCTAGGTTACCCTAAAGTTTAGAACCAAACTCATTTCCCGTCTGCTCTCGGGAATGAAACGAAACTTCATATTAGGTCAGATCGCGCATCGGGAGTCCGATTAACCCGAAGCTAAGGAACTAGGACCGCCCCACCGGGCTTAACAATCATCTCAAAATCGGCTCCATCCGATGTCCCACGGTCATTCGTTTCGATTCGGAGCGAGGAGTGTGAAAAACACTATTCCCATCCTAATAAAAATATCGGAATAGTGATCGGCATCGTTCGGTTGCGCGTCAAGATAGCAACCCGACCGTCGAAGTCGACCAAATTACACCCTCGGATTAAGAAAAATTTCAGAACATTTACATGTACTTGGAATTTTCGATCGTGGCCCACTGACCGTCGAACTGAAAGTGGTCCGCCACGTGCGATCTGGGAATCCGATCGAGTCGAAAACGTAATCCCACATAGATCCATAGGTGGTGAGCTTAAGTCTGACGTTTGGCTCAAGGAGGGCTACCAGAACCTCTCTTTTGAGCTGGAAAAGTGACGAATATCCTATATTAGCAGTAACCCTTGAACCTGAGTCTATTTTCGGAATATTTTAGGCTATAAAAGGACCTTAAACCCTCTCCCATTCCAGCCATACGAATTTAGATTTGAGAGAGAGAAAAGAGAGAGAAAGTGAGGGAGATGTGGGAGGAATTCCTATTTCTTTGTTCTGCCGCTATTCGGGCTCCACCGCCTGATTCTCGTTGCTTTCCCGGTGATTCCGGCTCCGTTTGAAGGTGAGAAACCCTAACCCTAGGTCTGATTTGAAGTAGGAAGGATGTAGGTTGTGTAACGACTAACCGATTCCGCTCTTTAGGCTAGAAATCTCCCGTATACGGAAGTTCTTCTACCCTTGCTGATTCGTTTCGTTTCCAAAGGCAAAGGTGAGGACTTTAAGTGTATAAGTTGCGGTTTTCAACGCTTTCAATGTCAGATAATGGTAGATTCATGATCTGCATGCAATTGCACATGTACAAAGTGCTTTCCGTTTCCTGTTTTGATTAACGGTGTGAAATATGGAATTTCACATATTCTAGGTATACGTAGAAACACCGTATACGTATTTCTTTTGGAATAATGTTTGACATATTTTATTTAAGATATGATTATACAATACATGATTAAAATACTAGTTTGGCGAAAGGAATCGCCGCAATCTATGTTCCTTTGTAAACACTATGTATGTCGAAATTGGGTATACGAGGAAGTACCCTATACGTATAAAATTTGCTGATGTGATTGCCATGTTTAATTGCTGTATGAATATGATGTATATGTATAAAATACTAGTTTGGTAAAGGGACAATCCTAGTACACATTTCTCTAGCATACGTCATGTATGTTGAAATAGTGCATTCCAAGTGTTGGTGAAATCACTTGTGAGTGTAAGTGCTTAAGTGTTAGAACCTTAGGTAGGTGCTGAGATGGGATTCTCCGCTACCTTAGAGTCACATATGACACTCTCCATGTGGTTGTTCACTCTAACCACTCACCTATGAACTCTAAGTATTTGTATCCCTATTTGCATAAATGCTTTATAACATGCTTTTGAACATGCTTTGTAATTTGTTTATTACCATGTTTCATGATATGCTTTGTAACATGATTACTAGTGTCCTTGAATTACCATGTATCATGCCGTATTTCATATGTTATGGTTAGGACTTGACTGAGCTTGGGACTATGTTCATAGTCCAGGCATCCGGTATCAGACTTGAAGATGTGGTTGGGATTCGTTCCGCCACGCATGATGTGTTGGCGAACCCATGTCGTACTTGGTTGGCGATAGTCGTTGGCCACACGAGGTGCTTCTGCGCTTCATATCGCCCAACTTGTTGTGCGCTCGAACCAGTCGAACACGTCAAGTAAACCGTGTGTCTTATGTATGTTCACCATGTTTGGTCACTAATGCTTGAACCTAGGGTACCAAACTTACCAGTGAAAATCCCGTTAACCATGGTACCTCGATCCGCTAAGACTCATGAGCCGGGCATGGTGGTATGGGACACCGTGGTCGAGCTGTCGGCCTACGCTGGGGCTACGTGCCTCCCCGTAGTGACCAGTGAGCACCTTAACTCGTGAGCCGATTATGGTGGTATGGGACACTATATTCGCGCTGTCGGCCTACATTGTTAAGGTGATGGGGGAGTGGTGCAACCTTTTGTGCGTAACAGCCCTGGCAGCCCTTTGTAGTGACCGCGAGCATATTCTGAAGTTGCAGCGTGCCTTAGGGTTCGCCGCGATATATAGAGTATGAACTAGGCCTGTTTCTGTATAGTGATGAATCGTTTAAGGGGTGATGGGGGAGTGGTGCAACCTTTGTGCGTAATGACCACGGCGCCCCTCTGCAGTGACCTAGAAAACACACCATCGTCTGATATTAACTAGGACTGACGACCCTAGATTGGATCATGTTTGGAAATGATATAAGGGAGGTACCTTAGTTTCCCAATCCTGCTGTTTGAAATGGACTAATTAAAAACTCGGTAATCATGCTCATCATGCATCGCATGTGCCTGGAAGATGTGGAGCACTGTGGGATGTAAGCATGCGCGAACGTGAGATGGTGTCGCATGAGGGAGTATGTCGGTGAGGGCATCCATCATACCTGCATTCATACTTGCATTAATCAGAGTAACTAGGAGTGCTTTATCATTACTGCTTGACTGCATCGATAACATGTTAACTTATGCTTTATTGTTCCACTGAGTTAGCTACTCACTCCCACGTTACGGGACGGTGTTGTACACACCAACCAGATTTGTTGAATTTCAGATGATGGCGATGCTTATGGAGCAGAGCCGGACTACTTCTATGGTGATGAGGAGAAGTTCTCCTATCATGTAACTCTCTGACAGGTCTCTCGAAGACCGATCATCTGTATTGACGGGGTTATGGTACTTGGGATAGAAGACATTAAACTTACACATTTGTATATTTTAGAAGCGTACTTGTAATTATTTAACCGGTAATGTTATCACACACGGAGACTCACCATAGTTTATATATTTTATCTATCTATCATAGTCTTCCGCTTACAAATTTAACTGTCTCGGAGTATGATATCTTTGTTTTGGCTTAATCTCACTCATGTTCAATGCACGAATACAGTCAACATTCAATAATCATTCATTTTGTTGCATAAGTGATGTTCTGGAACTCGGGAGTTGAGTCTATGCTCGACCCCCGATTTTCAGGGCGTTACAAGATGGTATCAGAGCATGATTTTGATTAAACCGGACCTGAGTTATGGTCACACTATGCACTCTAACGCACTCTGACTTAGGAGGGAGCGACGGGATGTAGAAACAGTCATAGGTATCCCGATTTCGTCAATTGGCGAAGTTCATTGAAAACGAACGCCGAAATCGAGTATGTATTCAACCATGGTCGCACGGGTCGACCTTAAAACATTTCTAGGTTGTCTAGTGAAGGGTCTAGATCATAATCCACCTCATCCCAATCACTGAGAATCAGTAGAATATAGGATAGGCGTGATGAGGATAACTACTCCGAATCCTCGGAACTTCTCTGGACTCCTCACAGAGACTTCTCGAGTCTACGAGAAATGAAAGCTGAAAGTAGAAATAAATTCTAATAAATTCAAAATTGATTAATGAATGTCAAAAGAAAAATGAGTTCATAACCCTTTAAATAGGGATACCAAGTAATGAGAATGAAATCAGAAACAAACTACAACTAAAACCCCTAGGTTGTGATGTCTACTAGTCTTGTGAGCTTTCACCAAAAATAGTAAGTGTCCTATTTGACTTCACCAAACCATTCTCCTAATTATTCTAAGCTCTTTACGCGATGAGCGCAACTCCTAAAGCCCAACAGATGAAGAGTAATCAAACAAAAATTACTATTTTGGTAAAACAAAATTAAAACGGGAAAATGAACGCCAATTGGAGGGTTTTCTCGCAATTCCGGGCTGCGCAACCCGGCATAGTTAGGTTGGTTGGCTTCATTAGCTCGTTCTACCCCAAATTCATATATTTTACATCAGATAACTCATTCCGGATTGCAAGTTACGTCCAATTATCCCGAAACTACCCGAAATAGAGCGAATCGGAGTCGGGGGCCTCCCCACTTAAATTCGATGGGACCCAGGGTCGAACCAGGGTGCATTTGGCACCTTGGGACCATGAAGAACAGGGCCCCACCGCGGCGGCGCGGTTCCGGCCAGTCCAAGTCCGCGGCGCCACCGCAAGATCGGCTGGCGGACCGCGGTCCGGTGGCTTTTCCGGTGGGTTTTCAAACATGGGGTTGGTCGGCCCAGCCCCCTCTACCCCATGGCACGTGCCAAATTGCTATTTGGTTAGGATTTAAGGGGCTGGAGCACCCCACTTTCCCATTTCGTCCCTTCCAAACGCCCAAACCTCCATTCCTGATTTTTCTCTCTCAAACCTCCCCTCCAATTGCCCATTTTTTTGTTTCATATCCAACCATACATCCTCCTCTAACGATTACAACATAACCTACCCCCTACCCTCTCCATTCTCTTTCATTTGAGCACTTACACACCTCATTTGGAGCTTAAATTCGGGTAAGCTCTCAACTCATCCCATCAACTCATTTTCCTCCTTCAATCCCTACCTTTTTGGCCTTTACAATCCCTGTTGAGGCTCAAGTCCATGGAGAACCAAAAACTCCAGCCCCCCATTTCCCTTATCCGCATTTTCCATGGCTCTATCCGAGCTCATCCATATGTTGTCTTGTAGTTTGCATGGGCTACTATCTTAGGGTGGTTATGTTTTCCTGTTGATAGGTGTAGTAGTTGGTAGGATGTTTTAGATGTTTGAGGACGTTTAGGTCTGTTCGGCCAAATTGCATTAAGTGCGATTGGGTGGATGGAATTGTAAAAGTAATAATAAATATATGTGTAAGGTATGGTCCCTAGATTGAGTGTATCCCATGGTTTCCGATACTAGGTTTGGACTGTATGCAATTAAACGTAACTCTGAGTTGTCCTTCCAAATTTCACTTAGAAATTCATTATCCTGGGATTTGGAAATCCCATCTCACGTTTTTCCAACACCAGGCTCATTTTTCCAAGGCCTATAAAATTTAATCCCCTCCCACCCTCCTACCAACCATGTCACACCCAATCCCGAAGTGGGATTAGTAATACAGTCCCATTTTAATACAACTTAAGACCATTGGTCAAATAGTGTTGAAGCGATAAAGTCCCTTGATATACATTAACCCACCACACTCTGACAGCTTAAGCTTTTAGAGTAAATGGTTGTTTGATAGATAGGCCCATAGAGTTTGGACCTAGAGCGATACTCCTAGTCTTGACAGACCTGACCATATAGGAAATCCAACAAATTAATAATACAAACTCCAGGATCTTCTTAGCTGGTGTGAGCATGTGTGAAAAGCTCGAGCGTCAAGTACAGACAACTCAATTCCACTTAGACAACGTTTGACCCTACACGATGAATAATTTCTTGTATTAGAAATGATTTGAAATCATCTAGTGTGTAAGTATAGACTAATAAGTTACCACTATTCATAAATTGAGACTAGGCTACTGGTTCTACTACGGAACGTAAAAGACTGATTATGCTAAGATAATTGCAAGATAGTTGAAAGATGGACTTAATTAATGGGCTGGATTAGGTTGGAGTGAGACCTCACTCCTTCGTCGGACCCCTTAATACTCATAGGCTCCTTTAATAACTCATGGGAAGGTTGTATGACATAGAAACTATTCACGCTCATAGAAAACTTATATATCCTTTGGATTTAATGTTAGATCAAATCAATACACCCTCAGAATTGCCTTCTCAAGGACTTAGTACAATCGGGGACAAGAGAAACTACACATTAGCGAGGTATTCGCGGTTTGAATCGAATTCTCAATCCTCGGTAGTGACCAATGAACCCTATACTCGATCAAGCTGAAGGTCGGGATCGCCTAGGATTAAGGACCGATACGATGATTTTCTCGTCTTCGCGAGGTAGAAGGTCTATGTATCCTACTCGGACCCACTACGCAACTTTCTTCCGTGTTGGCTTGACCACTTACAACCAAAAGTTTATAACTTTGTCTTTGAGAAGTGTGAGAATATATAGCCAATAGAAATATTTCCTTTTAGGCCTAAGGAATTTCCCAAGTGAGCAATAGACAGTTAAGAATCAGGTCCTAAATCACATGCCATGTCGGCATACATATTGTGCTTATGAACGCAAAAAGATAGCCTGCCTATTAAGCTAGACATGATTAAATAGGATAAGTCTGGACCGTGACAAAATTTCTTGGTAGAATTAGGCATCTCGCTACAAACTCACACCTGACTCCGAATCAACCACAATACCCTTCATCTTTAGCTCCTTTCTATGACCATAGGTATCAATGCCATAATACACAACATTGATGAAAAGAAGACCAATGTAGTGGGAGATCGCATCCCATTTCATGTCAAGGATAGATCCTAAACTACACCTTGTTCGATATACCTGAGCAGGACATAAATCTTGAGCCTTGAGGGCGAAAATAAATTTTAAGGGGGGTAGAACATGATGAACCCGCTCTAGTTAGGTCACCTAATACACCTCTTTGACCTGGGTGGCGCAGCGGAAACGTGGTGGACCCTACCCCACTGGCCCAGGATCGAAACGGTGCTCGTTAACATACGCACATTATAGAAGCCCTAGCAAGTTCTACTATGAAAATGTTTTAGGATGATCTAGTAAGATTTGATTCACCCTTTCCTTGGACATAGATAATATCGAGGACTCTCTTAGACTAAGACCTAAAGGGCAACCTTAGAATAAACAATTTGAGCCTTTCAATGATGGACATTCCCTACTCTTAGAGAGTGATCGGACTACGGAGTTACTGACATCTACAACTGCGAAGTTTTCGCGGCTTGACCCAATTCCCAATCCTGGGTGACTACCGATGGACTCTCTGCTGACGAGCGGACGACCAGGATCCACCAGGATTCGGAAGGGATACGATGAGCTTCCTACCCTGGCCCGGTGGATGATCGATGTATCGGGATCGAGCCCACTATTACCGTCTCTCCGTGTTGGTCAAACAATGAAAACAACTATCTTACTCTAAATTGTGGGAATTGTCGTCGAGACTCCAAATAGGTAAAGAAATAAATGGTAGCAAACCATCAGGGTATGAGAAATGGATGAAGAATTAAGTTTTAAGGGGGGTAGACTAAAAGGAACCAGACTAGTATATACCCTACCACGCGTAGGAACTCGAAATCAATAAGTCTTAGGCAAATGAAATAATAGAAATCTTTCCTTATTACCCTTAGGCAATTTCGGGGACAAAATTTTGTTTTAAGGCGGGTAGATTGTAACGCCCCGGATTTTTGCCAACCTGGGATTAGATGACCTTAGGCAATGGGTCGATCGTAATACCTCATTAACTTGTCAGAACTGAATCCCAAAGTCTAAAGCCGCCTTTGAACTCATTTCCTTCACAAACCTCACCCTTCATCACCTTGATCTTCCAATTTTTCTAATAACTTTCACCCTAGACACTATCTTAAACTAGCTAAGTAGTATAACTTGGATCACTTTATATACAAACTCCAAAGGCCTGAGTACCACCTCGACGTAATTCACTTAGGACTAAATCCTTTAGAAATGAGACAAAGTAACTAGGTGTGAAACCGATTAGCTACGAAATCCGTTCGAATCGCTTTAAATACGTTCGCAAGACCCAAAACTTGTAGAATCATTGGCGCTAGGTTACCCTAAAGTTTAGAACCAAACTCATTTCCGTCTGCTCTCTGAATGAAACGAAACTTCGTATTAGATGTCTAGATCGCGCATCGGGAGTCCGATTAACCCGAAGCTAAGGAACTAGGACCGCCCCACTGGGCTTAACAATCATCTCAAAAATCAGCTCCATCCGATGTCCCACGGTCATTCGTTTCGATTCGGAGCGAGGGAGTGTGAAAAACACTATTCCCATCCTAATAAAAATATCAGGAATAGTGATCTGGCATCGTTCGGTTGCGCGTACACAAGATAAGCAACCCGACCGTCGAGTCGACCAAATTACACCCTCGGATTAAGAAAAATTTCAGAACATTTACATTTACTTGGAATTTCTCGATCGTGGCCCACTGACCGTCGAACTGAAAGTGGTCCGCCACGTGCGATCTGGGAATCCGATCGAGTCGAAAACGTAATCCCACATAGATCCATAGGTGGTGAGCTTAAGTCTGACGTTTGGCTCAAGGAGGGCTACCGAACCTCTCTTTTGAAATTTGGAAAAGTGACGAATATCCTATATTAGCAAGTAACCCTTGAACCCGAGTCTATTTTCGGAATATTTTAGGCTATAAAAGGACCTTAAACCCTCTCCCATTCCAGCCATACGAATTTAGATTTGAGAGAGAGAAAAGAGAGAGAAAGTGAGGGAGATGTGGGAGGAATTCCCTCTGCTGTTCCCTGCCGCTATTCGGCTCCACCGCCTGATTCTCGTTGCTTTCCGGTGATTCCGGCTCCGTTTGAAGGTGAGAAACCCTAACCCTAGGTCCGATTTGAAGTAGGAAGGATGTAGGTTGTGTAACGACTAACCGATTTCGCTCTTTAGGCTAGAAATCTCCGTATACTGAAGTTCTTCTACCCTTGCCGATTCGTTTCGTTTCCAAAGGCAAAGGTGAGGACTTTAAGTGTATAAGTTACGGTTTTCAACGCTTTCAATGTCGATAATGGTAGATTCATGATCGCATGCATTGCACATGTACAAAGTGCTTTCCGTTTCTGTTTTGATTAACGGTGTGAAATATGGAATTTCACATATTCTAGGTATACGTAGAAACACCGTATACGTATTTTTTGGAATAATGTTTGACATATTTTATTTAAGATATGATTATACAATACATGATTAAAATACTAGTTTGGCGAAAGGAATCGCCGCAATCTATGTTCCTTTGTAAACACTATGTATGTCGAAATTGGGTATACGAGGAAGTACCCTATACGTATAAAATTTGCTGATGTGATTGCCATGTTTAATTGCTTTGTATGAATATGATGTATATGTATAAAATACTAGTTTGGTAAAGGGACAATCCTAGTACACATTTCTCTAGCATACGTCATGTATGTTGAAATAGTGCATTCCAAGTGTTGGTGAAATCACTTGTGAGTGTAAGTGCTTAAGTGTTAGAACCTTAGGTAGGTGCTGAGATGGGATTCTCCGCTACCTTAGAGTCACATATGACACTCTCCATGTGGTTGTTCACTCTAACCACTCACCTATGAACTCTAAGTATTTGTATCCCTATTTGCATAAATGCTTTATAACATGCTTTTGAACATGCTTTGTAATTTGTTTATTACCATGTTTCATGATATGCTTTGTAACATGATTACTAGTGTCCTTGAATTACCATGTATCATGCCGTATTTCATATGTTATGGTTAGGACTTGACTGAGCTTGGGACTATGTTCATAGTCCAGGCATCCGGTATCAGACTTGAAGATGTGGTTGGGATTCGTTCCGCCACGCATGATGTGTTGGCGAACCCGTGTCGTACTTGGTTGGCGATAGTGGTTGGCCACACGAGGTGCTTCTGCGCTTCATATCGCCCAACTTGTTGTGCGCTCGAGCCAGTCGAACACGTCAAGTAAACCGTGTGTCTTATGTATGTTCACCATGTTTGGTCACTAATGCTTGAACCTAGGGTACCAAACTTACCAGTGAAAATCCCGTTAACCATGGTACCTCGATCCGCTAAGACTCATGAGCCGGGCATGGTGGTATGGGACACCGTGGTCGAGCTGTCGGCCTACGCGGGGCTACGTGCCTCCCCGTAGTGGCCGGTGAGCACCTTAACTCGTGAGCCGATTATGGTGGTATGGGACACTATATTCGCGCTGTCGTCGGCCCTACATTGTTAAGGTGATGGGGAGTGGTGCAACCTTTTGTGCGTAACGACCGGCACCCTTTGTAGTGACCGCGAGCATATTCGAAGTCGGCGTGCCTTAGGGTTCGCCGCGATATATAGAGTATGAACTAGGCCTGTTTCGTATAGTGATGAATCGTTTAAGGGGTGATGGGGAGTGGTGCAACCTTTATGCGTAATGACCCGGCACCTCTGCAGTGACCTAGAAAACACACCATCGTCGATATTAACTAGACCGACGACCCTAGATTGGATCATGTTTGGAAATGATATAAGGGAGGTACCTTAGTTTCCCAATCCCTTGTTTGAAATGGACTAATTAAAAAACTCGGTAATCATGCTCATCATGCATCGCATGTGCTGGAAGATGTGGAGCACTTTGTGGGATGTAAGCATGCGCGAACGTGAGATGGTGTCGCATGAGGGAGTATGTCGGTGAGGGCATCCATCATACCGCATTCATACTTGCATTAATCGAGTAACTAGGAGTGCTTGATTTATTGCTTTATCATTCTTGCTGACTGCATCGATAACATGTTAACTTATGCTTTATTGTTCCACTGAGTTAGCTACTCACTCCCACGTTACGGGACGGTGTTGTACACACCAACCAGATTTGTTGAATTTCAGATGATGGCGATGCTTATGGAGCAGAGCCGGACTACTTCTATGGTGATGAGAGAAGTTCTCCTATCATGTAACTCTCGATGGTCTCTCGAAGACCGATCATCGTATTGATGGGGTTATGGTACTTGGGATAGAAGACATTAAACTTACACATTTGGTATATTTTAGAACTGTACTTGTAATTATTTAACCTGGTAATGTTATCACACTCTGGAGACTCACCATAGTTTATATATTTTATCTATCTATCATAGTCTTCCGCTTGCAAATTTAACTGTCTCTGGAGTATGATATGCTGTTTTGGCTTAATCTCACTCATGTTCAATGCACGAATACAGTCAACATTCAATAATCATTCATTTTGTTGCATAAGTGATGTTCTGGAACTCGGGAGTTGAGTCTATGCTTGACCCCCGATTTTCAGGGCGTTACAACTTTTTATATCTATCACAGTCTTCCGCTTGTCTAATTACGTTAACTCTGGAGTATGATATGTCATTTAGCTTAATCCCACTCATGTATCAATACACTCATCATAATTATCATTATCTATGTTGAATAAGTGATGCGTTGGAACTTGAGAGCTGAGCTTTGCTCGACCCCTGATTTTCATGGCGTTACACCTCGGCTTGAATCTTGGCGGAGATCTTAAGGACTGATCCTCCCTATATCAAAAGGAGATTGAAATTACTATGTTGTAAACCCTAAGTTTAATCAAATTTTAGTGTGCCAAACCAATTCGAGTTTGTATCATGCTTATGTATCACGCTTGTTCTTTGATTTGCTTTAAATCTTCGACGATCGTGCTAAATCCATCTTGTCGATATCTACGACAAACTTGTCAAGATCTTCAAGCTGAAGAAAGTGTATGAGTTTTAAGTGTTGGTTGAAGACTCAACTTTTAAAAATCCAATCGCAATATTGTGGTTCAAGTTCTGTAACAGGAAACGTCCAAGAACTAAAGTCCTAATTGAAGACTAAGTTCGATACGTTGAGTTCAAGCTTCGAATATCGCAAGAATTAAAGTTACCGATGTGATCAATAGTTTGATGGTTTACACGTTCTATCTCACAAGTAAGGTATGAATGACCTAGATTAACCTTAGGGCATGTTACGTTCATGTAATACTTAGTATCGGCCATTTTATAGGTTGATAGGTTGTTTTTTCGACTAGCCCTACATTGGCTCGACCAATCCTAGAATTTTCTCAACCAGTCCAGGATTTGTTACAATTTTTCAGAATTTTTCTATTGGTCCTCGACTAGTCAAGTGAACAGTGCTCGACCGGTCGTGCACGAGTCGACTCAAATTATAGCAAGCATTCTGACCCCACTCGACCAGTTGTGTGTAGTCCACGACCAGTCGAGCAAGCCACTCGACTAGTCGTGGGACCCATAAGGCCAGTCAAGCACTTGTCAAATCTTATCGTGCTAGAATTTTCAAAAATCTGTTAGACCTAAGGCCAGTCGAAGCGAACCTAAGGCCAGTCGAGTGAACAAATTTTTCACCTATATATAGCACTCGAATTTCAGAGTTTTCTATTCAATTCTAATTATTTTTAAGCAATCACTTTGAGATAATTATGTGTTCATTTTAAGCTATTTTGTGCATATTTTAGATTCTTTATAAGTAGCTCTTCTTATTTGATTTTAGTCTATTCCAATCTGATTTGGAAAAGGGACATTTGATTTACCCTTTCTTGAGATCAAAATCAAATCAAGCTAGCCCTTGTTGATTTAAATTAAAAATCATCTAGACCTAGAACACTATACACTTGTGGGACTGAGCGTTGAACATCTACGTCATCATCAAGTTGGTTCTACCAGGCTACTTCAGAATCTTCATACAGATAAGTATTTCCTTTTCTGTAATTCCATTTTATTTGGTTTATGAGATAAGCTAGAAATTCTCATTTAGTTTTTTCTGAGATCAGCCAGAAAATCTCAGAGTGTGGGGTGATTGTGTGAACCCACTTAAAATACAATTGTGAAGGTTTTAGGTGAACCTTAAAAAACCTATTTGATTAGCGAACGCTAATATCCCGAGGGAGTGGATATTAGGAGTGGAGTAGCTATGTGGCTATTTTTAGACAGTTGGTGTACACACACGAACCACTATAATTCCCTGGTGTTTGGTGGATGTTTGATTTATTTCTTTATCATTTTATGGTTTAAGATCATAGGATGTGTTTGTGGATGTGAATGTTGTAACCTTTATTTTTCAAGCATTGTGTGGTGAATGTTGTAATAGATTAGTTCTTATTTCTTTCACCTCCATTTGAGTTTGAGTTTTTGATACTTACCCACGTTCTAGTAAGGTTGTCCTGTCATAAACCATAGGTTTTTGGTGTCAGGTTATCCTTAGAACCAAGTTTGTTTCAACCTCTCAATACTTGATTTTAGAGGTTGCTTTCTAATGGGTAATCAATTGCTTATTAAGTCTTTATTTCAACACTTTATTTTTAAATTTGGCATTATCCTATTCACCCCCCCCCCCCCCTCTATGACATTTTGCTCAGCCTTTTCAAGCCGTATCAAAGCGTAATAGCTCGTTTTATTTTTGTTATTTGGATTAAATTCCTAAGCTAATCGATCTGAGCTTTTTAAGATGTCAAATTTTAATAGCCTCTCAATTACTTGGCCTCCACCATTTAATGGCTCCAATTATGGCTATTGGAAAGCCATAATGAGGGTCTTTTTAAAGTCGATGGATGAGAGTGTGTGGCAAGTCACAATGACCAATTGGACCCCTCCAACCACTGAAGTGACTGGTACTGATGGATTTAAAACTATAAAAGTTTCACCTTATTTTTCTTGGAGGACTCTTCAGAAAAGTGAAAGTAGTGTCAATGCAAAGGCTTTAAATGCTATTACTTGCGAACTATCATCAGATGAATTCAAGAGAATTATATCCTGTGATACTGTAAAGCAAGCCTGAGATATTTTGGAAATGACACAAGAGGGTATAACAATTGTCAAGAAATCTAAAGTTCAAATCCTCACAACCAAATTTGAGGAAATACGTATGGAAGAAAGTGAAACTTTCATGGACTTCTATATAAGATTGAATGACATTATCAACTCTATGTGAGGTCTTAGTGATAGGATCTGAGAAAGTAAAGTCTGTTCAAAGATACTGCGCTCATTGCCTGATCTGTTCAATTCAAAAGTGACCGTGATCCAGGAACTTCGTGATACGGATAATATGAGGGTAGAAGAGTTAGTTGGGTCTCTTCAAACCTATGAGTTAAATTTTAAGGCCTCCAAAGGTAAGTCAATCGCCTTCAAGTCTTCTAAAATTATTTCTCATGAAAATAGTAATAATTCTGATTTAGAAACTTCTAAAGATGATATGGCTCTTTTAGCCAAAAAGTTTTACAAGATTTTCAAGAGTAAAAAGAAGGTTGATTTGCAAAAACCTATTAAAAAAAAGATCTAGATCTAAAAATTGAAAATCTCTAAAAGACAGCCAATGCTACAACTGCCATGAATATGGGCATCTAGCAAACAAATGTCCTAAGAAGGACAAGTCTAAAAAGAAAGGTATGTTGGCTACATGGGATGAATCCTCCTACTCTGAAGTTTCTTCTGAGTCAAAAGATTCTGAAATCGAGTCGGCTAATAATGTTAAAGCCTTAATGACTCTAGCCAAGTTCCCTTTCTCAGATAATGATGATTCAACCAGTGAAGAAAACTGGGTAGTGACCATGAAAATGAAGAAGACCTTCAAGATGCTTATGATGCCCTATACAGGGAAAGTTACAAAATAGCTGTAAAGTTAAAACTTCAGAAAGAAAAGTTTTCAAAACTAAAAGAGAATTTTGATAATCTAGTCTTAGAAAAATCACACTCTTCAGATTGCTTTGATTAAATTAAGTGCGACTTAGATTTTAAAACGTCCCAAGTTGAAAGCTTAAAATCTGAAAATGAAAAGCTAAAACTAGAAGTCTCTTCGCTTTTGAGTTTGAAGGACACATGGATGTATGCTTAAGGTGATCCTAAATTAGAAAAACTTTTATCCAGATCCAGAAAATGTGGTGATCGATCTGGATTGGGTTATGATAAAAGTATTCCTCACAAATATAAGAATACTCCACCTAAATTTGTTAAAGGGGAGTCTTCGAACTCAAAAGGGAAAAGTCTGAATCAAAATAATTTTAAAAATACTAAAACTTTTTAGACTTTAAAACCTAAAAGCAACCATATCCACTATTAAAATCAAAATAGTTATCCTTTAGCTGAGAAAATTGTAGACTTTCTTAAAGAGCTCTTAAAATCTAACTCAGTGGGTAGGACTTAAAACAACTATAAACATAAGAAGACCAACCATGCTCCTAAACCCAAAACTATAATGAAATGGGTTCCTAAGGTTGCTTGTTTGGTTGCTCACACCGCTTTCAAGGCTTCGAGCTATTCAAAGTGATACCTAGATAGTGGTTGCTCCAGACATATGACAGGTGACAAATGTTTGTTCACCAGTCTTAAAGACATGACTGATGGTTTAGTCACATTCGGTAATGGTAACAACTGCAGAATTGTTGGCCAAGGTACGGTTTAACTCTTTAACCTCCCTCTATTTGAGAATGTTTTATATGTAGAACGTTTAAAACATAATCTATTAAGTATCTCTCAAATATGCGATAATAATCAGTATAAAATTTACCACGTAAGGGTGTGAAATTTTAAATAAGAATGGTTTTGTAATATTAACTGGTCGTGGAACTTTTGAGAACTATTACATAGTCAGTATTCAAGCTCATCTAAGCTATCGTGCTACATGGTCCAAATCGATGAGACTAAATTATGGCATAAGCACCTAGGACACTACCAAAACTTGTATAGATTGAGCAAAAGTGAATTGGTAAGAGGTCTACCCAAAATAAAGAAAGTAGATAAAATATATGGCGAATGCTAGATTGGTAAACAAACCAGGAGTGAACACAAAAAGGTGAACTCCAATGCTACATCTAAACCACTCGAACTTCTCCACATGGATCTCATTGGACCAACTAAAATGGAGAGTCGAGGCAGTAAGAAGTATATTTTGGTCATTATAGATAACTTTACCAGGTATACTTGTGTAGTCTTCTTAAGAGAGAAATCAGAAATTCTCGACGAAGTAAAAAGGGTACTTAAACATATCCAAACTGCAAAAGAATCACAAGTCATTAAGATCCGTAGTGATCATGGTTCTAAATTTGAAAATAACAATTTTGAAAATTTTCACAGTGACAAGGGAATATCACATGAATATTCTGTGCCCAAAACACCACAACAAAATGGGTAGTGGAAAGGAAAAATAGAGTACTTTAAGAAATGGCAAATGTAATGCTAAATAGTATGAAGCTTCGTAAAAATCGTTGAGTTAAAGCCATAAATACTGCTTATTATATAATTAACCGCATTTATACTAGAAAATTAAATAGTAAAATGGCTTATGAAATGTGGTTTGATAAGAAGCATACTGTCAAATACTTTCAAGTTTTCAGCAGCAAGTGCTACATCTTGCGTGACTGAGAAAATCTGGGTAAATTTGATACAAAAAGTGATGAAGGGATATTTTTAGGGTATGCTCTGAATAGTCGAGCGTATCGGGTTCTTAACAAGAGGACTGGTGTAATTCAAGAGTCCATTAATGTGGTTATAGATGATCACTTGAATACACCTGTCTCAAGTTCAAAAGATAATGGAATCCTTTTATTTGATAAACCAGACTCTTCATCTAGTCAAAATAACACTGAACTGCGGACAGTTAAGGACCATTCATCTGATCAAATCCTTGAAAACCCTCTCACTGGTATGCGTACTCATAAACAATTAGAAGATATGTGCAACTATGCATGCTTTACATCTCAGATAGAACCGGCTAACGTAAAAGAAGCCCTTACTGACAAAAACTGGATTGTAACAATGCAAGAAGAGCTCAATCAGTTTATTAGAAATGATGTTTGGTACTTAGTTCCAAGACTAAAAGATAAACACATTATCAGAACAAAATAGATTTTTAAAAATAAGTCTAATGAACTTGGTAATATTATTAGAAACAAGGCTAGGCTAGTTGTACAAGAGTACACTCAAATTGAAGGCATTGATTATGATGAGACCTTTGCCCCAGTAGCTTGTCTTGAATCAATCAACCTATTTATATCTATTGCGTGCTTTAAAAAAGTCAAAATATATCAAATGGATGTAAAGAGTGTGTTCTTAAACGACGATTTGCATGAAGAAGTGTATGTTGAACAACCAAAGGGTTTTGAAGACCCTAAGCATGCTAATCATATCTATCGCCTGAAAAAGGCACTCTATGGTTTGAAACAGGCTCCCAGGGCATGGTACGAGAAATTGACTAAATTCTTGTTAAGTCATTACTTTGTTATAGGGAGTGTTGATAGGGAGTGTAGATAAAACATTATTTGTTAAGAAACATAATGATCATATACTAATAGTACAAATCTATGTTGATGATATTATCTATGGATCTACCTGTGCTAACATGACTGTTGAGTTTGTAGATCTTATGAAATCTAAATTTGAAATGAGCATGGTTGGAGAACTAAACTATTTCCTAGGGTTGCAAGTCAAATAACTCCCTGATGGATTCTTTATCTTTCAAACCAAATATGTTCTAAACTTAGTTAAAAAGTTCGGATTTGAGAGTGGGAAAATTTTTGATACTCCAATGAGTACTACTCTAAAACTCTCTAAGGATTCAACAGGTGAGAGTGTGTATCCAAAGTTGTATCGCAGTATGATAGGTAATTTACTTTATTTAACTACGAGCCGACATAATATTGCTTTTAGTGTAGGAATTTATTTAACTATGAGCCGACCTGATTGTTGTTAAGCGCATTTTTAGATATGTCGCTAGTTCAGCTAATCTTGGTCTCAGTTATCCACATGATAATAGTGTGCAATTAGCTGGTTACAAGAATGATGATTGGGCTGGTAACATTGATAATCATAAATCGACTAGCGGTGGTTGTTTCTATGTCGGGAACTGTTTGGTTTCTTAGCTAAGTAAGAAACAAAGTTCTGTATTGCTCTCCACAACTGAGGCTGAATATATTACTGCTGGTAATGCATGCACTCAGCTTGTGTGAATGAAGAGAATCTTAGCGATTACGGAATTGCACAAGAATCTATGGTTTTATATTGTGACAATTAAAGTGCAATTAATATTTCTAAAAATCCAATTCAACGTTCACAAATCAAGCATATTGAAATTAGATATCATTTTATTCGTGAATTGGTGGAAGACAATATAATTTCATTGGAATATATTCAGACCGAGAATCAACTTGTAAACATATTCACAAAACCACTCGACAAAAACAGGTTTGTAAAATTGAAATTTGATCTTGGTATGTGCAAAATGAACTGATAATTTGCGGCTATTTGTATCATAATGTATATATTTATTATTTTAAATTTTTTAAAATTTAAATAAATGTAAAATTATAAATTTTCAATGATGCACGACCAGTCGAGTACACACTCGACCAGTCGTGGCTCGACCTGTCGAGTATGTACACGACCAATCATGAAACTCGGGTTTTGCCTTTTATTTGAGAAAAACGCTTTTTTCTTCACTCTGTTCTTCTTCTCCAACATGCCCTACCACAACCGGTCGAACCCATCTTCGATTCCTCTTCAATTAGTGCTTCATTTTCAAATTCATTGTAGATTTGAGTTCATTGATTTTCCTTTAACTTGATTTTACAGCTTGTTTCAAGTTTTATGGTGGTTTGAAAGAGTTTCTACCCAAAAATCTGATTTCTTTGGAATCTTTTCTCTCCTTTTTGTTATCCTTATTTTCCTTGAGTTGTTATTGCTATAGAAGGGCAAAATAGGAAGAGAACCGTTCGTGGTCCCTCTTCATCTCATTCCACACCCATTTCAGTGCGTCATCTTCAGTCACCAAAAGAAGACCCCGAGTATGTGCGGGATATCCGAAATAGGAATGTCATTGTTGAACATGTTGTTAATGTTGATCATATTGAACGCTTCAACATCATCCCCCTCCTTCAAGCTGTAGGATGGGAGAACATATTATCTTAGGGCGGTTCGGCATACCGGTCCATTGCGCAGGCTATGTATGCTTGTATTACTAACTTTTCTCAAGAGAATTTGACATTTACTGTGTCAACTAGAGAAGGTCTGATTGAAGTAGATCGTCATTTGATTTCTTCTATCATGAATATACCTATTGTTGACAACGAAATTCTTATATCTACTTTAACCTCTAAACCTTCTGAGAATGCAAAACATTTTATTACAAGAGTTCTTTGCAACATGGATGTGGAGTAGAACAGCGGTATTGCGCTCAGTTCCAAATTTATGTTACCTAGATACAGGGTCCATTTCATTTTCATTTCAAATGTGTATCCTCGTTCAGGTAACAAGACTGAATTGACTTCTTTCATGGCCATATTATGCATTTTATTGTGTCTGGTATCTATATATGTCTTCCTTCTTTTATCTGTCATCTTATTATTCAGTTTCATCTCCATCCCGGTCATAGCAATATTCCTTTTACTTATCTTATGACTGCCCTAGCTACCCATGCTTTGGTAGCTATGCCTGTTGGAGAAGGTTCCATTAATCTCTGTCCCTTCAATAAGATGAACTTGGACCTAGTACCTGGTCAAGTTGTTGGGGATGTTGGAGGAGGTGAAGAAGCTGAAGAAGGTGATGCTTTGCCACAAGAAGATGTAAACATGAATGATTTGTTTAATGAGCTAGATTCAGATTCTGAAACTGATTCTGATTATCAGCCTTCTGATTTTGATGAGAGACTGCGTTGTCTTGAGGAACAGGTGGCTCAGATTCATGTAACCCAACAATCGCATTTCAAATATATGCATAAATATATGAGGTGCATCAATAGGGGTTTATATAAGAATGATCCATCTATTCCTACTCCTTCATCAGGATCTGACTAGTTGTTCTATTTACTTTGGTTTTGTATTAATTTCTTTTAACTCTTTTTACCATCTGTGAGTTTGGATGATAACTACTTGAACTACTTAACTCTCGTGACATGATACTTGATAGTTATCTAATATTAATTTTTTTATTATATTGTTTTTTATCTTATTTACTCTCTTACTATCTACATTTATCATTTATCATCTATTTCTTTCCTTTGTCATATTGTGACAAAACGGGGGAGAATATTATGGGGAACAATCTTGATTTGATATGATGATGTGGATGAGGAGTTTAATTATAAATTTTTGGATTAAGGAGGAGAGTTGCATGGTGTGCACAGATGGTGCATGATTCTTTATTGATCATATGTTATTGATCATTTGTTGACTAAATGGTGCATGATTCTTTATTGAGCATGTGTTCTTATTAAATATCTATTGCATGACTCGTATTTTTGTTTTCATCACAAATTTGACAAGGGGGGAGATTAAAATTGCTATGTTGGAAACCTTAAGTTTAATCAAATTTTGGTGTGTCAAACCAATTCGAATTTGTGTCATGCTTATGTATCAAGCTTGCACTTTGATTTGCTTTAAATCTTCGATGATCGTGCTGAATCAATCTTGTCGATATCTACGATGAACTGCTCAACCAGTCGAGTGAATAGTGCTCGACCGGTCGTGCAGGGCTCGACTCAAATTACAGCAAGCATTTTAGCCCCACTCGACTAGTCGTGTGTAGTCCACAACTAGTCAAGCAGGCCACTCGACCAGTCGTGGGACCCACAAGGCTAGTCGAGCACTTGCCAAATCTTATCGTGCTAGAATTTTTGAAAATTTGTTTGACCTAAGGCCAGTCGAAGCAAACCTAAGGCCAATCGAGTGAACAGATTTTTCACCTATATATGACACTCGAATTTTAAAGTTTTCTGTTCAATTCTAATTATTTTTAAGCAATCACTCTGAGAAAATTTTGTATTCATTCTAAGCTATATTGTGCATATTTTAGATTCTTTATAAGTAGCTCTTGTTATTTGATTTTAAATCTCTATTCCAATCTGATTTTGAAAAGGGACATTTGATTTACCCTTTCTTGAGATCAAAATCAAATCAAGTTAGCCCTTGTTGATTTAAATTAAAAATCATCTAGACCTAGACCCTATACACTTATGGGACTGAGCATTGAACATCTACGTCGTCATCAAGTTAGTTCTACCGGGCTACTTCAGAATCTTCATACAAATAAGTGTTTCCTTTTCTGTAATTCCATTTTATTTGGTTTATGAGATTAGCTAGAAATTCTCATTTGGTTTTTTCTGAGATCAGCCAAAAAATCTTGGAGTGTAGAGTTGTGATTGTGTGAGCCCACTTAAAATACAATTGTGAAGGTTTTAGGTGAACCTAGAAAAACCTATTTGATTAGTGAACGCTAATATCCCGAGGGAGTGGATATTAGGAGTGGAGTAGCTGTGTGGCTATTTTCAGATAGTTGGTGTACACACACGAACCACTATAATTCTCTGGTGTTTAGTGGATGTTTGATTTATTTCTTTATCATTTTATGGTTTAAGATAGTGGGATGTATTTGTGGATGTGAATGTTGTAATCTTTGTTTTTCAAGCATTGTGTGGTGAATGTTGTAATAGATTAGTTCTTATTTCTTTCACCTCCATTTGAGTTTGAGTTTTTGATACTCATCTATGTTCTAGTAAGGTTGTCCTACCATAAACCGTAGGTTTTTGGTGTCAGGTTGTCCTTAGAACCAAGTTTGTATCAACCTCTCAATACTTGATTTTAGAGGTTGCTTTCTATTGTGCTATCAACTGCTTATTAAGTCTTTATTTTCGCACTTTATTTTTAAATTTGGCAGTCCTATTCCACCACCCCCCCCTTCTAGGACATTTAGCTCGGCCTTTTCAGCGATATCCCTATAGTCGGCTTCTAAGGAGATCGCAGTAGACGGCCAAGGATGACCTTCAAGTCGGATTGGCCGAGGTCCTATAGACCGAGCTGAACTATCAATTATGGTCAAGCATTTCTTCAAGGCGAATCAAGTTGATACTTACTATCATTCATTGGTCGCAATAGCAAGATGTTGACCAGAGTCAAACCTATCCTTGGTGGTTAATGCTCGAGCTGATCACAGAGGTCATACTCGGTTGTCAAGGCTGAGCTCTTATCCGACCTCCTTTACTTATGCTTTATGTTCTCTCTCATTACAGTTGACTTGGTCGGTCCATTTTCACCCATAACAGCTATTATTTTGAAGGGTCATGCATTACTCCTCGTACTCCAAGCGTCATGTCACCCGATAGTTATTTAGAGAATAGAAAAAGAAGAAAAGCACTAAGTAAGGTGACCGATAATAAAATAAGGCTCGATGGCTAATTTCATTTATCAACAGATATAGTACAAAAGGAAGAAGAGATATAATTCAAAGGTAGAAAACTGTTGAACTACATCCTCTCTTTTCTTCAATTGACCCCTTGTCTTGCTCAAAATGGACTTGTGTTTAAATATCACTTGTCGAACCTGGCCGATAGCTTCTATTTGAACCTTAGTATAATTGGTTAGGTCCTTTACCGCTTTCATCTTTCAATTGCGTTCAACACCCTTCTCTTCAAAATATATCTTCAACGTCATCAGTTGTGATTCTAGAGCAATAATTTGTACACTCATGTTCTCCAACTCACCATCTAATTTCTTCAGTTCTGTGTGGTTGGCCGATAGTTCTCAATAATATCACTAGTTGTAGCTACTTGGGATTTTTGTATTACGCACTCAGCCTCGAAGCACCTAATCATTGTGCATAGCTCATACTTTTCTCTAATTTATTCCAAGAAATCCCTAAGTGTTGTCAACTTGGCAGAAAGGTTCTCATCCGAGAGAGAGGAAATTCAATATTGATCGATTAGCCTAGTAAGCCTATCAATCATCTCAATCAATATAGTCCCCAACAACCCCGAATGCAGAAGGGTTTGAAGCTCTTCCTTGAGATGTTTTAACTTAGTGGAAGGAGTAGGAGACTCGGCCATAATGACATCACTGATAAGAGCCTATCAGAGAGAAGAGACGATGTCTTCAACTGGGAGCGAGTCTTCGGTCATTGCACTAGAAGTTGAGGCATCATCGATCGGCATCATCACTGATGTTGGAATTGGTGCCAAGCAAAGAAGAGAGATGTCGGTTGTGAGGACCTCCTCTAGTGCTTGATCGAAGATGACTACCTCGTGTACTGCATTTGGTTGAAGAGGCTCTTTAATTTTTGTAGGAAAAGACTCTGCAGTCAAAGGAAGTTGCTAACCAAATGGAGGAATGGGTCAAGGGGACGATCTTCTTTTGGAACTCTAAGGAGTAACAGTCAGGACACGCACATCTTCTTCCTCATGTTCTTAGTCGACAACAATGGTTGGTGTTTAAGGAATGTCAACCATGTATTCAGACTTCATAATGACAATTGTAGCCTCTGAAGAAGGATGAGAAGGAGGAGTTTCGTTGCTGACGGTCCCTTTAGAGTCAACAGTTTACACTTCAGCTATCTCGTGGATATCAGTTGTAGGATGAAGATGGTGTAGTGGTTGCGCCGTAATGATTTTCTTTTCTGCGGCTGATACTTCTCGAGTAACTACAAAAGGGATAGTATTAAAAAAAAGATGAGGTGAAGGACTTGGAGCAGTTATATAAGTGAAAATAATCTCCACCCAAATCAGAATGAATGGCAAGGGTGACGAATCGTCTATCCACATATTGAGAGTTTTTTTATAACCATCGCCATTGCTCAAGTAGAAGTTGGGAATTGTGGCGAATTGGGGTAATAGAGAGTAAGGTATTTCTCATCAAACAAAAGGTCAAGGTTATTTAACCTTTTTCTATTCTACTACCATTTATTCCAGCATTTATTATAGCAAGCTTCTTAGTGATGTTTCAGACCTTCTTTAATTTCTTTGGAACAATCTTTAACAAAAATCCCTGGCCAATATTTGGTTTTGAAGTATTTTTCAAATGAAGATACACCTTAACCGAGGAAGTACGTGTTGTCATCCTTCAGTTGAGATCGACAACAGTCGACTTGTTGTTATTGGCTGAGAAGGCAGATTGGCACATGTGAAGACTAGAGTAGGAGGTTTTGAGTTGGACAGAGGATCTCCTAAGTCAATGATCCTCTTGGGGATAATGGAGATGGTTGAGGCGGTGGAGATTTCAGAGGAACAAATCTTTTCACCATAGCTTTTTGGCACTTTGGTTGAGGAATTGTCTCAGCTAATGGAGCTTGCAGGATGGTAGGGGTGGCCGATTTAGTCTTTTACTTATTCAATTTCCACCTAGGAGTAGTGGCCAATTGAGGCGTTGCTCTTTTCTTTCATTATAACTCCATAGAGGAGAAGAAGTGAGTTATGATAACTTAAGGAGATTTATTAACTAGCCTTTTATAGTGACTCTCCACCAATTAGAGAAGGTGTCCATCATTTGAGGCTGATTTAGATAGATAGGAAGATTGAGAGTTAAACTGGTTGATACTGGAAAGTAGAATAAAGAGAGATAGAGGCTAATTGATTGGCAATCGACCGAGTGAAAGGAGGTTGGTTGCAAGATTTCTGAATGAATGAACATGAAATACATTAGACAAGACTAAACTGATGGGCGAGCAGGTTTGGACAGTACTTCTCAATTTTAACTTTGGCATTCTTGTCAGTGTCTATTGTGCCACCATAGGGTGCAAATGAGGTAGCTCTCCCATGCATGGTGCATCTAGTTCTTGGCTATCTTCATCCTCGTATCGGCCGATAAACAAGGCTGGACCAAACTCTCTATCATGAAAGGGGGTGACCGATCGACTGCATTTACTTTTATTAAGACAAGAATAACGAGTCCATATAAACGGAAAATGTATGGATCTCTAGAGGGGAATGAATGGTGTGGTGACCATAAAAAGAGTGAATTATATCAGAATGAATGGGGGCATGTACAAAGGAAGGATGAAAATACTAGTAGATCCACATCTGGAGAAATCATAACGATCCTCCTCCAAGATATAGACCTTTAGTGGTAATTTAAAAAATACCTCTATACAGGTGGCCAAGTACAAAAGGTGTCAGAGCGAGTTTTCAACCCAGCGCAAGCACCTCAGCTAATTGAACATACTCATTCATGATATGGAGAGTATTCACGCAGACTAAATGTTGGCAGATATAGAGTAGTAGGAAGGTCATGTGTTCTTCGTAATCAACTGGGATTTTATGTTTGCAGTACACTTGCATGAAGTGTGAATAAGCCTTGTCGGCCTTATTAGCAAACTATCTTGGTTCCTTCTGAGCGAAGTGTGAATAGGCCTTGCAAGCCTTCATGTTTCCATTCGTCTCATCCTATAAATCGTATTGATCAAATCTCATGTTTATAAAAATAAGCCTTGGCTGCATTAGACATGGTTAAGAATGGTTCCAAAACCAATTCTACTCTGTTTTGATTCCAAAAGATCACAAATTGATGTAGTAACGATGGAATGCATGAGAACAAATGAATCTAATCTCATCTAAGTAAAACATTATAATTTTATGAAGTGTTGACCATAAAGAAAGCAGTCAGCACCTTATTAATTCCCACCATTAGTTTAACCTGTAAAACACTTTGCGTTTGTGTTACTCCTCTAGCAAGATTTCCCATTGTGACCTCGATCGGAATAAGGTCATCTTGAGTCTTTTCTAATTTAGCCATCATTCTAGCTAAGAGAATGTTAATAACAGTTCCATTATCGACCAGAACCTAAGTAATCAGACTCCCTTCCAAGCGTAAGGAGATATACAATGGCTTCAAATGTTGAGTCATTATGAGAGTCGATCTTTCAATAATTATTTTTTTAGAATGGGATCGTGGTTCAATCATAACAGTCGACACTTTTTTTTCTTTATCCTCAGAGTAAAAGGAACCATGTTGTATGATTATAGGACCTAACTCTTCCACACCTCCTTCTATCTTGTTTGGTTGAGATGGTTTAGTCTGGAAACTCAATAATAGTGTCAGCACCATATTACAATCCAATGTAATTGGTGGGAATGAGCCAAACTGTATTACCGAATTTGACCATTGCCCCTTAGGTGTTTTTAGATTCGTTTGCTTATCCACTTCATTCATAGCTTCATTCCTGATTCCCTCATTCAATTTATAAGAGGTTTATTGTAATGTTCTTACTTTGGCATGTAATTCTAGAATCAAAAGATCATACAAAAAATCTTCATCACTTAAGTATTCGGTTAATCCTTCTATATTCATTCATGCCTTATCATGATTCTGATTTTTGACCAGTCAAGCCTCACATGAAGTTCGTCCATATTAACTGATATTTGTTCTTCTTCTTCTTACTTTGGTATTGCCAGCCTTGATTGGGTTAGCAGGTACTTCATCTAAGATTCGCGCCCCATACAGTGGCTAACTGTCTTATTTTTGCTACCTGATGCATTTTCCAACGTCGTTTCTAAGCACGAGTGATTCCTTCTAATATTGGTAGAAATTTCAGATGACTAAGCCTTTTCCAAACTCCTTCTTGAGTAGGCCAAGGTTTAACCATCCATTTCCCTAAGGTGGGCCCAAGGTGATCGTTGACGTGTTTAACCTTTTATGGGTAAAAGAAATTTTCTTCCTCATAGTTTCGATTGACCGATAGTCTTACCTGATTTTTTAATTGATCAAATCACTTATTTGATTGAGTTAGCTTCGCACATTTCTCATAAAGGTGCTGATAATTAAAAATTATTGCTTACATACATGCTTTGGTCTATTCTACCATAGGCTTAAGCCTCACACTCATGTTTCCATCCTTTCACTCCTTGGCTTGATCCATTTGAATTCTAAGATCAATTTTTTGTTATGGCCGAACCAGCCTTTAAGGATTAATGGCAGCCATATTGACCTCCATATTGGATAGAAATGGATTAATATCGATAATCATTGCTTCTTTTTCTCTTTCAGGGAACTTTAGCAGCCCTTGATCGATGTTGTCTTAAATAACATTCTTGAAATAACACATTTATTAGTGGAATGCGATCGAGTTCCATGTCATTTATAGTAATTAACTTTCTTCAATTCTTCGGTTATCGGAATCCTAACAGGAATTTTGATAAATTTTTTTGCTAATATGATATCAAAGATTTTTCCAATGCGAATAATATTAAAGGTGTACATTCTTTAAACTTTTTTATTAGAAGATGTCGTTGCCTCTGCTTTAACTAATGTCAAGCATATAAATATTTGTTTAACCATTACTTCAACTACTGCAACATCATAATTAAGGTCATAATAATATATTCCTACTGACGAAATCTTTTTTCGCATTGACTCCTAAAGCAGGGCCTCATATCAAGACACATTTATAGTCAAATCATAAAGATCTATGAATTTTGTGCTAATAAACTTCTTTTGAAGCTTGAATTCTAGCCCATCTTGAGCTAACAGGACAAATTCTGCTTCAGTCGTGAGTACCTTACATTGGCTTTTTTCTCTCTTAAATCGAACAATGTAATTTTCGACCAAATCTCCTGAAAATTGTCGAAAACAAGCAAGATCGACCATTGAAAATTATTTGTCCATATAGAAGAATGAGCATGAAACTTTTCTTCTATCTCTTGCCACATTTGTATATAATCTGGTAGAAAATTAGAGTACCAGGTGAAAGCTACCCCAGTGAGTGAATGTCCAAATAGTTGTAATTTATAATACTTATTATTAACCACCTCTCCACATTGTATGCTAAATCAACCTATGTGTTTTATGGTCGATTGACCTGTATCACCTACAAATAGTGTAAAGTCGGATCAATAATTCATCGGCAATGGATATTGCTGATCGATCTAGTCAAGATATGGCTTATGATAAACTAGAGTAGTTGTTCTGCCGAGAACTTAGCCTACTACTTTCTAAACTAGTTGAACAATTTGGTTATGTTCCCAATATTGTTGTGTAACAATCGGAGGTATTTCTGGACTAATTTGATATTAGTCTTCATTATACGGTTGATTATAGGAAAAGGCAACTGGAGGTATTTCTGGACTAACCAGATATTACTCTTCATTATACAATGAATTTCTAGGCAAAGGTTGTCTTCCAGGTATTCCGTGATTCCTAACTTTAGGGATTAAGTTCTTAGTCTCATGTTCAGGACACTTGAAATCTACCGATGGTGGTGAATTTTGCATGTCTTGGACAACAATATGTTAAGGATGTCTAAAATTTACCAGTATCGGTGAACTTCACATGTCTTGGATTGGACCAGGGATAAGAATAGGTGGTTTATTTTGTCGTAAAGGAAGTATCTGTGTCACTAACTGAGTTGGTGTTACAGGTGCTGAATTCCTAATAGAACTAGTATTAATGACCTGTTGTTGAGGTGCAAGAGGTGCTCTTTCAGCAAACAAAGCCATTAATCGATTTATGCCCTCGGTATGGCCGACCATCCACCCATTAAAGGCTTCACTCTGAGCTCGTGAGTGTTCATTTAACGCCCTAGATTTCGTAACCAGAATTTAGTAATCATCTTCCGAAATTTTGAGTTTTAACTATCAAAGATAGCCCACATTTCATAATATAATATTTTTTAAGTGAGCACCGCAACGGAAGCAATAAAAATTAAGCATAAAGTAAAAGTCCAAATATACATTCCAGATACACAATATATACAAGTGGCTGCCCACAGAACTTATACAAACTAATGATTCACGTCAAAACCAATTACAAGAATGAAACAACTTAACACAAAAAGAAAGTAAAATGAAGCTAGACTTGAGCTACAAGGTCACCTAGCTCCTCTTGGGGAAGATACAACCATTAATCTCTGATACCAATATCCTGATTCTTATCAGTCTGAATACGAGTGTCATTCAAATCATCTACACCATCTGTACGCTCGTCGAATTCAAGCATGAGTAGCTAACTCAGTGTGAAATCCCCTCAAGATTACACACCATCACATTAGCCAAGTATTGTTTTAAATAAGAAAACATACAAAATAATTTATAACGAAGTCTTATTTAAATACATAGATGCATGCATATGCACATCAACCAAGGGATGCTCATCCAGTTGACTTTTAAAAAAAATTCACATGTAATCTCAAGTGGCTAGTCACCAACAAAAATACAACAAGTAAGGGCTCAAGTGATAAGTTCACACAAATTGGATTAATCGATAGTGGTCTGGGAGCTAGCGAAAATATCCTAAGAAAGGGTACATGATACAACATACATATTAGCCACTTGATATCACTTGTATACTATGAAATGCATGATTAGCCCAATTATTATTAGTTCAATCACATATAACTATATTAAGGAAACTCAAAGGTCACTATGGGGGCTCATCACCTAGCATAGGTTGACAACTCGAGCATAGTGTCTCATACCACTATGCTTTTGCTAAAAGAGTCTTCAACAAGTAAAATGTTAATGGTAGGCTCTACAACTAATAGCCAATCATAATACAACAAGTAGAACTTACCATCACAATGTTATAGAAATTAAAATAGTCTACTAAAGCCACATTGGGCTAAAAGTCCATTCAAAGACATGACAAAAGGGGTTAACCCAAAAGCTACATAGGTACATATGATCCTCAAGATGGTATGTCTACAACAAAATTCTATTTAATCCATTATCCAAAAATGGTCACTAGTTCAAGGAACCATTCTATATAGGTGATCGCAATCATTCAAATTCATATTCTAATTCCATATTTTCATACATGAGTTGAGTTTTCTAGTAGTCAATGTGTCAATTCAAGCTTCATAAGCAATCCACAAGTATAAAAAGGTATCAAATAACTGACATAAATAAGCATGAAATAAAAGCTAACGATTATCAATAAAAGTTAAAAAGGTAAAACTATCACTTAAACTAACATTAAAGTGGAAAGCTCAAGGAGAAAAATCATCACCTTATGAATCAAATCGCCTACTAATGTCACTAAGAAGTGTGTGCGCCCTTAGAATCGAATCCCACCATGAATTGTGAAATTGTACGGTTAGATCCAAGTTTTATACACTATCTATGTTTAAAATCATAATTTAGGATTTGGATTACTTAGATTTAAGATTTTGATGTAGAACTAGGGAAGTTGATTTATGGTTTAGATTTAGGATTTGAAAACTAATTAAGCAACAAATAATAATAATAATAATAATAATAATAATAATAATAATTTATAACTAATTATTAAAAAAATACCAACTGTAAATAATATTATTATAATCTAACAAGGACTAAAGATAATTCACATGTTGATAAATATACCAAAAATATTTAATATTATTATAAAAATAACAGTTTAATAAATGTTATAAATAATATTAAAATTAACTATAATAATAAAATAATTACTAACAATAATCTATTAAGGATTAATATTAATAATCATATTAAAAATAATAATAACCTATATTGATAATAATAAAAATAATGATACTATTTAATAATAATAATTAACTAATTAAATAAAAATAATAATATCTATTAATTAATAATCATAAGATAAATAACCATATTAACTGATTATGAAAAGATAAGAAATCAACTAAAAAAAGCAATTGAGTAACTTGGCTCACATAACCCGAATCCGACTCGGGCGAGTTGACTCAACATGACTCGATAGCAACTCATTGAGTCATGACTCATCGCATAGGTTCTCTTTCTCTATCTTTCTTCGTTTATCATCTCCAGACCCAAGACACATCCAACAATAAATATGGACTTACATTAGGCCCAGGGACGAACTCAGCTCCTATTAAGTCAAACAACGAGTCATGGACTTCACTTCTACATCTACCTCTCACTTCTCTCGATTCGTTCTTCTCTGTTTTTTGCTCCCTTTTCCTACATTCATGCTACCATCTTCTTCCTCTCTTTTCTGATACATCCAAAGAACTTCTAAACTCAACCAAAACCCAGCTCAAGATGAACTGAGTCAACTCGACTCGGTGACAATCAAACTCAGTTGTGACCTAAGGTGATTTCACAATTTCATGAACCTACTACTGTGCCTGGACCAGCCCAATCCAATTTTAGTGTCCTAGACCCAGACCGCATCAACCCCAGATCTAACCAAAATATTAACTCAGAAAACTGCTGAGTTGACTTGTTTTGACCCAATTGACTCCCCTCTCTTTTTCTTCTTCTTCTTCTTCTTCTTTCTTCTTCTCTCTCTCTCTCTCTCTCTCTCTCTCTCTCTCTCTCTCTCTCTCTCTCTCTCTTCCTGCCTTTTATAACTAGGGAAGGAACCCCTAGAATGGAGAGCTATGATGATTTGAATGGATGGTTAAGATGGATAGGGATGGAGGCACATTGTAACGCCCCGGTTTTCAAAACCCGAGTACATGACTCGCTTCCTGAAAACCCGAGTGTTAACTGATAATCAAAAGATATTTAAACCAAATCAAAATGTGGTTAACGGATCTAAGCGTAGTATAAATATAACCCATCCAAAAACAATATTCAGGGCCACTCAGCTGGGGCACATATATAAAACCTCAAATCTTAACATGTTTCAAGAGTTACTAGCAAAAAGAAATAAAAGTAGCTATTGATTTAGTCCGTAAAACTTCGCTGCGCCTCTTTGATGGGGCTCCTCTTCATAGTAGTCTTTTCCCAATTCCGTGGGATTAGCATCTAAACTCGCCTCATTCGCACTCTCATTTATGTCTGCATTGTCTGTACGATTATATATTCAAAGGATGAGTGGCCAGCTCAATGGGAACTCCCCTCAAGATTACACACCTCCTCCGCATTAACCAAGCATTGTTCCAGATAGTAAAGCATACAAAACATTTTATGATGATCATGTTTAAGTGCATGGATGTGTGAGTGCATGTCAACTGGGGGTGCACATCCAGTTGGTCAATGAATGGACCTTTCAAACAATCGGTCTGATAAATAAGAGAATGGCCTTTCAAACAGTCAGCACATTCACGCATGGGGATGAGCCTTTCAAACAGTCAGCTCGTCCCAACAAGGGAATGGACCTTTCAAACAATCAGTCCACTCAGGCGAGAGAATGAGTCTTTCAAACAGTCAACTCATTCAACTTGCCAAGGAACGGATCTTTCAAACAGTCAACCCGCTCAAGTAAGATAGTGGGCCCTTAAAACAGTTAGCTCACTTAAGCAATGAATGGGCCTTTCAAACAGTCAGCTCACTTAAGCAATAAATGGGCCTTTCAAACAGTCGGCTCATTCATGCTAGGAGGATGGGCCTTTCAAACAGTCAGCTCATCTGAATAAGAGAAATGGACCTTTCCAACAGTTAGTCCTTTCAAAAATAGGAGTATCATGTATGCATGATTAATTTCAATCATTATTATCCGAATTTGCAAGCAGCCAATTTAAGAAGACTTTCTAATAGATATCATAGTCCAAGGTTTATAAGCATGTATTATGTAATTATCCTTCAAGCAAAATTTGGCATGCTACATATATAGGTTTCCACAAAATAAATATTAAGCATGTAATTAATTTTAATACTATCGCAAATAACCATTAGAGCAGAGTCATTAATTATTAGGTAAAATTAAAGTTGAACTAACACATGAGTTAACATGGAAGAGGAAAGTTCAAGGGGTAGAATCCTCACCTGGGAATTGTTGACCTCAATGGTGATGCTTAGTGAGTGTGATATTTAAGGTTGAGTCCTATCTGCCCTCCTCAAGTCTGGAGTGAGGTGGTAGAGTTTGGGTTGGCCTTGCAGGGAATTCCTTGTCTAGCCAAAGACACAACCAAGCCTTTAGGCAATTGATGTGAACTTAGAAATTCCTTAAGATATGTATGAGGAGGTGGCTTACTGTGTTCAGGGATGATGGATCCAACACACTAGGCCAGAGGTCTAGTTTGCAGTTGCCTCTAAAGTGTTGATGTCCATACAACACTGTTTGATAGTTATATATGCATATGGTGGCTTGCAACTACCTATTTGAAATAGTGAACCTCATTAGGAGGTTTACCTGAAGTTTTAGCTCAAGCCAAGGGTTGAGAATTCGGGCCCCTAATTCTAAAGTCACGACACAGCCTGAGTTAGGCCGAGTTAGTTCAAGCGAGTCGACTCGGTCAGCACAAGCCGGTGAATGGAGTTGGCCTGGGGAATTTTTTTTCTGGTTGTGAAGAGTAACTGCTCAACACAAGCAGTACCCGAATGGAGTTGAGCCTGACTAAATGAGTTCAGGACTCGACCCGGATCAAACCGCAATAGGTCTGGGTTTGCCGTTCATTGGAGGGGAGAGCGTGCATACGGAACACACCAATCCCTTCTTCTCTCCTATTCTTTCTCCCATTTTCTTTCCTATTCACTCTCCCTTTTCTCCTCTCCTATCCTTCCTCTCTCTCCCTACAGTGTTGCCCTTGGCCCGCACTGACCCAACACATACCATTTCTAAATGATTGTCTTGGTGTAGTGCATCACCACGCCTGACAACAGACCCACTCCCTTACCGGTCTCTCTCTTTCCTTCCACTCTCTCTGTATATTCTCACACCTCTCACTCTCCCTTTCAATGGTGATTACGGGCTGCACTGACCCGTCTCGATCCGATTCAGACAGCTCGACCCTATGCAATGCGACACCATGCTTACACCCACAATTCTCACACTTTCTTACCCTCTCACTTTCTCTGTTGCTCTCTCTCTCTCTCTCCACGAGATTACTGAAAGTGCCCTAGTTTGTCAAGTTACATGTGCATTGAGTCAGAGTGACTATAGAGCCTGATAGGAAGATCAATTCAAGCATCTGCCTCAACCGGATGTGTGCGAGGTCGTCACAGGTAAAACTAAAGCCTCACATCCCATGTCCCAAAACACTAGGTAATTAAAACCCTTAAAACAAGATAGACATCTTAGAGTTTTTAGGTTGAGAAAACTTTTTACAAAATAGAAAAAACTCTAAGTTTTTCTCGCCTTGTCGATTTTATCGAAGCACCCTCAATATGATCGACCTGCACTATCGATGTCCTCGATACCTTAACGATATTATCGATATGAGGACCAAAAATGTCCAACAACTAAATATTCATCTGGACGAATTTATCGATGTATCGATACACTTGTCGATATCATCGATATAAGCACTAAAAATGTCCAGCAACTTCACAACATATCTGGACGAATTATCGATGTATCGATACACACATCAATATCATCGATATTCAAAACTCGAGCCCATCAAAGAGTGGCTCGATAAAATCGACAGGCAGTTTTCCAGCGCTCCTGTTTCCGGCGCCTATTGCGTATTTCTTATAGCAAATATTTTAGGTTATTTTTAACTATGATCGGGAGCCCTTCGATAGAATCGATATTCAAATATCGATAATATTGGCACTAGGTCGATTGCATTGAACAAGGACACAAATCGTCCAGCAAGCTTAAAGATAAAACCGATGGATTTATCGATGCATCGACTCTGATCTCGATATCATCGACATTCAAATTCCGATGATCTCGACGGCTCTCCCGATCATTCATGAAAATCTAAAATATTTCAAAGTCAAGTCTCTCTCGTTTTTCAAGTGTCGATGGATCGAACCTGTCATCGATTAAATCGGAGTTCAAAATCTGACGATATCGACAATAATCTCGATTCATCGACCAATTGGCAAAGAGTTTCAAAAGTGTATGACATTGAGTCCGAGTCATCGAGCAGACCATCGATGCTATCGAGAGTATACACTTGATGATATCGAACCTGTTCGATAATATCGAACTCTGTCATAAATGTAACTGTTTTATATCCGTTGGAACTTTTTTCTTATATATAGAGGACTTGTCTTTTGTTGCTGTGAGAGAAAGAAGAGAGAGCTTTTGAGTGTTTCAACTTATATCTTATATCTAAAGCCCTTTCTCTCAAAGGAGTTCATCCTCTAATCCACCCTCACCATTGACAGTCAATAGAGTGGATTGGGGAATGAACATCCGCATTTAAGGATCCTCCAGCTACTACCTTAATGGTAAATTATTAAGCTGGGATGTCTTGAATGCTTTGATGATTGGAACTACTCTATCTTCCCTATAGAAATATCTTTAGAGAGTAGGATTCCATCATAACCTTGACCCAACCCTAAGCCTAGTACTGGTACATCTTTTATGTTGTGAATCAAGGAAGCCGTAGACTCTTCAACAACAAGGAGGAGATCTTCGTCATTGCGCTGAATGAGACTCATCAACTTATTTGTAAGTATCCAGAGTCCAAGAGGACACTTATGATCGTTCCTTTCTAGGATTGGGTCTTAAGTGGTTCTCACCCTTTGAAGTCCTCGAGGAGGCCTCCAGCGGGAGTGTACGTAGGAGGTGCATTGTGTGGACCCTTGCTCTATGGAGAGCATAAACATTCAGGTGCATTGTGTGGACCCTTGCTCTATGAAGAGCATAAACATCTGGTTAGGAGTGAACCAGTAAAACTTTAGGGTTAGAGGTGAACCGAGTAGAAACCTCCATGTAAAGGTTGAAGGTGAACCTGATTTAAAACCTTAGGTTTGAGGTGAACCCTGGGAAACCTCCTTAGTGAAATCCGGTACACTCAAGGGTTGAGTGTAGCAGCCGGGAATGGAGTAGACTTATCGTCGAACCACTATAAAATGACTATGTTTGAGTTTATTATTTTGATTAGTGATTTGCGTTAATATTTCCATATCTGAATATCTGATCACTTCTCACACACCTACACAGTCATATCCATCATGAACTAGACTTTATATTGTTTACTCTTTAAGCAGTTTGTGATTGGATTCTCTACAAGGCTTGGAAGCTAGTAGAGTTACAGTTGAGTAATCCTAATTTGTACATGTTATTAGGATTAGTGTAATAGGATTTCAAATAACTCATAAAAACTTTAAGGAGATCCTATTCACCCCCCTCTAGGACATATTGGCATATTCCTTCTTCAACTCAAGCAGTCTTCATCGTTATTTCAATTACTTAGTGTTAATCCCGAGGGAATAGGGCTCTATTTATGAGCCAGAGCCGCGCCTGTCTCTCAATGGACGGTCCAGGTGCGGCTAGATTAGGCCCACATTTTCTCTCTTTATGTTTAGCATGGATAAGATCTACCAGTGGGGTAGTGTCCATGACATCATGGCCCACCGAATGGGGGTCTAAGATCTCAGAATGGGGCCCACTGTTTCATGGTGGGTTTCCCGACTAAACGGGGAAGATGGCTTGGCCATTCATGGCAGATTGCTGTCTCGGGGTATTTATGTGATCTGGTCCTTTTGAATGGGTCAGATGAGACCCATGATCACGGTGGGGCCCACTTTTCCTTTCATTCATAGCCGTTTGTTCACATCTAGCGAGATTGTCCACCTCACCCGATTTTCTTACGCGATGGTGCGTTTTAATGAGAGAACGGTTAAAGCCCTAGAGGAGGAAGTGGATATCGCTCCACGTGGCCTAGTAGAAGGCCAGGATCAGGTCAGCTACAAATTTCCCAAATGGGAATAGTCTCCCACACCAGCCGACTCTACAGGCCACTGCCTGGCTATTTTTGGCAACGAATGGAAGACGCAGATTCCTACCCTATTCGACGGTTGAGATCAAGGGAAGGCTGCAGGCACAGATCGCTGACATGGAGGGCCTCATAACGGCTCTTTTCTGAGGTGTGCAGCTGTGCATTTGAGACCATCCGCTGCACGCTCTCATGCACAAATGCATTGAATGATTTGGACACCTAGGTCTTGGTCGTGTGGGCTTCTCCTGACTGATGGACAGTTCAGATTTGCTAGAGGACAGCTCTCGGTGGCCCATAATGCGTCCATAGCGATCCATTCTCTGTCGTCCCTTTCTTACATGTGTGGAAGGTTGCACGGGCCTGGCGGATTGGCATGGGTCTGGTCGTCCCAACGGTGCAAGGCCGATGGACGGCCCGGATTCTTCGGATGATGGCCAGAGGTGGCCCTTATCATGCGCGAGTGGACGTGTTCTCGATCCACCCAACTGTAGCAGGGAAAATCCCTCCCTTTTTCAAAACTCATCGAGTCAGAGCTGTTTTGACTACCATGACCGACCAGTGCACATCGTGCACTGCTCTTATAGTGCTCATGCATCTTGTGTGGACCCCATCGTGCTGTCTCAAGGGAAAATCCACACCATCCATTCTTTCAAGGGTCTTAAATTAAGAATGTAGGTCGAAGGCCAGCCCATTCTAAGGTCTGGGTGGGGCCTATAACTCAATTCAGGGTTTTACGGGTCATATTTCATTGATCGGATGGTCGGATGGTTCTGAAGTTGATCATCAATGGTTAAAGGGTCCTAAAGGGCCATTTGTAAGGCTTTCATCATTTATTACTAACCAATACTAATATTAATATATATTTCATTACTTTTGTATATTACTTGTAATTAAGATAATTAAAATCTCATACATATATATAAATATAATTTTTTATATTAGCATACTACTGTATACACGCTACTGATCACATATTTATTAATATATAATTCATAATATACAATATCATAATATACAAGTATATTGAAAATTGTACAATGTCATATTTAAAGTCACATTGTTAAATAATATGCCATTTTATTAAAATATCTAATAATTTTTATATCCATGTTATAAACAATATTTATTACTACATTAATATTTATAATTACATTTCATAAAATTATTGTTCATTATTATTATTATTACTATTGTCATTAATAATGATAATAATTTTATTATAATTATGAATTAAATTGTAGGACCTACTTCCAGGCAGAATTATCCTCATGGTGGATCAACCACTATGATTTATGTACATAATCCCTAACTAACTTTAATTATTAAGTGAGACACACCACATGGATATCAAATCACTAATATTCAGCATCCTGATCATGCTAGTTCAGGTTTTAAATGGTAACACCCAGTACTAATGTTACGGGGTGTTACACACATGGATTACTAGTGAGGCAACATAAATGGACTTCAGAAAGAACTTACGCGCACCTTTGCTTGAGCCCATGATTGTTTGGACACGTACGTGTTATCATGAGCAAACATGTGGAGTTTGATCAGAACTGTGATCTCTACAAGATGGATGGCTCGAATCATTGAAGTGGGTCTTGGTGGTGGGCCAGATGAAATCAAAATGGACGGTGTCCGTTTAAATCCTGCTTGGCAGGAAACGGTGAAAACAGAGAAAGAGAGTTTTCTCTCCTAGTTTCAGAAAGGCACAGGTCAAACCTCCTAATTTTAGAAAGGCACGGGTCAAACCGGTCAAACCCTGTAACATCTCAAAAAAATCCATACAAAGACCCGAGTATCACCTCAGGCAGAAATCACTAAGGACCGAATCCTTTAGAAATTAGACGAAAATTAAGTAAGTACTAAACTGAATTAATCAGTAGATTAACTTGAACTGCTTTCTATACGAACTAAAAGACCCAAAACCAGTAGAATCGTAAACTCTACATTACCTAAAAACTTAGGATCAATCTCAAAATGTAGTTGCTCTCAGGAGTATCTTGAAACTCCATATCAGACTTGGACCGTGCGTCGAAAGTTCGATTACCGCAAAACTATACGGTTATAACCGCCTTACTGGGCTTGACAACCATCTCGAAAATCAAGTCCAAATAGTATCCCAAAACGCACAACTTGAGCCCGAAGCAAAGTGTGTGAGAAATACGAATATTTTTAAAAAATGAACTCAAACTTAAGTGAATTGGGCCGTTCGCTTGCATGCCTAATTTAAAGTTTCAAACCATAGGAATCTGACCCAAATACACCCTCGGATCAGGGAAATTACCCTATACAGGTCAGTGTACTTATAGCCCTGATCGAGTGACAATGACCGTTGAACTGAAACTGATCCTCCACGGTCGATCCACTAATCCAATCAAATTGAAATCTTAGCCTGGCATAGATCCATAGTCAGAGAACTTTCTCCGGACCGTACGTGGGAAATGGGCCTCCAGATGAACCCCGTTGGACCAAAACAGATGACTTTTGGCTATAACCTAAGTATACCATGGCCCCAGGGTCATTAACATCAGTTCTGGGCGTATATAAGGGCCTTAACCCACCTCTCTCTCATTCCATACGAATTTCAAAACCATAAGAGAGAGAAGAGAGAAAAGAGAAGGAGAAAGTGAGGAGAAGAGTGAGAGAGTGAGAGATAGTTGCTAGGATTCGATCCCACCGCTCCACGTGCCAAATCATCCTACTTGAATCGCTATACCGGCTATTTTGATTCCATTTTTGGGTAAGAAATCCAAACCCTAATCTATTTTAGGTATCTAGATAGATGAATCGATGAAATAGCTAACCTATTTCATGATTCAAGTAACCATTGTGCCGTAAAGAAAGGCGCAGTGTTCAAACTGAGTTCGATAGGAGTTTATCGATGGAAGGTGAGAACTATAAACGTTTAGATTATGGTTTTCAAGGCTTTCAATGTCAGCTAATGATTTATAACTGACTTGATTGCTATCACATATGCTTAGATGTGATGTTTTCCGCGTATTACATATATGTATAAACTATGTTGAAATTAATGCATTTCATGTGTTTGTTGAAATGTTTGTATGAGTATGGAATTATGATTTGTGCTTGCCATGTTTGTTGTTTGAGAACACATAATTGTTGTACGTATGGCAACTCCTTTGTGAAAGAATTTGCTATAATATAGGTTATAACAAATTTATTACATGTATGTTGGTATGTGTAGTCTAAGTGTTTGATAAAATGCCTGAATGAGACAATGTTGTTGAAATGCATTTAATAAGGGTGTTGAGATAGGATTCTCAATTTCTCTATCTATAATTATAATTTCCTTCATGTAACCTATCTTGCTACTAAGTGATTTATGGATGAAATGCCTGTGTGTGTTAACATGTACACTATGTGTTTATAAAAATGCTCAAGTGAGATTTATATTTGAAATGTTTGTCAAATGTTGTTTTAACTATCGCATATGAATGCCTATTGTAATTGAGTGTGATTGGGACCAATGCATAGTCCAGGCAATCGGTAATGGTTTCCGATCGAGTGGCTGAATTAGTTTCGCCATAACGGATACGTTCGATGAATCTGAGTCGTACGGTGATTATCGACAATGGTTAGGCTACAAGGACTGTGTATGTGCTCCATGTCGATTAATTCAACGTACACTCGTACCAGTCGAGCTTGTCAAGTAACTCGATTGACCTAATGTATGTTCACCATGTATGGACACTACTACTTAAATCTAAGGTACCACTTACCAATGTAAAGCCCGTTATAACCTTGATACCATGATCCGCTAAGACTCATGAGCCGGGCATGGTGGTATGGGACACCGTGGTCAAGCTGTCGGCTTACACTAAGGTGACAAGCCTCCCCATAGTGACCAGTGAGCAACCCAAACTCGTGAGCCGAATATGGTGGTATGAGACACTATATTCAAGCTGTCGGCTGTTCGCTAAGGTGACGAGCCTTCCCATAATGACCTCGAGTATAAACTAAGGCCTACACTAAGGTGACGAGCCTCTTCTAGTGACCTGAACTTACCTGTTCACTGTTTCTAAATCAGGGGTGACGTTGCCCTATAACTTGCCTATCATCTATGATTAACTAGGATTGACGACCCTAAATGGATCATTATTTGGGTAAATGATATAAAGAGAGGTACCTTAGCTTCCCGAACCTGCTGTATGAATGGGTCTAATTAAGGACTGGGCTAACATGATCATGCACCACATTACATGTGCCTTTGACGTAGGAGTTGAGCACAGTGGAAGGGTTGCATGCGCAATCGTGAGATGATGTAGCAGAGGGAGTGCAGGCGAGGGCATGCATCATTAACACATATCATCCTTGCATTAACCAGAGTATTTAGGAATGCTTGTTGTATTGCTTTATCATTATTACTTGACTGAATTGATAACATGTTAACCTTTACCTTATAGCTCCACTAAGTTGATCACTCACTCCCACTCTGAGACGGTGTTTTAAAACACAAACCAGACTCTATTATAGTTCCAGGTGATGAAGAGGCTTACGAGATGGAGCATGTCTTCTATGATGACAAGTTCTCCTACATGCAATTCTTTGGCGGGTCTATGTAGACCTGAAGTTGCATATTGGGGCTACAGGAATATCGATAGATGACATTGCACTTTATCATTTTATATATTTCAGAATTACACATGTAATTATTTAACCTGGTGATGTTCATACTCTGGGGGCTTACAATCACCTATATGCTCTATATATTTATCACGGTCTTCTGCTTGCGTAATTTAACTATCTATGAAGTATGATACGCTGATTTGGTATAATCTCACTCATGTATAATGCACTAATATGGACAACATTTAATCATCATTATCTATGTTGCATAAGTGATGTGTTAGAACTCGAGAGTTGAGCTTCTGCTCGACCCCCAGTTTTCAAGACATTTCAAGTTAGTATTAGAGCATGATTGGGATTAAAATAAACCTGGGTTATAGTAACACGACACACACTGACGTACTTTGACTTTGGAGGGAGCAATAAAAGGTAGAAACAGTCGTAGGATTCCCAGTTTCGCCGACAGGTGAAACTGCCCGTTAAAAATGGGACCGTACGCATCTGTGACCATGTGAGAGATCCCAGTTCTTTTCTTGACCTTCAATCGATGTGTTTAGACCATAATTCGACATGTTCCACACTCAAATAACCCGAAGAGCGTGAATATACATGAGATGGAACCCGAAACTGCATCAAACGGACTAGGGGGGCCAAACGATGCAAATCGAGGGAGACCAAAGTGGTCCCCACACACATATGGCACCCCAGGGGGATACCATCGCCCCTAAGGTGATGCTATCACCCTTGGTCCAGGAGACCACGATGGCATCACACCACCGGTGAGGCCTCGCGGTCCACGGACAGCGGGCCTGTCGAGCCGCGCTGGGTTGGTCGGGCCGATGGGTGTAAATGCATGTGGGGCCCACGAAACACGTGTAGGACCCCTTATACCTTCCCTTTTTGCTTCATTCTCTCATTTTCAAGCTTTCAAACTCCTCCAAGCTCTCAAAAAAATTGATTTTTCACCTCAAATCCACCCCTCTATTTTCATATCATCTTCTTCTTCTTCACTACATACCCTCCTCCCATCATTTCTCTTAAATCCATCTCTTACTACCTTCAATCCCCTTTCTTTCTTCCCATTTGAGTGTATAAATCCACCTTGAGTCTCATAAACCTCAAAACCTCCCAACCCATCTCATTTTGCAAAGCTCACTCCACTCTCATGGCTCTTTTTGAGCTTGTGGCGGCCATATTTTTGCTTTCCACACTTCTTTCTCTCATGGGAAAGAAGAGAGCTTCTATGGATGAAGTCGGGCCTAGCCGCCCTACCCGTTCAAGGAGGCAGAAAGGCGCCGAGGCTAGCACAAGCGTTGATTGGGAGCTAAGGTTGAAGCGGGAGCATGATCCCCAACTTCCTCTCAAAAGAACCCTACTGGCAGATATGGCACATGGAAGATTTCAAGGCAAGGGTTCTCTTTGAAGCACATGTGGACGAGAAACTATTCGGGCAGCGATGGATATCTTGCCAGACGCCAGGTGGGGTCTCATATTTGAGAACAAGTCCCGTGCGAATAAGAGCACTGTCCGAGCCTTCTACGCCCATATACGAGAGCCACTACTGGAGCCTCTGTAATTCTCTATCCCTGTGGAAAGATGGGAAGCCATTGTCAATGTTGATTTGATAGCCCGAATAATGGGGATGCCGTATGGAGAGGTTCATGCTAGCAAGAAGAATCTCATGAGTGTGCGTGAAAGAGATCGACGTACACGATTTCTTTGTGGCCGACTGGTCCACTAGAATCGAGGCAACTGCCTCCCAGCGACCAAGATGACCCATGACTTCCGCCTACTCCACCACATCTTCATGCACAACATGTATCCAAGGTGGAGCAATCATAGCGAGTGCACGAGTTTGATGGTAGACTTCCTATACAGAGCTGGGCAAGGAGACAAGCTGTGCCTACCTATGTACATACTACTATAGATAGTTCAAACTGTACGCTCTCCTAAGACAGACATTTCACTCCCCTTCGACCGACTTATATACAAGCTTGCTTGTGAATTCAGCTACAGACTTGGCTAAGAAAGGCTTGCGCCAATCTATTTCATCAACGACATTACTCTCAACAACATGAATATTGGGCCACGACAATGTCAAGCCCGACTCAATGAGAGTGCGGATGAGACGGGAAGTGAAGAGGAAGAGAGTGATGAAGAAGGCAGAAATGAGATAGAGGAAGAAAACAAGGAAGAGGAAGAAGAGGAAGCCCAAGACACTGATGAAGGCTCTCCTCATGCTACACATAAGCCCCACCATGATCAGGCTGCCTTAGAAGCCCGTTTGGCTCAGATCAAGGAGGGCCAGGTCGCCTTATGATAGGAGGTTAGTGAGACCCGGGCAAAGCTTAAAGAGAATCAGACCTTCGTGAAATAAAAATTCAAGAAGGTCTCTTGCACCTTGAAGGCTATCCTGTGTTTATACAGGACAAGGGTGCTCCTCTTCCATCACTAGATTCAGACAACTTGTCCTATGTTGTAATCGTCCTTGGGTTTTCTTTGCTTTCCTGTTTTCTATGTTATAGTCTTGATAGACTTAGTAATATGGTAAAGTGGTTGGTATGTTTTAGTGTTTGAAACCTTGCTTAGATTAGCTCACATGCATCTTCTGTCATGATCCATGTAATACTACATCTCATGTATTGTGACAATTTTGGTAAATGAAATGCACGAAGTTTCTGTTGGTTTGGAATGTGAATGATGTGTGGATGAGTGTATATTTTTATGCTAATTATTACACCGGTTGCACCCTATGTTGTATATAAAGAATGTCACCTAAGATCACTCGGAGCACAGCACGTCTTGCACTTGGCGAATTGAGTGACGGGTCACCTCCCTTCAGTGATAACCATACGGACCCCAGTTTGAGTCCGGATCATGAGACTATACTAAATTCATAGCAGGCCACTGGCCCCACTAATGGGCCCACACCTGTTGCACCACCAGTTCCCGAGCAGAACCGTGCACCTACCTTGACGCCTCACATGCCTCAGGCGGCTCTCCTCCTGATATGTTGGAGCAAATGATACTCTTGATGTAGCAGCAACAGTTTTTAGCCACCATAGCAGGGGCCCTTACCCAAAATATGAGTGTGGTTCCGCCTACATCACCTGTGCACCCTGCTGGGAACATGAGTGTCAGCGGCTTGTTTGAGCGATTTCAGCGCTTCTGACCTCCTACATTTGTGGGTACTCACAGATTCGAGGAGACCGAGTGTTAGCTTGACCGCATCTCTAAGATGCTGAAGTCGCTTCACTACACTGAAGCAAAACAGGTAGAGTTGGTCACCTACATGTTTGAGAAGGAGGTCAGTCTCTGGTGGGACAGTGTCCTTAGGACCGTGGCAGCTGGTTATGTATGGAGATGGAAAGCTTTTAAGACACGCTTCCATGAAAAGTATTTCCCTCTCACCTACCGTAATAAAGAGGGAGAGTTCCTTCGCCTCCGACAGGGAGGGATGACTGTGGCCAAGTATGAGAATCAGTTCACGGAGCTGGTCAGATATGCTCCCCTAATATTAGCAAATGAGCCGATGAAGATGTGGTAATTTTCTGAGGATCTACGACCCGAGATACGCACAAAGATATATTACGCTAGCATACCCAACTATGCTGAGCTACTGAACATGTCTTTGTATGCTGAGCAGGACGGGGACAGATTATCTCGTATGCGCGTGCCCACTACTCTGAGGCCTCGACCAGATTTGCCGAGCAGACCATTTCTCGGCAAGAGGCCCCGTGCAAACTCACCTCCCAGACTTACGGCTCCACCAGCCCAGATGAGGCGATCAGACTTGTGATGCACCTACTGCAAGAGGTCGAGCCATACAAATACCTACTGCTTCACTAAGATGAGGGATAACGGCTTCTCGCCGCCTTAGAAAATCAATCGTTAGCTTCCTCAAGCCATATCAGCTCTACCTCTGCGATTAGTACTGTCAGCACAGCCTTTCTATAGGCCTAACGTACCACGTAGTAGGCTGCCTCAATGGCCTATGGCACTGCAACCGAACTGTTCTCAACAGGCTTGGGTGCACTCACTTATAGCTGAGGCATCCGAGACAGCAACTGCAGCACCACTGACTTTTAAAGTTACGGCGCATATCCAAGGTACACCAGTCTTCTTATTGGTGGACACCGGGTTCACTATCTCTATAACATTATGCGCAGCAGTCAAGCGACTGCCACAGGGACTTTCTCAGACACTATCAAGATGTGTAAGGGTTGTTCGATAGACTTAGGGAGCAGAACAGTACTCATCGACCTGATTATTGCCCCACTATGTCATTACAATCTGATCCTTGGTATGGATTGGCTCACCGAGATGAAGGCCGAGATCGATTGTGACAATAGGGTGGTGACAGCCCATGGACCTGAGGGCACGACCTTTACATTCCCAGTTCAGGTCAGTTGGTACTACCGCATTAGTTGTTATGCTACCTTGTTAGAAAATGTTGGTGGTCCGACACTTAAGAACACACCAGTAGTTCAGGATTTTGCGAACGTGTTCAGGAAGATATCGGGATTACCTCCTTAGCGCAAGATCAATTTTACCATTGATCTAGTGCTTGGTGCGACACCTATATCTCTACCGACGTATCGCATGCCTCCATGTGAGATAGAGGAGCTGAGGAGACAGATTGATGATCTGTTGGATGCAGGCTTCATACGACTAAGTGTATCTCCTTGGGGAGCACCCGTATTATTTGTAAAGAAGAAGGACGGATCACTGCGATTGTGTATTAATTATCACAGGTTGAACCAAGTGACGATGAAGAACATGTATCCTTTGCACAAGATAGATGATCTGTTCGACCAATTGAAGGGGGCATAGTATTTCTTGAAGATCGACTTACAGTCAGGATATCACCAGTTACGCGTCAGGGATGAGGATGTGCAAAAGATAGCATTCGGAACCAGCTTTGGGCATTACGAGTTCCTTGTGATGTCGTTTGGACTCACAAACGCACCGGCCGTGTTCATGGACCTGATGAACCAGGTGTTTCGACCGTATCTATTTTGATTCATCATCATATTTATAGATGACATCCTGATATATTCTAAGAGTCGGAAGGAGCACGAGGAACACCTGCGAGCAGTCTTTGATACTCTCAGGAAGAACCAGTTGTTTGCGCAGTACAAGAAGTGCGACTTCTGGAAAGAAGAAGTCAAGTTCCTAGGACATGTGGTGTTCAAGGAAGGAATAACTGTGGACCTTGCTAAGGTGACCGCAGTTCAGGACTGGGAGCAACCCAATTCGGTTACTGAAGTAAGGAGTTTTCTTGGCCTGGCAGGCTATTGCATGTGCCTTTGGGGTAAGAGTCGAGCATAGTGGAAGGGTTGCATGCGCAATTATGAGATGATGTCATAGAGAGAGTGCAGGCGAGGGCATGCATCATTAACACATATCATCCTTGCATTAACTAAAGTATTTAGGAATGCTTGTCGTATTGCTTTATCATTACTGCTTGACTGAATTGATAACATGTTAACTTTTGCCTTATAGCTCCACTGAGTTTATCACTCACTCCCACTCTGGGACGGTATTTTAAAACACCAATCAGACTCTGTTATAGTTTTAGGTGATGACGAGCCTTACGAGATGGAGCCTTTCTTCTATGATGACGAGGAGGAGTTCTCCTACATGCAACTCTCTAGTGGGTCTATGTAGACCTGGAGTTGCGTATCGGGGCTACAGGGATATGGATAGATGACATTACACTTCATCATTTTGTATATTTTGAAATTATACATGTAATTATTTAACCCAGTGACGTTCATAATCTGAGGGCTTACAATCACTTATATGCTCTATATATTTATCACAGTCTTCCGCTTGCGTAATTTAACTGTCTCTGAAGTATGATACACTGATTCGGTATAATCTCACTCATGTGTAATGCACTAATACGGACAACATTTAATCATTATTATCTATGTTGCATAAGTGATGCGTTGGAACTCGGGAGTTGAGCTTCTGCTTGACCCCCGGTTTTCAGGGCGTTACAAACCTAGTTTAACCGATTTCTTAGTTCGGTGCACATCAGGTGCACCACCCCTAGTGTACACACATAATGGGTGTAGGGGCTGTTGAGGGTCGAATATTGCATATTAGACCCCGATTATTACATGGATTTATGACCATGAAAATGTTTAAAGGCCTATTTAAATCGTGTTTGTGCTGCAAGGTGAATTTACGAGCATGTGACTGAAAAGGATGTTAAAAGCATGGATTTAACGCTCTGATGTCACCAAGGTTAGGGACGGACTCCAAGGGACCAAGATCGAAGAATTTACACGCCAGAGACCCGAGGAAATCAAGCCACTCACGTTAAACGGGCCTGAAAGTCAGCCAGAATGCAAGATCACAGCATTCCCACCATCCGCTCAGCTCGAAACTTTATATCTGGCCTGAGGACCCTAAATTAACCGTCCACGTCGAATTTCAGCCCTCGGATCCCTGTAGAAGTGGCCCGACGGATAGTTCAGCCCATGAATCTCAAATTCGCGGCCCACTTGATATCTGGATATGCCTCGATTTTGGTCCCAACTATTTAAATGAGATGAGAAAAGAAATGAATGGAACGAATTCCCAAGATACATCATGATAGACCCCACCTGTACATTGCATGTACATAGGGTACACGTGCACAAGAGATGCACTGGACGGAGAATCCAGTCAAACATAGGGTTGACCGAGCCTTCCTTTAAAAATGAAAATTTTTGTTTTCACTAGCGTCTGCACTTCCGAACACTGGTACGTGTAGTGGGCCCACACTGTTCATCACATGGATGATCAGGACCGGCCATTCGGTCCAGGGGGTGTGGATGACCCCAGCCAAGATCTCCTTTTACTCCAATGCATGCTCGCAGAGGCAAATCTCATGTAAATGCAGGAATGGACGGTAGAGTAAAAATCCTGATTGGAAGCACCAAACTCGAGCAAAAGTACACATTATTGATGGGTTTTTCGCCATAATTATAATGGACGGGTTGGATTTCTCTTTTGACGTCAATCATGGGCCCCACAGTTAATGCAAAATCGGTTTCTTTTGCATGCATTACACAGACATGCGTTCGGAGAAACCCGGACGATCCGAGCTGTCCTGTATCCATAGCTAGGATCGGATCGACAATCTTGGCTGTCCGAAACTCTTCCATGGGACGTCCGACCAAAGCCAAGGACGCTGAATGGATTAGATCCCAACAACGGATAGTCTATCCACGCCGAACGTGAGGTGAGCACAAGTTACTGCGTAACTCTCCTGCGCACGCGACTGTTGCTGCGAAAGTTCTCCAAATCGACTTCCCCACCGACCTGCTGGCCGAACGTCTATAAAGGGAGAGAGAGAGGGCCAGCTAGAAATTATCTCTGGATCTTTTTAGACAGGAAGTGCAATAAAGAGAGAGAGAGAGAGAGAGAGAGAGAGAGAGAGAGAAATATTAGTTTAGATTTTTCTTTTCGTTTTCCTTTTTTTTCTTTTTTTCTGAAGAGCTCTAACCTCATTATGTTGGGCTAAACCTCTTAGCTAGGGCTAAGAGGTGAAGCTTGTGGCGTGATGGGAATGATTCTACGGCTCTGATTCATGTTGATGAACCTTCTGCTTGATTCTAGTTTAATTATATGGAATGCTTTCAGTTTTTAATGGTTTGTTGTGACTGAAATTACAATAGATATGTGATAGCTTTGAGCATGTTCTTAGTATTATAGGGTTTATAAATTTAGGAACCCTATTGTTCACCATCGTCTCCTGGGCATGGTTGAATGACGAAATCCTTCCTAACATTCATACATCTCTCAGATTGGCTGTGGATTGGTTTAATTCTATTGTTTGCTTTGTCTCATGGGCATGGTTTTGTGATGGAATCCATTCTAATTTACACCCTTCTTATCTCTTGAAAACTAGATCAAAAAAAGTTCAGATTTGATTTTCATGGTATATCTTCCAACTGGATGAAGATGGGACTCGAAGTTCAGTTGAGATCATGAATCAAGCGTAGATCTCTCTGATCTCTACAAGTGGATCCTTGGCACCCTAGTTTCTCACCTTTAATTTCATTAGTTTTACTCACTTTAATCACAATTATTTCCTCAATTATTCCAGATTTAGATTTCATCTTATTCTAGTTCTAGTTCTGGTTACTTTCAGAATACGTACAGGTTTCAGTCCCTACGGATTCGACCTCAGTCTTACCGAGATTATTACTACATCACAACCCTATACTTGGGGAGTGAATAAGTTTTTGGCGCCGTTGTCAAGGATTGACGGTTACGTTTTCTGAAATTAATTGGTTTTAGAGTTAGTTTAAGATTAGGATTTTTACTAATTTTAGGTTAGGATTTTTTTTTCTATTTTAATTTCTAGAAACTAACCTATTTTTCTTGTTTTATAGGATCATGACATAAGCTTCTAATTTGGTAATTCCTTTTCAATTTCACTACTTTTTCTATTTTTAGAATTAAGGTTTTAGTTTTAGAAATTTCTAATTCTAAGCTTTTCTTCTTTTTTTTTTTTTTTTTTTCTAACTTTAGATTTAGATTCTTCCTTTAAGTAACTTTCTATTTTCTAGTTTTAGAAAATTTTCCCTTTTTAGAAACTAACTTAGCTTTTTATTTCTAAGATTAGAAACTTTCCTTTTTAGTAACTAACTTTCTATTTTTATTTGTAGAAACTTTCTGACTTTAGTATTTCTATTTTTAGAAACTAATTTCTTTTGTTTTCTTTTGCAGGATTCTAACATAGGAACTTCCAACCTGGTAACTTCTTTCTATTTCTAGATCTCTTATTATTATAGGATTTTTTCTTTTATTCTAGGATTAGACTCAGAATTAGGGTTCACCATGGAAGCTTGGGTACATGTCTATACTGAGATGGATAAGCAGTTTTGAGGAATGCCTGAGGGTTTTGGAATTCAATGTATACCTCAAGATTTTTCTCCATCGAGAACCAACTAGAACGTTATGTTCCATCGGTTAATAGGTCCGTATATGATCATAATTATGGGAATGAGGATTATTATCAACCATCATATTCTCCCATGTATGATCAGTATGACTATAACCAGTGGAAACATCAAAACTGGGAAGATGAACCAACAACATATTATAATGATTATTCTCTTGGATACCCTACCATTGAGATCCAACCAGAAACGATCTAAGAGGATTCATTTTAGCATAACATGGCCTGTCTTGCGGAAACTATAAAAACTTTAGAAGTACTTACTTCAAGTGATAATTCTCTTAGATCCTCTACCTTTAAAATTCAACTAGAAACAATCCAAAAGAATTCTCAAAATTCCTTCCAAACTCTAGAGCTCAGCCAACAAAATACACTCCAAAGACTACAAGAACTTATAAAAGGTATTCAACAAGGGAGTTCACATGATGCGATTATGGAGAACTCTGGAATTTGGAATGATGAGTTGGATTCCATTAATGAGCATACGGCTCAATTTCCTGATGAGTCGATTTCGATGACTGTTCAAAAGAATGGTGAAGAGACATAGGTAGCTTTCAAATATAATGATGATGACACATTTCACTCACAAGACACTAGATTTCAATGATGAGGAAGAGGTGGGTTTATGTGAACCTCAACCCAATCTAAGAATAGAATGTGAGGAAAGCGATCCCATCCCAAATGTGCACTACACTGAACTAGAATATGATGAGTATTGGGATGACAATCATAAATATGCAGCCCTAGTCCCTCTGGAATTAATCTCAAGTTTGGTCTAGGTCAATGATCAAGAAGTACACGAAGGGAGTGGACATAATGAGCTACTCCACTCACCTGACATATCTGATTTAAAAGTGGTTGAGCTCCTTACAAACGACACTTTTATCTCTAGTAAGACATGTTTGGATGATTTCCCTGAATTGAATGATGATATGATTCAGGAGATGGACGAGTTACTCGATACGACTCTAGAATTTGAAACCACCCAGTAGAGGCCACCATCTGAACTGTTGAGTTTTAACGATTCAATGTCTCTTCTGAGTAGTATCAATTAACAGAGTTCGCACATCAATGCTTCTTCTACTGACCCTTAATTTATTTGTGCAGGGCAAGAACAGGAGAGCATATGTCCATCCACTTTCAGAGATGATGGAAACATTGGGCAGATTATCACAAACTTTAATGCGAAAAATGACCCATTCTCAGATGAATTACCCAACTCTTTGGACGATTGCTTGACACATTTTTCAGATTCAAATGATCCTATAGTGGATGCCTCGTAAAAGAATATTTCCATAGTTGTCACGGATCGAGAAAACTCTTAGTTATCACGGACCGAGAAAACTCTTACTCTGAAGCCCCCCCCCCCAGATCCTCATTGTCTACCACTAAAGGAGGAGGAGCTAACAATGGAACCGAAGTCTGACACTTCGGAATGTGTTGAGACTACATCACTTCCTGAGAAGTTTTCCGCACTTTATCTACTTGTAGTCTCTGATTCACCAGGGGATAATAACATTGAAACTTCTTCTGTCACAGGTGAATCGTATATACTCTGGATACCTCAAGCAATTCAACAAAAAAATTATTATGAGGTTCATAAGTTTCTCTGGAAAGTCATGCTCCAGAGCGTTCAAGCCTATTACAAAAAGGGCTTTTGGATGATCCTGTTGAGGAACTTACTGAGAAACTTATTAAGATATTGGCTGGAAGAGGAACCTTGCAGCATGATTGAGTAGTTTTCTCTACTTTCATAGGACTAGGGTAGTTTTCTTTATGTTGTTCTAGGATGGACGGTTTTATGCCATTAGGTTAGTTTGCTTCCTACATTGTTTTAGGATAGTTTGCTTTCGTGTCTTCACTCTCGTGCTGACCGACTTTCATGTTGTGATCTCTATGGAAAAGTCTCTCTCGATTCGTTATCTAGGCACTATCTTTCCATCATTCCTCTTTTACTTTCATTATCCCATGTGCATTGTATGCTTATTTCCTTTACATTGAGGACAATGTAGATTTTAGGTTGGGGGTGGGAGATTAGGTAACCTAATCAATGTTTTCTTGGTCTTAAGCGAAAGTTGTGAAGAAAAAAAAAATCAAAATTTTCTGGACTTTCTTGTGAATTTGAAGTGATTTTGATGGCCATCTTTGATTCAGAACTATAAAATACGTAATATTGGATTTATAATTATTGGATTTAATTATCTATTAGATTTCACGATTAAGTTTGAATTGTTAATCCATGATTAAAGGTTTTAAACATTGATTGAGTCATGATTTTACAAGACACATCTCGCTTGCACATTAAGGTTTTAGTTCGATATTGAATTGTAACTTGGTGATCATTAAACATGGAAGGAACCAACTTGGGGAGTTTGTCCATCATATTCAATAAGAAGAATGAAAGAAAAAGAAAATACCCAGTTACAAGATAGCTGCCTGCGAAAAGGGTTGGGCGAACGAACTTCACCATAAGTTTGCTCCCTATAGGTGTAGATTCAATTCCCCATAGTTGACATTTGGAAAGAGTTAGGCGACTAGTTTTCACCATAGGTTTACTCCCTATAGGTGAGGATTTGTTTCCCCTCCTTTGTGTTGCCGTTTATGGAAAAATCAAAGGCTGGTAGAATGAAAAGTTGATCTGTGAGGCAAGTTTTGGTTTAAGTTGGTTGTCCTGAGTGCTCTTGTTGGTTATCAATGATATCATGAAATAACGAATCGAATCTTAATGTTGATAAGCCGATATTACACTATACACCCATGGAACTCAATCTTTAGGATTTTTTTCTAATTGATGGATTAATACTTTGAATTTGATTATGAAGTTTGCCATGCGCTTGAGTCCAGGAAAAAGTAATGCTCAACATTCATGAATCTTAGAATTGTAATATCTGGATTGCTTTTTAAAAATCACTCGAGTTCATAACAATTGTCTTGTAATTCTCAACTTATTTTTTGCTTACTTTGTTCGGGACTAGAAAAATGCTGGTTGGGGGTTGTGTTGAAGGTCAAATATTGCATATTAGACCCCAGTTATTACATGGATTTACGACCATGAAAATGTTTAAAGGGCTATTTAAATCGTGTTTGTATTGCAGGGTGAATTTAAAAGGATGCTAAGAGCATGGATTTAATGCTCTTATGTCACCAAGGTTAGGGACGGACTCCAAGAGACTAAGATCGAAGAATTTACATGCCAGAGACATGAGGAAATCACACCACTCACGTTAAACAGGCCTGAAAGTCAGCCGAAATGCAAGATCACAACGTTCTCACCATCCGCTCAGCTCGAAAGTTTATATCTGGCCTGAGGACCATAAATTAACCGTACACGTCGAATTTCAGCCCTCGGATCCCTATAGAAGTGGCCCGACGGACAATTCAGCCCATGAATCTCTAATTCGTGGCCCACTTGATATTTGGATATGCCTCGATTTTGGTCCCAACTATTTAAATGAGATGAGAAAAGAAATGAATGGAACGAATTCCCAAGATACATCATGATAGACCCCACCTGTACATTGCATGTACATAGGGTACACGTGCACAAGAGATGCACTGGACGGAGAATCCAGTCAAACATAGGGTTGACCGAGCCTTCCTTTAAAAATGAAAATTTCCGTTTTCACCAGCGTCCGCACATCCGGACACTGGGATGTGTAGTGGGCCCACACTGTTCATCACATGGACGATCAGGACCGGCCATTCGGTCCAGGGGGTGTGGATGACCCCAGCCAAGATCTCCTTTTGCTCTAATGCATGCTCACATAGGCAAATCTCATGTAAACGCAAGAATAGACGGTAGAGTAAAAATCCTGATTGGAAGCACCAAACCCGAGCAAAAATACACATTATTGATGGGTTTTTCGCCACGATTATAATAGATGGGTTGGATTTCTCTTTTGACGTCAATCATGAGCCCCACAGTTAACGCAAAATCGGTTCTTTTGCATGCATTACACAGACATGCGTTCGGAGAAACCTGGATGATCCGGGCTGTCCCGTATCCATAGTCAGGATCGGATCGACAATCTTGGTAGTCCAAAACTCTTCCATGGGATGTTCGACCAAAGCCAAGGGGGCTGAATGGATTAGATCCCATCAACGGATCGTCTATCCACGCCAAACGCTAGGCGAGCACAAGTTACTGCGTAACTCTCCTGTGCACGCGACTATTGCTTCAAAAGTTCTCCAAAATGACTTCCCCACCGACCTGCTGGCCGCATGTCTATAAAGGGAGAGAGAGAGAGAGAGAGAGAGAGAGAGAGAGAGAGAGAGAGAGAGAGAGCCAGCTAGAAATTATGTCTGGATCCTTTTGGACGGGAAGTGCAATAGAGAGAGAGAGAGAGAGATATTAGTTTAGATTTTTCTTTTTTTTTTCTTTTTTTCTCAAGAGCTCTAACCTCATTATGTTGGGCTAAACCTCTTAGCTAGGGCTAAGAGGTGAAGCTTGTGGCGTGATGGGAATGATTCTACGGCTCTGATTCATGTTGATGAACCTTCTGTTTGATTCTAGTTTAATTATATGGAATGCTTTCAGTTTTTAATAATTTGTTGTGATTGAAATTACAATAGATCTGCGATAGTTTTAAGCATGTTCTTAGTATTATAGGGTTTATGAATTTGGAAACCCTGTTGTTCACCATCGTCTCCTAGGCATGGTTGAATGACGAAATCCTTCCTAACATTCATACATCTCTCAGATTGGCTGTGGATTGGTTTAATTATGTTGTTTGCTTTGTCTCATGGGCATGGTTTTGTGATGGAATCCATTCTAATTTATACCCTTCTTATCTCTTGAAAACTAGATCAAAAGAAGTTCAGATTTGATTTTCATGATATATCTTCTAATCGGATGAAAATGGGACTCGAAGTTCAGTTGAGATCATGAATTAAGCGTAAATCTCTCTGATCTCTACAAGTGGATCCTTGGCACCCTAGTTTCGCACCTTTAATTTCATTAGTTTTACTCACTTTAATCATAATTATTTCCTCAATTATTCCAGATTTAGATTTCATCTTATTCTAATTCTAGTTCTGGTTACTTTCAAAATACATATAGGTTTCAGTCCCTGTGGATTCGACTTCGGTCTTACCGAGATTATTACTACATCACAACCCTATACTTAGGGAGTGAATAGGGGCCACAGTGATGCTTTCCAACATCCACTTTGTCTATCTATTTAAACCATGTTAGGATATTAGTTCGAAGACCACGCAAACCACGCAGATTCTGTTTAAGTGGACTACATTGCTTCAAATATATAGTTTAACTGTCAATTCTCGACAATTTAGAGGTAGGATTGTTTCACATCTAATCATCAATGGTTATAAAGGTTTCTAGTATAATTTATTTGGATTTTAATGGTTGTTTTCATAATCAAGCGGTTGATTTGCGCGATTGGGTGATAGATTGCTCGATACTGTGTTATGGACCCGTTGAACAATGGATCAAATAATTTAGTTCCCGATATTGATCATGGATGGTTTAATTTTCCTAATAAGGTGTTGTACAAAATTTCCTCACAATTGGACATCTAGAAATATGTTTTCATGTGTACAATTTGAATTATCAAGAGTAAGTTAAACCTAATCCCCACGCACATAAACTACATTAGATTTTCCTATTAACACTCGAGTATAGAAAAGTACAAGGTGTTACAGTTCATCATGAACTTGCGATAATTCTGCGATGTATTGAATCCCCCTTTGCATATCAACTATCCCCGCTGACATAATCTCGAGAAGTTCAACCCAGGGATGTCGATGATCTGTGTGGACTTACTGGAAAAGGCACCAGACTAGGTGGTTGGTTTACTTGCTTAGGCACTTATTGAATTTGTAACTCCTCCTTGTGAGTAGGAAGTTTGTTGGCTACAACAACATTAGTAGTGACTGCTGAAGCATTACAACCACCCATTCGGCTAATGATTCTAAGAAATTACTGTATCGATAAGTATACTTGCATGCCAAAATTGTTCTTTTTGCACAGTTGGTGCAAAATGAATATTGATGACAACCTAGTAGTTTTTTGAGTCCCACTGGGAGTGCCTAAATTATTGGCGCTCGGTTCGTTTCCTGTCACATGTAACGTGTGTGGGCATGTCAAGATCGATATAACGACTCGATTCAAACCGATCAACTTCAACCCCAAGTGGCGAAATAAACAGATATGTCCAATATGAATGTGTATGACTAGAATATAGGAAGATTGGTCACTTACTCAGCCACTTGCAGAATTATATAATGATCAGGTGATAGTTGAAGGGTGAGATTCTTCCTCAGAAGATGGGTTGCACTTTGCCTTCCACAAGAAAGGAGTTTCAGTATACTAGTGTAAATTAAATAAAAGGAAAAGCTCACATCGGTCACTAAGAGTGAATATGCATTTCTTGAAAGAACTACACGATATTGGATAAAGAACAAATCCAGTGTATAAGCGTAGATTTGGATAACAACTAAAAACTATAACTAAGAATTATCGCCATTGGATTATCTCTACTCTTAAGATAAGCTGAGATAAAAGATAGATTTGTTTTAATTTGATTGTGTATTGGATTTGTAGATGATTGATGATATTTGATTTGTGGATTTCTTTTGCTATGTATAAAGTTTTGTTATATAGCATATTCATTCATATGTTTCTTCCATTATTGTAATGGTTACAATAGTTGAAAAGCCTTTCTCTGTCTCTAGATCATTCTTTTTTTACCTTTTGAGATTGTTTCTCTTCTATTGACCAAGTTTTGTATCTCTTGGTTCCCTTATATATCTTGAACCGCTCGACCATATTTATCTCTTTGCTAGTTAAACTTTTGAATAACTCGGCCACATTACTTTGTTGACCATTCAATGACATGTAAAATTGAATTTATATTAATTATGATTCCGCAAAAAGCATTTCAAGTATTTTAAAATCTTTTTATGCACCTTCCATTTTTTGTGCAATGTCACATGTCACCTTCACATCGGCCCTTTTGAGGATAGCCTTTTGGAGGATAGCCAAAAATAGAGTACAACATTAATGACTTAAATTGACTGATATTACTGGACAGTTAGGATGAAAAATACTCAACTGTACTAAAACAATCAAACAAGTGTCTAATCAATCAGATGTTAAGTTTATATAATCAATTTGATTTGTAGATGATGTTTCATCTACAGTGCGCACCACAAATTTCACAGCTTAATTGGAATGAATGCATACCGCGTCTATGGACTCTTTTTTAGTGCATGTGTATGAACCATCACACTTTTCAAATGTATCTAACAAACTCCCCGAAACCATCAGCAATCAAAGTCTGCGGCAGACTCCCCGTTGTTCAAACTTCCCATTCTTCTACCCTTCACTCTCCAAATACCAAGCCAAAATCAAGTAAACTGAAACGAAAAATAAAAATAAAAATACAATTCCACCGAAACCCTTCTCTGGAGAGAGATCATCAAAACCCTAGAAGTTTGTCTCGATTCTTAGAGAGAGAGAGAGAGAGGGAGGCAGGGAGGGAGGGAGGTAGTAGTATGCCTTTGAAGAACATCGTTCGAGACGTTAGAGATGGAATCGGGAACTTTTCCAGGCGAAGCAGCTTCGAGTGGAGGAGAGACCGATCCGCGCCGGCATCGGCATCGAGCATCTCTTTCGATTTCGATCCCGAGGACTTCAGTGGCGAGCAAAGCTGCTGGGCGAGCCTCCCACCGGAGCTGCTGAGAGACGTAATGAAGCGGGTGGACGCCAGTGAGAGCGTTTGGCCCGCGAGGAAGCACGTTGTGGCGTGCGCCGCGGTGTGCCAGTCGTGGCGCCACATGTGTAAGGAGATTGTCAGCACGCCCGAGATCAGCGCCCAGCTCACATTCCCTGTCTCTCTCAAGCAGGTATGTTGCCGCCACTCTGACATCTCATTTTCGTCTTCTTTGTTGCAATTTGATGATATTTTAAGTCGTTTGAGACAGTAGTTGGTATTTGTTTGTGTTGATGAAGAAATCTGGTCGTTCCTCGTTGGGCCTTCGGATACCTGCAAAGATGAAGTGACAATGGAGACCCTGATTATGGCAGGGGACCCTCCGATGCCCAAGTTAGAGCTTATGAATTGGGTCTTAGTCGAATTAGGGTTTTTTGGCGTACCTTTCTCTATAGTTTCAGGCTCTATTTATAGCCCTAGTACTAGTTACATAGATGGAAAATTCCCCTACTTGGTTGGTGCGCATTGTAGCCATCTTCCGAGATCCTTGGCAAAGATCTCGGAACGATTTTAGCGATAAGGTTGGGTAGTCGGGACCTGAGAACACCGGGATAGGTGGCCGAAGTCGACCAGCTGAGGCCGATCTTTAGGTTCGAGGTCTGAAGCGTGGGGGCGATCTTCCAAAGTAGGATTTCGGGCTATAGTCGAGCCTGCTTTCGATGCGTAGGTCATACTGGCTCGTACAACAATTTGTTGGTCATAATAGCAAGAGCTCGCTGGCAGCTTGGACTTCTCTGCTTATGGTCGGACTACCGGGCTGCTCATAGAGGTTGCACCCAACCATCAGAGTCAAGCTACTTCCTCAAGAATGCTTTGGGTCGGTCACTCTTGGTCAGTCCATTTTTACCCATAACAATAGCCTCCTACTTCTGAGAAGTAAGTCAGTGGAAACTGACACTCATGCAATGTCTTTCGTCTGGAAGGTTGGACCGATTTGTCATCATTGTAGGAGAGAGGGAAAGGCAGCAGGCACAGAGATCAAAGAGGACCTGTAATGATCGAAACGGCATACTCGAAGAGGCGTGCGCCGGTATGGCGTCCTTTCGGCTTTCGGCCAGTGGTGTACGGGCACGTGGCCTCGCCTCGGAGATCGGGTCAGAATCGTGAATGGGTGGTCGCCATGTGGAAAGTAACGTGAGCTGCAACGCCTCCTCTGCTGCGGCATTAAACATGGGCAATTAATGCCTGCGGCCGATGATGTCTATAAAAAGGGGGGAAAACCCTAGTAACCCGGTCATTTGCTTCCGTTTTCGTTGCTGCTCCTTTAGACTTCCCGGACTAGGCGGTTTTTGGTAAGTCGAAAATTCTGCTCTAGCAAGCTCATCTCCCTTCTCCTCCTTTCCTTTTACTCATTTTTCTTTCCATTTTGGCCGCATTGTCCGGTATTTCGGACGAGTGGCTTGAGCCCAGGGCTTTCCAAGGCGACTCTGAGCCGGAGAGCGTAGATTCTCGGTTAGGAGCTCCCTGCAATTTGCCATCTCCAATACCATTTGGTCACGGCTGGGCGATGAAGCTTGCTCCGCCAGAGAGGGCAACCGCTCAGTCTTCTGCTGAGCGGCCCGTTGATGTTGGCCCCTCTAAGTTAAGGTTGAGAGGGACCAACCTAGTTCCAATTAGGTTGGAGTACCAAATACCAGACACCATGGTACTTCGAGCTCCCGAACCCAGTGAAGTCCTAGGCGATCCTCTCAAGGGCGAGGTGGCCATCTATCTGGTCGCCTCGCAATGTAGCCTTCCCTTCCCCATCCATCGCATTGTGTGGGAGGTCACTTCTCGCTTGAGGCTGGCTTTGGGCCAAATCATTCCTAATGCATGGAGAGTCCTATTGGAGACCTACATTCTTTGGTTCCAGCTCGAAAGTGCCGATCTGACCATTGAGGAATTTCTATACATGTACCAACCGAAGGCCAGCCCTAAGCATCTAAGTTGGTACTACTTCTCGACATTGATGAACAAGGGCCGAACCCTTATCAATGGCAATTCATCCTCCAACAAAAATTGGAAGGATAAATGGTTTTGGGTGTCCGGAGAGTGGGAGGCCCCAGTTGCTGACTTGGCCAAGCTACGGTCTCGGGTTCTCACCAAATTCACCAATCCAAGTTGGACATTGCATAGCAACGGACTTGCAAATTCCTTTAGCTTTTGTAATTATGCTCACTCACCACAGTGATCATTTTTGTAGGTTTTCCTCGCACTCGGCCGCTTCTCTTCGACCTTCAGCTCCGTCAGGTGAACTGAGCAATGTTAACGACGCCATTGACAAGGCCTGGAGCAAGCTGATCACGCTCGACCTCCTACATCAATCCGGACTTTCTCGACCCGCTCCATCAGGTAGATAATAGATTGTAGAATCTTCTTGAAGGTTATGTTCGAATTGTGATTCTTTTGTATTAACTAGGAGTGTCTTGTCGCATAGGAATGACCGACCTCCCATGCCCTGCGAAAAGAGCCCGACCCCCTTCTGAACCCGAGATGGCCCAGAAGAAGTCATCCGTGAAGAGGGCTGTTGTACCTCCGGTGAAGCGGGCGGGATTCTCCACAGCTGTGGAGGCGAGGTCGGAGCCCATCGCTGAAGGGCTTACGGTGGAGCAGCCGGCCCCGACCACCGTGGTTGGAGCTTAGAGCGCTCCTGCTTCAGCCATTCCTCCTCAGCTGGCGGTTTTAGAGGTGGTAGATTTGGAGGAAACTCCCCTGACCTAGGAGGCTCTCCCTGCTGAGGAGCCCCAACCCTCGACAAACCAAGCTCAGGCTGAGGAGGGTGATGGCTTAGGCCTGCAAGCCGGTGAGGTCGAGGGGTCAGGCCCTCAACCTCCTGGGTATTATATGAATGGCCTTGTCGCATGGACGGCTAGGCATGTCCCAGAGGAGCAGATCATCGAGTGGCTCAGTACTCATCCGGTGACTCTTCTGGGCGATATCGCCGCATTCTGCTACAAGGTAGACCTCCTCCCCTTATCTATACGTGTCCGTTTGTAAATTGTCGATATTTTCTAACACGTCTTATTTGTTTCAGCTCATCCCCACTCTACTGTCCGCCCGTCGATCAATGAGGTGAGTGGCCGAGGAGTGCGAGCAGGCGGAGGCGGTGCTCCAGGACAAGAAAACTGAGGTCAGAGCCTTCTGACAAGCTCTGGAGAAATCTGGGGAGGAGCAGGCTGCTCTGAAAATCCAGTTGGACGAGGCTCGACTGAAGGAGGGCTCAGCACTAGTTGAGCTAGAGGGGGCGAAGTCGCGCCTTTCTTCTTCTGAAAGGGAGCAGGCCGAAGCAGTGGTCAAGGCTGCAAGGTTGGAGGCCGAGCTGGCTGAGGTGAAGACTAGTTCGGCAGCTAAGTTAGCCGAGGTTGAGGTTATCTCGATCGCCAAATTGGCTGAAGTCGAGGCTTCCATCCCATCAATCGAGGCCGCTATGGTGGAAGGGTACAAGGCCTCGAAGGAAAGAGTTGACGAGGTGGTGTTTTATAACTGTGGCTATGAGAAATGCCTCGAAGACGTCAGGGAAAAGTTCTTCAAACTCAACCTGAGTGACTTTGAGGAAGGAGCTTCTCAAGATCCGGCTTCGGATGTCACTGAAGCCGAGCACCCTCCCTGAACAGACTAGCCTCGCTAATGTGGGGGCATTTTCACACTGGGTTCGAGTGGGGTGGCTTGTGGGATGCAGGGGCACACTCGGGGTGGATGGCCCGCATAACCCATGGATTTTGGGCTCGTGTGAGGCAGAACCCATGGATTTGGGGCCCACGAGGAGGGTTCGGCCGAGGACCTAACTCATGGATTTGGGGCTTGGGCTATGAGATAAAGGGATTAATTTGCCATGCTCTATTAGTTCGAGCTTTTAGAGTAAGTGGTTAATTGTCATGCATCAAATTGGTTTCAGAGCGGGAGGTCTCATGTTCGAGACTCCTCATCGGGGGTGATTAATGCAGGGGCATTTTCACACCGGGTTCAAGTGGGGTGGCCTGTATGATGCAGGGGCACACTTGGGGTGAGTGACCCGCATAACCCATGGATTTGGGGCTTGTGTGAGGCGGAACCCGTGGATTTGGGGCTCACGAGAAGGGTTCGGCTAAGGACCTAACCCAAGGATTTGGGGCCTGGGCTATGAGATAAATGATTAATTTGCCATGCTCTAACAGTTCAAACTTTTAGAGCAAGTGGTTTATTGTCTTGCATCACTCGCCTCCCTTTATGAACCTGTAGCCAGTTTTTTGTTCCTTCTTCCTCTGTAATCAATTTTTGATTAATGAAGGGGTGAATTTTGTTGTTTTTGTTATGTATTTTCTGAATGCTCTTAGTAAATCGGACATAGTAAGCCGAGTAGGTGGGTCGACCAATAGGTCGATCTCTAGATCATCGTCGTGGGAGTAGGCTTTTCATTAAGGATTTTCTTCCCTTCCATTGAGGGGAGGGAAGTCCTTTTGGTTGGCCGCATAGGTTGGAAAGAAATTCTCATCCCCCCGACCTGGGGAGTTCTTTCACAATAAGATTTATGGGGGGACTTTCCTCCCTTATACTAAGAGAAGTCCTCGTAGTCGGTCGCTCATGTCGCAGTAGGATTCTGGGAGAAGTCGTCCTCTGTCCCGGGGAGATCTTCTCTGCTTAGAACTTGTAATCAGTCGCATAGTTCGGGCAGTCGAGAAATTTTTAAAAGAGAAGTTCGGGGAAGTTCTTTTATTGTAGAATGCTTGAATGTAGACATAAAACGGTAATATCCTAAGCATGATATGCACTTGGTCGGAGGGCTCCTTAAGTCCTCAAGAGTAGTAGATTTTCAAGTGTTCGACATTTCACGGGTGAGGTAAGGGTCATCTAGCCAAATCTTCAAGTTGGTAGACCCCTGGACGCACTGTGCTGATTAGCCCGTAGGATCCTTCCTAGTTTGGCCCCAAGGTTCCTGAGACGAGTTCTTGGGTATTTTGGAAGGTCTTACGAAGGACCAAGTCCCCTACTTGGAATCTTCGTACCTTGACCCAATAGTTGTAGTATCAGGCGACCTGCTGTTGATGAGTCGCAATCTTTAGCTGTGCTCGCTCCCTTTCTTCATCGAGTAGGTCCAGATTTAATGTCATCTGCTCGACATTCTGATCTTCATTATATGAGTTGATCCGCACGGTGGGGAGTCCAATTTCAACCGGTACAACGGCCTCTGTGCCGAGGGCTAGGGAAAAAGGGGTCTCCCCTGTTGATGTCCGAGTGGTAGTTTGGTATGCCTAGAGAATATGTGGCAGTTCCTCGGCCCAGGCTCCTTTGGATTTCTCAAGCTTCGTTTTGAAGTAATTTTTTATGATTTTATTTACTGCCTCTACCTGTCCATTGGCCTGTGGGTTCCAAGGCGATGAGAAGATGTTGAGGATCCCGAGCCTCTGGCACTTGTCGCATTTCCGTATGTATTGTTTAGTATCTTCTTGAATGGTTAGCCAAAAGTATCCTTGTCGGACTACTTTGTGTGCGAGTGCTCTGCCTCCCGAGTGATTACCGCAGACCCCTTCATGAATTTCTCTCAGAACATATTCAGCCTCATCGGGTCAGAGACACCTCAGGTATGGTAAGGAGAACCCTTTCTTTTAGAGAACGTCTCCTATCACGGTATGCCGAGCTACTCTGACCAGAACTAATCGTGCTTCGAGCTTGTTGGTGGGTAGCTCATTTTCCTGGATATAATCTATAATTGGGTCTATGCAGCTCGGAGTCGTTACTAGGGGAAGCACTTTCTCTAGCTCAAGTTGATTGATGAGAACTCGATCGGAATTGATCTGGCAATGTCATCATCATCCGCTGCCTAAGAGATTTTTTGTCTGGGAGACTAGACTGAGTTTGCATTTGCCGAATTGTCCAAGGAGTTCTTTCGCCTTCTGGAGATGAGCGATCATCTTCTCCCCTTTCACTTGGTATTCGTCGGCGACTGTTGATGATGAGCTGGGAATTGCTATATATTCTAGAGTTTGAGCCCCTATGGCTTTCACCAATCTAAGTCTGGCAAGGAGGGCCTCGTACTCTGCCGCGTAATTTGGGAATCCGAATCTTAAGGCATATTGTGCAGGTGATGTAGGACAGCCTAATCCAACCTTAAATGAATGTGGTATTTGAAAGGGGCAGATTTATGCAATCTTTAAAAACAAATAAACTATCAGCCTTATACATCATAAACACTAGAAAGAAATAAGGTTAATGCAACAATGATTATGGCCATCCATCACAAATACGAAGTATTGAATCTTAAAATCTGAATTTAGTTGGATCCGGTGAAAGATATAACTTTTGTCTTACAATAGGTTCGTCTAACGATCCAAGTGGATTTTCTAATACAGAAAATAGGAATTTTCTGAATTGAGAAATCTAGAAAATTCAGAAAAAAAATTGGTGGTTCAAATTTAGGCTTTAGGTGATGGGATTTGAAGAATGTCAAAATATGTAAATGTGGGGATGAAAATCTTTTAAGATCTAATGATTTAGATAAAAAGAACCAAGATCAACTTCTAGATCTAGAGATTTTACGAGAAAAGGAAGAGAATTGGGTTAAAGCATAGGGTACCTTGAGAAAAGAAAGAAGGAGAGAGAAGTAGAGGATGAGAAATTACTTCCCTGGGCCTCATGCCCTCTTTCAATCACTGAAAGTCGAAGACGAAATCGTCAGAAGCAAAAGCTCTCTCTCTCTCTCTCTCTCTCTCTCTCTCTCTTAAAACATTACATAACCTCTTTAGGTTTAGGGTAAAACACCTTTATAAATTCATAATTAAATGAAATTACCAAAATACCCCTACTAAAAAAAGTTTCAAAAAAAAAGAAAGAAATTCATGCAAAACTTGTGTGCAAACTATCTTAAAACTTAAATAACTCAAATGTTCATAAACTAAATTCAAATTCAAGATATCCGATGAGCCCTGATGATAGCGCCGTGAAGGTGGTGCAATGAAGGTGGGCCGTGATGATCCAACGGTCCTGATCACACCATCCTTGAGATCCAACGGTCCAAATGTCTCATTCAAGCCACTTACATGTCACGAACACATGTGTAAGGTCTTTAACCTCTAGAGATCCGACCCGTACCTGTCATCTAACTACAATGACACGAGTAACGCACACCTCTTGCATTGATATACTTTGAATGGCCTGGTGTTTGCATCAGTAGGTCTGATTGGGCCCGACAAGAATAAATCCCACTCCGCTACCTTTAGAGTTGGAGGACCCATCAACATGGAGTGTCCACACGTGGGGGTCGGCCACGTCCTCGACCTTGGATTGTTTTGGTAGTTCGGCGTTAATGAACTCAACGATGAAGTCGGCCACCGCTTGGCCTTTTATAGCAGTCCGGGGTTGATACTTGATATCAGACTCGCCGAGCTCGATTGCCCATTTCATTAGCCTTCCCGAGATCTCAGGCTTTTGGAGTACCTGGCGAAGTCGTTGATTGGTTGGGACCACGATGGTATGGGCCTAGAAGTAAGGGCGGAGGCAGCGTGCTGATACTATTAGGGCGAGTGCAAACTTCTCGATGTTGGGATATCTAGTCTCGGCTAGGACTAATGCTTTGCTGACATAGTAGATGGGAAGTTGCTTGCTTCCGACTTCTCATATCAGGCCTGAGCTTATTGCTGCAGGTGAAATGGCCAGGTAAAGCAGCAGTGGCTCCCCTTGCTCGGGCTTGGAGAGTAGAGGGGGTGACCCCAGGTACTGCTTAAGTTGTTGCAAGGCTTGCTCACAGTCATCTGTCCACATCGGTTTTGCCTTACCCTTTAGTTGTTGAAAGAATGGAAGGCACTTGTCAGTAGCTCTGGAGACGAACCTGCTAAAGGTAGCGACTCTGCCCGTGAGGCATTGGATCTCCTTCATAGTTTTAGGTGAGCTCATATTTAACGGAGCTTGTATCTTATTGGGATTTGCCTTGATTCCCCTTTGGTTGACCATAAAACCGAGGAATTTCCTCGAGCTCACCCCAAAGGCACATTTGATCAAGTTTAGTTTCATCTGATATTTCCTCAGGATAGAAAACATCTCTTCGAGATCGGTCATGTGGCTTACGCTTTTAAGCTTTTGACCAACATGTCGTCAACATATACTTCCATGTCTGTTCGGCGAACATTTTGTTGATGAGTTACTGATATATGGCTCCAGCATTTTTTAGCCCAAAGGGCATGACCTTGTAGCAATAAAGCCCTTTATTGGTGATAAAGGTCGTTTTCTGTCTGTCATGCAGTGCGTAGCAATCTGATTGTAACCCGAATAGGTGTCCATGAAGCTGAGCAGTTCATACCTTGCCATACTGTCGAACAGTTGGTCGATCCTAGGGAGAGGGAAGCTATCCTTGGGGCATGCCTTGTTCATATCTATATAGTCCATGCATACCCTCCATTTCCCGTTGGCCTTCTACACCAGAACGACGTTGGGGATCCAGTCAGGATAGTATATTTCTTCAATAAATCCAGCCTCAAGGAGTTTCCCGACCTTCTCACCAATGATGGCATATCATTCCGGCTCAAATGCTCGCCGCTTCTGTCTTATTGGTTGGTGATCGGGGTTCACATTTAATATGTGGACCATTACCTCCGGTTTGATGTCGGGCATGTCCCGATGCGACCATGCGAAGACGTCAGCGTATCGCTTTAGTAGATTGACGATCTCATCTCGCGGACCTGGAGCTAGCAACGAACCAACCTAAATGGTGCGGGTCGGGTCGGACTCGCAAAGAGGAACAACTACCAAGTCTTCAATGGGGGACCCTCTCTCGAGTGATTCCTCTCAGGGGTCGAGGGAAGTGATGGCCATTGTATGCTGCCGCACTCCTCCCCTTAATGCTGTGAAGTAGCATTGGTGGGCCTTATGCTAGTCTCCCCTGACCTACCCAACACTGTACTTGGTGGGAAATTTCATCACAAGATGGTAGGTTGAGACCAGTGTTCGTAATATCGATACTATCAGCCGATATGTCGGCTGATATTATTGTTATCGATGGCCATCGATACGAAACCCTTAAGAAGTCTCTCAGAAATAGAAAAAGTCCCTAGAATCCTATGTATCATGCGATATATCGCACAAATATCCTAAAATATCGTGCGATATTGCTAATATTGATTATATATCAGCATTTATCGTAATTTTTCCCTTGATTGTATACACGATAGCGTTGATATTCGTCAATATCTTCTTGTAGCCACCTACCATTCCACATTTATAAAAATAAATAAATAAATAAAAAGGAAAAAATATTTCTTACCTCAAATCTGCCTGAAGGGGTGGCCTTCGATTGGATTTGGTGGGCCGACAACACCGGATAAGTCTAACCCAACCCCCCCCCTTTTTTTTTCCTTCTGAAGAGAATAACTTTGAAAGAAACTACATTTTTGTCTAGGTTTTTGGGATTTGGGTACGGATTTTGAAATAAAAAGAAATAAAGAAAGAAGGTGGAGAGATTTTTTGGGGATTTTGAATGGATTCCAAATCGCAAAGGTCGTGGGCTGCTCCTTTCACGGAGAAGAAGAGGTTCGGTCTTTTGATTCGAGTTCTCTTGGATTAGGTGCAACTCTGGTTACACTTAAAGATGATGCAGCCCTTACGGTGGGGCCCACCTTGATGTGTATATTTCATTTCCATTTCGTCCATTTGTTTCGAGAGATCAATTTAAGTCACGGGACAAAGAACTATGCATATCCAAAGCTCAAATGGACCCATCACAGAAAACGGTGGGAATTGATCGCCTATCATTAAAAACTTCGTGAGGGCCACAAAAGTTCTTTTTTCACTTTGATATTTGTGTTTTCCCTGAGTCCATATCTCCATGAACTTATGAACAGGTTGGATCTCAAATAAACATTATGGTGGGTCCCACAGTAAGTTGTCAAATTTCAATGGTGGACGTCACTTTCCCCACTGTTTTCTGTAGTGGGGTCTACTTAAGCTTTGGATCAGCCTCATTATTTGGTTTATGCCCTAAAATAATATCTCCAAATTGATGGACGGTGTGGATACAACAAATACATCATGGTGGGGCCCACAGTCAGGGTACCACCCACATTGCTAGTTACATGTGTAGCTCGGATTGGGGAGTACCCAACTCCGAGCGCGGTTTTGTGGATCCATTCGATGGATCCCTAACTATAGGGCCCATTGTAATGTATATGTCTTACATCCACACTGTTCATCTATTTTATCAGATAATTTTATGGCTTGATCTTAAAAAAAACATATATAAAGATCTAGTGAACCACACCACATGAAACAGTGTGAATTAAATGTCCACCGTTGAAAAATTCTTAGGGGCCAAAAAAGTTTTCAATCAAGCTGATATTTGTTTTCCTTTCATCCAGGTCTGTGTGACCTTATGAACAGGTTGGATCTCAAATAAACATCATGGTAGGCCCTATGAAGGTTTCAACAGTGGGCGTCGTTGTCCCACTGTTTTCTGTGGTGGGGTCTACTTGAGCTTTGGATCAGCATAATTCTTTGGTTCATGCCCTAAAATGATCTTTCCAAATTGATGGATGGTTTGGATAAACACATACATCATGGTGGGTCCCACGGTTAGGTCCCACCCACATTGTTGTTGAGGTGGATTAGCACGTACGCGGATTGCTTATTGATGCTGCCCGTGTTGAGTTGACAGGTGGCTACTAGATAGTACTCTGTGGGCCCCACCATGATGAATGTGTTATATCCATGTCGTTTATCTATTTTTTGGTATTATTTTAGAGCATGATCCTAAAAATGAGGCAAATCCAAATCTCAAGTGGACCACACGAGAAGAAATAAGTTGTAATTGAACGACCACCATTAAAAACTTCCTAAGGCCCACTGTAATTTTATTTGCCATCCAACTTGTTGATTAGGTCACAAAGATCTTGATGAAGTGAAAACACAAATATCAGATTCATCTAAAGACTTGCCATTCAACGATTGTGGCCCCAAGAAGTTTTTAATGGTGGGCGTTCAATTTCCACTGTTCCCTGTGGTGTGGTCCAAATGAGATTTAATCTGCCTCATTTTTGGCATTATGGTCTAAATTTATTTGGAAAAATGGATGGACATAATAGATAAAAAAAAACATACATTATGGTGGGGCCCGCAAAGCACCATCCAGTAGATATTGGCGGTAGGCAATCTGTGTTCTGCTGGGAATTAGTTAGATACAAACGGTCTTGTGGGGCTTGTGGTGGGTCCGACTATGATGTTTATAAGAAATCTATCCATCCATTTTTCCAGAGTATATTAGGGCATGTGCCAAAAAATCAAGCAAATCCAAAGCTCAAATGGGCTGCACGACATGAAACAGTGAGGATTAAACGTCCATCTTGCCTCATTATTTCTTGTGGTGTGGTCCACCTAAGAATTTGATCTCCTTCATTTTTAGGCCCGTGCCCAAAATGAATTGGCAAGAAGGATGGAGGGCGTAGATATACAACACATACATCGAGGTGGGACCCACATAATGGTAATTGTGTCCAATAGTCTTATTTTAACAATTAAGTGTCCTCGGAGGTTAGAATATTTTTTTCAACCAATTAAATATCTACTAACTATATGTAAAGTTTATAATTGCCCACGAATTTAGTTGCGTTAGTTCAGTCAGATAGCGCATAACTTAGGACCCTATACAAAGGAAACCTATTACGTGTATTTATTTTTTGAGATTTTATGATTTAAAAGTATGTATTAAGGTATTTTTTAATAATCCCTGAAGTTTCATTGAAAAATTCAACTATTTTCTCAATGTTTCCCCATGTTTCCCAAAAAGTGAGATAAATTATGTGATACAAACGATATATCCCGTGCGATAACCGATATGTATCTGTATCCCTCATGTGCGATACCGATATTTCGAACATTGGTTGAGACTATTGCTTGCATGGCATTGATGGATGGCCGTCCAAGGATGACGTTGTAGATAGAGGGGCAGTCGACCACCATAAAGTCAACCATCATTGTTGTCTGATTTCTTCCTTCCCCTGTAGTCACCGGAAGTTGTATACTTTCTTCGAAGGTGACCTTTTCTCTTGCGAATCTGAGCAAATGAGTTCGGATGGGTCGCAGTCGAGATCTTCCAATTCCCATCTTGTTGAAGGCGACGGAAAAGAGGATGTCGGCTGAGCTACCCATGTCCACAAAGATACGGTGCACTTTTGTGATTGGCTACCGTCATGGCCACTACCAGGGCATCGTTGTGCGGATGGTGGACTCCTCAGGCATCCTCCTCGGCAAACGTCAGGTTGCAAGGGATCTTTTGCTCTTTCGGGGGCTTGCTAGTGAGGTTAATGTGATGCTCCGAACTGCTGCTGTTTATGTCATAGCATGAGCTCTACGTGCTCTGTTAGAGTCACCTCCTCCCGTGGGCCCACCGAATATGGTGTGGATTTCTCCTGTTGCTTCGTCATCGTTACTGTGACTTTGCTGTTCAGTCCCTTGATCTGGTCACTCCTCCCTCCTCCTATAGACATACTCTCACAGATGCCCGTTATAGATGAGAGCTTTGATCTCTTCCTTGAGGTCGAAGTAGTCGCTAGTAGCATGACCGTGGTCACGATGGAAGTGGCTGTAATTATCCCGTTTGTCAGCATCAGTCTTCATCCTGTTCGGCCATCTCAGGATCCTTTAGTCTTGGACCTCCATGAGAACTTGCTTGGGGGTAGCGTTTAGAGGAGTGTAGGAGCGGAATCTGCTTTTCGGCCTTCGGTTCGGGCGTTGGTTCTTGCTCGGGTCGTCATCTCTTCTTCTCTTGTTACAAGCGGCTGGTGGTTGCTCTTGTTCCTTGGGCTTTTTATCTTTAGCCGAACTTCCAACACTTCAAGTGGCTTTACGCGAGTTGAAGAGTCCTTCGGCGTTATAATATTTTTGTGCTCGGTTAAGTAGAATTGCTAAATTGGCCGAAGGATTCTTGCCTATTGAGGAGAGGAATCTGCCCTCCTGTAGGCTGGATATCATGGCGGCCATAACTATTTGATCCGAATAACCTTTCATTTGCATTGCTTCCTGATTGAAGCGCGTGATATAATTCTTCAGCAGCTCGTCTTCTCTTTGAGTAATAGTAAGGAGGTGGGTTGTCGGTTTTTGCCTATCTTTCCCTCCAATAAACTGTGTAATGAAGGTCTTGCTGAGCTGTGTAAAAGAGCTGATGGATTTCGGCTTTAACTACCGATACCACTTCCGTGCTGCTCTTGACAAAGTCAGGGAGAATGCTCGACATATAACCGAGTTTGACATGTCGTGGAGCTCCATCCATGCTCAGAACGATTCCAAATGCTCGGCCAGGTCGCCAAAGCCGGAATATGGGGTGATCTGTGGCATTCGGAATCTCGACGGGAGTTGGGCTCCCATGATGTTGTCGGTATACAGCGGCTCGGTTTCCTCCAACACGACTTCAATGGAGGTCGAGATTTGTGCACGGTAGGCCTGGCGGATATCACCAATCTGACCTCGCAGCTCGTTCAGTTCTACTTCCCATGAGACCTCGTTTTCTCCTATTTTGGGAAGTGCTTTGGGAGCTTTTCCACATCTTTGGTTTTCCAGTGTATGGCGCAAGTCGGAGTCATCGAGCTTGGTAGTTCTTGCAGTTCGAACAGACACTTGGCTATGTTGCCCCAGTTATATTATGGATTCGCGAGGGTTCTGGGGGACCCGCGGAGGTCGGGACTGTTTGGTGGTAGCGGGATCTGGGTTTTGCCTCTCCAGGAATTGCATCAGTTGGTTCATGTTGCCATTTAAGGCCTCAACCTGATTTTCTAAGGAGGCAAGTTGACCACCACGGCTACGGGATCTGGACATAAGTACCGCGGGGGCAGAACCTGCCTGATGCTGAGAGGGTGGATTTTGAATGTCGACAGATAGATCGATTGAAGCCGGTGTGGGCGTTGTAATGGGAGGTAAGGCCTTCTTTTTTTCCTTTCACCATTGCAGATGAATCGGAGATGGGAATGGCTTTGTTGTCGTTCCCACAGACGGCACCAACTGTTGATGCAAAAATCAGGTCGTTCCTCGTCGGGCCTTCGGATACCTGCAAAGATGAAGTGACAATGGAGACCCTAATTATGGCAGGGGACCCTCTGATGCCTAAGTTAGAGCTCAGGAATTGGGTCTTAGTCGAATTAGGGTTTTTGGGCGTACCTTTCTCTGTAGTTTCAGGCTGTATTTATAGCCCTGGTACTAGTTATGTAGATGGAAAATTTCCCTACTTGGTAGGTGCGTATTGTAACCGTCTTCCGAGATCCTTGGCAAAGATCTCAGAACGATTTTAGTGATAAGGTTGAGTAGTTGGGACCTGGGAACACCGGGATAGGTGGCCGAAGTCGACCAGCTGAGGCCGACCTCTAGGTTCGAGGTCTGAAGCTGTCCTGGGGGCGATCTTCCAAAGTAGGACGTCGGGCCATGGTCGAGCCCGCTTTCGATGTGTAGGTCGTACTAGCTCATACAATAGTTTTTTGGTCGTAATAGCAAGAGTTCGCTGACAACTTGGACTTCTCTGCTCATGGTCAGACTACCGGGCTGCTCATAGATATCGTGCCCAACCATCAGAGCCGAGCTACTTCCTTATGAACGCTTTGGGTCAGTCACTCTTGGTTAGTCCATTTTTACCCATAATAGTTTATAATTTGAAGATTGGAGTTTTGGGGTTTTGGGTGATAAAATACAACAATAGTTTTTCAGTGTTTGTGGCAATTGAGATTGTGGGGGTTTTTGGTTGATTGGTCTTATTGTGATTGGTTGTGTTCGTGATGCAATTTTATGATTTTTTCTTCATTCTCCCCTCCCCTTTTTCTCTTGGTCTTTTCGCTTCTAATTCTTTTAATTACCTTTAAAAAATATACATAATTTTTGCTTTTCCTTTTCCTTGTTTTAGGCTAGTTATGCTTTGGCAAGATGATTTTCATGTAGAAAATGAAAGAAAAGAGAACCTCATTTTACCAGGATATAATATAAATTGGATTTTTCATATAGTTTTGTGTGAGCATGCGTTTAGTATTGAAATTGTATGGTGAACTTATGTCATTTTGTTTTTGAATATTTGGATCTTGCAGTCTGGACCTCGGACTGGGCCGATTCAATGCTATATCAAGAGGAATAAGGCGACTTCCACTTACCAACTCTACTTGGGCCTTAATCCTGGTATTATCTTTCATGAAGTGTCATTGACTCTGTTTTTATTGTTCATCTTTTTTGCATAAATTGTGGCATGTTATTGCTTGGGTTCTGCCTTTTGTTGATTTAACTAGGACACTCATTTTCTAAACAAAATAGCCATGTCAAATACCCATGTCGCGTCAGATGCGTTTTGAACCAACTGTCAGAGATGCATATTTTATATCTTATGGATTTATGCACTAAAATTTATATCATCACCGTGATCATCATCTAAGCCTTTCCAATTATTATTATTATTATTATTATTATTTTTTTTTTTTGGGGGGGGGGGTGTCTGCCATTCCCCTATCAAGAGCCATAACTTCAGTTAGACCATAAGTCATCAAGTCGTTTCTTATCACCTCCACCCATGTCCTTTTAGGGCTGCCCTTTCCCTTTTGGAGCCTTCAATTTGTACCCACTCCTAACTGGCATAGTTCTTGGTGTCCATTGCACGTGATGGAACTATCTAAGTATACTTTTCCTCATCTAATTACGAGTTCCCTCAGATGCATTCATTTCAATTTACCACTGCTATTGGCGGTACTCCCATCCTGTAAAAAATTAAATCCTTGAATGCAATGAAATTTACATCATGATGATATATATATATATATATATATATATATATATATATATATATATATATATATATATATATATTCAAGTATCTTTATATATTTGTACTTGTATATTTGCATTGGCACATTTGATTCGCCTGAGTTTCCTTGAAGGAAGGCATTCTTAACATCCAACTGATGGAAATGTCAATCGTTGTTTGCATCAAATGAGTTTGGCTACCACAACAAGTTTCTCTATATGCCTTATGCCTTAGGTTTGAGTGAAGGCGCTCTCCTCATTGATCTTTGTGTCTCTCTATTGAACCATTTGGCTAAAACCTTAAGGTAGAGACCAACTTGCAACCAATTATGAAAAAGAAACAGGAAAAATGATTAAAAGGTCCAACTTGCAGCCTACCACACGCTTTTGTTTTGGCGGTCTGTTCAAAACCCCCAAGTACCATATCCAATGCAATCCCAGATGGGTGCAATTGTATCAAGATCCAGAAACCAAGATTGCAACTTGATGCAACCGAAAACATCGTGGGAGAACCCACAACCCTCTAGTAGATAACTAGAGATCACACATATTCCCCCAACTTTGTTCCTCTTCCCACAAAAAAATAAAAATAAAAATAAAAATAAAAATAAATAAATTGTTTTTATTTCTGAAGGCAAAAGTGCCTTACACACCTAGAGTAAAGCCTTATACAGGATTGATACAGAGGAAGAAACCTGATTATGGGTAAAAGACCAAAATATCCTCTTGCTTAGGCCACTACTTCTTTAAGTGAAAGTATCTTGGTCATTTCCTTTCTTTTATTAAGGAAAACAAAAAGAACTATAAACAAGACTATGGCCCACCCACACGTGTGACCTCATTCACATGTGTGATCTTGTGGGGCTCACCTGTTCCAAACACGTGATCAAGTGGGGTTCACACGTCCCAAATGTGTGATCAAGTGGGGACCCTCGATCTATTGCATGTCACACATTTGATTGCATCAATATCTTTAAGGCACTTCTAATATTCTTTTCCTCCACTTCATGTTTACACTTGGGATGGGGTCAATGCTTTTACTAAAACAGATGTCTCTTATGAGATGAATTAGAAGAGAAGGATAAGAAGTAAAATGATTAATGGGATGATTGGTGCAAGACCTTTTCCCTTTCCTAGGAACATTGGTAGGATAATTGAGCCAGACCATGACTTTTCCAACCCACCCTTACCAAGTAACTTAGGATCTTTGCCCAACACCAGAACAACCCTAGTGGCCAGTTACCCAACCTGACATTTTTATGGGCGTTGGGAGGTTCAGGCTAAAGCAGATTGGACTTGAGCTCATGGTATTCAAATATGATTATGTAACCGCTTTCTTAATGGTAATGGTGGGACCTGTTATGTGATTCAGGGCTGTAACAGCCGTTCTGATAAAAAAAAGGCCCATAACGGACCTTTAATGGCTGTGACATTTCAATATAGGGCTGATGCATTTTCTCCCTTTATTATTATTATTATTTTTAATTTTTTTTACCGTTACAAGCCGTAACGGCCGCTACAGCCCGTATATTAATTATTAACAGCCATAAAGCTGACCATTATGGCCACCATTACCATTATTGAATACCTTGCCTGAGCTAGCTGCCCAGCCTAGTCTCTTGCCTTTCAACCTGCAGATTGCTTTCCAAAGTCCAAAGTGAGATCCTAATGGCACAAAACATGAGGTAAAAATGGCTTAAGATGCACTCAAGAATTGAACACTACTTGAATTCGGATTGGCTCCTATCAATGGTGAGCATGAGTCTTGAAAGTGTGCCATCTTCCTCCCCCATACACTAGTCCTTGTTTCTCTTTCAAAATTCCGATCCCGTAGCAATGACAAAGCAAGGATTTGAATGTCCTTATGCACTAATGGAGGGATGACATTGATATAGTCTCACCTGTTATCATCATCGTTGTCAACGTCTTAGCCTTCCTGAAAATGTGCGGTCAGGTTTTAAATGGTAAATTTTCTGAAGATTATGAAAGGTTGCCCACAGGACAAGGAGTCTTCTTCCTTCACCTGAGCTCTAGAACCGGCAATGGTAGAAGTCTCACATGCCAAAATATGGTTATGTATCGTTGTATTGGCTGATATGTAAAGGAAACATTCGCTCCCATTACACAATATAAGGGTTAATCAGTCCATCAGAAAAAAACGGCCATTTCAGCACCGTTACAAGGCCGATACAGCTGTTAAAGGTTGATACGACCAGAAAGAGGCAACTTTGAAAACTTTTATTTCAATTTTCTCTCGTTTTCCCACTTCTTTCTTCATTTCAACCAAGGAAGCTTGGAAACTAATTTTAAACTAGATCTAGTCATATTTTGAGGATTAAATCACAAAATTTAAGTAGGATTTGATGAATTGAAGTAGGGTGGACCATTTTGGGAAATGTTGGAAGTAGTTGTAAACCATTACTTTCTTTTTTTCTTTTTCTTTTTTTTTTCTTTCCATTTTTTCTTGTATTTATATGTTGGCCTAATCCACTAAATCATGCCTGATTTCCGTTCAGTTAGGGCATATTTGGTCAACTTTCAATAGGTCAAGCTAATACTGTCCTATAGACAGCATTCTTACCAAAGAATGGCCTATTACACCATAAAAAATATGTTTATATATATATATATATACACACACACACACACACACACACACTTCTTTGGGATCCTTACATTTTTTTTTGAATTTTACCAATAACTTTTGAGAGTTTTTACTTAAAAAAATTATGGCCATTATAGGTATGTATTGCCAAAACTAGGGCTGTATCGGCCAATATGGCCCATATCATATCAGCCAGCAAGCTGGCCAATACACCAGTTGATACTGTTATGTAATACCTTTGATGCCAATAGAGTCCTGCTGCCTAGTGCTAACCCTAGCCCAACTAACATTCCTACGCCCCAAAGCGCAATTAAGCAGAGGGTCATGACCGAATGTTGTTAAACGTACCGCTAAGCTCGAGAAACACATTCATGAGGACATTAGAAATATGATCATACAGATTTGTGTTTTTCTTCTAGTTAAATCTGAAAATCTGCAGCATTCATACATCATATAGAAATATGATCATACATCCATATTGAGGTCTCTTCAAACCTTAGAGTCGAGCTTAGGAAAATCGAGTTCAAGTTTTCGGTGTATACCCACTGGAAGTGGTAAGGGTTTTGGCCAACACCCCATCATGAGTAACGAGCAAATAACCGATCACTTCGCTCAATTACTCCAAAAGATAACTGTCATAGAGACATCCAACAAAAATACTGAACGAAAACTGACTGCCACCGAAGCTAGACTTGAGCGATTAGAGGCATCCCAAAGGGAGAACCCTACTGTTGGGGGAGATGTGCAGTCGCAGGCAGGTGGTGTTGGTGATGAGCTAGCCCTTAGACAAACCCCCACCAATGGCGAGCATGTGGGTAGAGAACGGGCGTATCAGGACCGCTTTGATCATGACGAGAAGGCCGTGAAGAATGTCAAGATTGATGCCCCGAGCTTTGATGGTCGCTTTGAGCCCAAGGCATTCCTTGATTGGTTAGTTGACATGAACCACTATTTTGAGTGGCATGAGATGTCAGAAAACCGACAAGTGCGGTTTGCCAAAATGAAGCTTGTGGGGCAAGCGAAGATGTATTGGACCAATAAAGAGTGTAGGATTGAACAGGTGGGAGCTCCCGTTACCCAATGTAGCGAGGTGAAAACTATGCTAAGAGAGAAGTACCTCCCTCTCTTTGATCGCCAGAAGCTCCTAGAACAATGGCAATCTTTACGTCTTTATGCCAAGGATCCATGCCTGTCATGGAATACATCGCAAAATTTCAGGAATTTATGATGCAGTGTGACATTGAGGAAGACCCTCTAGTTACGCTCACACATTTCAAGATGGGACTTTGATCGGATCTTCAGCGTGAGCTTTTGGCTTGTTCCGTGACAGATTTGGACGAGATTTACCAAGTGGTGCAGGAATTAGAGCAGTATCTGAAGACTCCTGTCACAAAACGGTTCGCTTCCCAAGACTCTAATGTTAGGATTGGTTCTCAGGGAACTAGACCTAACATTGGTAATCAACCTAGGGCGCAGGCGAATGTTCCGCCTAGGCTTAGGGATGACAACGGAAAAGATGTCCTTGGTGCTAGTCCAGGTGGAGGACAGAATGTGCGATGCTACGAATGTGGGAATATTGGCCATTTTGCAACTCAGTGTCCCACTAAGAGCAAAGGAAAAGCCTTAGTCATAGGTGATTCCCAGGATAGTGAGTATGATCAAGGCGACTCTGAAGTTGAAGAATATCAACTCGTAGGATCATTGAGTGATGAGGATGAGGTGGGTGATGATGCCACACTAGCAGTTGTCAGGTGTGTGCTAGCCCTGACTAGAAGTAGTGTTGATTGGCGTCGCTACACTATCTTCTACATGATCGCCAAGTGTGCGAGAAAAATTGTAAGGTGATAGTGGATAGTGGGAGTTGCCAGAATGTAATTTCCACTCGCACCTTAGGCCGTCTAAAGTTAGAAGTCACCCTTCATCCTGACCCGTACAAAGTCTCATGGGTAGACAAGACTTCCCTTCCTGTCACCCATCAATGTCTTGTACCCATCGAGTTTGGGTCTTATAAGGAGTCTCTGTGGTGTGATGTGTTGCACATGGATGAAGGTCACATCATCCTAGGCAAACCGTGGCTATTCAATAATGACGTCACGATATACAATTGTTCTAATGCATGTACCTTCATGCATAACGGCAAGAAGATCAAAATTAATCCTATGCCACCACAAAACACTGCACAGAAGAAAGGTGAGAAGGCTAGTGAGCCTAAAGAAGTGAGGAAATCCACACCCAAGTCACTCCACATCATCACAACTAAAGAGTTTGAAAGAGAGACTGAGGAGGATTTGACGGTGTATGCCTTGGTGGCTAGAGTGGCTACACCAGAAGTACCAGTAGAGTTACCCCATGAGGTAGCCCCGGTCTTAGAAGAGTACAGAGATGTATTCCTTGAGGATTTGCCGAATGAGTTGCCACCCATGAGGGACATCTAGCATGTCATTGATCTTATCCCTAGGTCGACTCTACCAAACCTTCCTCACTATAGGATGAACCCTGCAGAGCATGCAGAGTTGAAGAAGTAGGTAGATGAGCTCCTGCGAAAGGGTTTCATCCAGTAGAACATGAGCCCGTGTGTCGTACCCGCTTCACTGACACCTTTAAAAAAAATAGCGCTTGGCTCATGTGTGTGGACAGTAGAGCCATCAATAAAATCACGGTCAAGTATAGGTTTCCCATACCTAGGCTTGATGACATGTTAGACATGATGGCTAAATCTACCATTTTCTCCAAAATAGATCTCAACAGTGGGTATCACCAAATCCGTATACGCCCCGGTGATGAATGGAAGACAGCTTTCAAGACGAAGGATGGGCTATATGAGTAGTTGGTCATGCCTTTTGGCTTGACTAACGCACCCAACACTTTCATGCGGGTGATGACCCAGGTCTTGAGGCCGTTCATGGGAAAATTCTTAGTGGTGTACTTCAACGATATGTCGATATCCTTATCTATTGCACCATTAGAGAATCATACCTTGAACATTTGAAGTTGGTTTGTAGCGTTCTTAGGGCGGAGAAATTATGCGCTAACCTTAAAAAGTGTTCGTTCATGTCCAGTCAGGTTGTGTTCTTAGGGTTTATAGTATTAACAGAAGGGATGCGTGCAGATCCAGAGAAAGTCAAGGCCATAGTTGATTAACCCGAACCGAGGAACATCCATGAAGTGTGAAGCTTCCATGGCTTAACCACATTCTATCGTCGGTTCATTAGGAGTTTTAGCACGATTATGGCTCCCATTACAAAGTGTATGAAGAAGGAGAATTCGTGTGGTTGAAAGCCACAGCTAAGGCTTTTAAAGAAATTAAGGGCAAGATGGTCGAAGCTCTTGTCATGCACCTTCCCGACTTTTCTAAAGTCTTTGAAGTTGCGTGTGATGCGTCTGATGTTGGTATAGGTGGAGTCCTAAGTCAAGAGGGTCATCCTGTTGCCTATTTCAGTGAGAAACTGAATGAGGCAAAACGAAAATACTCTACCTATGATAAGGAATTCTATGCAGTAGTGCAGTCTTTAAGACATTGACGCTACTACCTCCTACCGCATGAATGTCTTATTCTCTGATCATGAGGCCTTACGTTATTTTCACTCTCAGAAGAAACTTAACCCAAGGCATGCTAAATGGGTTGCGTTCCTTCCAGAGTATTCGTTTGTCTTGAAACACAAGGCCGGAGTAGAGAATAAATCAGTTGATGCCCTTAGCAGTAAAGTGGCATTGCTCAATTCTTTGAGTGTAGGAGTTGTCGGCTTTGAGCAACTGACAGACGAGTACCCACATGTCTAGATTTTGGGGGTACCTATATGTCACTCTTGAGTGATTAGCAAAGTGCAAGAGATTTCGTGTCGAGAGATGGATTCCTTTTTAAAGGAAATCGTTTATGTATTTCCCGTATGTCCCTCCATGAATTCCTCGTCTGGGAGCTTCATTCGGGAGGGATAGTTGGCTACTTTGGCCGCGATAAGACTATTACTTTCGTAGAGGATCGTTTCTACTGGTCAAGTCTCAAGCGAGATGTCGCCAAAAATTTAGGGCAGTATAGAACACATCAGATGGCGAAGCCGCAGAAGAAAATTTCTGGATTATATATGCCATTACCTATGCCACATGCTCCGTAGCAAGACATTAGCATGGATTTCGTGCCTAGGCTTCCCAAGATGATTAAAAAGCACAATTCTATTCTTGTTGTTGTGGGCCGCTTCTCTAAGATGACATGTTCTAAAACTTCGGATGTCTAATATTACTAAGGTCTTTTTCGATGGTGTGGTCCATCTCCATGGTTTACCTAAGACCATAGTGTCTGACCGTGATGTCAGATTTACCAGCTATTTTTGGAAGACACTATGGCACATTATGGGAACACGTTTGCAGTTTTTTATTGCATACCACTCCCAAACTGATAGCCAAACTGAGGTGGTTAATCGCAGCCTTGGAAACCGCTTACAATGCTTAGTGGGTGAACATGTGAAAACTTGTGATTTGATTATACCTATTGCCGAGTTCGCCTATAACAGTTCAGTCAATAGATTTACAGGGTTGAGTCCATTTGAAGTTGTTAGTGAGTACAAACCTCAGATGGCCATAGACTTATTACCTATATCAGTTACCCAAAGATCTTCTAAGTCAGCTGATGCATTTGCACGACACATTCATGACTTGCATGCACATGTTAGACATCGAATAAATGCGAGTAATGATAATTATAAATGTTCAGCTGACCAACATCGTAGGTGGACAAAATTTAATGAGGGGGATTATTTAATGGTTAGGATTAGACCAGAGCGGTTTCTTCCGGGTTTCGCTAAGAAATTACAAGCTCGTAGTACTGGACCATTCAAAGTACTGCGTAAAATTGGGTCTAATGTGTATAGGGTAGATCTTCCACCTGAAATGGGAATAAATCTGACGATCAATGTGGAAGATCTAGTCCTCTGTCCTAACCCTTCCATTGTTTCTTCTTCCCACCCTTGGCCACTTTTTGACTTTACTTCTCAACCCACTCCACGCCTTCCACCATCAATTGAGTATAAGGAAGAGATTGAAGGGATAGTGGATGAAGAGATTGTTTTCACACGAGATGGGGGCTTCTAAAGGTACCTTGTCAAATGGAAGAACAAACCACCATCCGATTCCACATGACTTACAGAAGCAGAACTGTAGCGGATTGATCCTGACTTTCTCGAGAAATACATTGATGAGGACATCAGACCTGTCAAAGTTTATCAAAAACGAAAGCGGCTGACAAATACATCTTTATGGCTCGCTAATGGTTCATGGCACAACCAAAGAAGATTTTGAAGACCTTACACGTGTCCCTGGATTAATCGAAGGCCCCACATTAGGAGGACACATGTGTAGGATGAGTTAAAAGACTGATCTGTTACGCAAGATATTTTTTTTTTTAGTGAGAGATGATAAATATAGAGAGTATGAGATGGGGGCGATTTGAGATGGGTGTGGCTTTGCACCACGGTAGTTAGCTCTTCGAAGAAGGGAGGGCTTCACAGCCAATTGGATTTCCACAATTCAGAGAATTAGAGGAGGAAAATGCAGAATTTTATTAATCATCTTCATTGAAAAAAAAACTACAAGGGGTTTGCCTATTTATAAGAAAAACTTATACCCTAAAAGCCGCGCTATGTGCGCACCCTATTACTTAGAGACCAAGTAACACAAATTACAACTAATCAAACCAATTTAAACCATCCATGATATTCCTAATAACAATAATAAACAAAACTAAAAGTACTAGTGGGCCACGATCATGAGATCCAATGGTGGGATCCACATGACGATCGGGTCCACTCTAAGGAACCAAAACACGGTCCTCTAACTAGGAGGCCCTCCCTGGACATCATCATCGATCCAGATCGATGATGGGGCCCTCCTTGCGTATGTGCGTAGGGGGCGTGCGTGTGCGTGAGATGTCCCTATCAACTCTCCTCGGTTGCGAAGATTTCGCCACTGGCGAAACAAAACTCTTGAACCGCTCCAAAATGTCATGATCAACTCGTTGAAGCTCATCCTCGGGGAGCCACATATTATCTGAAGCTGGGCATGACTTCCACTTAACCAGGTACTTTTGAAACTCGCCGTCCGACGTTAATACTATCTGATGTCCAAAATATCCTCTCCTCTCTGGGTGTGGAAAGGGTAGGTATGGGAGGTGGAGGCTGGAAAGAAGGGTCGAGGAGAGGCCTTGGATCAAAGGTAAGGTCTGGGCAATCAGGATGGTTAGGCGAAAGGCTGGACAATGTATCAGAGGTCCCTTGAAAAGCATATAGATCCTCCACATTAAATGTGAAACTAATTCCCATGGAAGGTGGAAAATCTACCACATACGCATTGAGACCGTTTCGTTTTATAATTTTGAATAGTCCAACGCTACGTGTGTGTAATTTACGAACAGCTCCCTGAGAGTACCGCTTTGGCTTGATGCGGATCATCATAGAGTCTCTTACATTAAATTCATTGAAACGTTTATGCTGGTCTGCAGAAAGTTTGTAATGTTCATTACTAATAGTGATCTTTCACTTGATTTCTTGATACAATGAATGAATGTTATGCGCAAAAGACTGTAGACTCTGATGGCCTATGAGACAGTGACATAGGGACAAGATCAATAGGCTTCCTAGGTTTATAACCAGTAACGACTTCAAAAGGACTTAAACCTGTGGACCTATTAACAAAACTATTAAATGCAAACTCAGCTATAAGTAGTACGATGTCTCATGTCCTGGTTTGCTCCCCCACTAAACATCTAAGCAAACTCCCTAGGCTCCTATTAACCACCTCAGTCTGACCATCGGTCTGAGGGTGGTAGGCAGAAGAAAATTGGAGCCTAGTATTTATCATATGTCATAGTGTCTTCCAAAAATAACTCATGAATCGCACGTCACGGTCAGACACTATGGTTTTTGGTAACTCGTGAAGTTTGACGACTTCACTAAAGAATAACTTGGCAACATGAGATGCATCAGAGGTCTTAGAACAGGGAATGAAGTGGGGGGCCATTTTAGAAAAACAGTCCATGACAACAAATATGTAATCATGTTTCCGAATAGTCTTGGGGAGCCCAAGCACGAAGTCCATACCGATGTCCTGCCAAGGAATGAATGGAACTGGCAAAGGTGTGTATAGTCTCATATTATGTTTTTTCTGCTTTGCCAGTTGACAAGTACGACATTGCCCTATAATTTTGGCCACGTCTCGCTTGAGGCTTGGCCAATAGAACTTATCTTCCACTAGGGCAATGGTCTTTGTCTGGACCAAAATGACCCGCGACCCCTCCAGAATGTAACTCCCATACAAGAAAATCGCGGAGGAAGGTGCGCGGTATGCATAAGCGATTGCTCCTGAACAAATATCCATCTAAAATCAAGTACTCGCTACTAGTCCCTGACGGACTCTCTAACAACGACATGTACACAGCTCTAAAATCTGGGCACTCAGAATAATCCTCGACACGCTCGAGGCCCTTGACTTCGACACTCATGGAATTGAGTAACGCGACTCGACGACTCAACGCGTCGGCAGGCTTATTCTCTACACCGGCCTTGTGCTTAAGCACAAAAGTGTACTCTTAAAGGAATCGGACCCACTTGGCATGCCTAAGGTTTAATTTCTTCTGAGAGTCCTCGTGATCTGAGAATAAGACGAATTCTTGCGGCAATAGATAATGACACCAGTGGCGCAGTGATTGCACTACCACATAGAATTCTTTGTCATAGGTGAACTATTTTTGCTTCGCCTCATTCAGTTTCTTACTAAAAAAGGCGACGGGGTGCCCTTCCTAACTACGTACTCCTATGCCGACTCCTAACGCGACGCATGCGACTTCAAAAACTTTCGAAAAATCCGGAAGTCGCGTGACTGGAGTTTCCGTCATCTTGACCTTTATCTCCTTGAAGGCTTTCGAGGCGGCTGCCTTCGTCCATCGAAACTCTCCCTTTTTAATGCTATTCGTGATGGGAGCCATAATGGAACTGAAACCTCAAATGAACCGCCTATAGAAGGTGGCCAAGCCGTGAAAGCTGCGAACCTCGTGAATATTGCGAGGTTCCGGCCAATTGACAATGGCTTTGACCTTCTTGGGATTCGCCAATACACCCTCAGCTGATACAACAAAACTTAAGAAGATAACACTACTAGACATAAGCGCACACTTCTTTAGGTTGGCGTATAATTTCTTGGCTCTAAGGATCCCACAGACCTGCCTCAAACGGTTGAGGTGTTGTTCCTTGGTCATGCTATAAATCAAGATATCATCAAAGTAGACGACCAGGAACTTCCCCATGAAGGGTCTCAACACTTGGGTCATCACACACATGAAAGTACTTGGGGCATTAGTCAGCCCAAAAGGCATGACTAGCAACTCGTATAGCCCATCCTTCGTCTTGAAGGCCATCTTCCACTCATCACCAGGGCGTACACGGATTTGGTGATAACCACTTTTGAGGTCAATTTTTTAGAAGATGGTAGCATTGGCCATCATATCCAACATATCATCAAGACGCGGTATGGAAACCGATACTTGACTTTGATTTTGATGATGGCCCTACTATCAACACATCTTCGGTGTGCCATCCTTCTTAGGTGTAAGAAGGGCGGACACGACACACGAGCTCATGCTTTCACGAATGAAACCCTTTTCTAGGAGCTCATCAATCTGCCTCTTCAACTCTGCATGCTCCTTTGGGTTCATTCTGTAATGAGGGAGGTTTGGTAGAGTAGCCCTAAGGACTAAATTAATGGCATGTTGTATATCCCTCATAGGGGGAAGCTCATCCAGTAGATCTTCAGGAAAGAAATTACGAAACTCATCCACTACTGAAATGGCCTCAATGGGTAACTCTACGCTAGCCTCTGGTGCACTCTCCCTAGCCATAAGGGCATACACTACCGAGTCCAACTCAGTCTCTCGTTCAAAGTCCTTGGCATTTAGAATATGGAGAGGCTTAGACTTGGACTTCGATTCCTTCAATTCTTTTGAGCCAATCACACCACTCTGTGTGGTAGACTCCTTTCCAATCATGTTCTTAGGCGAAAGTGGTTTTAGCTTGACTTTCTTACCCTCAAACCAGAATGTACATACATTCGAACGACCAAATATGGTGACATCCTTGTCAAAGAGCCAAGGCCTACCCAGAATAATATGGCCAACATCCATGGGAACAACATCACACCAAAGTGTGTCTTTATATGATCTAAACTGAATAGGAACAAGACAGCGGTGTGAGACTGGAATGAAAGTTTCATTAACCCAAGACGCTCTATAGGGTTAAGGATGGGCTTCAAGCTTCAAGCCTAAATGGCTCACAGTGCTACTTGATGCCACATTGGCACAACTACCACTATCCACGATCATCTTACAGCTCTTTTCACTACATTTTGCGTAAGTATAGAAGATCGTGTTGTGGCATCAGTCATCAATATTCTTGGCTTGTGCAAAGGCGCAACGCACAACTGCGAGGGTCGCAAACTCTTGCACTCCCTCTTCCTCATCACTTAGGGTTTCTGCTAACTCATATTCTTCGCCTTCGCCGTCATTTCTGGGAGCACTACTTCTATTTGCCCATTAATAAGGAACACCTTGGTACCCTCTTTCGTGCCACACTGGTAGGCAAAGTGACCAAACCCCTGACATCTAAAACACCTACTTGCCTCACTTTGCGCGAACTAGACTCGACAACCTCTTTACCCTTATCATCCCTGGGCCTAGATTGAGAACCACTGGAAGGCTTGTGTTGATGTCTAGTACCGGGCTTAGCCCCGGAAGGGTTGGACTTAGCGCTAGAATTACGAAACTCAAACTGCCTTCTCACAGATGCTTTGAGGTATTGCTCGACCTCTAACACTACTTGATACATCTGTTTAAGAGTGTCTATGTCCTTGATGAGCAACTCTCTCCTAATGTCAGAGCGAAGGCCTGTCTTAAATCGAGCAAGAGTGAGTACGAGGTCCTCATCAACTTCACATCGGGTCAATTGCTCTTTGAACTTCTTAATGTATTCAACAACACCCATGGAACCTTGTTGAAGAGATTGCTATTCCTCAACCAACCTCAAGTGATAAGAGAAATGGAGGTATTTTTCCTTAAGAGTTTCTTTCATTTCTCCCCAATGGAGTTTTAGGAGCTCCCTCAACCTTTCTTTCGCTCTACAGTAGCCCAAAACCTCTTTGCTTGGCCCACAAGCTTCATCTTGGCGAATTGGACTCGACGAGCATCCGACATATCATACCACTCAAAATAGTGGTTTAGATCCGCCAACCAATCTAGAAAAGCATTAGGGTCCAAGTGGCCATCAAACGTAAGGGCCTCTACTCTAACTTCCTCGAGGAGTTGCGCATCTGGGTCATAATGATGCCCCTCGTGTTGTGGGTGCATGGGTACGCGCCTATGACCAATTCTTTGGCTACCTTTATTCCTTGGTCTATCCTCCTAACCACTTGCCTGAGATTGGGCATCTTCCCCAATGGTCGGGTTTGCCTGGGCAGAGGTCTTGAATTGGGTAACGCACACATTAAGTTGTTCAAAGCGTTGGTCAATATGTTGTTCTAAGCGCTTACCCAAAGACTCAAACTGTCGGGTTAAATTGTTCATTGATTCTTGCAATTGCTCCATGTTTAGTGTAGGGTGCAAACCAAAACCACAACCAGTACGTGTGGGCATACTACTCACTCAACTCAAAGACCCTCTAACACAATTATATGCACCTAAATGGGACTAAATGATCCTATTGGACTCTATATGAGGGAAACTACACAATGCTACTAAAATTTCAGCAACCTAACTGCCCAAAGAGTCTGTCAACAGAAAATTCAGCCAAGAAATTTGGAGATTTTCTGACAGCAGAAAATTCAGCAGCCCCTAATGTGAATGATGGGTCTTAAACAGCCCTATATGATGAGATTTAATGCAAGTTAAACGTGAGTAGACTAAACCCTAAACATGCAATGCAATCCCCTATGAAAACCTAAGCTCTGATACCAAATTTGATGTAAGACATGGAAATTAAACATGATATGCAAGATTTCAGACTTTAGATCATACTAATTTAGAAACATTCACAAAACTTCCACATCTTACATAAAGTCAAGCATTCAACAAGGGGGATCTACAAGGGTCTACGCCTACACATGCTAGGGCTGGATCAATTAAAATTATAGACCAAACAATGATCGAAGGAGAGTAGATTCGTCCACACATGCAAATGATTATTTCCCCAATCCAAGGGATTCACATGTTTCAATTTGGAAAGCCCTAGGTTTGTAAAAAATGAATAGAACTTGGAATTTAGGATAATCTAGGGTTAGGGTTAGGGAAATAAGGTGAGAGGAGTGAAAGAGAGGAAAGAGCGAACCTGTAATCAGTCCACACGTGTGGACAGCTTGCTGACCTGACGCACGTGTGTGGGGCCCACGAACCCAAAAAGGGCCAACTAGAGGTTGGTCAGCCAGGGATGGGCCACCCACACCAATTTTCAAGGCGATCCGATAACTGGTTTGAACACGGTGCTTCGCCGAAGTATCGTCCCTCCCGCAAGGCCTGATTTTGGAAATCTCAAAGAAGAGATGGTTTCACACTCAATTGAATTTCCACAACTCAGAATTAGAGAACCAGGAAAACGCAAAATTTTATTAATCATCTTCGTTGAAAAAAAAAACCTACAAGGGGTTGCCTGTTTATAAGAAAAACCTACACCCCAAAAGCCGCGCCATATGCGCACCCTATTACTTAGAGATGAAGTAACAAAAATAACAACTAATCAAAGCAATCTAAACCGTCCATGATATTCTTAATAACAATAATTAGCAAAATTGAAAGTACTAGATCAAGCCACGATCATGAGATCCAATGGTGGGATCCACATGACGATCGGGTCCACTCTAAGGAACCAAAACATAGTCCTCTAACTAGGAGGCCCTCCCTGGACATCGTCATCGATCCAGATCGATGGTGGGGCCCTCCTCCTTGAGTACATGTGGGGGGTGGGGGGGGGGGGCGTGTGTGCAAGATGTACCCATCAAACCCTCTATCAGATTTTTCAGCCGTCCCTATTTTAGAAATCCTTTGATTTCCTGGACTAAAGAAGCTACATTGATTGTTGGGATTGAAACGATGCAAGATTAGGAGGTCTCATCCCTCGCCGGATCCAATCCACGTATAATTTGAGGGGGGGGGGGGGCGAGATGTCCCCATCAAACCCTCTATAAGATTTTTCAGCCGTCCCTATTCCAAAAATCCTTTGATTTCCTGAACTAGAGAAGCTGCATTGATTGTTGGGATTGAAACCATGCAAGATTAGGAGGTCTCATCCCTCGCCGGATCCAATCCACGTATAATTTGAATACGGTACCGCAGGACTGTGATGATGGTTTGCAACCATTGCATGTTTCCTTTGTCATGATCTTTACTATGATATGGAATGTGAATATTTCAATTGATTTGCTTAGTTTATTTCGCTGGATAGTTTCTGTGCTCACACATACATTCTAGTTTAGACTGTCCTGCATCACACATACATGGAACTCCCTTGAAGAAAAATACATTGTAGATGCATTTCTTTGTTTGCTCGGATCATAGGACTTCTACCTATTTTGAGTTGGTGAATGGCCAAGAATTTTATACACTTAACAGTCCTAGTATTTGGTTTGTTGCCATCAGTACTCAAGTCAAAAGCAAAGTACACACACCCACGGACAGTAGGAAAATGTATTAATGCATTTTCAATAAGGGGCCATTTGGCCCACAGTATTAGATGGGATTAGGTGGGATGGAATTGCATTTAGTCCCGTTCAAATTTCATCTGACATTTGGGGAGGATAGGAAGGGATGGAATTGCATTTGATCCCATGCAGGATTTCCGTGGTTGAAATCCACTATACATGCGGGCTTCACATTGATGCATGCGTTTTATCCATGCCGTCCATCCATATACGCCCTTTTCACGTGACATTCTAGTTATACATGTGCACAAGTAACTGACATCCGTTGTGAATTTGGTTCGTTGATTACAATTTCATGGTCCACCAAACGGGATTTTGCTTTATCCAGTGTTTTTTCCATAGCAGGAATTTCATCCCAAATATGGAGATTGGATGGCCCAAATACCATGGTATTTCACGACATGCAATCATTGGACAATAATAGTGTTAATCCCATCTAATACAATTCCATGCCATTTAATCCCACGGACCAAACAGGCCCTAATGGTAAAGGGAGATTTACCACTAGAGTACTGCTAATTCCATATGCTCCACTATCAATTGGAGACAAAAACGCACCACTCATGCCAATGTGGCATGTGCGCAGGATCAGGGGTGTTCATAGAAGGGTCTCCCAATGGTGCAAGTGTTCCTAAAATCAGGCCGGCCTACCAATTACATAATAATAATAAAGCCCGCCACTCATTGGTTGGTGCATGCATGCTGAGTGTAGAGCATTGGTTATCATCTTTATGCCCATCCGTTTCTTCATACTTGTTTTGCCCTCCTAATAAATGGACCACCGGATTTGTTGGGCTAAGGAACTTTCACCTACAAACCACCCAACGAATGTGCTGGATCTAACACAAGTGTGCCATGGTGGAACGTGCGAAGATGGGGCATCTAGGCCTTCTTTTTGTTAAATAACACGTTGTAGAGCAGCACAAGACCAGTAGTAGTTCGACTACTTTATGCATTCTATGTTGTTGGGGTTTCTTCTAAGGCCATTTGGATGCATGGAATGATCTAGTTAAGACGAAGATGTCCATATCCTGTGGAGGTTTCCAATGTCTGGCTGTAAGGGAAATGTTTTTGCAAGAATAGAACATATTGGCCTCCATGTGATAGGTTGTGATGCAGTTATCCATGGACAGAGCTTACCACAAAAAAATTGCTCACTGTTCCACATCCCTACTGCCTCTGCTCCAACATATGCAATCCAACGGTAAATGGCATGGATTTCGAGAGAGCATGTTTGCATTATAGGTCCACCTATTACATGTCTTGGATTTAGTGCATGTGTGCCATGTTGGCACTTCTACCACAACTAACCTCTTCAATATATGTTCCTGTGGGCTGCAGTACATTCTTGAGCAACATGACTTGAAATAGGTGCCATCCAAACTCAAAATCTGAACATCCATGGCCCCCCTATTGCTGTATCCATGCGCAAAATCTCGATGTCCATTGAAGTTCATGACTAGGGTTTAAGAGATCCACAGACATGGACTTCCCCTTGAGAACCCTGTCCATGCATCCAGACAATGCCTTAGAGCAGTCATAGAGTCATAGAACCCTCAAGCCAAGGACATCCACTGTATCCTTGGGTTGTTTGTACAAGTGGGCATTGCTCAGTCAGTGAGACTGTTGATCTGATGGGCACAAAGTTCCAAATTGGAAGCTTGTAGCAATCCAATGTTGTTTCTTTTTCATTTTCCAGTGCATGTGGAATGCTTTCATGTTTCCTTCTTGATTTGTCTATTTGCAAGCCCCGAAGGGGACTGTTCATTAGGTGGATTGCTAGGAACACCATCTATGGAGGGGTTAATCAAATCAACAGTTTGGATAACTGACCATGTGTCCCAATTGTACAAACAAAAGCACAAGTATGCCTGGGATGAACTTAATTTCCCTGATAATCTGGTAATATAATCTCTCTTAGAAACAAAAAAGAGCAAATGACTTCAAGAAAGTGGTGATTTTATGCATCTACGTTACATTATGGGGTGTATGTACATGAAGTACTCTTAGCATGCCCCTGCAACTATCCATTTAGCTCGCTAGAGAGGTATCTTTCACTCCTTTTTTACCTTGATACCTCACTATTAACCCCAAGGTGTGTATGGATTAATTTGCATTAGGTTTTGCAAACAGATGTTATTTGATTCCTAGGGGTCATTTGGATGTGTGGGACTTTCGGCTTATGAATTTGAGTTTGATGGTTCAAGCATCTGGGCAACCCAAGCTTGACGGCTTTCAAGTTCCCGTGGAAACCAAATTCAACAAAAATCATCTAATCCAATCAACGGCCTTGGATGTTGGTTCCACTAAAGTGATGGTTGGCAATTTCCACCCGAGTCAGACTCCCTAATTCGTAGCCATGGCTGAACTCTTTTCCCCCTGCCTCTCTCCCTCTCTCACCACCAATTGGAATACAAAGCTGGATCTGCTGTCATGGATGCCGATGGATGTCCATGGAAGAAAGGCCAAAGATTGGAATTTGGATGGTAAGGATCTTTTAATATGAGATATTCAGGTGGGCAGAACATGAGCCAAAGCCACAACTGGTCAACACGAGACTGCCATGGGCAACCTTTGTGTGGTTAATTCAAAAGTTATGGGTTTCTTCTGAACCCTTTTTCTTTTTTTACCCTTATGACAGTTTGATCAGAAAATGCTGCTAAGTTCTTTTTTGGTTTTGTTTTGTTTTTGTTTTTTTAATCCTGCCGGAGGTATTAAACCAGTTACCATTTTGTCAGATATATGGTTGGCATCCCTGCTCAGTGTTACCTTTCAACAAAAAAGAAGGGCATCTCTGCTCAGTGTGACAATGAGAACTCGAGTTCTCTTGAACTCTAGGGCTGTAATACAAACAGCATAAATGGAGGAGAAGTAATGAATGCAAGTGTAAGACCCATCTGCACGAAAGACATGAATGTCATGGCAGCTTCTCCATCTTAAGTATTACATGCAATCCATTCAACCCATTGCTAGAATTCAACTAAGATGCCTGGACAACCTTTGATAACTATGCCTGTGTCAAAGACTAATTAACCCATTAATCTCCCATTGTAGAGTTCTCAAATCCTTACCACTAGTGCAATGTGTGTGTGTGTGTGTGTGTGTGTGTGTATTTTAATGGATAATTTTTTTAGTACCTTGCTATTTCAGCAAATGAGGGTTGTGCTTTTCTGGGAAGAGAAACTGAAATCTGGAATATGATGCTACTTTGAATCTGAAGAATTCAAATACCATTTTTGTTGGGTTATTTGAAACTTGCTTAGAGAATCACCATTGTAAAACACCTAATAGATTCTGGAGAATTCAGAAGTTGAAACATTGTTTGAGCTCAACAGGGTAATTTGATTCTGCAACGTATTTCCACAGTAATGTTGTTGATTTGGCTGCAGAGACCGGTAAATTTCTTCTTGCTGCGCGAAAGGTGAGGCGGCCTACTCATGCAGAGTACATCATATCATTGGATGCGGAAGACATCTCCAGAAACAGTGTCAGCTACATTGGAAAGTTGAGGTAAGAACCACCGAGTTGCACCTGGACTGGTTGAATTCTAGTATGCACCCATCCTTGATGTGGTGCAGAAGGGATCTTCTCAACAAGGCCATATTGGCAGTGTTGCTGATTTGAACTGGTAATCAGACTTGCTAAAGATTATTTGTGTTGTTTTACTTTTCCATCCTGGCAGAAAATGTTATTAATATTATTATTCTTGTTGTTGTCATAGTCATTATTGTCACTGCAGCCACCACCACTACTACCATTTATGATTTGTGCACTGTACTTTAGTTTGCATGGATTCAATATATTAGGGGTGGCTGTTTGTTCTCTCTATTTCCATGTATGATTTTGTTCCTTAGCTGTGTGTTCATTCCTCATCGGAATCATGGTTCAGTATTTCTATTATTGATGAACATATTTAATGGATCTTTCAGCTATGTGACTTCGTGCCCTCTCTAGTTGTTGGATTGCCAAAACGTTAAAAGGGTAAATCTATCCTGGATGCAGCACACCATACATGACACATTGGTCAATGATCTGGACAGTCCATTGGGTGGCTCCTGCAGAGGATGGACTACTCTCCACAACCCTTACGCATTGGAGGATCCTACTGTACGATTGGACCTTGTCGCCCTCCATGCTGACAGTTGCCAATTATTTTTGTTTAGCTATTTGTAGTATACGATCTGAATGGTTAAGATTGTCCATTAGTGAGAGTTTTGTATCATGTGCAATCAACAAAGGGATCCACCCAATGATTTGTCTAGATTGTGGACCATTGTGCCACTTGGTCCAATTTAATGCTGTGTACCAGATGAATAAATCAATGTGCTTCCCTTAAGGTTGGAGTTACCCTTGCATGCATTAGCAAATTTATTAAATTCTCAATATTCATTGGTTTTCTAAAATTGCAGGGTTTATTTATTTATTTATTTATTTTTGTGCAAAGATGACATTTCATCTCTCAGATTCCTGAAATTGCCTTGTTCATGGAGCTTTTCATCTTTTCCATTCCACTGGACCACCAGAAGCTGTCCTCAAAATAATCCTACGAAAGATCAGTTGTTGTTTCTGAAATACAAAAAAATAATAATAATAATAATAAAATAAAGAAAAAAAAAATAAAGGAAATGAGAAATGAAAACTTGTCTTTTGTCATTCAGTAGCCAGGGCCCAGGACCTTTTTTTTTTCCCCTGATAAGCAAGCCAAGACCTTTTTCTTGATCTTTTATTTCAACTGTATTCTTTCACATGATTTCCACTTCATTTTATAGCTTTTGCCATGTTTAGGCTTTATTTCGTTTGAACCAATGAAACCCCTTCTTTTGATTTTATGGATTCTGTTCATTATCAGCAGTTAAAAATGTCACACAATAATTTGTTCTCATTTCTCCATCTTTCACCTCCTTTCAGGTCAAACTTTCTCGGTACCAAGTTTGCCATCTATGACAGCCAACCCCCTTACCGTGGGGCTGTGACATCAACAGGCCGTTCCAGCCGGCGATTCTACAGCCGGAAAGTCTCACCCAAGCTGCCATCAGGCAGCTACGGCATTGCCCACATTGCCTACGAGCTCAACATGCTCGGCACCCGGGGCCCGCGCCGCATGCGCTGCACCATGCACTCCATTCCTGCCTCTGCTCTCGAGCCCGATGGTATTGTTCCGAGCTACTCCAACTTCCCTCGCTCCTTGGATGACTCCTTTTCTGGCATCTCTCTTTCTCAGTCCTTGGACCACATTGCTGGAGATCTCAAATCAGTCAGCTCATCCAGATTCTCCGGCAGCACCCGGTTCACAGAAGTCTTGGTCGATGTATTTGGAAAGGAGGAGCCACTCATCCTGAAGAACAAGCCTCCGAGGTGGCACGAGCAGCTCCAGTGCTGGTGCCTAAATTTCCGTGGACGGGTGACAGTCGCTTCAGTGAAGAACTTCCAGCTGATTGCCTCTTCTGGGGAATCAGCAGACAGTGCTAGGGCTGGAACTTCTCTGGCGGGGTCCAGCGAGCATGATAAGATCATCCTCCAGTTTGGAAAGATAGGCAAGGATTTGTTTACAATGGATTATCGCTACCCATTGTCTGCCTTTCAGGCATTTGGGATATGCCTTGGCAGCTTTGATACCAAACTGGCCTGTGAATGAGATAGGGACAAGTTGTAGTGGTACTATAGGATGTTGCTGCTTTCATTGTTGTTGTCACTGTTGCTGTTGTGTATGATTGATAAAAGGTCTTTTAATTTATGTTAGGGATTGGCTGGCTGCCACAGTGATGGGACATAGTACACTGTTGCAGCAGTCAGTGAAATGGCTTTGATGAAATCTTGTAACAGCTATATGATGTAATCTTTGCTGTAAGATGGTGAAATGGTTGTTTTCTTGTCTGCTTTTTGAAACTTCTGCTGCTGGCTTGCATCATTTTAATTTCGTTGATGGTTTGTTGATCATTACATGGGAAATAAAGCTTTATAAAACACCCATGGCTAGGATTTTGTATTGATGAATCTTAGGGTTAAAACTATAATGAGGGAAATGACAGGCCGTACACCAAAATGTGGCATATATGCACCCCAATCCAGATAATCCTAACCTTTGGAATCGGTGGCATGGTTGAAAAACTAAATGGGCTGGTGTCCGTAGTCCTTGTCAAGAATTGAATGCCTAACCTGATCAGTGTGATTTCAGGCTATGATTCATGCTTGATGAGCCACAAGCCGAATGCTATCCCAGAACGGATTGGCATGATGGGACAGCCAATTGGATGGACTGGGTTATCACAGGTGACTGACTAGTGGAAGACCAGCAGTGTCAAGGAGAGGCGCGTTCAAGGGTGTGGTCCCTATCCTTTTGCCTCTACTTTAGATCATACGCTCTGTAAGCTCATCTTCTGAATGGAAGCCCATACAAATTATGGGCTAGGACCCCACAGCAGCTGGAAAATTATGTTGATTCGATATTCTTAATTGTCTGATTTTGATAAATGAAATTGGAAGTCTGATCTTTTGTTTCATGGTTAATGAGTAAACTGATACGATCATCTAACCAGGGAAGTTTTTGGGCCATGCTCCATCTTTAAAACTCTCCCTTTTCTCCTCCCATGAAAGAGCAGGAGTGATTTCAGCTGGGCCATGCTCCATCTTTAAAACTCTCCTTTTTCTCCTCCCATGAAAGAGCAGGAGTGATTTCAGCGAAGGCTCTGACTCAAATCTATATTTCAAAAGATGAACAAACTGAAAAATAATCCTGATAACCATCAATTTATATAATCAGTTGAGCTTGGTAGGCCCCATACATGTTGGCTCCTCTATTGAGGGTGGACCCATGATGTGTGCATCGGACGGGGATTTCCTGCGAAAGGCTTTCACAGGAAGTTCCTGCTATGGAAACCTAAGTGGGCCCACCCTGATGTTCGTGAAAAATCTATTCGTTTTGTGAGTTTATTTTAGGGCTTGAGACCAAAAGTGAGCAGGATCCATGATTCAAGTGGACCGCATTAAAGGAATAGGTGGGTATGGAAATTCCAACTGTTGAAACTTCTCTGGGGTCGACAGTTCCGTTCATAACGTCATTCCTACTGGGATTAGCTGAAAAAAACAAATATTATCCTGATTCAAAACTTCTGTAGCCCCACGAATATTTCAACTGTGGACGTTTAATCCTCACGTTCTCAGCACACTTGAGTCTTAGATCCGGCTCATTTTTGGCTCCACGCTCCAAAATGAGCTCAAAAAGCAGAATGGATAGGGTTGATTTCTCACAAACATCGCGGTGGGCCCCACCTAAGTTTCCACCGCAGGAACTTCCTGCCAAAGACTTTCCAGGAAATCCGCGTCCGTCTGCACCGAAAATTACGGTAACGTTACATGCCCCTACCAAAAGAAAAAAAAAAACTTGAATTACGGGACGGGAATAACCCTGGAATGGATGTAAATAGACTATCGCTTGTCGTGTATAAAATCTTTATAGACGTCGGCCCTTGTTTATAGATTACTGTGCCCAGATGAGGCGGGCCAGAAAATGTAGGTGGAGGTCTCCGCCTACTTATTCCCGAAACAACGGCTTCAATTAACAAGACGGGTATTATGTCTTTTTCCTGGTAGTGGAGGTTAACCGTTCTCACCTTGCGCCTTTTTGTGGCCTCCGTAACAGAAGGGATTGCCTGCATCAGAGGCAGAGGCAGAGGGATTGGCTGGTGTACCACACACTGGCTGTGTGCTGACGTCGCCAAGTTTTGTGGGTCCCATCATGAGGTATGTGTTATATCCAACCCGTCCATCCATTTAAGGGGACGCGGATTGGCTACTCCCCCTGACACCAGCCAATGGCTGGTGGTTGGTGCTCCGTGGGACCCACCATGATGTATGTGTTTCATCCATGCCATCCATCTATTTTGACGGATCATTTTACGCTATAATACCAAAAATGAGATATATCCCAATCTTAAGTGGACCACATTACATGAAACAGTGTTGAATGAGCGTCCACCATTAAAAAACATTTTGTGGCCATAAAAGTTTTGGATCAAGATGATTTTTGTTTTTTCCCTTCATCTGGGCCTGTATGACCTGGGCCTGTATGACCTGATCAACATATTAGATGTCAAATAAACAGTATAGTGGGCTTTAGGAGGATTTTAATGATGGATATCCAACCACTATTGTTTTCATGTGGTGTGGTCCACCTAAGATATATATACCTCTAATTTTTAGTATCAAGCCATAAAATGATCTGTAAAACTGGATGAATGGATTTGATGAAACAAATACATCATGGTGGGGCCCACAGAGCACCGACCACCAGCACCGGGGCTGGTGCCACGGGGAGTAGCCAATCCGTTTCCCATTTAAGGAGTTCGTACTAAGGCTTGAGCCGAAAGATCAGACGTATCCAAAGATCAAGGGGACCACACTGCAAAAAGCAGTGGGGAATTGTACGTCTACAATTTAAACCCTCGCTGGAGTCACAGAAGTTTTGTATCAATATGATATTTGTTTTTCCTATTCATCTAGGTCTGTATGGCCTTATGAACAGATTGGATGAAAAATAAACGTTATGATAGGCCGTACGAATGTTTTAATGGTTAGAATTGTTGTCCCACTATTATTTGTCGTGTGGCACATATGAGATTTGGTTATGATTCATTTTTGGGATTACCATCTAAAATGATCTCCCCCAATGGATGAATGGTGTGGATATAGTAAATACATCATTCTCGGGATCATGTAACATTGATCTCCCTTGGATCCTTAGTACAACTTGGGAGCTCGTCTTCACATGTACCCACACCAGCCAGGTTGGTGACGAGGGGTACACTAGCCAATCCGCTTTCAGAGGCAGAAGCAGATTGGCCTGTGTACCATACACCACCCACCCGTCTGCTGTGTTGATATCACCATGTGGTCCCACTATGAGGTATGTGTTATATTCAAATTATCCGTCCATTTGGTGAGATCGTTGTAAGGATTGAGCCGAAAAATAAGACATTCAAAGATCAAGTGGACCACCCTGTAAAAAAAAAAAACAAGAGATTAAATGTCTACCCTTAAAACCTTTCTGGAGTCACATAAGTTTTAGATCAATATGATATTCGGAGGAACGCTCAGCTACACACCGGTTCACACGTCATTATGTGCGAACTTTTCTATTAACCGTAGGATAAGGTAGACGGTTTGGATGAAGGCGCTCTTAGCGCAAGCCTAAAAAAGCGAGTTTCCTTCTCTCGCACGCCTCTTCACCCCCTCTCCGAAGGATGCGGCGAAAGCCTTTTACATAAAATTCTTTTGCTAGGATGCTAGGTGGGTCCCACTAATATGTTAATGATAAATCCACGCCGTCCATACATTTTAAAAAATAATTTTATGATATGACCCCAAAACTGAGGTAGATCAAATTCTCAAGTGGGCCATACAGTGCTGATTGAACTCTCACCAATAAAAACTTCCTGGGGCTACCAAATTTTTAGATCAAGCTGATATTTGTTTTTTTTCCATCATCCAGGTCTGCATGACCTAATGTACAGGTTGGATGTCAAATAAATATCACAATGGGCCCTAAAAAATATTTAACGGTGAGAATCATTATCAGCACTGCTTCCTATGGTGTGGTCCACTTGAGATTTGGATTTGCCTTAGTTTTGGGTTTATGCCCTGAAATGATAAGGAAAAATGGATGGACGGGGTAGATTTCTCAAAAACATCATGGTTGGCCCCACCTAGATTTTCAACAAACCTTGCAAATTGCGAGCGCAATTAGAGAGTAGATTTGATTTCATGTTAAAGCCTTTCGCAAGAAGTCCCTGTGCGCAAGGATGCTGGGTGGGGCCCACCACTATTTTTTTGGGAAATATACTCCGTTCATCCGTTTGTCAAGCTCATTTTAGGAAAATCGACCAAAAATGAGGTGGATCCAAAATTAAAGTGGGCCAGACGAGAGGGAAAATTAGAGAAAGAAATACCTACCGTTGAAACCTTCCTGGGCTCCGCCTTGATGTTTATATGCCATCAAAACCGTTTATAAGGTCATTAACATAGGGATGAAGTGAAAATATAGAAAATTTATTCTAAAAAAAAGCTTTTATGATCATAAAAATATTTTAACGGTTCTCCCTGAAACCCTACTGTTTCCTCTCGTGTGGCCCAGTCAAGTCTTGGATCCACTTCATTTTTTGCCGCCTATCCTAAAATTAGCTTGCAAAACAGATGAACGGAATATATTTTCCAAAAATATAGTGGTGGGCCCACCCAGCATCCTTGCTCACGGAATTCCTGCCAAAGGCTTTCGCATGAAATCCGCGTCAACTTCTGGCGCAGGTTGAGGAGCCAACGTACTGAGTAAACTTCGTGGGGTCCACCGTGATTTATGTATTTTATCCAGTCTGTCCATCCATTTTATAAGATAAGTTTAGGGCCTTAGCTCAAAACCTAAGCATATCAAAGGCTAAAATCGACCACACCAAAGGAAACAGTGTGAATTGAATTTATACCATTGAAAAATTCTTGGGGGCCACAGAATTGTTTTGGATCAAGATTATATATATAAATATTTTTAACCTTCATCCATGTTTTTTTTAATCCTTTGAACAATTTGGATGAAAAATAAACATCACTGTGGGGCCTGGAAAGGTTTCAACGGTGGAAATCATTATTTCCATTGTTTCCTATTGTATGGTCCACTTGAGATTTTTACAAGCTTCAATTTTGGGTTCAACGCCTAAAATTAGATGGAAAGACAGATGGAAGGTGTGGATAAATCACGTAAATTTACAGTGGGCCAACTAAATTTTCTCAGCATGTGCACGGCGGAAACGGAGAAAGATCCGTTAACGGATCTAACGGAGTAGCATTAAAACCCAGGGAACATGCCATTGGTATCTAACCAATGCCGTTTTGCCACATCACTTCAGTAGCGTTTTGGTACGTGGATTTCATGCTAAAGCCGCCTTTGATTTCAGAAGTGTTTTGGTATGCGTTTTGAGCAAGGATGCGGGGTGGGGCCCATCACCATGTTTTTGGAAAGTATGTTCCATTCATCCGTTTTGTAAGCTAATTTTAGGATAGGCGGCAAAAAATGAGGTGGATCCAAGACTTGACTGGGCCACATGAGAGGAAACAATAGGGTTTCAGTGAGAACCGTTAAAATATTTTTATGATCATAAAAGCTTTTTTTTAGGATAAATTTTCTATATTTTCACTTCATCCCTATGTTAATGACCTTATAAACAGTTTTGATGGCATATAAACATCAAGGCGGAGCCCAGGAAGGTTTCAACGGTAAGTATTTCTTTCTCTAATTTTCCCTCTCGTGTGGCCCACTTTAATTTTAGATCCACCTCATTTTTGGTCGATTTTCCTAAAATGAGCTTGACAAACGAATAAACGGAGTATATTTCCCAAAAACATAGTGGTGGGCCCCACCCAGCATCCTTGCGCAGGGACTTCTTGCGAAAGGCTTTAACGTGAAATCAAATCTGCCCCCTAATTGCGCTCGCAATTTGCAAGGTTTATTGAAAATCTAGGTGGGGCAAACCATGATGTTTTTGAGAAATCTACACCGTCCATCCATTTTCCTTATCATTTCAGGGCATAAACCTAAAACTGAGGCAGATCTAAATCTCAAGTGGACCACACCACAGGAAGCAGTGCTGATAATGATTCTCACCATTAAATATTTTTTCAGGCCCATCGTGATATTTATTTGACATCCAACCTGTACATTAGGTCATGCAGTGATCTAAAAATTTGGTAGCCCCATGAAGTTTTTATTGGTGAGAGTTCAATCAGCACTGTGTAGCCCACTTGAGAATTTGATCTACCTCAGTTTTGGGGTCATATCATAAAATTATTTTTTAAAATGTATGGACGGCGTGGATTTATCATTAACATATTAGTGGGACCCACCTAGCATCCTAGCAAAAGAATTTTATGTAAAAGGCTTTCGCCGCATCCTTCGGAGAGGGGGTGAAGAGGCGTGCGAGAGAAGGAAACTCGCTTTTTTAGGCTTGCGCTAAGAGCGCCTTCATCCAAACCGTCTACCTTATCCTACGGTTAATAGGAAAGTTCGCACATAATGACGTGCGAACCGGTGCGCAGCTGAGCGTTCCTCATGATATTTGTTTTTCATCTTCGTTCAGGTGTGTATGAACTTATGAAAAGATTGGATCGAAAATAAAGTTATGATGGCCCTATGAATGTTTTAAAGGTGAGAATCTGCCATTTGTGGTGTGGTCCACTTGAGCATAGATATAACTCATTTTTGGGCTCATGCTCTAAAATGATCCGATCAAATGGATGAATGGTGTGGATATAATAAATACATCATTGTGGGGCGTATATAAGTTTGATCTCCTTTGAACCGTTGGTACAACTTAGAGCTCGGGGCATGTTAGCACTCATCTTTGCACAACACGTATCCACACCAGCTAGGGTGGTGGTGAGTGGTACACCAGCCAATCCACTTCCACAGGCAGAGGGAAGCAGTTGGTTGGTGTACCATACACCACCGACCCAAATGTTGGCGTCACCAAGTTATGTGGGTCCCACCATGAGGTACGTGTTATATCCAAACTGTCCTCCCATTTGGTGAGATCACTGTAAGGATTAAGCCGAAAAATCAGACAAATCCAAAGATCAAATGGACCACACTGTAAAAAGTAGTGAGGGATTGAATGTCTACCGTTAAAACCCTTATGGGGTTCACATAAGTTTTGGATCAATATGATATTTGTTTTTCATCTTCATCCAGGTGTATGTGAACTTATGAACAGATTGGATGGAAAATAAATGTTATAATGGGCCATATGAATTTTTTAACAGTAAGAATCATTGTCCCCATTGCTATCTGTGGTGTGGTCCACTTGAGCTTTTGATATGACTCATTTTTGGGCTCATGCTCTAAAATGATCTCGCCAACTGGATGAGTGGTGTGGATATAATAAATACATCATTGTGGAGCTCATGTAAGTTTGATCTCCTTTCAACTGTTCTAATAGCACGAAGCTTGAGGAGCGTAAGTGCTTGTCTTCGCATGACATGTACACACCGTCCAGGTTGATGTGTGGTACACCAGCCAATTCGCTTGCGCCGTAAGCGGATTTGCTCGTGTAACACATCATGGACCCGACTGGTGTGTTGATGTCACCAAGTTTTGTAGGTCCCATCATGAGATATAAGTTATATTTAAACAGTTCGTCCACTCGGTAATCTCATCATAAGGCTTGAGCCAAAAAATAACATAGATCTAAAAATCAAGTGGACCACACTATAAAAATGTGACATCCTAGATTTTTGCTATTTTAGACTTTAAAAAATCCTTAAAATTTTTCGATATGACTAGACTACGTTGTCACTTACTGAATCTTAACACTCGAAGTGAGCATATACGCGGGTAGTACTGGTAAAGAATCACACAAATCTGATTAATCAACTGTAGGAAGCCAACGAATTCAATCGATCACTTAAACATTGAGTTTAGCCTCGTGATTTGTTCACACGGGGTCCAAATCTAGCCGACCTATCACTAAATAATCTTAATATATATATATATATAAACGCACGTACACACACTCACACCGTAGTTAAATTTCACCACCTACGGGTACTTGAACCCTTGAACGGGTGTTGAAACTCCTAAGAGTCTACCACCGGAGTAAGAGCAAGGACCCACCTATCACTAACTAATCGAGACAACCGTAACTAAATAAAAACCTAACTAAAGCCAAGATAACTAGGGGTCGGATCTTAATTAGCAAACCAAATCAACCCAGCTACCCATTTAGCCTACGAACCAATGGTTTAAAGTGAATATGACCGAATCGCCATTTTCGCTAATTACGAGTAGGCCACACGATGTACTTAGTTAATCTAAATTCAAATAATTGCGTACAAGAAATCTCGCTACCCAATTCATTTCATAAATGCACTGATTATCCGAATAAGCTCCAAACAGTTCATTAGCGGGCCACTAAACCCAAGGTTATAGAAAGACATTCTTCTTAGTGGGCTTGATGTCCATCGCGAGACATCGAGCCGAGGTCGCATCTTGAATTGTTCAATTTGGACCCGCAAGCCAAGTGCATGAGATGTGTAAATGCCTTAAGTGAAAACCTGAAATTTAAATGAAACTAACCCATTGCTCTTTCGCGAAGTTTTAACTTTCAGACTGTTAGTTCATAGCCAAATTCAGGGTACCGACTAAAGATATTTCTCCGCACATATCTATATAACCACGGCCCCGATTGATCATCGGTAACCGTTGATCTAAGTTAGGGTCTTCTCGGTTGGTCAACACGTCCGATCATCGGATGGTTGTGTCCAAATGCAGATCGCTTTGTGGTACACTTATCACATGGTTTAGATTGATCCATATGCCTTCTGTCGGGTCCCATTAGTGGGAAACAATCCTCTCAAGTGTTAATATAATGAATAAAGCTCATTTGTACCATTTCTGGTATTATAAATACCCATTCATTTCACACCCCCTCTCCCCATACGAATTTGTCTTTGCCAAATGAGAGAAAGAGAAAGAAAAAGGGAAGAAGAGTGAGAGTAGGAGTGAAGAGGTTTTGGTGCTTCCTTTCATTCGTTTCCTCCAATCAAAGCCCTAGCCTCGATCGTTTTCCTCCACTGAATTCACCCCACTTGCGATTGGGAGGTAAGAAACAAATCCTACTTCCCAACCTAGGATTTTTTAAGATGAATTACATAAATCTCATATAGTTCTTGGTGTTTGTATAGGAATTTGTGATTTTCTCCAAATCCCTAATCTTAGGAGCTCAAAATCAGAGATTCCTTCTTAGAGATGCAGACCATTATCCTTACGTTGCTTTTTATCGACCCTTAAGTGTCTCAGTTAATGATTTGTTGATGTAAATGACTTAGTGTATGTTAATATATCCACCTTTATATTCGATTTCAACATATGCTATGTGATGTTTATAGATGCTCACATGTTTGATGAAATGTTTAAGTGGTTGAGTTGTGTTGTTGTTGCTCACATGTTCGATGAATGCCTAAGTGATTAAATGCATTATCTCATTGGTGCTCACATGTTTGATGAAATGCCTAAGTGAATGTATTACTTTATTGATGCTCGCATGTTCGATGAAATGCCTAAGTAGTATCGTTAAACCTATGATATGATGGGATGATGAATTGTTAAGTCCGTAGTGATATTAAAGATTACTATGATGTTGGGTCAGTTAGCTAACCGCCCGAACTAAGGGGTAGCCCGAGTTAGATCATCCACCCTACGCTTGTTCAATCGACCCGGGTTGAACACAAATGACTGACAGTAGCTGGACTACACGACATACTTGTACTCAATGCCGGTTGCGTCGGAATTCTTCCATGTCAATTAAACCAGTCTAACAACCAACTGATCATTTATGTTCACAATGTATGACATGACCAAATTGAACCTAAGATACCCCATCCTCAATAAATGAGTCCATTTATAACCGTTAATGCGATACGATCCCGCTAAGACTCATGAGTCGGGTATGGTGGTATGGGCACCGTGTCCGAGCTATCGACGTATGCCGGGATGATGAGCCTCCCCATAGTGACGAATGAGCACTGATAGAGGTGAAAGATTATTGTTCGAATGACCCCTGTCAAATTACCTAGCCAATGTTATCACGCTCCAAATTCAGAAATTGGGCTCACAAAATTTTCAATCGCCGAATCCGATGCCGATAGCCTTCGTAATATCCCATTCTTGGCTCCTAACGCGCATACGCCAGATTTCCGATCCTGAGATCCTACAAGGAGGATTTTCCAACATACATTTATCTTATAAGAAGCATAACCACAAGTCTACCCAAATCACAAAGGCAACGTCATCATCACATATCTACTAATATAAACATTTGAAAACAGTGCAGAAAGGGAAATAAATATATTGAAAATAGAAGCTCCAGAAGACAGTTGCACGCTCCAAGCTCAACGCTGCTACAACCTAACGTCACCTGCATGCATCGATCATGCGTAAGCTTATAGAAAGCTTAGAAGGTGGTGAAAGTGTGTGCACAAGATAAGTGTCAAGTATTCAATACAACGCCATAATCATACAATGTCAGAAATACTGGCAAGATCATGAATCATACGACATCAGGGTAAGCGAAAACATACTGGTAAGTCCATAAGTACTATCAGCCTTATCCAGACTATGTGATGTAAAAACATAATAGTCCAATATCATATGCTAAGAAAGTAATGTAGGTCGACTATGCAATGCAGAGACATAATGAGCCAAATATCATATGCCAAGGATGTAATACAATATACAAATCCTGATGAGCCACGAATACCATCAACCTTATCTAAGCCATATAAATGCAGAAACATAGTAACCCGAAATGCTAAATGTTGCGAATGCAGTGCAATATGCGATGCGAATGAAATGACTAAGCTGGAGTGTGAAATCGGGATGATAGTATGTCACGCCCTAAACTCGGAAACCGGGCTCACAAAATTTCTGATCGCCGAATCCAGCGCTGACAACCTCCGTAGAACCCCATTCTCGGCTCCCAGTGCCCATTCACCAGGTTCTGATCTTGGGATGCTACAAGGAGGATTTCTAACATCAATTTGATTCGTAATAAGCATAACCAAAGGCATAACCCACAAACAACCAAAAACTCCATCACATTTCCATTATAATAAAAAAAATTTAAAGTATAATGAGCATAAAGAGAAATACAATGATAATGGACAAAAAGCTCCAAAATAATCTTCTCTACGCCCCTACCTTAGCCCTGCGGCGTCCCAACGTCACCTGCATACAACAGTCATGCATAAGCTTATAAAAAGCTTAGAGGGTGGTGAAAGTATGTGCGCAAGGTAGTAATGCAATTATGAAATATTAGAATAATGCGGAATATACTGATGAGTTCATGAATATCGTTAGCCGTACCAAGGCTATGCGATGCAAGGCATGAATGATGTCGGCCATACCAAGGCCATGCGATGCGAAATGCAACTCAAGCATACAAATCCTCATCTAAGTCCACATATCAATATGGCTCAAATCTGGAATATCACCGGGGTTTAGTACACTCTAAACCAGATTATCGCTCCATCGCGCGCAATAAGGTAACTGGAAGAGACCTCACTATCTGCCTACCAATATCGGGCTCGGCTCGTCGATAGCAGACCCATTTCTCGAGCTAGTCAAACTCAGCCTAGTCTTGCCCCCTCCTCTCGAGCAGGTAAGGCCACACCCCTTCCCAACCGACCACGACACAGTGGAAAGCACAACCGTCTAGTAATCGGCACTCGGCGCTCCTGCACCCACTCGGTCTAGACGTTGGAGCAACCTCTTGGTACCATAAGGGTTTAGGGACTTTCACCAAGGGATATTTATAGCACCCCATGTAGAACAAGATTTCAGGTATCCAATCCTGCCAATCACGATACGCTTGTGGAGGCTACGACCCTGATGTCGCTAGGGTATACAATACCATATCACACAATGTGAATGTATGAATCACACTATCCTGTCATGCAGCAATCCTGTGCGTATCGTGCGCTCATATAAGGCAACACCGCCTATCCGGGAGCCCCTAAACAATCTGCCCGAAGGCATATGCTATGATCAGTCACTTCTCATATCAAGCATACATATGATGCATATGATCATGAATCATGAAACTATACTACACATGTTATAGGGGATAGATGTTGTTCATAACGAAGATAGGCCTAGACGGCCTACAAGTACGGGCCTAACAATGGGCCCTAGGGAGAATCATAATGCGGACATTTAACCAATATTATTCTATAATGTGGACGTCAAACCAACATTGCTCCTAAGGCACGACTATCGTAATATCATTACACAAACCATGGTAGGGTCATACATCTTAATAGACTTGTGTACATCTAATTGGGCATCGACCCATGGGCCTTAGGTACAATAAATAGGCCGTATAACATGGGCCTTAAGTATATCAGGTGGGCCTCAATGGTCGAGCCCTAACTACATCAAGATGGGCCTAATCATATGGGCCTCATGCATATCAAGGTGGGCCTCAACAGAAGGGCCACAATTAAACCAAGATGGGCCTCATACATATGTCAAAGTGGGGTCCACTTGAACTATAGATCTGACTCATTCTTTAGTTCATGCCAACAAAAAATGAGCTTTTAAGATGGTTGGATAGATTAGATGCAACCCATGCATCATGGTGGGGCCCATGAAAGCCCACCATCAGGTATATTACACAATATAATAAATATATTTTTATATATATAATATATATTCAATAATATATATAAATAATATATATATAAATATATACATACATATATATACACATATATACACACATGCACAACCCCACACGTACACACACGCACCCACATGCACACACACGCATGCACGCGCACACACCCACCGTCCAGGGGACGGTGGGGATAAACAAATGCATCACTGTGGGCTCCACCGTCCGATAAAACACATAAATCATGTGGGCTCCACGTAAGGCCCACCATCAAGTCTACATGCAATCCAACCCGTCCATAAGGTCACGCAGACCTAGACAAAGGGGAAAAATAAATTTCATCTTGATCCAAAACTTCTGTGGGCCCAAAGAGGGTTATCAATGGCAGACGTCAATCAGCACTGTTTCCTGCCATGTGGGCCACCTGAGTTCAGGATGAGGCCGATTTTTGAAGGGGGCCCTCTTAAGGGAGAGACCCACCCAATGAACGGGTTGGATGACAAATATACATCATGATGGGGCTGCTCGCCCGTCTGCTGGCTGGCCCAGGTAGCGCAAGTAGCGCCTGCTGCCTTCTGACACAGCAGCGCCGATGCCGCAGCACATCTTCTTCTTTTTTTTGTTTATCAGCGGTATTTCACATGTGGGCCCCGCTTCTGGAGAATCCACTCTGTCCAATGCGTTCTAAGGATCAAAACACACTAAATGAGTCCAATATACTGCATGTTTGGTGTGTGGATACAACAAGGTGGGTCCTAATAGCTTTGAACAGTAGAAAATTACAATTTTCTATGGTATGGCCCGCCTGATTATCAGATCGCCCTCATTTTTTGGCTCAACACCTAAAATGAGCCAAGGAATGGGAGGGACGGCATGGATTGAATACGTAAAATAAGGTGGGGCCTACGTGAACAACCCACCCAAGTTTTAAATGAAACTGATATTTCTATTTTCTAAAAACGTCCAGCGTCCAAGGACGCTGGACGATTTGGGTGTAACGCATATACAAGGTGGGTCCAGCTTAGGTGGGCCTTCCATTAGCTGTATGGTGCAGATACAACACATGTATAAAGTGGGCCCCGCCTATAGATTACTTGGGTATAATACACGCTTCATGGTAGGGTCCAACCGGGTGGGCCACACCGTTTTGGATGGGTGGACAGGGTGGATGATCACATGCTTCAAGGTGGGCCACAAGCCATCATACACAAGGGAGAGAGAGGGAGAGAGAGAGAGAGAGAAAGATCGGTGAGGATGGAGGGGCCCCGCCACAATGGGCCCGTCTTACATACAAATATACATTAAGGTGGGTCTCACATATATGGACCATTAATCAAACAAAATGAATGAAAAATAAAGATCTAAGAGCACCCACCGGCTTTAACTTGCACCCATGGCTTCCTTAGCTCCTTAGCTTTGATTCCAACGGAGGAGATGAGGTTCGGATGGTGGAGATGGGAGATGAGAGGGTAGGAGGAGGTGGGCCACACTTGTAGCTTGGAAGAGATGGGAGAGGCTTAGACGTGGGATGTGTTTTGGGTTGCTTGGAAATGTAGTTTGAAAATGAGAGAGAGAGAGAGAGAGAGAGACTTGTAAAGGGAGAGAGAGTGTGATGGGTGATGGAGTGATGGATGTGGTGAGTGATGGGTGTAAGAACTTTTTGACTTTTGTGGTAAATGGTGTAAGAAAAGCATGGTGTGTAAGAGCCTTTTTGACTTTAGGGTTGCTTGGGGAAGGGTGAGAGGTGATGGATTGATGGGATTGATTGATAGAGATTCTCTCGAAATTCGTACGCGCGGCGTTTTTCTCGCACCGAACGCTGGCCCACATCTCCTAGTTAGAGTATCGCCTCGGCGCGCAAGTCACGGCATAGGAACTGCGGTGACGGTGCGGTCGCAAGGGCACCAGTCTCGAGTTGAGTCGACTCGGGTTGACGGCTTGTGAATCAGGGTCACGCACAACTACCGGTTAAGGGTTGAAGGTTGCCGGAATTTGACCGGAAAGACCGTGAAAGTCTATGAAACGATACGGTCTAGGGTACGGGGCTTACAGCTCTCCCCTCCTAAAAAAATTTCATCCTCGAAATTTACACAATCATCGCAAGTAGTCATAACTCATGAGGGAGAAGGAACATAACATCACTATATAAAATCAGAGATAACATACAAAATACAACACATAATCAGTCATCAAAGAGATGGGGATAACGCTCTCGAATCTCAGCCTTGCGCTCCCAAGAAGCCTCCTCAACAAAATGGTGACCCCACTGAACATTCACCAACGGAATGACCTTGGTCCGAAGGACCTACTCCTTCCAATCCAGGATACGAACAAGCTGCTTAATATAGGAAGTGTCTTCTCGAATATCTAACGGCTGCCAATCAATAACAGGAACGATGTCTGACCCACACTTCCTCAACATAGAGACATGAAAAACGTTGTGGACGCTAGACAACTAAGATGGCAAGGCAAGCCGATAGGCCACGGCGCCAATGTGCCCAGTGATCTCAAAAGGTCTTATGAATCTCGGGGCAAGCTTGCCCTTCGCTCCAAATTGAACTACGCCCTTCATGGGTGAGACCTTGAGATACACATGGTCCCCTATATCAAACTCTAAGGGACAACGCCGACGATCAGTAAAACTCTTCTGTCGGCTCTGAGTTGTACGCATCCTCTGCCTGATGATATCGATCGCCTCTGATGTCTCCTGCACAAGCTCGGGACCTAGGAGACGGTGCTCTCCAACCTCGATCCAACAACTAGGTGATCTGCATGGTCTGTCATATAGTGCCTCAAAAGGAGTCATGCCGATGGTCACCTGATAGCTGTTATTGTATCCGAACTCAGCCAATCGTAGATGCTCATCCCAGTTACCCCCTAAATCAATTGCACAAGCCCGAAGCATATCCTCAAGGATCTGACTAACCCTCTCGGTCTAGCCATCAGTCTGCGGATGGTACGCGGTGCCGAGCTACAAATCAGTTCCCATCGCTCTCTAGAAGCTCCCCCAAAACTGAGAAGTGAACCTCGGGTTTTGGTCAGAAACGATCGAGACTTAAACGCCATGCAGTCTCACAATCTCCTCAACGAACAACCTCACAAGCCGGTCCAAAGGCCAAGTCACACGAATCGAAAGAAAATGCGCTGACTTCGTCAGATGATCCACAACAACCCAAATAGCGCCATGACCGCGCCGAGTCCTCGACAAACTCATAATGAAATCTGTCGATACGTGCTCTCACTTCCGCATCGGGATACTTAACAGCTGCAATAAACAAGGGGTCTCTGATGATCGGCCTTGACACGCTGGCACACGTCACACTTTAACACAAAACTGGTGATTTGGCACTTCATCCCTGCCCAAAAATACTGTCGCCTCATATCACGGTACATCTTCGTCGAGTCAGGATGGATAGAAAATCGCGATCGATGTGCCTCGGTCATAAGATCTCTATGTAACTCAGGAATATCTAGGACACATAATCGGCCTCTGAATCGAAGTCCATCATCTGTACCAATCTGCCAATCTGCCTGACTCTCAGATGTCACATCAGTCATATAACTCTGCAATGACTCATCAGCCTATTGAGCCTCGATCACCCTTGCAACAAGAGAGGGTTGAATCGACGGGCTGGATAACTGCACGATAGAAGACCGCTGGCCGAACTCAAAATCATACTCTACCACATCCTCCAGCATCCGCCACTCCTGAATCATCATATGCACCACCAGGTCTCGTGGCTGACGGCCGAGGGCATCTGCCACCACGTTCGCCTTACCTCGGTAGAACTGAAGATCAAAGTCATAGTCCTTCAGGAGTTCCATCCATCGCCTGTCTCATGTTCAACTCAGACTGCGAGAAGAAGTACTTCAAGCTCTTATGGTCGGAGAAGAGCTTGAACCTAACCCCATAAAGATAGTGCCTCCACACCTTCCATGCGAAGACAACTACTGCCAACTCTAAATCATGCGTGGGGTAGTTCAGCTTAAGGATCTCGAGCTAGCGAGACGCGAAGGCGACTGGTCTCCCGTGCTGCATCAGGACAGCACCCAAACCAATATGCGAGGCATCGGTGAATATAACAAATCCATCACTCCCAGAGGGAAGAGTGAGGACAGGATCGGACGTCAAACGGTCCTTCTACTCCATAAATGCTCGCTCGCAGGCGTCACTCCAAATAAACTCTGCGCCCTTCGAGTCAACCTGGTCAGCAGGGCTGCAATACGGTAGAAGCCCTCAATGAGATGTGGGTAATAGCCCACTAAACTAAGGAAACTGTGGATCTCGGACGAAGTAGTGGGTTGGTCCCACTGACACACTACCTCAACCTTCGAGGGGTCCACTGCGATACCCTCCCTCGTCACCACATGACCAAGGAACTTCACCTCCTCCTGCCAGAACTCGCACTTCTCCAGCTTCGCATACAGCTGATGTGCGCTGAGGGTCTGCAACGTAACCTATAAATGCTGCTCGTGCTCCTCATGGGTCCTCGAATAAATTAGAATGTTGTCGATGAAGACTACAACAAACTGATCGAGATAAGGACGGAAGACCTCGTTCCTCAATTGCATGAATACCGCGGGCGTATTGGTCAGTCCGAAGGACATGACCTAGAACTCAAAATGACTATAACGCGTCCTGAAAGCCGTCTTCGGAATGTCCTCCTCTCGGACCCGAATCTGATGATAACCAGAACGCAGGTCAATCTTCGAAAAGAACTGTACACCCTGCAGCTGATCAAACAAATCATCAATCCTCGGAAGCAGGTACTTGTTCTTGATCGTGACCTTGTTTAACTCGCGGTAGTCTACACAAAGCCTCAACGAGTCATCCTTCTTCTTTACCAAGAGTACCGATGCTCCCCATGGTGAGCTGCTCAGACGAATAAAGCCCAACTCGCGTAACTTGTCCAACTACTTCTGCAATTCCCGCAACTCCAACGATGCCAGACGATACGGGGCCTTTGAAATAGACGCGATACCGGGCACGAGATCAATCTGAAACTCGGTGAGTCGACGAGGCGATAATCCCAGAATCTTCTGAAACACATCGGGAAAACCACAAACAATCGGCAACTGGTCAATACAAATGACAACAGGCTCCTCAACGGCGCAGGACATCAAGCAAGACACTGGCTCTCCCTGGGGCTCTCAACGAACTGAAACTGCGGCAAGCTTAGTATACAAAATGTGACGGTCCTCGCGGAGCAGTCCAAGATGGCGTGGTACTCGGCAAGCCAAGCCAAGATAACATCGAAGTCTGACATTGGCAGCATGTACAAGTCGGAGGGCAAGAAAATCTCTCCCACTAGCACGGGGCAAGACGAATAGAAGCGACTTAGTACTGTAGTCTTCCCCAAGGGTGTCGATATAGTCAACCCCTCTCAAGCAGACTCTGTTAGCAATCCAGTCTAACGACAGAATCCTTCCAACATAAACGAGTGCCACCAGAATCAAATAAAACTCGAGCGATGCATGCAGAGACTGGAAGTATACCCTCGACGACTCCTCCAGATGACTGAGGATCCTGCTTAACCGCATAGAACCTAGCCTGAGCCAGCTGGGGAGGTGCCTGTCCCCTCTAAACATGTTGTTGCTGCTGCTGTCGCTGAGGCGGTTGAAACTGCTGCCTCTTCTGTTGCGGCCTCGGAGGCTGGTGCTAATGCTGCTGCTGAGGTGGTCTCGGTGGTGGGGGCTGCTGTCGCTGCTGCTATGGGGGGTCTCTGCTGCTGTGGTGAAGGCTATTGTGGACCTCTCGGCTCCTGTTGCTACTGCTACTGGGGGCGAGAATACTCCCATATACGGTGCCCCGTCGCACCGCACCCAAAACAGGTGCTAGTGAACTGCCTCGGAGGTGGTGCTGGTGCTTAGAAGGTTAGACGACCTGTACGCCTCTGCTGCGGCGGTCGACGCTGCTGCAAATCACCGGAAGGAGCGTGCCTCTCCCAGTCTCTCCTATCACCATGATCAGACTGAGAACCGACCCACTCAGCCTCAAAAATCTGAGCCTTCTATACCACTCCCTCGAAAGTCGGGAGCTCGTGCCCAATAACACGGTCTCAAAGACCGTAACGTAAACCGTCCTTGAAGCGGCGGGGTCTCCGCTCCTCATCATCTATTAAATATGGTGCAAATCTAGACAGCGCTACAAAATGAGCGGCATACTGAGCCACTGTCATATCACCGTGTACCAGGGCCTCGAACTCCAATGCTAGCTGTCGTCGGATGTGATCAGGAAAGTATTGCCACTCAAACCGATCTACAAAATCCTCCCAGGTCCATACAAAATCAACGCCCGCTGCTCGAGAGACTGACGTCCACCAATGCTCAGCCTCACTATGGAGAAGAAATACGGCTAATCGGACTCGCCGCTCGGTCATGCATCCCATCGTATCGAATATTTTCTCCACATCGGCGTGCCATCTCTTAGCTACCTTCGGGTCGGGCTCGCCCTGAAAACGTGGGGGATCGAGTCGTCGAAACTCTCGAAGAAGGGTACTCACGCGATCCTACTCTGCCTGGGCTGGAGAAACGACGGGGTGTCTACCCTGTCCCTGAAGTGCGGCCGTCACAGCCTGTAACATCTGCTACAACTGGGAGGCACTCACGGATACAGTCAAATCCACACCGGTCTCTAGTACAGGAGCTATATCCATAGGCTGGGTAGTATGAATCTCTGGTAGAGGAGCTGCATCCATAGGTTAGGTAGTAGGAATCTCTGGTGGTGGAGCAGGGATCGTCGGTGGTAGTGCGGGATTCGATCTGGTCACTCTCCTGGGCATCTCGTCCTACAAGAAAGAGCAAAGGCGCCTATCAACTTGAAAACTCTCGAAGGCACGCACGTTAAGGGTCGGTAACAGTAGATCACTAAGCTATCCAGACTTGAGACTTAATCATCCTAAACTCATAGCAGACATATAATGTTGTTCTTAGTTATTACCGAGTTATGCTCTGATACCAACTTCTGTCACCTCCCAAACTCGGAAACCGGGCTCACAAAATTCTCGATCGTCGAATCCAGCACCGACAGCCTCCGTAGAACCCCATTCTCAGCTCCCAGTGCCCATTTGCCAAGTTCCAATCCTGGGATGCTACAAGGAGGATTTCTAACATCAGTTTGATTCGTAATAAGCATAACTAAAGGCATAACCCACAAACAACAACCAAAAATTCCATCACATTTTCGCTATGATCAAAAAGTTTACAGGTACAATGAGCATAAAGGGAAATACAATGATAATGGACAAAAAGCTCCAAAATGATCTTCTCTACGCCCCTGCCTCAGCGCTGCTATGTCCCAACGTCACCTACACGCAACGGTCGTGCATAAGCTTATAGAAAGCTTAGATCATAGTGAAAGTGTGTGCGCAAGGTAGTATGCAATTATAAAATATCAGATTAATGCAGAACATACTGATGAGTCCATGAATACCTTAGCCGTACCAAGGCTATGCAATGCAAGGCATGAATGATGTCGGCCATACTAAAGTCATGCGATGCGAAATGCAACTCAAGCATACAAATCCTCATCTAAATCCACATATCAATACGGCTCAAATCTAGAATATCACCGGAGTCTAGTACATTCTAAACCAAATTGTCGCCCCATCACACACAATAAGGTAAGTGAAAGAGACCTTACTATCTGTCACGCCCCAAACTCGAAAACCGGGCTCACAAAATTCCTAATCACCGAATCCGGTGCCGATAGCCTCCGTAGTACCCCATTCTCGGCTCCCAGCGCCCATACGCCAGATTCCGATCCTGGGATCCTACAAGGAGGATTTTCAGTATGAATTTTTTTTTTGTAATGGAGCATAACCACAAGCATAACCAAGTCATAAAATAACATCACCATATATCCATTATATTAAAACTTTAAGTACAATGCGTTTGAAAGGAAATACAATATAATGAAAGTAACAGAATCTCCAGAGGCTTGGCTGCACGCTCCAAGCTCAATGCTGCTGTAACCTAACGCCACCTGCACGCATCTATCATGCATAAGCTTATAAAAGCTTAGAGGGTGGTGAAAGTGTGTGTAAGGTAAGTGTCAACTATACAATATCAGAGTAATGCAAAAATATACGGTAAGTCCATGAATGCTATCAACTATATTAAAGCTATGTAATGCAAGGCATGAATGTTATCGGTCATATCAAGGCCATGCGATGCGAGGCCTATGTAGCCAAATGTCATATGCGAGATGCAATACAAGGGTGCCAGTACGCATCAAGTACACATATCAGTACAATTCCTCTCTTGATATCACCGGGGTCTAATATACCTCACACTGACTACCTCCTCCCTAGCTGCACAATCAAGCAAGTGGAAGAGACCACACTATCCGCCTGACCAATAGTATGCTAATACCTACCCGGCTCATCGATAGCGGACACATTTGCAAGCTAGTCAAACTCAACCTAGCTTATAGCCCCCTCACTTAGGCGGATAAGGCCACACCTCCTTCCAACCGACTACGACACAGTGGGAGATGCGGCCTACTCGTATTCGGCACTCGGGCGCTCGTGTTTCCACTCAGTTTAGACGTTGGAGCATCCCCTGGTACCAAAAAGGTTCTGGGACTTTCACCCAAGGACATCTTAAGTGCCCACAGTGCTAGAACAAAGTATTCCGGTATCCGATACGGCCATCCACGATGTACCTGTGGAGCCACGGCCCTGATGTCGCTAGGGCGTGCAGTGATCAAGTCACACATATGCGAGATGCATGAGTTACACCGTACAATCATGTAGCAATCTCACGCGTACCACGCGATCATGTGGGGCACTCCGTCTCATAAGGAGTCCCGTAAATGTCTCAGCCCAACGGCTTATGCTATGATCAAATATTTTTCAGATCAAGCATACATATGATGCGTATGGGCATGAATGATGGAATTATACTAAGCATGTTATAAAGTAATGAATTATCTTTACAACCCAGATGGGCATAGACGGCTTACACACAACAAGTATGGGCTTATCAATGGGCCCTAGGGAGAGTCACAATGCGGACATTTAACCAACATTGTACTTACAATGTGGACATCAAAACATCATTACGCAAACCATGGAGGAATCACACATTACAATGTACCCTAAGGACATCCTGTTGGGCCTCGACCCATGGGCCTTGGATACCTCAAATGGGCCGCATCATATGGGCCTTATATAAATCAAGTGGGCAACATTAATGGGCCTTAGGTACATTGCAATGAGCCATATCTCATGGGCCTTTGAAAACATCACAATAGGCCTTGTAACATGGGCCACAAATACATTGAATGGGCCTAAACACATGGGCCATATATATATCAAGGTGGGCCTCAATGGAAGACCATAAATACATCAAGATGGGCCTCCTCACATAGGTCATATGTTCATCAAATGGGCCACACCAAATATAAGTGGTGAGAATGATTTCCACCATTAAAATCCTCAAGGCCCACCATAACATTTATTTCCCATCAATTTTGATCATAAGGTCCCATTGACCTGAAAGGGGTTTTTAATGGTGGATGGTCAAACCCACTATTTTCTATAGTATGGTCCACCTAATCCTAGATCTGTCTTATTTTATTTTATTTTATTTTTAACTCAAGCACCAAAATTATCTTTCAAAATGATTGGATGGGTTGGAGCAACACATGCATCATGGTGGGGCCCATAGAGGCCCACCATCTGATATATATATAATATATATACACACACGCGCACACACACACATGCACACTCACGCACACACTCACACACCCACCGTCCCCTGGACAGTGGGGATAGAATAAATACATCACAGTGCCTCCACCGTCCAGGCGGACGGTGGAAATAAACACATATATCATTGCGGGTCCCACGTGGGGCACACCTTAATGTTTATCTTCCATCCAACCCGTTCATAAGGTCAGGCAGGCCTGGACGAAGGGGAGAAACAAATTTCAGCTTGATCCGAAACTTTTGTGGGCCCAAAAAGTGTTTCAATGACAGACGGTTCAATTCACACTATTTCCTGTGATGTGGGCCACCTGAGCTCTGGATGGGTCTGAAATTTGGAGGGGGCCCACCTCAGGAAGCGGCCCATCAAATGGGCGGTGTGAATATCAGAAATACATCATGGTGGGGCCCATGGCTGGGGCCGTGGGTCCTGCCCGTTTTCACGCTGACGCTGGCAGCGTCCTGCTGCATAGCAGCAGTAGGCGTTGCCCCTTATTATTTTTTTAATTTTTTTTGCTAAAAATCTCATTTTTTCGAGGTTTTTGGTGCATGGGGCCACATCGGATGAATTCACCCCGACCACTAGTTTCCATGGCCCGGGACGGACCAAACAAGTCCAATATCTAATATTTTTCTGTGTTTAAGAACGACAGGGTAGTTTTCAACGGTAGAAACTACTATTTTCAACGCTATGGCCCACTAGAACCTAGGATCAACTTCATTTTTCGGCTCAACGCCTATAATGTGTCGAGGAAAGGAATGGACGGCGTGGATTAGAACTACACATCAGGGGGGGACCCACATGCTTCAAACTAAGCTGATATATGTATTTTCATTTAACGTCCAGGGACGTCCTTGGACGTGGACGGTTTAGGTTTAACGCATACACAAGGTGGGCCTTGCTCCGGTGGGCCACCAAATGGATGAATGGTATGAATAAATCATACATTAAGGTGGGGTCCATCCTAGTGGGCCACATGGCCACCTCATTACACATAAAAATAAATTAATAAAAAGAGAGGAGAGAGAGATGGAGGGACACGCGGGGTGGAGGGACCCCGGCACTATGGGCCCTCCATTTCAAGCATCCAATCCTACATCAAGTGGGTCTCATTGCATGTGGGCCCACCAAATCAAAGATCAACAATGGAGATCCATTCTCCACCAAGATGTGAGGTCTAGATGACCCCTTCTTAGACTAGAAAGTAAACATCATGATGAGGTCCATGGAGAATAGCCCCATCATGGAATGATCATGAAGATCAAGGTGGGCCATCGGCCACATTTTAAGGTCCAAAGTGAGATCCATACCATTGATCGGTAGGCCTCACTTGGTCCATCATAAAAACATGAAAATCTATCCTAATGAGCACCCACCATTCGATCTTCTCGACCCGTTGGAACGCTGGTCTCCTTGTGCTTCACTTTGATGGAGAGGGTGAGAAATGGATGGCTAGGATGATGGATTTTTGGGAGAGAAAGGTGGGCCACACAAGGTCATTTTCTCTCTTAGAGGGGCTTGGACGTGAGCTCTCTTTGCTTGGCTTGGAATTGTGTTGGGAAATGAGAGAGAGAGAGAGAGAGAGAGAGTTGTAAGGAGATGTGAGAGATGGGAGATGTGAGTGATGGAGTGATCTGTCTTGACTAGGTATGGGTGTGTAAGAGAGAGGGTGAGAAAGAGTTGACTTGGTGGTTGCTTGGGAATGGGGTGAAAGGTGATGTGTACTTGACATGAAGTGATCGATTGATTGATGGGATATGGTGTAGAGATTCTCTTGGTATTGCAAATACGCGAAATTTTCCTCGAAATAAATGTCGGCTCACATCTCTTGGCTAGGGCATCGGATCAGTGCGTGAGTCGCAGTGTCGGAACCGCGACGACGATGCGGTCGCAATGGTACAGTCTCGAATTAAGCCGACTCAATTTTATAGAATACGACTTAGGGTCGATCGCAAACGTTGGTTATCTGTCGCGGATTGCCGGACTTCGACGAAAAGGATCGTAGGATTCATTAGAACAGTATGAACTAGGATATGGGTCTCATACTATCCGCCTGCCAATATCTGGCTCGGTTTATCGATAGCGGACCCATTTCTCGAGCTAGTCAAACTCAGCCTAACTTTGTCCTCTCCTCTCGAGCGGGTAAGGTCGCACCCCTTTCCAACCAACCATGACACAGTGGAAAGCACAACCGTCTGGTAATCGGCACTCGGCGCTCCTGCACCCACTCGGTCTAGACGTTAGAGCAACCTCTTGGTACCATAAGGGTTTAGGGACTTTCACCTAGGGATATCTATAGCACCCCATGTAGAACAAGATTTTTGGTATCCAATCCTGCCAACCACGATACGCCTGTGGAGGCTACAGCCCTGATGTCGCTAGGGCATACAGTACCATATCACACAATGCGAATGCATGAATCACACTATCCAGTCATGCAGTAATCCTGTGCGTATCGTGCACTCATGTAGGGCAACACCACCTATCCGTGAGCCCCTAAACAATCTGTCCGAAGGCATATGCTATGATCAGTCACTTCTCATATCAAGCATACATATGATGCGTATGATCATGAATCATGGAACTATACTACACATGTTATAGGCATCTCCTGGCCACAGAGATTTATGGACTTTCACCCACGGACATCCAAAGTGCCCAGATGCTCGAAGCAAATATTTTCAGTGTCCCATCTAGTCATCCACGACATGCATGTGGAGGCCATAGCCCTGATGTCACTAGGGTGTACAATAATCACAATCACACAATGCAAGATGCAGGAGTCACGTAGTCTAATCATGCATCAATCCTGCGCATACCGTGCGCTCATGTGAGACAATCTTCGCCTATCAGGAAGTCTCATAATAAACTGCCCAATGACATATACAATGGTCAACCACATCTCATAACAAACATGCAGATGATGTGTATGGGCATGTATCATGATGTTATGCTGTCACATACTCATAATCGGAATCGGCCTCGTTAATCAGAATCGGCCTTGATAATCGGAATCCGCTTCAACAATCGGAATCAGCCTTGACAATCGAATTAGTGAGAATGGGCCTAACAAGGCCTATGGGAAGGTCACAATGTGGACATTCAACCATCATTGCCCATTAATGTGGACATTTAACCAACATTGCTCCCAAGGAGTGGCCGACGTAGAGCCAAACGTATCGTGGGCCCATGGCCTCAAACAATGGCCCAATATAAATCATCATGGGCCTCTCTCAAGGGCTTAATACACATCATGATGGGCCTCACTTATGGTCTACATATGCATCACTTTGGACCTCGCTCATGGATCTCATGTACATCACAATGGGCCGCAATACATGGGCCCCATATATGTCAAATGGGTCGCAATATATGGGCCGAAAAATATGTCTTATTAGGCTTACCAAATGGGTCGAAAATACATCACAATGGGCCTCATCATACAAGTTGAAAATACATCACAATGATTCTCAACGCATGGCCCAGAAATTATATCACAATGGGCCGTTCATACGGGCCTAATATACATCACCATGGGCCACGACCCATGGGCCCCAAATACATCACAATGGGCTACAAGCCATTGGCCTCAATATACATCAAGTGGGCCGCATTAATGGGCCTCAATATACAACAAGTGGGCCGCATTAATGGGCTGCACCAATGAGCCTCAATATACAACAAGTGGGCCGCATCAATGAGCCGCACCAATGGGCCTCATATACATCAAGATGGGCCGCAACAATGGGCCACACCATTTACAACATTCATCTATTTTTAAAAATCATTTTAGAGTATTATCTAAAAATGAATCATATCAAAAGATCATCTGGACCATGCCACAAATAACAGTGGTGATAATGATCAAAAGATCATTTGGATCACACCATAAATAATAGCGGAGATAATGAATTCCACTGTTTACAAATCACAGGGCCCACCATAACGTTTATTTCCCATCTTATCTGTCGATAAGGTCACACAGACCTAAAAAAGAGGAAAAAAACAAATTTCATATTTATCCAAAACTTCTGGGACCCAAAGAAGTTTCAATGGTAGACGTTCAACTCACCACTGTTTTCTGTAATGTGGACCACCTGAGCTCTATGTACGGCTGATTTTTGGAGTGCCCCATTATTTAAAGGGGACCCATCAAATTCACGGTATTGATGTTCAACATACATCACGGTGGGGCCTGTAGATGGGACGCACGCCCTTACCCTTACAACAAGCAGCAGGACGCTTCTGCAGCATCCTCTGGACGATAGCAGCAGCAGCGTCTACTATATTTTATTTTTTTCTTATAATTTTTAATAGGTGGGGCCGACGTTAGGAGGATCTACTCTGCCGGTTGGGTCCCTAGGCTCGTGACGGGTCTAACAAGCCCAATATTGGATATGTTTTGATGCATAGAAACATCACAGCGAGCCCTATCAATTTTCCACTATTAAAATAATATTTTAGATGGTGTGGCCTACCAGAATTTCGGATTAGCTTTATTTTTCGGCTTAACGCCTAAAATGAACTGGGAAATAGGGTGGACGGTGTGGATTAAATACGTGCATCATGGGTGGGGCCTGTTGTGGGTCCCACACTCCTCCCTACGAACACATGCAATATGGGACGCTGCTTGCTGACGCTGGCAGCAGTGTCCGTTACACACCCCATACTCACGTTGTAGTGGAATTTCACCACCTATGTGGGCCCACTTGGTGGATGGCCTGGATAAAATACATACTTCAAGGTGGGGTCCATACGGGTGGACCATAAGGCCTCATCATCACCATAAAATGAAGGAGATGGAGAGAGAGAGAGAGAGAGAGAGAGAGAGAGAGAGAGATTGGTGAGGAGGCGAGGGACCTTGCCTCTGTGGGCCCTTCCTATACAATGCATACATCAAGATGGGTCCCACCATAAGTGGGCCCTTAAATATCGAAATCAACGGTGGATCACCCACATGTGGCCTCCTTCTTTAGCTCCTTAGACTCTTATGCTCCTTGTCTTTGATCTTGATAGAGGTTAATGAAGAATGAAGGGTTGAGATGGGAGATGAGAGGGTAGGAAAGTGGGCCACACTTGGCTTTGGGAAAGCTTGGAGGTTGGAAGCTCTCTTGGGAGTTTGGAGAATTGTTAGAGAATGAGAGAGAGAGAGAAGTGATGGATTGATAAGGGATGGGTGGAGTGGGTGTTGTAAGAAAGGGGATGGGAAGGCATGGGTTAGTTTGAATTTTGTGTAAAAGAGAAATGGGTGAGGAGAGAGAGAGAGAGTTGACTTGGGGAAAAGAGGGAATGGTTACATGTACTTGTGATAGGGTGAGGTGGCATGGGGTATGGATGTTGTACTTGACTTGTTGATGGGATATGTTGTAGAGATTCGGTCGAAATTCACACTCGCGATATTTTCCTCGAAATAAAGGCGGGCCCACATCTTCTGGTCAGGGCATCGCATCAGCGCGTTAGACGTGGTATTGGAACTGCAGTAACAGCGCGGTCGCAGGGGTATAAGTTTTGAGTCGAGCCGACTCCGATCTACAGGACGTGACTTAGGTTCACGAGCAAATGCCGGATACATGTCGCGGGTTGCCAGAATTTGACTGGGAGGACCGCGAAAGCCTACGAAATGGTACGGTCTAGGATACGGGCCTTATAATAATTTTGTGTCAAAGTATCGTTCGAACGACACGGGCATGAATGAAATTGGGTGACAAGTCATTTCCTTTTTGATAATTTAGTTTTACGTGACAAGCCCGTACCTCGAAATTGAGTGATCATATTCAATGTTTGGGTGACGACCCATACTAGGTTGATCATCATACCTTTGGGTATCATGTTGTACCTTTAGAATTATTGATTAGTGATATAAACGAGTAATACCTAAATTTGGATCAAGAGACACTAGTGAGGAGTCACTACGTGCCGCAACGAGCCACGTGATCCGAATAAGGACTTATGATATAACGTCGGTATCCTATCTTTGCCAATATGTTGGATGAATGGAACTTAATAATTACTCAACAACATATACGTTCGCTGCATTGCATTAAATAAGATGTTGCAATTTGGCATTGGAGTTTTGTTGAGTGTGAAATATTGCATATTTCCCCCTATTTATACCTTGGTTTTATAAACATGATAGTGATTAATTGATTTAATATTCATGTTTTCATATGCGAGGTGATTTTGAGAGCTTAAGGTGAAATTGATGCCAAAATGAAGATTTATACTCGAAAGAATACTAAATAAAGATTTGGAGATTTGGAAGTCATTAATGAAGAATTCACATGTCAAAGATCTAAGAAAACCAAACAAGGAATGAAGAGAATGAAAGATTTGAAGTAAAGAAAAGGAATTCTAAAATTGTCTTGGAAACTTCCTGAAATTGTCCTGAAAAAGCATAATATGAAACTCGGAGTTCATTTTGGAAAACTACACAAAGTGAAGTCTATTTTGGAAAACTAAGCAGAGTGCATAAATTTGAGGCGGTTTCTAGATTTTTTCAACTCGGTGTAAAAGTTGGAGTTCCATAACTATAAATAAGACTCCCTAGGATGCTCTAAGCATCTTCTAGGGTGTAGAAAGGTCTCAATGAGCATAGCACAAGGGCGGAGCAGCCGCCGAAGAGCTTTTTTTCTTCCCTAGTTTATTTTTCATGCTTTGTTTAAGAGATTTGGTTTCAATCATGTCTATGGTTAGCTAAACTGTTAGCTAAGGCTAAAAGGTGAAGCTTGTAGCGTGTTGAGATGTTTATTTTGCTTTGATTATTGTTCTTATTGAACTTCATTGATTTCTAGTTTGATATTAATGGAATAGTTTGAGTTTTCTATGATTTATCGTAACTCAAATTTTAATATATGTTGTGATAGCTTTGAATATTTTCTTTTCCTGTTTTGAGATAGTGAGATTGGTAAATCCTGTTGTTCACCATCATCTCCTGGGCATGGTAGGTGTCACGCCCCAAACTCGAAAATTAGGCTCACAAAATTTCTGATCACCGAATCCGGTGCCGACAGCCTTCATAGTACCCCATTCTCGGATCCCAGCGCTCATACGCCAGATTCCGATCCTGGGATCCTACAATGAAGATTTTCCAACATACATTTATCTCATAAGAAGCATAACCACAAGTTTACCCAAATCACAAAGGCAACATCATCATCACATATCCACTAATATCAACATTTGAATACAATGTTGAAAGGAAAATACATATGTCAAAAATCAAAGCTCCGGGAGTCCGCTGCACGCTCCAAGCTCAATGCTGCTGCGACCTAACGCCACCTGCACGCATCTATTGTGCATAAGCTTATAGAAAGCTTAAAGGGTGGTGAAAGTGTGTGCGATGCACGTGCTAAGCATATAGATATCAAAGTAAGCAAAAATACTGGCAATCTATAAATACCAACAGCCTTATCCAGGCTATGCGATGCAAAAACATAAACCAATATCATATACTAATAAGCAATGTAGAACAGCTTTGCAATGCGGATCGACTATGCAAATGTAAAAACATAGAGTGTTAAATATCAGATGTCGATGATGCAATGCAATATGCAAATCCTGGAGAGCCACGAATACCATCAACCTCATCTAGGCCATACATTAAACCTGTGCATATCGCGTGATCATATGGGGATAACTCCGTCTCATAAGGAGTCCCACAAACATCTCAGCCTAATGACATCTGCTTTAATCAATCATCCATCACAACATGCATACGAATGATGGGGGTCCACAGAAGGACGGCGGATCTAATCCAAATATTAAGATAAGCTCACTGATTTAAAACGTGTCACGATAGTTAAGGAAAGAATCCAACTTATAACCACCACAACATCGGACGATGCTCCCGATGTGGGACAAAGTTCTGTCTTCACTGTGTGCACAGTAACTTATCAGCACAGTACCTGCTAATCACTAGTAGCTCGCTTAAGTCCTCATGCCCTACCCACTCAGTGTCCGCCCACGTGCGCTTGCCCACATGTGATCACAGTGATGGAGCGTCACAATATCCCTTACCGAGGCTAGATCCGAGTCTAAGTGCAATAAGTGGGCTTCCTTACCCTCTCTATCACGCAATAAACTAGATTTCCTATGGAGCTTAATAATTATGGTCAACCCATTTAGAAAATGATGAGAATAGGCCTAACAAGGCCTAAGGGAATGTCATAATGAGGACATTCAACCATCATTGCCCATCAATGTGGACATTTAACCAACATTGCTCCCAAGGAGTGGCCCACATAGAGCCAAACGTATTGTGGGCCCATGACATCATAAAGGGCCTCGTACAATCGCAATGGGCCATATACAGTTTCATTGGGCCCCATACAATCACAATGGGCTACATACAATCTCAATGGGCCTTACACAAGGGTCTCATACATCAAGTGGACCGCATCACATGGGCCTTATACAGCACATCGGGCCTCATATACAACACATTGGGCCTCATACACGTCACAATGGGCCGCATCACAGTGGGCCACATACAACACAATGGGTTACATCACATGAGCCTAATACGCATCACGATGGGCCGCATCACATGGGCCTCGAATACATCACGATAGGCCATAACCCATGGGCCTAATGCACATCATAATAAGCCTCACTACATGGGCTACATATACATCATATTGGACCTCGCTCATGAACCTCATGTACATCACAATGGGCCACAATACATGGGCCCCCTATATGTCAAATGAGCAGCAATATATGGGCCAGAAAATATATCTCATTGGGCCTTACCAAATGGGCTGAAAATACATCACAATGGGCTTCATCATATGGGCCGAAAATATATCACAATGGGCCACGTCCCATGGCCTAATACACACATAATGGGCCTCATCACATGGGCCGCAATTGCATCAAGGCGGGCCTTAACGGATGGGCCATAAATATATCAAGATGGGCCTCATGGATGGGCCACACCAATAGGCCTTAAGAGAGAGAGAGAGCTTGGATTACACCAAAAATCATTTCAATAGTTGCAAGTGTAACATGTGTATCACTATACACTATCATTTTATGGGGCACATGGCTCACTAATGATGATTAGCACTGTCCAAACATTGTCCATGTGAATCAACACTATTCAAACATTGTCCATGTAAATCAGCACTACCAAACATTGGACATGTAAATTAGCACTGTCCAAACATTGTCCAACACCGTCCAGCACAATCTGGACGGTGTGGATGAAATAAATACATCATGGTGGTGTCCACGGTCCAAATGGGACCCATAGAACTTGTTGTCGTGATGCAGTAATCGTGGCTGCTGGCCGTCCAGTAAATGGACTGCCCAGATACAACACATTTATCATGGTGGGGTCCCACAGAACCTGCTGACGTCAATATAGGTGGGACCCACAGAATTTGCTGACGTCATAACAACAGCAATATAACTGTTGTCAGCGCACACAAGCCAATCCATTTCCAAAAAAGGTGGGTCCCACGTGGGGTCCACCATCAAATATAATATATTATATTGATATAATATTTACATTATTTGTTATTATCATTATCTTATTTATTTATTCATTTTTTTTATGAGAAGAGCAACGTCCAGGACCTGGACGGCCTAGATGTTGCATCATGGTGGCCCTATACGGCACCGTCCAGCAATGGACGGTGTTGATGAACAACACATATATCAGGTTTGGGCCCTACGGCCATGCTGACATCAGTACATCAGCTATATGGCTGATGTGAGGTACGTCAGCCAATCAACTTCCTCGTCAGGTGGGTCCCACGTAGGGCCCACCATCAAAATAGATGGACGGTTTGAATATAAAACATATACATCTTACTGTGGCCCACCGTCCAGCTATCTGGACGGTGTGGATGCTGCACATACATCACAGTGGGGGCCACAGCACCGTCCAGAACGGTGTCCAACACCGTCCAAAATCTGTGGGCGATGTGGATGGAAGGCATACATCACAATGGGGCCCGCCATCCATGTTGGACTACTGGATAAAATACATGCATCAGGTGGGATCCACCATCCCAGTTGGACAGCTGGATGAAACACATAAATCAGGTGGGCCACACGGCATCACAAGAGGGAGAGAAGGAGAAAAAGAGAGAGAGAGAGAGAGAGAGAGAGAGAGAGAGACGTCGGATGGTGGAGGGACCCCACCACTATAGGCCCCTCTTTGATACAAATCATACATCAAGATGGGTCCCACCACAAGTGGGCCCTTAAATCATCAAAACCAAATGCTTATGAACATCCACTGTTAGATCTTGAACTCCTCTTTCCACTGATACGTTCTAGAGCTCCAAAGGATGAATTTCAACGGTTGAGATGATGCTTGGAGGGTGGGATTGGGTGGTAGGAAGGTGGGCCATACAAAGCTTCCTCTCATGGGTATTGCTTGGGAGATAGGTTTGAGAAAGAGAGAGAGAGAGAGAGAGAGAGAGAGAGAGAGATGATGTAAGAAAGAGAGAGGGATGGTGAGTAATGGGTGAGTGAGTGATAGGTGTACTTGACATTTATGGGTTATATAAGAGAGAGAGAGTTGACTTTAGGGGTTGCTTGTACTTGGGGATGGGATATGTTCTTGACATGATTGATGTGATTGATGGGACATGTTCTCTTGGGTTTGCAAATGCGTGACGTTTTCCTCGAATTAAAAGCGGGCCCATATTTCCTGGCCAGGGTATCGCATCGGCGTGTGAGACGCGGCGTCGGCGCAGTCACAAGGGTATAAGTCTCGGGTCGAGCCGACTCTGTAATACGGGATACGACTCAGAGTCGCGCACAACTGCTATCTCCGTGTTGCAGATCATCGGAATTCGACCGAGAGGACCTTGGAAGCGTATGGAATAGTACGAGCTAGGATACAGGTCTCACAATAGGGTGACGGAATCCCTTTCAATCTTCACAATTCTCCTCCATTGAGAATTATGTCAATGAAAAGCTCAGATTTGATTTAAATTGTTTTATCTTCTAATTGGATAGGATAAGAGTTTAATTCCAATTGTGTTTATTAACTCAAGAAAGGTAGCATCTTGATAGCTATAAGTGGATCCTTGGTACCCTAGTTCCCACCTTTAAATTCATAAGTTTTAATCAACATTATTCACCATTACTCTCAATTATTCATATTTTAATTTAGATCTTTTTCTAATTCTAGTTATTTTCAGAATACATATAAGTTTAGTCCCTGTGAATTCGACTTCAGCCTTACCGAGTTATTTTGACATCGTGACCCTATACTCCGGATTCTATAGACGATTCATAAAGGACTTTAGTCACCTCTCTCGTCCTTTATGTAATTTACTTCAAAAGGACACTCCATTCAAGTGGACTGAACAATGTCAAGAAGCTTTCACTAAGCTCAAGAGCATGTTGACTACCACACCCATCATGCAGTCACCCGACTGGAGCATATCTTTTGAGATTATATGTGATGCGTCTGACTATACTATTGGGGCGGTGTTAGGCCAGAGAAAAGAGAAGAAGCCCTACGTGATTCACTATGCGAGTAGAAATCTAAATTTTGCCCAAGTGAACTATTCTACCACGGAGAAAGAACTCTTAGCCGTAGTATTCGCTTTGGACAAATGTAGGTCCTACTTGATCAGATCTAAGATCATTATCTACACAGACTGTGCGGCGCTAAAGTACCTTCTTTCTAAGAAGGATGCTAAGCCTCGCTTGATGAGATGGATCCTCCTAGTATAGGAATTTGATATAGAAATACGAGATAAAAAAAGAGTAAAGAACATATTAACTGACCATCTCTTTAGGCTTGACCTCTCCGATTCCCTTGAGTCGACACCTATAAATGATATGTTCCCTGATGAACAATTGTTTAAACTCTCTCAATTACCTTAGTTTACTAACATTGTGAATTATCTTTCCATAGGTTTCACGTTGACATATTGCACTGCCCAAGATAAGAAAAAATTCTTCGCCAAGGTACGTAAGTTTTTCTGGGATGATCCTTATCTGTCTAAATATTGCCCAAACCAAGTTTTAAGGAGATGTGTGCCAAACAATGAATATCAAAGTGTCATCTTCTTTTGTCGCTTCAGGCCAGTGGTGGTCACTTTCTGCTAAAAAGACCACAGTCAAAATTATGCGGTGTGGCTTTTACTGGCCCACTATGTTTAGAGATACTCATGAGTTTTGCAAAGCTCGTGAGCGTTGTCAGAAATTGGGAGGGTTGTCCTGTCGAAATATGATGAACCCCATTCTTATCATTGAGACATTTGATTGTTGGAGCATCTATTTCATTGGACCATTCCTCCAATCCTTTGGGAATATTTATATTTTTTTAGTAGTAAACTATGTCACTAAATGGGTTGAAGCGATCTTGTGTCAGAACAATGATCATAAAACGGTCATTCGATTCTTAAAAGAAAATATCATTTTCCTGTTTGGAACGCCTCGGGCCATCATTAGTGATGGAGGTTCACACTTTTGTAATAGGCCATTTAAGAACTTAATGAAGAAATATGACATCTCTTATAAAGTGAGCACTCCATACCACCCGCAGACAAGCAGGTAAGCCAAGATTTCCAACAGGAAAATTAAACAAATTATGGAAAAAACGGTTAACCCAACCGTAAGGATTGGTCAATTCTCTTAATTGATGCCTTATGGACTTACCATATAACTTTTAAGACCCTCATTGGAATATCTCCCTTTAAACTCGTCTATGGGAAAGCTTGTCACTTATCTGTGGAGCTGGAGCATAAAGCCTACTGGGTTATCAAAAATCTAAACTTTAACTTGGACAACGCTGGCTCGCTGTGCAAGCTCTAAATAAATGAACTTAAGAAAATCCAGAATGACGCTTATGAGAACTCGAGAATTTACAAGGAAAGGATGAAGGTGTTCCATGACAGGAACATCATTCGAAAATCATTTATAATCGGTTAAAAAGTCCTTCTACACAATTTTCAGTTATATCTTTTTTTGAAAAAATTTCGATCTTATTAGATCGACCCTTTTACTGTTACTAATGTCTATCCTCATGTGGCCATCGAGATAAAGAATTTGACAAATGACAATATTTTCAAAGTGAATGGCCATCGTCTCAAGCCATTTGTTGAGAAGTTTGATTCAGAGGACATGTTCATGCCTCTGACTGATCCCATGTACCAGGATTGACATCCTAGTCTAATGGATGTGTAGTTAGGTTTATTGTTTTCATAGAATTTAGGATTAGGATATTTTGATTTCAGTTTGTTTAGTCTTCATGCTAACCCATTTACATGTTAAGAACTTTGGAAAAGCTTCAATTCTCCTTCTTCAGGTATTATCTTCCCATCACTTCCCATTTCTTTTCGTTGTCTCATGTGCATTACATGCTCATATCTTTTACATTGAGGACAATATAGGTTTTAAGTTGGAGATGTGGATTAGGTAGAATAATCGGTGTTTTCTTAGTTATGAGCAAAAATTGTGAAACTTTTCAATTTTTCAAGTTAAAAACATGCTTGGGAAATGATAATTTGTGGAATTCAGAATACTTTGAGTATGATGATAACATGGGGATTGAACTTTAAATTGTTGGAGTTTGATCAATCGAGTATACTATTATCTAAATTCTTGCATTTAATTGATTAAGAGGAAGTTTAAATATCATGTTAATCTAAGTCACAAGACAAGTTCAATTTTCTTTCTGTGAATAGTACTAGAATTTCTAATTGTTAGTATATATATCATTGAAAGATATTTAGAATTAAGTCTGGAGAATTTTATCCACCTTAAAAGATGAAAAGAACCAGTTAAAAAATAGTGAGATCGAAAAAAAGGTCATGTATGGTGAAAAGACTGGAAAAGAATGAAAAAGAATGAAAAGAATGTAAAGTCTGAAAAAGAAAGAATAAAAAGATACCGTCGATATAAAATCAAAAAGTGAAAAAAGAAGGAAAAAGGGGATAAGTTCGGAATCAACACTTAATTATTCAAGTAATCTTGAGGTGATGAGCATGGCTAACATTATGAAATGATAGTATTTTTATGGAAAGTAAGTTGGAAATCACTGAGCACGTTGGAAAAACTTAATATATGAACTTACGCTCTTAATTGATTAATAAAGAACCTATTTGATTGATTGCTCATTTGATTCGGCTCTAAGTTTTCAAAATTTCACTCTCGCTTCTTTGGATTATACTCATTCATACTTATTTACATAAAAGATTGTTTTCTTGAAGAACTTTGAACATTGAGAATTGAATATCACTTCACGCATATTTTGTTCGAGATTGGCAAACTGCTGGTTGGGGGGTGTGTTGAGTTTGAAATATTGCATATTTCTCCATATTTATACCTTAGTTTTATAAACATGATAGTACTTAATCGATTTAATTATTCATGTTTTCATGTGCAGGGTGATTTTGAAAGCTTAAGGTAAAATTGATGCCAAAAGGAAGATTTATGCTCGAAAGATTACTAAATGAAGATTTCGAGATTTGGAAGTCATTAATGAAGAATTCACATACCAAAGATCCAAGAAAACCAAGCGAGGAATGAAGAGAATCAAAGATTTAAAGTAAAGAAAAGGAATCCTAAAATTGTCTTGAAAACAAACATATTCCTGAAATTGTCCTGAAAAAGCATATTCTGAAACTCGGAGTTCATTTTGGGAAATTGCATAAAGTGAAGTCTATTTTGAAAAATTGCACAGAGTGAAGTCTATTTTAGAAAACTACGCATAGTACATAAATTTGAAGCGGTTTTTAGATTTTTCCAACTCGGTGCAAAAGTTGGAGTTTCACAACTATAAATAAGACTTCGTAGGATGCTTCAAAGCATCTTCTAGGTTTCGAAAGGTCTCAAGGAGCATGACACAAGGGTGGAGCAGCCGCCAAAGTATTTTTTTCTTCTCTAGTTTATTTTTCATGCTTTGTTTAAGAGATTTGGTTTCAATCATTCTATGGTTGGCTAAACCACTTAGCTAGGGCTAAGAGGTGAAACTTGTAGCGTATTGGGATGTTTATTTTGTTTTGATTCTTGTTCTTATTAAACTTCATTGATTTCTAGTTTGATATTAATGAAATATTTTCAGTTTTCTATGATTTATTGTGACTCAAATTACAATAGATGTTGTGATAGCTTTGGATATCTTCTTTTCCTGTTTTGAGATAGTGAGATTGGTAAATTCCGTTGTTCACCATCGTCTCCTAGACATGGTAGGGTGATGAAATCCCTTCCAATCTTTACAATTATCATCCAATGAGAATTAGGTCAATGAAAAGCACATATTTGATTTAAATTGTTTTATCTTCCAATTGGATAGGATAGGACTCCAATTCCAATTGTGTTTATTGAATCAAGCAAGGTAGCATCTTGATAGATATAAGTGGATCCTTGACACCCTAGTTCCCACCTTTAAATTTATAAGTTTTGATCAACATTATTCACCATTACTCTCAATTATTCAGATTTCAATTTAGATCTTTTTCTAGTTCTAGTTATTTTTAGAATACATACAAGTTTAGTCCCTGTGGATTCAACCTCGGTCTTACCGAGTTATTACTACATTGTGACCCTACACTTGGGGTTGTGAACATGTTTCTTGTGAAGGAGTGTTAGCATATGTGAAATAGGCATTCAAGTCGCTTGTGAGAAAGTGTTGGATTGAAAGGTGCATGCATCATTACATAATCTCATTTGTGTATTTAACAAGAGTATTTAGGAAATGTTTGATTACTTGTTTTATCATTAATTGCACTCATTGAGTCGATAACATGTGTAACTTAGAACTAATGAAACTATTGAGTTAGTTATTCACTCTCACCTGCGATGATATTTTAAAACATGAACTAGGTAATATTATTGATGCAGGTACTAGTGAGACCTCAGACGGGTAGGCATAGATTAGCTTGTGTCACCATCGTTATGTTTTGAAGGATATTGCAAAAGCTGAAAACTTTACACTTAAATGTTTTAGGTATGTATATTTTGACTTGTATAGTCTCTATTTTGGGTGATCGTCAGTATTGTAATTGTATTTTTTACTCTTAGCACTATATTTACGGATTTCTGTTATCTCTACCCCGCTTTGGTTCTACTAAGTTGAATTACACAACTCTGATCATTTATGTATGGAATGAATGTGAATCTGAACTAAGACACATGTGCATTTTATTAATTTAATACTTAGAACTTGGGATCGGTGTCTATGTACTTGAGTACTGATTTTCAAGGCGTTATAAAAAAGTAGTGGGGGATTGAAAGTCTACCATTGAAACCCTTTTGGGGTTCACAAAAATTTTGGATCAATATGATATTTGTTTTTCCTCTTCATCTAGGTGTGTGATCTTATGAATAGATTGGATGGAAAATAAACATTACGTGGGCCTACGAATGTTTTAATAGTGAGAATCATTGTCCACACTCTTATTTGTGGTTTGGTTCACTTGAGCCTTGGATATGACTCATATTTTGGATCAAGGTCTAAAATGATCTCACCAAATGCATGAACAGTGTGCATATAATAAATACATCATTGTGGGGGCCATGTAACTTTGATCTCCATTGAATCATTCATGCAACTCGGTGCTCGCGGAGCGTCAGTGCTTGTCTTCGCACGACACCTACCCACACCAGTTAGGTAGGTTGGTGGTGTGTAGTACACTAGCAATATGAGGCAAGTGGATTGGCTGGTGTACCACACACCGGCTGCTGTGTTGACATCACAAGTTCTATGGTTTAGTGAGCTCGTCATAAGGCTTGAGCCAAAAATAAGACAATTCAAAGATCAAGTGAACCACACTGTAAATGTCTATCATTGAAACCCTTTTGGGGGTTACAGAAGTTTTGGATTATTATGATTTTTCTTCTTCTTCATTTAGGTCTTTGTGAGCTCATGAACAAATTGGTTGGAAAATAAATGTCACTATGGGCCCTAAGAGTGTTTTGACTATGAGAATCATTGTCCCCACTGCTATTTGTGGTGTGGTCCACTTGAGCTTTGGATATGACTCATTTTTGGGATCATGCTCTAAAATGATATCGCCAAATGGATGAAAGGTGTGGATATAATAAATACATCATTGCGAGGCCATGTAGCTTTGATCTTCTTTGGACCATTGTACAATTTGGAGTCTAAGGAACATCAGTGCTCATCTTCACATGACACGTACCCACACCAGTGAGGTCAGTGGTGGCTAGTACACTAGCCAATCTGCTTCCCAGAGGCATAGCATTCTCGCGCCTCCATGTGTTATGACCATCCGGTTAAGGCATCATGTGATCAACGTGGTTGATTAGACCCTAACCAAATTCTGTTGACATTGGACTATCTTCAACATCCAATAAATGGAAGACATTACATTGTATTTTTGGATCATGGCCCATTTATTATGAGAAATACAGAATCGATGGTTTAGATTTTATTACTTCCAAAGGGTCAATAGAGAGAAGCCCATGCCAGTGTCAAGGAAAAAAAAAAAAAAAAAGCTTAGTGTGGGTTTTTTCATTTTGCTTCCTTGGGAATCGTAAGAAAGGAAAATCTCGTAAGATGAAACTAAAGATAAACTATCCAAGAAAGGGCAGGAAAAAGTCCACGAGGCCAGGGATAGAAAAACTATCCCTAGTAAGGACCAGAAGATGGCAGGCTCCAAAGGGCAGAGTCCACCTTGCATAACTATCAGAAAAAACATGAAAGCAAAATCCAAAGTTTAAAGGAACTAGGCATCTCAGGAGCTTATCTAAATAGCACTAAGTCAAGAAGCTATGCTCGGAGGGTGCCTAGAGTTGGGAGGGGGGGAATGCCCATATTGGAGGTGGCCGTAAAAATAGATTTTACAAGCATATGTATTCTCAAAAAAGAGAAAGGTGGATCCATCAAAGCAAGATGTGTATGCTTGTTATGCACCTTAATGGTAATTTCTAAAATGATGTTCCTATTAAACCTGTAAAGATCAAAAGAAAGAAGCTTAAGATATCTATGATGAGGAGAAGCTCAGGGTGAAGTAAGAAGAAACCCCAATAAGTAACCTTGCAATTTTAAGAAAGCAAAGAAATCCCAAAGAAGAATCATTAATACTGACACAAATAATGCATCACTGCCCAACAGAGGGAGGAGCATTGAGGGGTTGAATGGCATGGCTAACTTCCCAACAGTAGCCACAAAGTCCCAATGAGCTTAGAGAAAGCTAGGATTATCCATGCAATTGAGGTATTCAAAATAAATATGGCCTTAATTATGTTGGCCTCAATAATAAATCTAAGAAGGGATTCCTTAAAAAACAATTTTTAAAGGTAAAAATATTGAAATTTCTCTCCCTCCAAATATGTTAAACCAAAACAAGGAAAGAATAATTGGTAAAAAGGTAGGCATGCATCCAATAAAATGCTTAATTGACTCCTCGATCAAGGATATGATTTAGGAACCAGCCTCAAACTTTGCATGAACTGAATATAGATTGCAATTAAAAAAGAGATGATTTAAAGATTCAACACAAAAAGTACAACACAGAAGACAAAACTCAATGTGGGAAGCTTGTGCCAGATAATCGTTAATCATCATATGAAAGTTATCGTACAAGTCTATAAGCCCAAAAATCATGTGGTTCTGCTCATTCAATGGGCCATGGGTGGACCACTAGAGAAAGAGTGGTCAATGGATTTGTAACCAATATGCTTGCATAGGACATGTGTCGAGTGACCTTCTTGATATCTTGTATAGAGTATTCATGGTGATGGGTCCCACCCGAGCTAACGAGTGAAAAGGGACAGGAATCCACTCCAACATACAGCACTTGCAATACCTGAGCACTATCGGGCCATCTGAGATTTTGATAATCTCAAATTACAGATTTCTAATTACTGTAAAATAGAAGGAAATAGGAAACCGAAAAATATAATATTAAAGACAGGCTCAAACACATGTGATCATACTGTCCTTGAAGCGTTATTCGTCCATTTTCAAAATAATTGAGACTGTTGACAGATTGTAGGAAAATGACTTTCTAGATACGACGAGCCTGTGTGTGGTTCTGCGTTTAACAAGCATGAAGGAACCACCAATGGAACTTTGCAAACACAATTTTTATGGTGGATGAAAACAAAAAGAAAATTTCCAAATGGAAAGAGTTAAAAAAGTAGAAGATTGGGTTTGATAGATTAGAGCACTACACTGGTCTAGTTCTTGTGAACTTGTTGGATTAATTAGGCCACTACATTAGTCTGACTCTTGTGGACTTGCTAGCATATGTTCATATTGAACCTACTACCTTGATCTGAGAACACTTGGAGCTTATTGGTTCATATGAGAGAATGAGTCAAATTGTTTGTGATGTTGAAATGACCAGTCAAGCTTGTTTTATATAGGAAAAGGTGACTAGACGTTTTGGTCCAATGTCATTATTGCAATGGACCATTTATAACTATTAGTGAGAAACTAGCCATTAGTTAGCAGTTTCTGACTATTTTGAAAATGAAAGACTAGCTGCGTGCTAGCCGTTTAGACACAGTGGCTAGTTGTCTATGACTATTGGGCTAGCCACATGCAGTAGTTTCTGCATGGTATGGTTAATTAATACATGAACAGTTACATTAAGCTTCTTAAATGGTTAGTTTAGATCCTATATAAGGTAGAGAGGTCTCTCTTAGACCATTTACCCCAAGAGAAACTCTAACTCTCATGAGAGGTGACACCACCTCTATGTTCACATAGGTAAAATCCACCAGTATCTCCATTACTATTAAGACACTTGTCTTTTTAGACTAGATTTCATTAAGAGCTCTAAGACTCAACCATCTATCTATAACGCCCAACACTATTTATTCTAGATGAGGTTATATATAATTTTAATGCTTAAACTTTTCATATATCATTAACTTATTTTTACCCATTGAATCCGAACTTTGAGATTTTTTTATTTTGAGTTGGGTTTTCATCACTGGTGAAACTTTGGTTAAAGAGTTTTAACTCCATCCCTCTGAATGTTGTCCTTACTATCTTTCTCATTTGAGGTTTAGTAAAGGATCAGTGAAGTTATTTGTAATGCTATGAAAATCGACACTCGAGTACATATGTTTTGATCCCGAGTTCCCGGGTGTTAACTCAATAAAATGCACATGTGTCCTCATTCGAGTTCACATTCATTTCACACACAAATAATCAGAGCAACGCATTTCAACTTAGCGGAACCAAAGCAAGGTAGAGATAGCAAGATTTAAAAATATAAGGCTTACACCCAGAAGTTACAATTCCAAAAGTGGTGATCACCCATGCGAGAATTATATAAATTGCAATAATTTCACTAGGAATAGAAGAACAACTACCAATTGGGAAGAAGCTAGAGATCTACTAGGCACCCTGAGCGCACCACTGACTGGTCTTATTCTTGAGTTATCTGCATATGTCAAATAGTAGGCGTCAAATGCTAACATAGTGAAGAAATACCCCCAAGATTGTTACTTGGGACATTTTAGGAAACAACATGTTCACAACAAATACATATTCATACATTTAATACACTTAGGCATATTACGTTTAATACACATATATAAGCAGTTACACATGTTATCAACACAACCAAACGCAAGTAATGATGGCATAACAAATAAACAGTTTCTTAATATAATTGGTAAGTATATTAATGTTATGATGAAATGATAATGCATGCTCCTTACAATCTAGCACTCCCTCACAAGCGACTTCAATGCGTATCAACACTCTCTCATAAGCGACTTCATCACCAAATCACAACCTATCCTATGATATGCATGATTAGCTAAGTAATTATTAGTTATAGTTCATGCAGTAGGTTGGTGAAGGTGGGATACCACCGTTATATCACATGTCATTATCTGGATCACGTGGGTCGTTGTGGCATGTGGTGGTTCCTCACTAGTGTTTCTTAATCCAAATTAAGGCATCAACACGATATGAGTCATCACCCAATACTAAGTATAAACAATCAATTCAGAGGTACGGGTTTGTCACTCAAAATCAAATCCACACAGAGGAAAAGGGCTTCTCACCCAATTTCATTCATGTCCGGTCGTTTAAACGGTGCTTTAGAATGGAACTATCAGCTGGGTAATTTGATAGGGGCCATTCGAACAACATTCTATCACCTCTATCAGTGGTCAATGGTCACTCTAGGGAGGCTCGTCACCCTATCATAGGCTGACAGCTCAAACACGGTGTCATATACCACCATGCTCGACTCATGAGTCTTTGGGGATCGTAACGCACTAATGGTTATGAGTAGACTAAATCAATGTTAATGGAGGTATCCCAAATTCTATTGAATATTATACAATCAGCAAGTAAAAGAATGATCGAGCTTACATTAACTAATGTGATCGACTACGGATGACCCCCGACAAATCGACATTAGGCGCAAAGCATCTCGTGTATCTCTAACTACTATCGATCATCCGTGTTCAACTTTGGTCGGCCGTATAAGCCTAGGGTGGCTTCCCTAAAGTGGCCTATCTGTATATTTAAATAATTTGCGAAGCTCGATCCACTATAATAATATAATTCAATCAATTAGCATTTCTAAGCATTCGACATTAAATAATTCTAATATTAGGAGTTTCATACCATTCAAGCATTTCATCAAGTATGTTATCAACCAAATACAAACAACATATTTACTTATTTTAGAATGCCATGTAGAAGCTTGAAGGTAGATCTTCAGCTTAGAATTAAAATCCTTGACTTAGATGCAGCCCTAGCGTCAAAAATTTGGAAAAAACACTCCAAAACTAAATTAAAGTACAAGACTATCATTAATGATTTGGATTTAATCATAATTAAATGTTAAACAATGAATTATGGCTTAATTAATTTAATTAGAATGATCCTTTAACTCGGTTCGACGAATCGCAACCTAAAATCGGTGCACGACCAAAACCCTAATGGAGTCGGGTCCGATTACGGCTCCCTTAAGAGTATGGACCGCTCTAATCAAAATTGTGACTCAAAACCCTAACATACTCAACCATAATATTAGGGTTTGTAAGAATTGACAGAAATGAAAGGGGGTTTTTAACCCTAATGCTCAATGTAGGAAATGAAAGAAAGAAATGGAAAGACAAGTGAGAAACCTCTTACCTAGCAAGGGGTGAAGAATCTATCTTAAAATCATTGAATTACGACAATAGAAAATATGAAACTGAGTGTAAATGTGAGATCTTATAAGATCTAGCAAGCACGAGGATTGGATGACGAGATGTAACACTGGGCTTTACCATTTATCCCTTTCCTCTCTTCCTCTCTTTTTTTTTCCTTTCATTAGCTTTGGAAAAATTCGTATGAGGATAGGGAACGTCTAAATGAAGCCCTTTTATAGAGCCAAAAGTGTTGAAAATGGCCCCAATAGCCATTTATTTATTATATTAACCTGGTAGGGGGTTGTTTCCAACCGATGGGACCTATAGGGAGGTGTATAGGTCAATCTAAGCCATACAAAAAGTGTCTCATTAGGCGATCTATGCTTGGACATAAACATTCGATGATCGGAATGCCGATCAACTGGGAAGGCCCTAACCCAAATCGACGATCACCGAGCGTCGATCAGGTCTATAACTATATGGATGTGAGAAGGGTAATAATCTCGATTGGTGCCCTAAATTTGGTCATCATCTAATAGTCCGAAAGCTATAACTTTGGTAAAGACTGGATACAGACAATTAACTTACGTTCCTAGTTATTTTTAGAAATATTCACATATCTCACGCATTGTCCTTGCGAGTCAAAGTTGAGTAATTCGAGACGCAATCTTGGCTCGATATCCTGCGATGGACGTCAAGCCCGCTAAGACAAACGTCTTTGTATAGTCTCAGGTTTAGTGGCCCACTAACGAGTGATTTAAGGCTTGTTTAATTAATCAAGGCAATTTTAAAATGAACTGGGCGGCAAGATTTCTTACGCAGGACAACTAGAGTTTGTATTAACTAAGTTCATAACATGACCTATTTATAATTAGCGGAAACGATGATTCAGTTCTAATCACCCTAATCAATAATTTAATTTAATTATGCTAGAAACTATTCGAATTGGTAAAATATACTAAAAATAGAAAATTCTAATTTAATAATATAAGATGATTCTTAGCATAATTAAAACCAATTCTTAAGAAAACATCAAATATAAACAATCTAAGATGAAAAACATATGTGCGGTCCATCGGCAACATGAAGTTGCAAAAATTTTCAATTTCAATAGGTTTATTGTCGGTAATGTTTTTGGTACTTTTAGTTATTAAATTATTTTTATAATTTTTATAATAGTTCATAATGAAGTCTAATTTATCTCCACCAAATTTTATTCCATTTCTAATTTTTTAAAAATTCTAAAAATTCTGGGAGTATAGATGCCTAAAACCAATGATTTTGGTACATTAAAAAAAAAAGTCTTAAAATTAACCTCCTTTGAATTTTTTTTCATTTTATAAAACTAGACTTATCAAGCTTCAATTTGGCTTTCGAATCACCTTAATCGGAGTTGTAGAACAAAAAATATGAAAATTTGAAATCAGCTCACCGAAACTATCAGTTGATGAACACTGTTACAATGTTGAACAGGGGGGTGGCAGTGGCATTACCGGTTGTTGTCCAAATTTGGCGGTATGATCGCTAGGGACTGTCCAGAAAATCATTTTTTGGGTGGTGGCACTGCCAGAGTTTGTCCATGCTCTTTAAAGTTTTAACTTCTATTCTTTTGGGTGCTTTTGGTGGATCCAAGATCATTCCTTTTGGTCCCAAACACCTGCGAATACACACATGGACATGCACTCCAGTAGGAAAATCAAAGGTAAAGGACGTCCAATTCACAAGTTGGGAAAAACCTGAGACGTTACATTATTACTTGATTTTACATAGGAAATTGCAATGATTATATCTTCAATCAATTGTCTCATATAGTCGTGTCGTAGACTTATATGTCTAGAATTTTCATTATAAATGCCGTTGTAAGATCTAGATAATGTGGCTTCATTATCAAAATGTAGTGAAACAGCCGGTATAGGCTTCACAGAGAATGAGATTTCTAATAAAAGATCTGTAAGCCACCCGACCTCTTTGTCTGTTGCAGATAGGGTTATAAACTCAAACTCCATAGTTGAGTGAGTTATAAAGATTTGTTTCTTAGATCCCCAAAATATAGCTGCATCTCCTAGAGTGAAGACCCACCCTGTAGTGGACTTGTTGTCCCTTGCACTTGATATATATCTAACTCGCATCGGTATATCCTTCTAATATGGTAGGAAACTCTAAGTAAAATAACCCTAAGTCTTTTATTGCTTTCAAGTTACCAAGAATTCAACTGATTGCATTCCAGTATTACACATTAGAGTTGTTAGTAAACCTACTGACTTTACTCACAGCATATGCAATATTTGGTCCAGTGCATTACATAACATATATTAAGACTGCCTATAGTACTTGCACATTCAAGTTGTGCAATTTCTCTTCTGTTGTTTTCATTTACCTTGATACTTAGATGGAGTTTGCCTCTTTTATTTTTAGATGGTTAAACTTGTTTAGTATATTCTCAATTAATGAGATTGACACAACACATAACCCCTACTATGGTTCTTAACTTTGATACCTAGGATGGTATCCATTTGTCCAAGATCCTTCATTTTGAATATGGAAGACAAAAACTTTATTCTAGTTATACTTTTCATTTTATTATTTATTATTAACATGTCATCAATATAAAGACAAATAATAGTTATACAATTACCGCTAACTTTTGAATATATGCCTTTGTCAGCTATATTATGCATGAAACTATAATATAGTATTTTGGAATCAAACTTTCCATACCACGTTTGGGCATTTGTTTTAGTCCATATAAAGATTTAATCAGTTTACAAACTTTCTTCTCATTTTTTGGTAGAACGAACCATTCGGGTTGTTCCATGTATACCTCCTCATTAAGGTCACCATTTAGGAAATGTATCTTTATATCCATTTGATGGGTGTGAAGATGATGTATGGATGCTAGTGCAAATAAAATCCTAATAATATTATTATAACTACTGGAGAATGTGTTACAATAATCTATCCCTTTTTTTGTTCAAACCTATTAGCTACTAATCTGGCTTTAAAGGTTAGATAGTCCCACCAATGTGGTATTTATTCTAAAAGACCTACTTACATCCTATAAGTTTAAAATTTGGAGGTAAGTCTATCAGTTCCCATATTTGATTTGATAATATTGAGTCTATCTTATCGTCAATGGCTTCATTCCAAAAAGTTGTCTCTAGAAAACATAGTCTCATTAAAGGTTTTAGGGTCATCTTTTATAGTCATTATTATAGGTATATTCCTAACAATATTCTCTCTCTCACCTACGATATGAAAAAAATATGCAAAGAGTCAAAACTCTTCTATAAATTTACCTCTGGCTCCTATGAGGTTCGCTTAGAGCTTCAATCTCTTGTCGAGCTATACTTACTGATTCACTTGTAGGAGTTTGGATCTCATTATCCTTTGACTTTAAGGATAGTGAGTTCTCAAAAAAATCAATATCTTAAGATTCTATGATAGTGTTAGACTCTAAGTTTATGAGTCGCTTTGTTATTTTATGCATACCTTACAAAGGTACACTTGATAGCTCTAGGTCCTAACTTGGTTCTTTTAGGATAAGGTGTCCTACAATACGTGAGATACCCCACACTTTAAGATACCCTAGGTTAGGTTTTCTACCTTTCCATATCTCATATGGTGAGGTTTTTCTTTTCTTAGATAAAATCCTTAAAAGGGTGAGCTTATCAGTCCTGGGGGAGGGGGTGAATAGGACTATGCCAAATAAAAAATAAACTTGCTGAAATAATAAATAAATTAGAAAATAAACTTTCACTAGTATTGAAAAATTGATTCAAACTTAGTTCGTAGGATAACCTACACCCAAAACAAAGTTTAAGCAGGACAACCTTATTTCACGAACAATCGTAAGGATCAAGATTTCAAACCAAGGCAAGATTCAATAAAGCTATCTATTACAAACATTCACCACATTTGTATAAATAAAATTATAATCATTCTTCATATATGCAAAAAGTAAACATTCACCACAAACACTAAGAATTATAGTGGTTCAATGTGTACACTAATTGTTCTCAAACAGCCACACCTACTCCACTCCCAATAATGACAAACCACGTGATATTGGCTTTAATTATAAACAAGGTTTTCATAGAGTCACCTTAAAACCTAATACAGTTGTGATTTTAAAGGGCTTATCACAAATAGAAACCTCACACTAAGATTTTCTAGCTATCTCAGTCAAAACCAACACATGAGATTTTTTTGCTATCTCAAATAAACTAAAATACAGAGAATAAAAATGTACTTATCTTCTCCTTAAAGATGTTCTTGATGTAGCCTGTAGAACCGCTTTGCTTAAAGTAGAATGTTCAATGTCTAGTAACATAAACAAGGGTTCTAGGTTCTAGATTGATTTTAAATTAATTCAAACCAATGGCTACTTGTTTGAATTCCTCAGATCTCGAAAAAGAGTGACTACTCTCTTAAAAAAATAAGATTCATGAAAAGATATCAACGAATCAAAATAAAAAGCTATATAAATAAAATATTAAAATACTATGCAATAGCTTGAAGATAGTGGGACTTCTCTCTCTCTTGGTGAAGGTTTTTACTAACTTGGATGAATAATTTCGGATTGAGAGAAGGCTTCTATTTATAGGTTGAAAAGTTGTTGCTTCGACTCGTCTAGGGTCTTATTCAACTCGTCTAAGATCTAACCAAATTTTAATTTTTGGGCGCGATCGGATAAAATTTTGAACTTCATCCCTTTGAGTTAAGCACAATTCCTTCGAGCATGATTCTCTTTTTGGAAGAGATCATCTAGTCATCGTTCAAGCGTGATTCCCTCGACCGCGATTCATTTGGGCTTGATTCCTTGGACCACGATTTGTTTGACAACAATCCATTGGAGAGAGATCCTCTATTTAAACGCAATTCTTTAGTCTTTCGTTTAACTCGACTCTTGAATTCTCCATTCGAGTGATTCTTCTCCGTAATGCGACCAACTCTACCTTCATGAAGAGCCCTTCTCTGTCATGAAATGATTTTTGTGCGGAAAAAAATCGATCCTCCATTTGATTTTGTAAAACCAGTCAAAAAAGATCGAGGGGGCATCTGTTGGGGCACAAAAAATACTCAAAATCTTCGAGACTCAGTCTGTTGCACGGTCCTCTCCCCAAACTTCTCCCCCCATTGCGCGCCCAAGGCCATTACGCAATCACTGTGTTGTGTGCACCAAGTCATTGCGCGCATGATATGTTGCACGGGAACAGAGCTCACACGTGTGGAGACCTATAAATACCCATCTCTTCTCCTCATTTGCAACAACAGAGGCCTTAAAGAGGTACTAGGAGCAAAGAAGAAGGAAACATGTATAAGGAAGAGCAAACCTGTTGCGTGCACAACAGGAGTATACTGCACACTCACGCAACAAGGTTCTATTGCGCCTCGTGCAATGGATCTCTCCCACTCGTGCAACGGGTTCCTCTATCTCTGTGTAATGGATCTTTCCATCTCATTCCAGTAGAATATTTGTCATGCGATTCATCTATTTATCTATGACTTGTCTCCTTATACACATATCTCATGAACATTAACATGGAATGAGGAATTTTGGACCCATATAACCTTTTTGTCGCTTTGACAAACAGCAAAAATATTGAAATTCTGTCGAAATCATTATTGAAATGCTTATCTTTTCTGTCATTGTATTGATTCATTGTACTTTGTTTCTGAATCAAGGGAAACAAAGAGGATGTAATTGAAACTCAGAATTAATGAAATTTATTACGATGAATGTTCATCTATTTTCTTCATTATTATTAAATGATAATTTTCATATCGAAATACATTCGTTTCTTGTCGAAGCATCGAGTAAACTCTATTGGGCCCATCGTGAATGTATGTGGTTTATCCATGCTGTCCATATGTTTTCTCATCCCATTATAGGGGTTGAGCCGAAAATTGAAGCATATCCAAAGCTTAAGTGGACCACCCCACAGGAAGCAGTGGAATAATGATTTTCATCGTTGAAATCCAAGGTGATGTTTATTTGTCATCTAACTTGTTCATAAGTGCACACAAATGGATGAAGGGAAAACGAAAATATCATCTTGATATAAAACTTCTTATCCCCAAATACGTTTTCAATGGTAGACCAATTCACATTGTTCCCTATGGTGTGGTCCGGTTGAGTTTTGGATATGCTTCATTTTTTTTAACTAAAAGCTCTAAAATTATCTTTAAAATGGGTAGAGAGAGGATAAAATATATAAATGACGAATCTGCTTCGTGGCTGAGCACTCGAGCTGTCTAAGTGCGGGCCATCTCAGAGGGACTGTTTTAGCCTGACTTAGTCTGATGTTGTCAAATGGCATAAGCGATCATGTGCAATTGATTCTGCCTTCACGTGATCACATAATCACATTTTTAAAAATAAAAAAGAAAAAAGAAAAAATGGAAAATATGTGATGGTATATACCATTATGCGATTACATAATTGCATATATGATCGCTTTATGCGACATGTGATCATATATCATCCATATAACATATCCGACCATGCATTTTTATAATTGATTCCGTAATTGCTTTTGACAACACTGGATTAATTGAGCATTTCGCAAGCGTGCATCAGATCCACTCCATCGATCAGGTGAACCGCTCCACCGTGGATCCGAACAATCAGCCAAATATTGGTCATAGCTGCCACATGGAATAGTGTAAATCATGCCTAAAATCTATCGTGGCTCACGTGAGGCTTTGCATGTCCTTATTTTTGGGAATCCATTCATCCTGTAGGACACGTCAGATGAGATGATTGATGGCATATATATCCGTTACTGTCAATCCACACAAACTTTTAGACAATTGTAATGGTGGAACTTCCTATATCAATTGTTCCCGATGGTGTGGCTCACCTGAATGTTGGGTCAGCCTATTTTTTGGTCTACGATAAAAACACAAAGTAGCACATCTGATGGATGGGGTGGATCTCGTTAAAATTTAATCATTCGTCCACATCAGCCAAAGTCATGTTGAAGTGTCACAAGCGTTTTCGATTGAACCCCGCTAGCGTACCTCGCGCTAGGTACTTGGTTAAACGAGAGCCACGTGAGTAAGATTTTCCTGAGATCCATCCTATCCACCAGGTATAATGCCTGAGTTAACCATTGAAACAAAAATTATGTTAATCCAAAACTCAGACCACAATAAAAAAAACAACAGGGACGGAATGCCTACAAGTAGTTTTGGGTAGGGCCACCATCGTGTTTATATTCCATCCTATCCATCCATTCATCTGATTTGCCACGTGAGGATGAAACGATCGGTGGTCCAAAATTCAAATGGGCAGACCACGACATTTACAGGTTTTGATTTTAAACTGGGTGAGTCCAGAATCACCTTGGTTTTCAGGATCAAGCTCTCCCTTTTGGTTGGGTTTGGGAGGGTGAGGAGGACCACTTTGATAGTCTCGCAGAGTACCTTATTACTTTCCAGTACGAAAAGGACGCGGATTTCCTGCGAAAGAGGTTCTGCGCAAAGAAGCTGGGTAGGGCCACCACCATGTTTTTAGGAAATATACTCCGTTCATTCGTATTGAGAGCTCATTTTAAGATAAGTGACAAAAAAATGAAGTGGATCCAATACTCAAGTGGGCCACATGAGAGGAAACAGTGGGGATTCAGCGAGAACCCTTGAAACATTTATGACCATAAAAGCTTTTTTTTTTTTTTTTTTTGGTATTTTTACTTCATTTCTATGGTAATGACCTTATAAACAGTTTTGGATGGCATATAAAAGTCATTTTAGAATGCTGAATGAGATGAGGAAATGAAGTATCCCAAATGATGCGTCCGTTTCAGCGAGCACGACGCGACTTGTGCCCCGTCCACATGAAGTTCTGTGGTCCGAAGCTATGTAGGGCCACAACGATGCCCGTGAGATATCTACTCCCCTCATCAGTTGGTCAAGACAACAATACTACATGAATCCAAAAATAGGAAGACGCACAACGCATGAAAAAGCGTGCTTACCTTTTTGGGTCCCACTCTTGCTCGGGTGGTAGACTCTCAGGAGTTTAAACTCCCGGTCAAGGGTTCCAGTACCCATAAGTGGTGAAATTCCACTAGCGTGAGTGCGTGGGGTGTGTGTGGTGTGTAAATAAAAAATAAAATGCTTACCTTTGAAAACTTTGTAAAGGCCAACAGGAGTTTGGTTTTTATTTATTTATTTATTTAGCTACACTTTATCTAAGTGGCATTAATCCTGTGAACGGTTTTTATGGCATATAAACATCATAGTTGGCTCCGGGAAGGTTTCTATGGTGGACATTTCCGTTATAACTGTTTCGTGTGGTGTGTCTCACCTGAGTTTTTGATCTTCTGTTTTTTGGATTTCTTTTCCATTGTTGACTCGAGAAACTGACGGACGGAGTGGATTTGAACGGGCAACTCTGTGGGCCCCACATAACTTCGGACCACAGTAACTTCATGGGGAAGTCGTGTCCCACCTATTCGCTGACTCCGACGCGGTTTGGTTGTCTCTCTTCCCTTATTTAATTAAATATCTGTTTTAAACTTGTTCTCCTTATCGTTAATACCCCCTTCTCAGGGTTCAGTCCCTTATCGTAAACAACCCCTTCCCTTTTTCCCACTCCTTTTAGTCTCTCTTATTCTCAGCTACCATTCCATGGTCTGCCATACACCATTACATGGAAGAGGCATGCGCGTTTTAGCCAAAAAAGTCTTCCTATTCCCGTCTGGGCGCGCCGGGATTCGTGTCTGTACTGATGTTCAAGACCAATACCAACCTCACTGCCAGGATTTTTCACCGTCAGATTCTCACTCCCCGCCCCAGCACCAGTGTACATCCCTCTCTGATTCTCCCCCCTGTTGTTTGTATTGCATTTCTTTTTTTGCCTTGGGAGATTCAACGGTCGGGTGAAGTTGTTTTTGTCTTGGATTCTTTGAATTGAAATTGGGTTTGTTATGATCTTTGAAGGGAATGCTGTTTCTTTTTGGATGTGTAGTAGTTTTCGTGCTTGTGCTGTTGCATATCGGTTTTTTGTCGTTTCATTCTTTGCTATTTGTTGGGTTGCTTTGTTTGCGGACTGGATTGGATTGGAAGATTTTAGAAGTTCTGCTAGATTTGTAGGGTCCACAGTTTCTACTGAGTTCTATGATTGTCCATCTTTTTCTTTTCTTTTTGTAAAATTTTAAAATTTTGTTTTTTCCCTCTTCTTTCTTTCTTTTTTTTTTTTTTTTTTTTTTTTGTTTTTTGGGCATGTGGAGAATGAATTGATTTATTAGCGTGTGGAAAGCAAAATGTGTTGTTTAGATGCAATAAAATGCAGAGATTTATCATGATGAGAGAGATGGGAATGCTTTTTGTAATTGATATTTGGAACTCTACGGGGAGTAATTTGGATGCAAGAAGTCTATCTATGATGACCAAATTAACCTCATGGAGGTTGAAGTGATAAATTTTGAGGGCGTAGATATCAATTTCCAATTACAAAAAGCAGTCTCGCTGAGTATGATGTGATTCAAGTAGAAGAGGTAAGAGCAAGGTAACAAAGTCTATCATAGGGAAATTGCTAGACCCTTGCTCTTGGAAAGGGGCCTCTATTAGTGGATTTTGATGGAAGACAAGTCTCACAAATCCATGCTAAGTTGGCTGAAAGACTCATTTTGGAATGTAGAATTAGAAGAGATCTAACTAATGTGCAGAGAGAGGGGGGAGTCTGTAAGGTCTTTGAAGGCTGGCAGCTTCAGTTCATTTGTTGAAGTTACGAGCATGGCTCACATTTGCAATTTGCATGTGTTACATTCTTTTTGCAGTGTGTATGTTTTACATGCTTATCCAGGTAATTGAAAAGCATCTAAAAGAAGGGAATGCTGCCTTCAAAAATGTTTGTGTGTTTGTTAAGTACCTGATTTCTCTTTAAGGGCACAAATCAAAGCTAAAAGCCTAAAATCATATTGAAATATATGACCGGTGCCTCTAGCTATGATTATCTCAATAGAACCCCAAAAGCTTATGAGGTACAGCCCTGAGCTTTTATGATAGTACGCTTTGTGTACATTAACACTTCTAAATCTTCCTGGCCATGTTGCTAGTTTTTCATTTGTGGTTTCTCCCCAATACAAATCACACATTGCTTGTAACAAACATAAGAGTTTGGTTTCTCTGTCCTCCAATACCTTTCTACAAATACAAGGGTTTTGATTCCTCATCTCTTTGAGGGCTCTTAACATTCAACCTGCTAAGAATTCATGTGACACTCGAAGCAAATCATGCGATGCTCAGGTGCACATGTGAAAAAATACTCAGCATGTGCCAATGTAGCAAGTTTGTGCAACACGCAAGTCATTCAGCAAGTGACCCCCGCTATGTACGTGTCATGGCCCAAGATCAGGATGATCTAATGTTGGTCAGATTTGTAAGAGAGGAATGTTATTTTCTCCATTTATGTGAGATGAAGAGAGCATCTTCATGTGCACTTAATGCTTTGATGTTGCATGCCTATAGGAACTGGGGCATTCATAGGTCAAAACTCTTAACATGCATTGGCCCAAAATTCAAGCAAGCCACTCATTAGTTGGGTGTAGATCTCAGTACCGTGTTGGTACATGTGCCAATACCACTAGAATTCCTTTCTAGCAGTCCACCTGATCACCAAATAGAATCGCCTTTATGTGTCCCATTCAGTTAACACCTTAAGGTGAGAGATTCTGGTTATATTTGCAATTTTTTTTAAAAGATAAAAGAGTAGGTGAAATAGAATTGGAAAAGAAGAAAGTAGAGAGCTTCCATGCAGGCGGACCCGTGCCTAAAGGACTTTACCTTAATATCTTATATAGCTTTGCTGGAAAGGTCCTGATGTAGAATGATGCAAATCCAGCTATGTGACTGAGATCTAATATAAAATCAAAGGTATATATAAAAATCACCAAGCTAAGTGCGATGCACATGCAAACAATGAGAAGCCCAAGAGATGACGGGTATGATTCGAGACAAAATCACAGTCATCAGCCCTTTGGCCAAACAAAATGCTCGGAAAATAGGGCCGAAGAAAGATAAAGATCTTCCAACTAGCATAGGAATAATCCGGATTCAATAGGTGAAAGTTTGAGATCCACGCATGAGTTGGGTCCGATAATAATGGAAGATAGTTGAGGTGACCCTTACGATCAAGGAAAATAAGATCCAATGGAGGACAATGAAAGATAAAATCTTACCTTTGGATTTGAAGATTTAAAGGGATCTACCACATACAATTCATCAAGCATGAAGTGGAAGAGGAAGGATCTTAGGGACGAATGATAGAGTGACTTTACACCCCCTAGGCTTTTATCCAAAAATCTAGCCTTCATAATGATGAAGGAAGAAGAAAAGAACTCTCATGAGGCCTCCTTAGAATTTTCTCCAAATTCACAATTAGGGTTGGTCGTCCCTTGCCCTTGTGCTTTATTTTATAGTAAAAATTTATTGAAATGACAATTCTACCCCTTTAGTAACAAAAGCAAAATACCCATTATGTCCTAAAAAGTAAAAAGTTTAATCTAACCTCTCAAAATATCATATGTAGCAAATAAATGTCTATTGTTCAATCACAAACTAAAATGTCCATATCATCAAGTAACATAAAAGAACTAATTGACAAAATGGTCCAACATAATCCAACCATCAGATGGCCCCATGATGGGACACAAGATGATCCAATGGATGGACAATCATGTAGACCGTGGTCAACGGTGAGATGATCTCTAAATATGATCCATGCCATCCATGCTTTTCTAATGATTGTCGATGACCACTGGTGATCACCATTAGTCGCCTAGCGAAAGTGAAATTGCTGATGTAGCCTGTTGATGCCTACGTCTCTGATATGTACGGAGTGGTGGTGTGATGTCTGCATCAGTTCTCCCTGGGTGTGAAGAATTCGCCTCAGGCGAATAAAGCTCCGGTACTGCTCGAGAATATTTGGATCTATTTGCTGTAGTTCAGTCTCTGTAACCCAAGTGCTGTCAGATGTAGGTCGATTCTTCCATTTGATTAGAAACTTCTGATATCTACCATGGCGAGTGGAAACCACTTGCTCATCCAAAATCGTCTCTACCTTCTCCTTTTGTTTAGGTGCTAATGGAATAGGTGGTAGAGGCTGGGAATGTGGGTTAGAATGGGGCTAATGGGGCTAAGAATCATAGGGGGGGATATGAGACAAGGTGAGGGTCAATAGGGGAACTGAAATGAGGATTTGGGCGAGGCACCAAATCTTCCACATTATGCGAACTGATACCCATGTCCAATGGAAGATCTATCATGTAAGCATTGGGACCCATTCTCTTAAGGATTTTGTAAGGTCCTACACTGCGTGCCTGTAATTTCTTAACGGTACCTGAAGGAAACCGTTTGGGCCTAAGCCTGATCATCACATAGTCATCGACATTGAACTCACACTGTATGTGATGTGAATCAACATATAGTTTGTAATTTTCATTACTCGCATTGATCCTATGTCTAATCTTAGCTTGCAACTCATGGATGAAATGTGGAAATGATGATGTTGACTTAGAAGGACGATGAGATACTGACATGGGAATAAGATCTACAGGCTTCCTAGGGGTGTAGCCATAGACAACCTCGAATGGACTCATGCCTATAGACCTATTGACTGATGAATTATATGCAAACTCTGCCACGAATAAGACTGCATCCCATGTCCTAGTATGCTCACCTACCAGACACCGCAACAAATTCCCCAAACTATGATTCATGACCTTTGTCTGCCCATCAGTCTGTGGATGATAGGCTGACGAAAACAAGAGTCATGTGCCCATGATGTGCCATAGTGTCTTCTAAAAGCAACTCATAAACTTTACATCCCGGTCAGACACTATGGTCGTATACAACCCATGTAAATGAACGACCTCGTCAAAAAAAATCTTGGCAACATGAAAGGCGTTAGAAGTTTTTGAGCATGGAATGAAATGGGCCATCTTTGAAAATCGGTCACACTTCTTGATAGTCCACGGTAATCTGAGCACGAAATCCATGCTAAGGTCTTGCCACGGAGCATGTGGTACTGATGAATGTGTATATATCATGTGTTCTGCTTCTTCTTCTTTGCCAGGTGACAAGTACGACACCGCCCTGATCCTAGCCATGTCTTGCTTGAGACTTGGCCAATAGAAACGATCCTCCACATGGGCGATGGTTTTGTCACGACCAAAATGACCTGCGATCCCTCTCGCATGTAACTCCCAAACTAAAAAATCTCGGAGGGAAGTGCGAGGTATACGCCTATCGCCTCTAAACAAATACCCATCACTCAAGGAAAACCTTTGATCGCTCCCAATTTGTCCCTCCACAAGGGACGCGTACAGGGCTCCAAAGTTTGGACACGACGGGTACTATTTCATACGCTCAAACCCTATAACCTCTACGTGCATGGATTGGAGCGTCGCCACCTTCCGACTAAGGGCATCTGCGGGTTTGTTCTCGACTCCAACCCTGTGCTTGAGCATAAATGTGTAGATAACGCAAAGCCTCGTGATTAGAAAACAAGACTAAGTCTTGCGATAATAGATAGTGTCGCCAATGTCGCAAGGATTGCACTACTGCATAGAACTCTTTGTCATAGGTGGAATAATATTGCCTTGTATTATTTAACTTCTCACTGAAAAATGCAACGAGATGTCCCTCTTGACTGAGCACACCACCTATACCCACTCTAGAGGTGTCACAAGCAACTTCAAAGACTATAGAAAAGTCGGGAAGTCGCATGACAAGAGCCTCTGTCATCTTGCCCTTGATCTCCTTAAATGCCCTAGAGGCAGCTTTGGTTCATTTAAACTCTCATTTTTTTTATGTAGTTCATAATGGGAGCCATAATGGAGTTGAATCCTCTAATGAACCATCTAGGAAAAGTTGCTAAGCCACGAAAGCTACGGACTTCGTGAATATTCTGCGGTTTAGGCCATTCCACTATTGCCCTCATTTTCTCAGGATCGGAGGACTTGCCATCTCTAGACACAACAAACCGTAAGAAGATAACCCTATTAGACATGAACGTGCACTTTTTAAGGTTTGCATGCAACTTCTCAGCCCTTAAAATCCCATAGACTTGCCTTAAGTGGTTGAGATGCATTTCCTTGGTAGAACTATAGATGAGAATATCGTCGAAATATACTACTACGAGCTTTCCGATGAAAGGTCTCAACATTTGGGTTATCACTTGCATAAATGTACTCGGGGCATTAGTCAAGCCAAAAGGCATGACTAGCCACTCATACAGCCCATCCTTCGTCTTGAAGGCTGTCTTCCACTCATCACCCGAGTGAATGCGGATTTGGTATATCCGCTCTTAAGGTCAATTGTGGAGAATATTTTAGTGCTAGCCATCATATCAAGCATATCGTTAAGTCGCAGTATGGGAAACCGATACTTAACGGTAATTTTGTTGATGGCGCGACTATCCATACACATGCGCCAAGTGCCATCTTTCTTTGGTGTGAGAAGCGCGGGCACTGCGCACGGACTCATACTCTCCTGGATGAAACCTTTTCGTAGAAGTTCATCCACTTGCTTCTTTAATTCTGCCCATCCTGTTGGGTTCATCCGATAGTGGGGAAGGTTCGGTAGAGTGGCCCCTAGTATGAGATCAATCGCATGTTGAATGTCTCGCATTGGTGGGATTGCATCCGGTAAATCCTCAGGGGAAACATCCTTGAACTCATCTAACAATGGACTGGCCTCCTGTGGCCTCTCTACGTCGACCTCTGGGGTTACCTCTCTGGCCACGAGGGCACACACCTTAGAACTAGTCGTAGTCTCCCGCTCAAATTCTCTAGCGATAATAACGTGAAGAGACTTAGATTGTGAACTCGTGCCCTCCTTTGGCCCATTTGATCGTCCTTCATTCTTCTTCTAGGGGGCAAGGGGACCAATACATTCTTCTTGCCTTGGTGGACAAAGGTACATACATTTGAGTGACCCGAGATCGTAACATCACGGTAAAAAAGCCAAGGTCGGCCCAAAATGACGTGTCCAATATCCATAGGCATGACGTCACACCACAACGAGTCAGTGTACAGGTCAAATTGAATAAGCACAAGACACCGCTGGGTGATTGGCACCGAGGTCGCATCGACCCAAGACATCTTCAAAGGCTGAGGGTGGGGTTTGGGCTTCAACCCCAGTCGCTTCACGGCTCCAGTGGAGACAACATTTGAGCAACTACCACTGTCTACTATCACCTTACAAGCCTTATTCCCACATTTTGCATAGGTGAAAAAAATCGTAGTTCGACGCCAATCATCGTAAACTTTAGGACATGCTATGGTGCAACGAATTACAACCAACGGTTTGTCCTCTCCCTCATCATAATCCTCATCACTAGAGACCGTCTCAGGCTGGTATACCACTTCTTCTTGATCACCCTAATCCCCGTCCTCTTCACTCTCGTCAAGGAGAAGGGTCTTACCCTTTGGGCATTGACTTACAAAATACCCGAATCCTTGACAGTTATAACACTGTATGGAGTTATTACCCCTAGAGCTAGGACCAGCTATGCCCTTTCCTTTCACATCTCTAGGGTTAGGTTGATACCCCTGGGTTTTGGTTTGGTTCCCTAAATTGGACTTGTTGGCCTGGGTATTAGTCTTGGCAGAAGAAGTACGGGAACCAAACCTCCCTCCATACTGTGGTCGGGAATACAACTCAATCTCCTGGACCGCCTGATACTCTAGGGTAGTAATCTGGCAGAGATGGAAACCTTGTCTTATTTCCGATCGGAGGCCCATTCGAAAACGAGACAGTACGCTCAATGGGTTCTCCTCACTTTCACACCGCATCATAAACTCAAATTTAGCGATGTAATCAGCCACAGACATGGTCCCTTGATGTAGGGAAACCCATTGGTCCATCAGCCTCTGATGGTATGTATAGGGTACAAACTTCTCCTTCAAGATCTCCTTCATCTCTCCCCAATGAGTCATGGGAGCCTGTCCTGCCCTTTCCATCCGACTCTCCGTGATCGTCCAGAACATTTTGGCTTGCCCCTCTAGCTTCATCTTTGCAAACCTCACCTGCCGGTCGTCGGACATATCATACCACTCAAAATAGTGGTCCATGCCTGCCATCCAGTCGATGAAGGCTTTTGGGTTAAGGTGACCATCGAAGCTATGGGCCTCAATTTTCACTCTCTTCATGATCCGCTCATCTGGTTCATGATGGTCAAGTCGATCCACGGGTGGGAGTGGAACTTGACGAACCACATTCCTCTCACGTGCGCCACCGTTACCTTGGCGAACCACATTATGACCAATGTGTGCATCGACTTGATCACCCGCTTGTGAATGGGCATCGTCCCCAGTGTTGGGGTTTGCCTGATGGGGCACTTCTACTGCGGTGACTCGATCCGCCAATGCAATAATCTGCTTTGCTGTGGCCTTGTTGTGGGCTTCGATCTTGTCAAAGTGTCCCATAACCAGTTTAAGGGTTTCATTCAATTGCTCTAGACTCATGGTTCCGTTTAGTCCAATGCTACGGCTGGATCTAGTGGGCATATAAGATTAGGGACCTAGAATGCACCTGCGACTTCTAGACAACAATTGAGGACACGAATTTGAAAATCACTCAGTATAAACGGCACAAAATCAGCAACTAGGCAGAGGAAAATTCTGCAAGTTGTAGAAATTCAGCTGCACGTAGAAAGTTCAACAATGTGCAGAATCTTCTGCAATACATAGAAAATTCAGCAAATTGCATAATTTTCTGTTGTACACAAAAATACTCAGCAGCATGCAGAAATTTCCAGTTCTTTCCTGAATTTCTGATTGTGAGGGAAATTCCAGGTATGTACAGACAATCAGATTTGCACAAAATTTTCAGATTGCAATAAGATTCAGATTGCGCACGAATTCAATTTTGCACAGAATTTTCAGATTGCAATAAAATTCAGATTTGCGCAACAATTCAAATTTGCACAAAAATTTCAGATTGCAATAAAATTCAGATTTCGTGGGAATTCAAATTTGCATAGAAATTTCAGATTGCAATAAAATTCAGATTTGTGCAGGAATTCAAATATGCAAAAAAATTGTAGATTGCAATAAAATTCAGATTTGCACAGTAAATTCCAATAAAGTGCTGCAACTTCAGATATTATAATGCAAGACTCGATTGGATATGATGCATATGCTGAATTTTATGTTTATGCATGAAACTTGACACAACCTATTCTAGATGCATATAATCGAACATGTGATATGCGTGAAAAGGACTCCTATGCTAAACGTAGCTTTGATACCAAAATTTGATGTAGAATGATGCAAATCCCGCTATGTGACTGAGATCTAATATAAAATCAAAGGTATATATAAAAATCACAAAGCTAAGTGTGATGTACATGCAAACAACGTGAAGCCTAAGAGATGACGGGTATTATTGGAGAGCAAATCATAGTCATCAACCCTTTGTCCAAACAAAACGCTCGGAAAATAGGGCCGAAGGAATATAAAGATCTTCCAACTAGCATAGGAATAATCCGGGTTCAATAGGTGAAAGTTTGAAATCCACGCATGAGTTGGGTACGATAATAATGGAAGATGGTTGAGGTGACCCTTATGATCAAGTAAAATAAGATCCAAGTGAGGACAATGAAAGATAAAATCTTACCTTTGAATTTGAAGATTCAAAGGGATCTACCACTTACGATCGATCAAGCATGAAGTGGAAGAGGAAGGATCTTACAAACGAAGGATAGAGTGACTTTACACCCTCTAGGCTTCTATCTAAAGATCTAGCCTTCACAACGATGAAGGAAGAAGAAATGAACTCTCACAAGGCTTCCTCAGAATTTTCTTGAAATTGACAATTAGGGTTGGTCGTCCCCTGCCCTCTTGCTTTATTTTATAGAAAAAATTTATTGAAATGACAATTCTACCCTTTAGTAACAAAAACAAAATACCCATTATGTCCTAAAAAGTAAAAAGTCTAATCTATCCTCCCAAAATATCTTATGTAGCAAATAAATGTCCACTGTCCAATCACAAACTAAAATGTCCATATCATCAAGTAACATAAAAGAACTAACTGACAAAATGTTCCAACATAATCCAACCATCGGATGGCCCCATAATGGGACACAAGATGATCCAATGGATGGACAATCATGTAGACCATGATCAACGGTGATGCAGGACATGAAAGTTAAACATGATATGCAAGATTTCAAGCTTTAGATCATAGTAATTTAGAAACAATAACAAAAATTCCACATCCCACATAAGATCAAGCATTCAACGAGGGGAATCTACGAGGGTCCAAGCCTACACATGTTAGGGTTGGATCAATTAAAAATTATAGACCAAACAATGCTTAAAGGAGAGTAGATTCATCCGCTCTTGCAAAAGATTATTCCCCAATCCAAGGGATTCACATTTTTCAATTCGAGAAAGCCTAGAGTTTGCAAAAGTGGAATAAAACTTGGAATTTAGGATTATCCAGGGTTAGAGTTAGGGATTTAAGGCGAGAGAGGAGAGGATTAGAGGAGAGAGAGAACCTGAAAATAGTCCACACGTGTGGACAACAATTTGACCCAGACGCACGTGCGTGGGATCCCGCCCCCACGTGTGTGGGGCTCACGAGCCCAAAAAGGGACAGCTTGGGGTTGGTCGGCTAGGGGTGGGCCACCCACACAACAAGTTTCAGGCCAATCGGGCATCCGGTCTATGCACGGTGCTCCGCTGAAGCATTAGCCCTCCTGGAGGGCCTGATTTTACAAATCTACCGTAGAGGAAGGATCGACTGCAAAAGAGGGTGGATTTGATGATGAGATGGTTGTGGGAGATGATGAATATTGATGATGAGATGGTTGTAGGAGATGATGAATATTGAGGGTAGGAGGTGGGGGCGATTTGGGATGGGTGTGGCTTCGCACCACGGTAGTTAGCCCTTCGAAGAAGGGAGGGTTTCGCACCCAATTAGATTTCCATGACTCAGAGAATTAGAGAAGTAGGTAAACGCAAAATTTTATTCATATTCTTCAATGAAAAAAAACCTACAAGGGGTTGCCTATTTATAAGAAAACCCTATATCCCAAAAGCTGTGCCATGCGCGCACATTATTACTTAGAGATGAAGTAACAAAAATAATAACTAATCAATGCCATCAAAACCGTTCATGATGTTCCTAATAATGATAATAAGCAAAATTCAAAGTCTTAGATCATTTAGGGTGGTGGGCCACGATCATGAGATCCAATGGTTTGATCCACATGATGATCGGGTTCACTCCAATGAACCATAGCACAGTCTTACAAGGCCCTCCATGGATGTCGTCATTGATCCAGATCGATGGTGGGGCCTTCCTCCTTGCGTACGTGCGTAGGGGGCGTGTGTGCCCATGATGCCCCCATTAACTCTCTCCGGCTGCGAAGATTTCGCCACTGTCGAAACAAAACTCCTGAACCACTCGAAGATGTTAGGATTAATTCATTGAAGCTCCTCCTCAGTGAGCCACGTACTATCTGAAGCTGGGCGTGACTTCCATTTAACTAATTACTTTTGAAACCTGCCGTCCGATGTTGACACTATCTGATGGTCCAGAATATCCTCTATCTCCTCTGTGGGTGTGGGAAGGGTATGTATGGGAGGTAGAGGCTGGGAAGAAGGGTCGGGAAGAGGCCATGGATCAAGGGAAATGTACGGGGAATCAAAATGGTTAGGCGAAAGGCTGAACGATGTATCAGGGGTCCTGTGAAATGCAACTAGATTCTCCACATTAAATGTGGAAATAATTCCCTTGGAAGCTGGAAGATCTACCATGTACGCATTAAGACCGTTTCGTTTTATAATTTTGAATGGTCCCGCGCTACGCGTGTGTAATTTACGAACGACTCCCTGAGGGTATCGCGTTGGCTTGATGCGGACCATAACAGAGTCCTCTACATTGAATTCCTTGAAACGCTTATGCTGGTCTGCAGAAAATTTGTAATGTTCATTGCTAGTAGTGATCTTTCGCCTGATTTCTTGATGCAATGAATGAATGTTATGTGCAAAAGACTCTGCAGGCTCTGATGGCCTATGGGACAGTGACATAGGGACAAGATCAATAGGCTTCCTAGGTTTATAACCAATAACGACTTTAAAAGGACTTAAACCTATGGACCTATTAACAGAACTATTAAATGCAAACTTGGCTATAGGTAGTTCGGTGTCCCACGTTTTGGTGCGCTCTCCCAGTAAACATCTGAGCAAACTCCCTAGGCTCCTATTGACCACCTCAGTTTGACGATCGGCTTGAGGGTGGTAGGCAGAAGAAAATTGGAGCCTAATATTCATTTTATGCCAGTGTCTTCCAAAAATAACTCATAAATCGCACGTCACGGTCAGACACTATGGTTTTTGGTAACCCGTGAAGTTTGACGACTTCACAAAAGAACAACTTGGCAACATGAGATGCGTTAGAGGTCTTAGAACAAGGAATGTAGTAGACCATTTTAGAAAAACGGTCCGCGACAACAAATATGGAATCGTGTTTCCGAATAGTCTTGGGGAGCCTAAGCACGAAGTCTATACTGATGTCTTGCCAAGGGATGAATGGAACTGGCGAAGGTGTGTATAGTCCCGTATTTTGCTTTTTCTGCTTTGCCAGTTGACAAGTACGACATTACCCTATAATTTTGGCCACGTCTCGCTTGAGGCTTGGCCAATAGAACCTATCCTCCATTAGGGCAATGGTCTTGTCTCGACCAAAATGACCCGTGACCCCTTCTAAATGTAATTCCCAAACAAGAAAATCGCGGAGAGAGGTGTGCGGTATGCACAAGCGATCACTCCTAAACAAATATTCGTATAAAATCAAGTACTCACTGCTTGCTCTTGACGGACTCTCTAACAACGACACGTACGCAACTCCAAAATTTGGGCACTCAGAATAGTCTTCTCTAACACGCTCGAGGCCTGTGACTTCAACACTCATGAAATTGAGTAACGCGACTCGACGACTCAATGTGTCGACAGACTTATTTTCTACATCGGCCTTATGCTTAAGCACAAAAGTGTATTCTTGAAGGAATTGAACCCACTCAGTGTGCCTAGGGTTTAAATTCTTCTGAGAGTTCAAATATCTCAAGGCCTCGTGATCTGAGAACAAGACGAATTCTTGCGGTAATTAGTAATGACACCAGTGGCACAGTGATTGCACTACCGCATAGAATTCTGTCATCGGTAGAGCTGGGCATCGGACCGAGTCGAATCGGATTGGGCCCAACTCGACCAGATCCGAGTTCTGCATGGCCTTACCCGAACTCGGTCAGAACCGGGACCGAGTCCTGGTCCTCTGACCCAATCCGATCCTAATCCATGTGGCCCTTGACCGACCGAGTCGACTCGGTCAGAAAGAGTCGGATCGGATTGGCCCAGTTCGGATCCGATCCAAGAAAAGAAAAGAAAAGAAAAAAAACGGAGAGAGAGAGAGAGAGAGAGAGAGAGAGAGAGAGAGGGAGGGAGGGAGGGGAGAGAGAGAGAGATTTTGTACCTTTATATGGCATCACTTCTTCTTGTTGAATTTGAGGAAGAAAGAGGGTCATTGCAGCTCTTCTTTTCTTCTTCAAACATTGAATAGAGCTAACAAAAGAAATTAGTTTCATGAACTCTACCCATAGATGCTTTAGCTGCTTCAACAATCTCATTCGCTTTCTCCTCATCACCAAGAATGTCTTCTAACCCTGGAAGCTTGTCCTCAGTTAACTCTAACTTGTTCTCCACAAATTTTGCAACTTTGGCATAGAGATAGTTATCATTGACAATCTTTGCTAGTTCGGGAAGTGCCAAGAGTACCATTCTACGGCCTCGCACAAAGGTGTTAAAACAAAGAGAGTTTCAAACATGGATTTTTCAAAAATAAATAAATTATGGCAGTATCAAATACAGACGTTAAATACAACGTTCTGTTGCACAAGGTTGTTGTCTCTCATAACCTACTACTCTGACTAGGGGATTTACTGTTTTCTGGGTCGTTATAACTAGGAATTGGAGGACTTTGAATTTGAGTTTTGAGAGGAAAGAAAATCATCACACTCTGTTTAACTCCCACCTCAATGCTCTGATTTCAAAAACACTTAATTCCTTGTAAGTTCAAATCCACACTTTGAAACAAGTCATTAAGTTATTGAAATGCTTATAAAATGAGTGGCTCTTTACTAATTACCTAAAAACAATTAAAATAAATTCCTATAAAGACTTTCTCAAAATCCAAGCATTATAAAATTGAGACTTTCTAACATTGGAACTGTTAAAACTATTTACTTGTGTAAACCTTTCAGGGCCTTATTTAGGATAAGTAAATGATCAACGTAAGTTTGAAAACTCATGAACATTTCAAATTGCCAGTTCTTTCTTTGGGAAAATCAAACTAGAGAATCATGGACTTTGAGCATTTACTACAAGGAAATACCCTTTAAGAAGGTCTCACATTCATCTAGTTGTAGATGTAAAAACTGGCAACTAGCTTCATGTGGGCCGTTCTTGGCGTATGCATGACATTCAATCCATCAAATAGGGTTGCCCCATCATGAAAATATGATGGCCCAAAAATCCTACAGATCAATAGCCACTACCTAAAAACTGGCAACTAGCTTTATGTGGGCCGTTCTGCACAAAGTGTTTTCTTCTTCTTTTTGAAGATATAAAATATTTTCTCTGTGTAAACAGGACATGATTGAAGAAGACGTGAATATCAAAAATTTTGTTTTAATAAAAAATGTTTTCACTAGTTCCACTCCGACATTAACAACATAAAAATCCAACTCAAAGTGTATAAACATTAAAAGCAGGCTACATTATCGATGAGAAAATTATGGTCCAGTAAATGATTAACATTAACATATTTCCTTTTCTCTAGCGAAATGAAAGTTAGACCCAAAAAAATGCTTTGATATAATATAAGAAAAAAGAATCTAAAATATCTTTCAAAAAAGAATGTCAACAAACCTGACTCTCATGGAGAAGGAATTGATATCTTTGTCAAGAGTATCAAGAAGGAAAATGGCCCGAATAACCATATTGTCAAGTCGATTAACATTGAACTTGACCTTTGCTCGACTTTAACTATGCCCCAAATCCAAGCTGAGCCTTTTCTAAGTCTGCTTGCTTTATAAACAGATAGGGAAAAAAAACAATAGTTACTTTAGAAGTACACATGGATAATCCCTTCCACAAACAAACTCAAATGTAACTATGCAACCTTAAGGTCCTTGATAAACCTCTCGAAATGCAACCGAACACCACGGAGGATTTCCAGGACAAACTCATTGCTTTGGAGGGATTTTGGTCGATTCGAAACACGAGATCAATTTTAAGCTCTGCGACACCAGACTGAACTTAGGCTTATTTTCTTCCTTGATTTTTGGAAGATTCAACTTCAAGGAGTTCTTCAATTCATCAGTCAAAAGTCCAGTAACTCCAGAGAATAAGAACTCTTGCATCATATTTAAGCTCTCAAACCAATTAATCACCTCTGAATAGCTTAAAAACTCTTGAAAGAATAATTTATACAAATCTAATCACTTGAGTTCATAAAACATAGTCTATCTACATTTCAATTCAAAAGATGATTAACAAACAAAATGGGACACTCAAATTTTGGAAGAAAAAGAGAATCTTTGTAAGTTAGCATTACATATATATCCCATGATTGGCTACCTTGAAAATCACCATCAATAGCCCACAAAACAAAAGTTATTGAGACAATGTGTTATATTGCACCATTATTTTATGAAAATATCATGATATTTTGTGCCACATTAGACATGATATTTAGTGCAACCAAGATGTTAAGAAGTTGTATGGATAAAAAATTGTTATCATTGCGGCAAATACCATGAAATTTCATGACTAATTAGTCTAATTTGGTGCAAATTTTCATGAAATTTGGTACCAAATATACTTTAAGCTAAATTTTAAAAAATAATAAAGAAAAAAAAAAAGAAAAGAAAAAGATTAGGTAACATGTACATACTGACATAAACCATGTCCAACATCATGTCCAAAATCAAAAGTAAAAAAACCTAACATGAATATATTGACATATAGATTAGGTAAAACTTTCATACATTCAATACCCTCTATATGATGAATGCCTTTGTGGCATGTAACTACATTCAATACCCCTCCTCCACCTCCACCTTCGTCGCGAGATTCATCCTTCGGTTCTCTTTTTCTGATTCAAGTTGCTGGGGAGAACTCTTGGGCGACTCCGGCTGGATGTGTCCAACAAATGGTCGTTCACCTCTCTGTGAATCGGATGGTGGGGATCTCTTCCCATCGTCCTCATTCATAGATCTGAGAACTTTTTCGAGGACGCTTTTTATGTTCCGATTTGTACGTCATTCCCAATAGCCTATAAAATCAGTGAAGACTTTTAACAAACTTTGATGGTTTACTTGTGCACCTTGACATCATGTTGTCTCGGAGGTGGATGTTGTTGTCAGTACTTCTTGATCCGTATGTCATTTGCATACTTTCTTTAATGACCTCTTTAAAATCCGTTCTTCTTGCTCCTTAAAATTCTCTCTTGTTCTTCTTCTCTACTAATTGTGGTTGTGGAAGGCACGAAACTAGAGCTAGAAGCGATTCTTGAGTTCCTCTGCTAAACCCTTCTTCATTTATATGTGCCAGGCTTCTATATATTCTTTGGTTAGTTGTATTGGTTGTAGTTGCGGGGTGAGGGGTGTCGGAAGTCTTTGTATTAGAATCGAGAATGGCTCCAAATAAATCTCGGACCTCTGAGAAGCTTTGCTACTGGTGGCGTCTCCTCCAAATGACAAGACAAATGTAATTTGAGTCGATTGTTTTGTTGACAAACAGTTTTCCACATAGCTTACATTTCAACTTTATCTTTCCATCTTGGGAGTAGGTTTGGACTCATAATCCCAAATATCCGCCGATGCATCATCTTCCGATGACATATCTAGTGTATATCTGGTTAGCTTAGGAAAAAAAAAAAAGATATTAAAGTTATGAATGAATGCAAGTACCTAACAATATAATAAGAGAATTAAACAACATTATCTAATTGAATATTACTAATGAAAAAAGAGAAATATTCATCCACCCATAAAACATAACCATAAAACTTCAATGTAACTGTTTTAACAAAATTACAAATAACATGATATAACAAAATTAGAAGGCATCAAAATCATATCTAACATTTTTGCAGCACTGTCTCTTCAATCTTGTCACTCTTCATCGAACTCTTCATCAATAGAGGTCTCTTTCCCCCACATCGGACGCAGACCAATCTCGGGTACAAATGAGCGCTTCAACCGACTCGGGTGTAAGTGAGCTTCTATACTTGCTTACGACCCTACCCCGATGAAAGGCAGACTCGAAAGCCACGGTTGAAATTGGAATTGATAATATGTCACGTGCCATTAACGAGAGCACAGTCGCAACTTACCGGATCTCGACCTCCACCACTCCAAAACATCAAAATCTTTCCTTTGTTTAGAACTAGAATATCCTCCTTGAGATACTCTTCAAGTTCGATCTATGTATCTGTACTTGAGTCCCTTTCAGTTGTGTATAGTAAGACATGAAGTCATCTGTTGTGTCTTCTTGTAATTCATCAACAGCAGAACTAGAACCCACAGGAGGAGATTGTTCTTTTGCGACACACGCATACAAATTGTATAATTCACTGACTGCACCAGAAATCTTTTCAACCTCAGCAACACCCATCACACCATACAACCTATTACATATGAAGCTAATCATAAACATCTTGTACCGGGATCAAGAACGACCGCAACACCCATTACCAGACTACACTCAGACAATACTTATCAAACTTTACTTGCATACCCATGGTCATGAATTGTAAAAAGTCTTGTCCACTACTGCTTTTGTGCAAGGCATCTTTCACCTTCCAAAGTTCAGGCAAAAATATATTTGTTGTTGGATACTTGCGGCCGAAAATTTCTTCGTGCGCTTGTAAAAACAGAAGGAATTACGAATCTGACTCTTGACCAATCATCTTGAGAAGGCAACCAAATATACGCACTATCACGCTCCGCATAGTGTGAGAAGGCAGTCTCAAATCTATCATTGCCAATCCAACATTTCAAAAGTTGAATTCCAACGTGTCGTGACGTCCAACTTCATTGTTCTCTGAGTTGACAAATTCAACCGCTTCACGATCTCATTCCATGCATGTAATCGTGAAGGTGACCCCGTATGTACTTCACACTTTCTCTTATGTTTTCGATCGTGGGATCGATTGTTTTAAGGCCTTCTTGTACAATCAAGTTTAGGATGTGGGCACAACACCTAACATGAAATATCTTTCCACCAAAATACAAGTCACCAGGTGGCCTTAAACTTGTTGCGCAAATTCATTATCACGCTATCATTTGCGGACGCATTGTCTAGTGTAATTGTCGAGATCTTCTTCTCAATTCCCCACTCCATTAGACATCTGTGTATGCGATCGAAATCATCAAACCACTATGAGGAGGCGCAAGATAACGGAAGTTTATTATTCTCTTGCAAAGCTTCCATTCGGCATCAACGTAGTGAGCAGATTAGGGACATATACCCCTTTCGTTGATTGGATCGTCCACAACGATGTCGAGGCTAATTCGGGAAATCGTGGCCAACTCTCCTTTCAACTTGACCTTCTCGTCTTCATACATCTTCATACACCCTCTTGATTGTTGTACGAGAGACCTTCTCGTATTTGGGGTTAAGGCATTTGGCTAGTCCAACAAAAGCGGGACTCTCTACCATCCGAAATGGTCTTTCATCCGAAATAATTAACTTCGCACGTCCACTCATTTACCAACTCTTTCTCATACTTATAGATGGACAGACGGACCCCCTGCATGATTGCGAAAATGAAAGTGTTTGTTGCCTTAGCCCACTTCTCAATTTTTTAAGACACTTTGCTAGATGTTTCTTCAATGTTGTAGTCGAACCATCTACTTGCTTAGCGTACTGACTCTTGCAGTGCTTGCATTGTATCTTGACTTGGCCGTTCTTCAGGGTTACTTCTTCAAAATCTTCCCACACTGCCGACCTCTTTTTCGTATTTCCCGCAACATGTGACTGTGTGGTACTAGTATCAACCACGTCGATGAGCACCTCTCTATGTTCAACACCTAATCTTTCATCTTCAAGGATCACCGGTGATGTAATTGATCGACCACCAGGGGTCGGGGACAGGGTATTGGAAAGACCCTCGCTTTCCATCGATAGTTAAAATATACTAAATCATATTAGCATTAGCAATATAATGCTAACAGAGTTATACTAAATCTAAATTAGTTACCCATCCAAGGTTGGATAGATTGTAATACTTTCATATTCCCATTTAAACGTCCACGCCGAAAATCCTAAAGATCTCCCCATGCCTCTCCAGATAAGTTGATCTTACGTTACATTCCGATGCCAAATATCTAAAGCAATGTAAAGATATTTGACATTGGATACGAAACGGAAGAAACATATCCAGAGAGAAACAAGGAAATGGACCGCGGATCAGGCATGAACATTTAAACAGATTATATGAAAGCATACTATCCATTTAACCTTGAACTGTCCAAAAAATGGGACAATTTGAGCGATTTCTATGCCACCAAAAACACACCATATCTATGCATGGCCACATAGAAATCCTCAAACGGGTAACTAATTATCTAACTTACGAATAACAATCACAAGTCACAACTATAAACTAACAAGTTACAATAATAATTTAAGAAGAAAAAATGTAATACATATTAAGAAACATGACAAGATAAAACATTCAAAGCTAGTTTTCAGATATATCAACTACAATCATTGCTCTCACTTTACCTCAGCTGTAACTTAAAACATTCAAAGCTAGTTTTTAGATATATCAACTACACTACGCAACTCTAATAGATATTTCATAATCTAGAATTAAATAGGTAATTGCCATAGCCATAATTCAATTTTAGTGACCAGCAACACAAAATTCAAGGAGAAATTCAACAAGCAAAAACCTGAGATGCCATTGAATAGAATACAACCCATATGATGTGCTTCCACGAAAAACCAAAAAACAAAAAAATATATATATATATATATATATATATATATATAAAAAAACAAAGAGAGACAGAGTTTTCATGCAAACGTTTGGAAGGGAAGGAGTTGTAAGAGAAGCAAGCTTTGAAAAGAAGACCAAATGATCCACAGTAGGTGGGTCTTGCAAGCTGTGGAGAGTGTTCTACAGGATATAATCAGCAGATCAGGAATTTGACCATACAAGCTGTGGAGAGTGTTCCACAGGATATGAAATCCAAACTTGTTTGCACTACCTATCCCCAACTTCCTATTAAAAAATCTAACAGAAGGTACTAGGATGATAATTACTTGAATTAACGAGGTAGCTTGTTGAAAACTTCTTTTAAAAGGTTCCATGAGGTATATCCTTATAAAAAAATGTTTAATATGCATTTCTAAGTTACCATAGGGGCGTCTTTCTGTTTAACCTTTTACATTTCAACATTCTGGAAGAAATCAATCATTCAAAACAAAAACAGAATTTTGGATTTATATGTGGCTCATGCAAAGTGGGTTGGACATTATGGATGGTAGAGATTAATGTTTTAGGAACACAAGGCACAATACAATGATATGCACCTTAAGGGGTTGTATGGATGAGAGTAAATGAAGGTAAATTGGAGGAATTGGGAGTACATGGAGGTAAATCACTTTTGAGGAGCATTTGGATAGGAGTAAATGCATGAAAATGAAATGATTTGGGAGTAAATAGACCTTTAAATGAAATCCTCTATTAGAAGAGAAATTTGGAAGTAAATGGGGGTGAATGTCCACTGTAAACATAGATTACACTGATGAAAGGACAGTTTGGATATAACACGCACCTCATAATGAGGCCCACATAACTTGGTGACATCAACACATCAGTGTGCGGTGTACCAGCCAATCCATTTGGGAGAGGAGAATTTGGTGCAAGTAGCTGCATGTGGGGCCATCATAGTGAATGGCATACAACCCATTTGGGAGTGTTGCCCCACCATGACAATGTGACAGTCAAAAAATGCAGCTGATCCATTCATTAGGTGGAGGGAAATGGAGGTTTTTGTATAGTTGTTTGTTATTTTCTATAGTGTGGCCCACTTGATGTTTGGATAAACTCAATTTTTTGGGTGTCCCAATTTCTTAGATGCCACACACACCAGATGCATGGGTCCCACAAGCAGCTAGTTGCAACTGGCCCCACTTCTAAGGCTGATCTAATATCTGCGGTTGCGTTTGAATGCACAAATGAATTGAACTGTGATTATTCAATTTAATTAAAAGGTAAATCTAAATAATGTTTTCTAATGTTTCCTAATATTCTTAACAAGGAAGTAGCATGTGAATCAGTTACATTTCTTTCAAAATCACACACTCATACTGATTTGAAAACCCTCACACTTGATTGATGGGCACTTAATGGATGCCTAGTTAGAAAATGGTAGATAGTCCAAATCCAATGGGTGAAATTGGACAGTTAAAAACTTAAGGCCCTGTTTGGCTGTTTGTTAGATGCCTAAAAATTAATTAACAGTAATTATGTATTAAATCTCTAGTACATAATTACCGTCAAGATGAACTCGTTATGTATTAGAGATGAAGATCTCCAGACTCCAATACATTATTGCTTTTGACTAAAATGAAATGAATTCATTTTAGGTGTCTCCCAAACAAGGTTTAAAATCATCCAGTGAATCTGATTTTCAGGCTATGATGCATGCATAATGGGCCCATGATTTGGACAGTCTGGCTTGACATGTGTGTAAGTCACTATCTATTGTGGATGTCGCTAACATTCCTTGGGTGTGGCAAAGTCACCCCAATGGTCTACCTCGGAAAAAAAACATCTCCCACCGAATTTTGCTAATTTGTGCAAAGAATTTTAATGGGAACTGATAGTTACACCCCTTTTTAAAAAATGTGTTCATGCCCTTTCCTATCATCTTTTTTTTTTTTTTCATACCTTTGCTAGGCAAAAAAGAAATGTCAAAAGAAAATGGTGATATTTGTAAGGGGTGTGCTCATGGTACCTCGTACCAGTACCACCATAAGCTCATGGTGGTACAGGCAGATGTATGTACTTTCACCATCCAACCCGTCAGTCAGATGTGTCACCTCCGAAAATCCAAAACTCTGCATGATCTTAAACTAATGTGGGCCACGAAAAAGGGTTTAAAATTCAAGTCAATGTTGTTCTCATGCTAGCATACTATTCAAGCAGGGTTTAAAATTCAGTTTTGGGGTATCATATCAATCACAACCAACGGCCAATTCTTGTCTCTGGAGCTATTTGGTGATACAACTGTATTATTCATGAAAGAAACTAATACTAGCTTCAGACAAAACTTTCAATCTTCAATACAACTATACAAGTGAAGCCAGCGGGCAGCGGGCAGCGGACCATGGCTGGCCATGGCCAACCGTCTATTCCGTGTAATAGGTGGCTTGGCCACCATGAGATTTGAGCTCAAAATAAAAAAAAATAAAAAAAAATGAATTGGCCGAGTGGGTCCTACCTGATCGAGATCGGGATCGAGATCGGGAGTGTGTGTGCTTCACAAGTGAAGAGTGAGAGTGAAGACTCGAACTCCGGGTAGAGATTGGGATCGGGACGACGGGATCGAGATCTTTGGGTAGATATCGGGATCGGGACGATTTGGGGTTAAGGGATTCGGATCCACGCTTGTGGCGAAGCTTCTTTGAAAGTGCGAGGTAGGAGACGAGGTAGGTAAAAACAAAATTTGGGTATTCGAGATCTTTAGGTGCGGCCGTGCAAGGGTAGGGACGGGTAGGGTAGAGAAGATGAATAGGATTTGGGGATTAGGGTTCGCGCAAGAGAGAGAGAGTTGTTTGGGTAGGGTAAAAAAAACGTCGGGTAGAGCGTAAAAGTAAAAAAAAAAAAACCTAAACTATATATATATATAAGCTATCTACGGATCGGGTCGGGTCGGTGCGAAGTCGGATCCATTCGGATCGGATTCAGGATCGGGTCGAGTCGAATGGGGTGTATCCGTATCCGACCCGAAAAAGAATCGGATCTAGATGCTACTACCCGATCCTAACAGATCCTGACTGCCGGTTCTGTTCGAATCGGGTCTGATCGGGTCTGATCGGGTCGGATCCGCCGGATCGGGTATGAAATGCCCACCTCTAGTCATCGGTAGAATATTTTTGCTTCGCCTCATTAAGTTTCTCACTAAAAAAGGCGACAGGGTGCCCTTCCTGACTAAGTACTCCTATGTCGACTCCTAATGCGTCGCATGCGACTTAAAAAACTTTCAAAAAATTTAGAAGTCGCGTGACTGGAGCTTTGGTCATCCTGACCTTTATCTCTTTCAAGGCTTTCGAGGCTGCCTTCATCCATTGAAACTCTTCCTTTTTAATGCAATCCGTGATGGGAGTCATAATGGAACTGAAGCCTTGAATGAACTGCCTATAGAAGGTGGCTAAGCCGTGAAAGCTGCACACCTCGTGAATATTGCGGGGTTCAGGCCAATTGACAATGACTTTGACCTTCTCGGGATCCGTCGAGACACCTTCAGCTGACACAACAAAACCTAAGAAGATAAAACTACTAGACATAAACGCACACTTCTTTAGGTTGACGTACAATTTCGCGACTCTAAGGATCCCATAAACTTGCCAAAAGTGATTGAGGTGTTGTTCCTTGGTCATGCTATAAATCAGGATATCATCAAAGTAGACGACCAGAAACTTCCCCATGAAGGGCCTCAACACTTGGGTCATTACACGCATGAAAGTACTTGGGGCATTAGTCAGCCCAAAAGGCATGACTAGCCACTCGTATAGCCCATCCTTCGTCTTGAAGGCCGTCTTTCACTCATCACCAGGGCGTACACGGATTTGGTGATAACCACTTTTGAGGCTAATTTTGGAGAAGATAGTAGCATTGGCCATCATATCCAACATGTCATCAAGACGCGGTATAAGAAACCGATACTTGATTGTGATTTTGTTGATGGCCCTACTATCAACACACATCCTCCATGTGCCATCCTTCTTAGGTGTAAAAAGGGCGGGCACGACACACGGGCTCATGCTCTCTTGAATGAAACCCATTTCTAAGAGCTCATCAATCTGTTTTTTCAACTTTGCATGCTCCTTTTGGTTCATTCTGTAATGAGGGAGGTTTGGTAGAGTCGCTCCAGGGACTAAATCAATCGCATGATGTATATCCCTCATAGGGGGAAGCTCATTCGGTAGATCCTCAAGAAAGACATCACAGAACTCATTCACTACCGAAATGGCCTCAGTGGGTAACTTTACACTAGCCTTTGGTGCACTCTCCCTAGCTACAAGGGCGTACACCATTGAGTCCGACTCAATCTTTCGCTCAAAGTCTTTGGCATTTAGAATATGGAGAGGCTTAGACTTGGACTTCGACTCTTCAATTCCTTCAAGCCGTTCACATCACTCTCTGTGGTGGACTCCTTTCCAATCGTGTTCTTGGGTGGAAGTGGATTTAGCTTGACTTTCTTACCCTCAAATTAGAATGTACACACATTTGAACGACCAAATATGGTGACATCTCTGTCATAGAGCCAGGGCCTAGCCAAAATAATATAGCCAACATCCATGGGAACAATATCACACCAAAATGTATTTATATGATCCAAACTGAATAGGAACAAGATAATGGTGCGAGACTGGAATGGAGGTCTTATCAACCCAAGACACTCTATAGGGTTGAGATGGGCTTCAAGCTTCAAACCTAAACGGCTCATAATGCTAGTTGATACCACATTGGCACAACTACCACTATCCACGATAATCTTGCAACTCTTTATCACCACATTTTGCATAGGTATAGAAGATCGTGTTGCGGTGCCAATCGTCGGTATTCTTTGCTTGGGCAAAGGCGCAACGTACTACTGTCAGGGTCACAGACTCTTGCGCTCCTTTTTTCTCATCACTAGGGGTCTCTCCTGGCTCATACTCTTCCTCTTCACCGTTACTTTCCGGGGGCACTACTACTTGCCCATCAATAAGGAGCACCTTGGTGCCCTCTTTCGTGCCGCACTGGTGGGCAAAGTGACCAAACCCCTGACATCTAAAACACCTAGTTGCATCACTTTTGCGCGAGCTAGACCCGACAATTCCTTTACCCTTATCATCCTTGGGCTTAGACTGAGAACTACTAGAAGGTTTGTTTTGATATCCAGTGCTAGGCTTAACACCATAAGGGTTGGCCTTAGCGCTAGAATCCTGAAACTCAAACCGCCTTCCCACAGATGCTTTGCGGTATTGTTCAACCTCCAACACTACTTGATACAACTGCTCGAGAGTGTCTATGTCCTTGGCGAGCAACTCTCTCCTAATGTCAGATCGGAGGCCCGTCTTAAATCGAGTAAAAGTGAGTACGGGATCCTCATCAACTTCACACCGGGTCAAGTGTTCTTCGAACTTTTCAATGTATTCCGCCACACTCATGGAACATTGTCGAAGAGATTGCCATTCCTCAACCAACCTCAAGTGATAAGAGAAAGGGAGGTACTTTTCCTTCAAATTTCTTTCATTTCTCCCCAACGGACTATTGGGGGCTCCCTTGACCTTTCTTTCTTTCGCTCAATAGTTGCCCAAAACCTCTTTGTTTGGCCCACAAGCTTCATCTTGGCGAATCGGACTGGACGAGCATCCGACATGTCATACCACTCAAAATAGTGGTCCATATACACCAACTAATCTAAAAAAGCCTTAGGGTCCAAGTGGCCATCAAACGTAGGGGTATCTACTCGAACTCCCTTGTGGAGTTGCGCATTTGGGTCATAATGATCCTGATGTCCCTCGCGTAGGGGGGGGGGGGGGGTGCACGGGTGCGCACCCTTGACCGTTTCTTTGGCCACCTCCATTCTTTTGTCTATCCTCTTTACCACCTGCTTGCGATTAAGCATCTTCCTCAAAGGTGGTCTCTAGTTGGGTAACGCGCGCATTAAGTTGATCCAAGCGTTGGTCAATACGTTGTTCTAAGCGCCTACCCAAAGACTTAAACTGCCTGGTTAGGTCGTTTACAGACTCTTGTAATTGCTTCATGTTTAGTGTAGAGTGCAAACCAAAACTACGACCAGTACGTGTGGGCATACAACCACTCACTCAAAGATCCTCTAATGCAACTATACGCATGTAAATGAGACTAAATGATCTTACATGACTCTATATGAGGGAAACTACACAACGCTACTAAAATTCCAGCAACATAACTACCCAAATAATTTGTTAACAGAAAATTTAGCCATGAAAATTGGGGATTTTCCGACAACGGAAAAATTCAACAGTCTATGTTGTGAATGATGGGTCCTAAACAACCCTATATGATGAGATTTGATGCAAAATAAACGTGAGTAGACTAGACTTTAAACATGCAATGCAATCCCCTATGAAAAATCTAAGCTCTGATACCAAATTTGATGCAGGACATGAAAGTTAAACGTGATATGCAAGATTTCAGGCTTTAGATCATACTAATTTAGAAACAATCACAAAAATTCCACATCCCACATAAGATCAAGCATTCAACAAGGGGAATTTATGAGGGTCCAAACCTATAAATGTTAGGGCTAGATCAATTAAAAATTATAGACCAAACAATGCTTAAAGAAGAGTAGATTCATCTACTCTTGCAAAAGATTATTCCCCAATCCAAGGGATTCACATGTTTCAATTTGGGAAAGCCTATGGTTTGCAAAAGTGGAATAAAACTTGGAATTTCGGATTATCTAGGGAGTTAGAGATTTAAGGCGAGAGAGGAGAGGATTAGAGGAGAGAGAACCTGAAAATAGTCCACATGTGTGGACAACAATCTAACCCAGACGCACGTGCGTGGGATCCTGCTTGCACGTGTGTGGGGCCCATGAACCCAAAAAGGGACAACTTGGGGTTGGTTGGCTAGGGGTGGGCCATCCACACACCAAGTTTCAGGCCGATCGGGCGTCCGGTCTGTGCACGGTGCTTTGCCGAAGTATTAGCCCTCCTGGAGGGACTGATTCTGCAAATCTGCCGTAGAGGAAGGATCGACTGCAAAAGGGGGTGGATTTGATGATGGGATGGTTGTGGGAGATGATGAATATTGAGGGTAGGAGGTGGGGGCGATTTGGGATGGGTGCGGCTTTGCACCACGGTAGTTAGCCCTTCGAAGAAGGGATGGTTTCGCACCCAATTATATTTCCACAACTCAGAGAATTAGAGAAGCAGGAAAACGTAAAATTTTATTCATAATCTTCAATGAAAAAAAACCTACAAGGGTTGCCTATTTATAAGAAAACCATATACCCAAGGTATCCCAAATCGGTTACGTATCGGCCGAAACGTAACGGTAACGGTGGGACCCATTACGCGATACGGGGTCGAAATGGCCGTTACGGAATTTTGTAACCGTAACGGCTGTTACGGGCCATAACGGCCGTTACGGACCCGTAACGGCTGTTACGGGCCTTGAAAAAAAAAAAAAAAAAAAAAAAAAAAAAAAACTTTACCTTTTTTCCTTTCTTTTCTTCTTCTCCTTCTCTTTCTTCTTCTTCTTCTTCTTCCTCTTCTTCTTCTTTACAGATCTGATGCAACATATTGGCTGTGGCTTGAAGTACGCTGTTGTGCCCATGACCTCTTCTTCTTCTTCTCTCTCTCTCTCTCTCTCTCTCTCTCTCTCTCTCTTCTTTCCCTCTTTCCCTCTTTTTTCTTCTCTCTTCTTTCCCTCTTTTTTCTTTTCGGTTTCCCTCTCTCACCCTTTAAAAAAAAAAATAAAAATTCACTGGAGTACCACGCACCAGCTGCTGTAGGTACATGTCACGCTAAGACGAGTGCTGACACTCCTCGAGCTCCGAGTTGTACGAACGGTTCAAAGGAGATCAAAGTTATGTGGGCTCCACAGTGATGTATTTATTACATCTACACCGTTCATCTATTTTCAGAGATCATTTTAGAGCACTGCCCAAAAAATGAATTATATCCAGAGATAATCTGGACCCCACCAAAAATAGCAGTGGAGATAATGATTTTCACCATTAAGCAATTCGCAGGGCCCACGGTAACGTTTATTTTCCATCCAATCTGATTAGACCCGAGTGGGCCGCACCATGATGTATATATTTTATCTATGCCGTCCATCCATTTTGCCACGTCATTTTAGGTCAGGATCCAAAAATTAGTAATATCCAAATATCAGGTGGACCACACCATAGGAAATAGTGGTTATAGAATGCAAACCATTAAAAATTTCTTAAGGTCCACTGTATTGTTTATTTTCAATCTAACCTATTAATTGGGTCACACTGACGTGGATGAAGGGAAAACACATGTCAGCTTGATCTAAAACTTTTGTAGCCCCCAATAAATTTTTAATGGTGAATGTTTAATTATTGTTGTTTCTTATGGTGCAGTTCACCTGAGCTTTGGTTGTGCCTCATTTTTGGGCTCATGCCCTAAAATTATTTGGCAAAATGGATGGACGGTGTGGATATAACACATTCATCACGGGTGGGGCCCAAAAAACTTTGACACGTTGCACTTCACAATCCGAGTCCCGTCTAATTCGAGCCTTAAAAAATTGTAAATGAGACAAAAATTAACTTAAAATTTAGCAATTAAATTATGGACCGTAATTGTTAACTCACAATACCAAAATCAAATTGTTTGAATGGTTTTACTTGTTAATTTGTGGACTTTTATTTTTTAAAATAGGGCCTTTTGATTTTTTTTCATGATTCACTATCCAATAAATGTCCACCAATTCGTAAGTGGGATAATGACAATAAATTGCATGAATTTGAGGCTGATTTGGAGCATAGATTGGTCCTCCAAGTCGGCCCAAATTGACAACGCCATCTACCTTAATTTAATTTAATTTTTTTGAAGAACTACTGGGAGAAATGATATCAAGTTGTTAAGTATATAAATTACATATTTAGAAAATTAAATATATGAATTTTGTAGTCAAATTCAAGTTACCTGGTTAAAAAATTAATCAGGTAGTCCGATACAACTTCTCACCAAAGAGTGGACCATTACACCACTATAAACATGTTCCAATTTATAAATGAATGCATATTTGGAATGCTTAGAATATTTCGGATTTAATCCATATTTTTTCATATTTTTTTTGCAAAAAAATAAAAATTACGCCGTTACTGGCCGTTACGCCCCCGTATCCGTATCGATTTCGGTGGGCACCGTTACGCCAACCGATATCGATACGGGACACCTTACGTATACCTCAAAAGCCGTGCCATGTGCGTACACTATTACTTAGAGACGAAGTAACAAAAATAACAACTAATCAATGCAATCAAAACCGTTCATGATGTTCCTAATAACGATAATAAGCAAAACTCAAAGTCCTAGATTATTTAGAGTAGTGGGCCACGATCATGAGATCTAATGGTGGGATCCACATGATGATTGGGTCTACTCCAATGAACCATAGCACAACCCTCTAATTATGAGGCCCTCCATGGATGTCGTCATCGATCCAGATTGATAGTTGGGCCTTCCTCCTTGCGTACGTGCATAGGGGGGTGTGCGTGTGCGCGTGATGTCCCCATCAAATGGTGAGATGATCTCCAAATATGATCCATGCCATCCATGCTTTTCTAATGCTCGCCGATGACCACTAGTGATCACCATTGGTCGCCTAGCCAAAGTGAAACTGCCGATGTAGCCTGTCGACGCCTACATCTCTGATATGTACGGAGTGGTGGTGTGATGTCCGCATCAGGCCCCTTTTACATAGGCATATTTAGCCACCAAGGATTAATGTAAAATTTGCTGGAAAGGAATTTAGTTTTGTCTTTATAGTTTTAGCCCACCTTAATATCACCTGCAGGTTGCAGCTTCTCCATGATTGATATTTGGCAAGGTTTCAATGGCTCAAATATGCGCAATCATGATAAAAATATAAGAATTAGCTATTCAATAATCTCACTCTTCCTCCTTTACCTATAGCACAACCAAGCACAATCATGCCGAAAGTTATGTGATCAATTGCACACTAGATATGGACCTTCTTTTTTTGCCTGGGATCTTCGAATTGGCCATTGATACCACTCACATGCTAACACAATCCCACCTAATATTGGTTCTCAAACCCAATTGTTACACATGAGTAGGTAAAGTAGGGTAATGGAGGGTCAATTGCCGAGCAAACCGCTTAGCGTGAAATTTCTTATCACTAAAGAGAAGAATTAAATTCACCAAAGTTGTGATCCCTTAACTATATAAAATCATCATGATCATGATCATCATTGTCGTCGTCATCATCACTATCTAAGTTGTGTCCCAATTAATTTAAGTCTGCTACATGAATCTTGTTCTAGCATTTCACTATTAAGAACTTGGTTAAATTGTAGGACATCAAATCTTTTCTGACTACCTCCACCCACACCCTTTTGGGCCTTCCCCTTGCCTTTTTAGAGCTTCAACTCGAACCAAGTCACTCTTTCTAACTGGTGCAGTTCTTGGTCTTCGTTGCAAATGGCCAAACCATCTAAGCCTACTATCCCTCATCTTATTACCTATTGGTACTACTCCTAAGTTCCCTTGAATGCATTGATTTCTAATTCCACCCTTCCTCACCTTGCCCTTAACTATGTAAACACCTTTTTTTTTTTGAATGGCAACTTCAGTATATTAAAAGAAAACCAAAGGCTTACTAAAGCCAAACAAAACAGGGATGATGAGAGATCATCTAGCAAACAACAAAGAATCAGGCCCCCATGAGCCAGTAGAGGAAAAACGATTACAACTGACACAAGCTTTCAAAATCAATGCCTAGAAGATAAATCAGTTCCGGGTCCATTTAAGAACTTCCATGAGCTAGAAGAGTCGCGGAAAGTTCTTTTCTTCTGCTCTTTCCAAACAACCCATGAGGTAGCCATGAAGTGTAGCCCCCAAAGTCCAAACATAATCCCTTCTCTTCCCTTTACAAGCTCCATTCCATGCTGAAAATAAATTGAGATGTGCCTGGCATCACCTATACGAGGTTGAAAAGCTGCAGGGATTGCCACCAAATACCTGAAACGACATCAAAGTGCATGAATAGATGCTTGATTGATTCGTTGTCCTGCAAACAAAGGATGCAAACATTGGAGGTAGTCCAGTTCTTGCTTCAAATGATTAATGGTCCACACCCTACCTCTTCCAATGAACCCTAGAATGCTCCAAAGGGACTTTGAATAAGGATCTTAGTGCACTTGAGTGGACCTTATTAGGCTGGCATTGAATGATTTGACCAAAAACACCCCATTGTGCCTATCTCTCAAATCGATTAACAAAGATGCAAAGTCTGCTATTTCCTCTTCGGAGAGGACCCTGGAAAGTGTGGACACCACACCCCTTCCCTTGACTACCCGTATCGCTAAAAATCTGAGAGACCTTGCTGGCATCGAAAAAAGACGAGGATACTCTTGAGATATTTCGGTCTATGCCATATGTTAATGCAGGGGCATTTTCACACCAGGGTTGAGTGGGGTGGCCTGTCGGATGTAGCGGCACACTCGGGGTGGGTGGCCCGTGTGAGGCGGAACACGTGATGTGGGGCCCACGAGGGGGGTTCGGCCGAGGACCTAACCCATGGGATGTGGGGCCTGGGCTATGAGATAAAGAGATTGATTTGCCACGCTCTATTCATTCGAGCTTTTAGAGCAAATGGTTAGTTGTCTTGCGTCATGTCCTACTCCATGCACGGTGCACGAGTAACATCACTACCTTTTGCCATCCTGCTCCAACCTAGGCTTCTGAAAATCACACTCCATTTTAAAAGCACAATCTATCATCGTCCCCATCATCTTAGCCTTTCTCCACACAATTTTGGGCTGCCTTTAATTTGTATATTTGCAAAATTTTTACGTCTAGCTTTCTAGCTGCCCACAGGACACCAACCTTCCTCTTTTCCTGCGCTCTAAGAACCAGCCATGGCAGAGGTCATATTGATACCATCCATATGCCAACCCTTTCCAGCCGGTATTGATCCCTAACTTAACTATTACATGTAGGCCCCAAACGACGAGCAAGCAAAGTAGGATAATGGGGAAATTTGCAAGACAAACTGGTAAGCATGGAGTGTCCACACATATGAAAGGTTAAGCTCGAGTGGGTGGTTTCATGCAGGCCCCAAACGGCGAACAAGCAAAGTAGGGTAATGGGGTAAATTGCTAGACAAACTGGTAAGCATGGAGTGTCCACACATATGAAAGGTTAAGCTCGAGTGGGTAGTTTCAACTGATCTTTCGAAAGTTTGACTGAGTTACTGAGTTTTTGAAGAACTCCATGGAGTCGGACTTGGGAATCTTTTGACCAATGTGATAGCAAACTTATAGTTTTTGAAAGATTTCTGGACATTTTATTCATCATAGAGACAAAATGAGAAAAAAAGCCCACAGACACCTACACATGCAGCTGCATTTGTGTAGGCTTCCAATCCATGTTTCTGGTGGGCCTCACTATGTAAGTGACCTAGCCCAGAAATCAAGGCTGGGTTGACTCACTACATGAGCCATGCATGTAAAAGACTAGTGATTGATTTATAAGGAATTGCATTGGTCCACATTCAACATAAATGCATGGCCACGGTCCACCTCATAAGTAGACCAGATCGATTACTGTGCGAGGTCATCTACATGGAGCAGTCCACCCGATGTGTGGCTCAGATGTCACCCCAGGAATCCAATGGGATACATTGACCCATGTTGAGGCATGTTGGTGCAAGGCCCTATCCCTTTAATTTATCTGCCATCCACAGAATTATTTATCATGTCATCTATGGAATCATGTACTGTTCTTGAAGTTATAGAAGTATTTGATGATGAAGTATATATTCTAAACTCCACACGGGATGTTACTTCTATTTATGATGATGACAGGTTCACTGTGCAAGGCAATTCTATGAGAATTTGGTTCCAAATTGTACAATTTATAATGTTGACTGCCCAGACCATTCTTTCCGCAAGTTCACAGATGATGGTCAGTACCTCATAAGTATCAGCAGGAATCATCAGGATCTGATTGTATATAGACCGACATGGCTGTCATTTTCATGCAATGAAGAGAATTGTCATTCTCATGACCTGCCGCCCAAAGCAAAGAGGTTTGATAGCTTCTTCACTCAGCTCTACTGTGTATCGCTTGCATCCAGCAATGAGCTTATTTGCAAGGACTTCTTTCTGTACGTGGAGAGCAACCAGTTTGGCTTGTTTGCAACTTCAACCGCGCAAATTCAGGATGCACCTGCTACTGGAGGAGCAATTGATGGGGTCCCATCAATAGAAAAGATTACTTTTCACCTTGTGAGGTTTGTTTGAGGAGATGCATTTTCACGAGCATGCATGATTTTGTTTACAATATTTGGAACATCTCTTAGTAGTTTGAGATTAAGTTTTGAAAGCTTTCTATTGGGTGCTACTTCTCATTTGGCTGATTCTTTTTTTTTTTTTTTTTCCTGCCGCTATCAGATTGGAGGACGGAATTATATTGGATGAGAAGGTTTTATGTAATGATTTTGTCAATTTGGCCCATAGCACGGGGGTTTTCTTGTATGATGATCTATTGTCTATCATGTCCCTTCGCTACCAAAAGATACATATCCTCCAAATTCGAGGCTCCGGGAATCTTGTTGATGTAAGAGTAATTGGGGCATTTTGTCGAGAAGATGATGAACTTTTCCTCAATTCCCATGCTCAGGCAAGTAAAGCAATTCTTATTTAATGAGGTTTACTTTTAGGCCTCGAGGAAATATATTAAAGTCCAAAGGGCTTTGGTCTTTATCAAGTAAAACATTAGATTGGTTGATTATTCTTCCTTTTTTATGATCTTTGCACTTGTTGACACATGAATTTTAACACTTAGCCAAAATGGGCTTCAACGAGTCTATAGGCACCATTGCACCACATTACTCCAACTCTAGAAGCATTGTGCCGACAAATGACATCATCATGTCGCCGCAAAAAGAAGAAAATCAAAAGAAAGCCTTGCACCATGCGCAAGAACACACAGCGACCAACACATAGATATGAGTGCTAAGAAGCCGACGCTAGCGGAATGAGGAAGCGTCGGGAATCTTAGACCTACCCACGTTTATAAATACCCTAGGACACTCATTTAGAAGGGGTTGGACTTTGGACATTGTTGAATTTCTGGCACTGTTGGATTTCAGACATTGTTGGATTCCGGACACTGTTGGATTCTGAACACAATGGGATTTACCTTGGAACCTTCAGGCGGTCACTCTAAGATGAGCCTCAATTTGCATGAACCTTCCACCCCTCCTATGGGGAAGCCCTGTGCTATGCCCTAGGACACCAATAAAGAGGGAGGCTGTGCGCCAGCAAGCTGGGCCGTCACTAGCACCATGTGCTAGTTAGATCGAGGTTGGCGCTCAGAGCAAGACTTCCAGTATCATCTAGTGCGCAACGACTTTGAAGCAGCTAGTAAGCAATGGCCGCGCAGTAGTTTTGAAGCTGACTGAAAAGCCTATTAGTAAAACGGGCGTTGGCGCTCAGTGCCCAGGCATAAGACTTCTAGTATCATCTGCGCCTAGACGCAGACTTCTCCATTAGCCATAGGAATGGTATGGGCACAAATAGCCCATGATAAGCCTCTCACATGACCTGCTTATAGCCAGGCGCATACCTCGATGATCTTGGCGCTTGGCGCAGGAGGACCCACCTTCCCTAGGTGAAGCCCAGGAGAGCAACTCCTATTTTTTGGCATGTGAGTGTCCACAACATTGTTGACACAACCATTCATGTATGCCCCAGGCTATCACGACTATCTTGGTTCGAGTACTTTGAAGATAGAGCACCAAGGACCAAGGAATGTCCAAAGCCATGCTACAGGAAGGTCTGCTCTGGTTTTACCTTCTAATCAAGGGTTTTCTCTAAATATGTAATTAATGGCTTGTGCCAGACCATGGCTTGAAATGCATACACCTAAACATCAATGAAAGCTGCCCAATCAAACTTTCTTTGGGAATGTGGCAAGCAGATGCTTGCATTTATAAACAAATAGAGGTTGGAATATCCGTTAAACTCTTTAGAGTGACAGTAACCTCTCCATTTCAACCAAGCTATTCGGGAGTCTCTACATTGAGCAATCCCTCTTTTATGCCTCGCTGGTTAATTGACTATTTGATGCCACTGCCTCTCATGGTCAACCTATGACGCTGACCACGACTACATGAGACGTCTAACACCCTACGGTTAATGGAAAAGTCAGTGCTCTATCCCTTGACCGTTCAATATTGTGCCTAGCACAACAAGCATGCTATTAAAATGTCCTCGACATAATTCCCCAACAAACAAACAAACCCCAACTCACAAAACACAATTTTTTTAGGTCAACAACACCGCCTTATTTGTTATTCTTCTTTAGTAATGTTGGACTCATATAAATAAAATCAACTGTAGATTATTCATGAGAGTGGAGAGATTGAGAAGGATATTGCCCATTGAATTCAAGCGGGGTGGAAGAAATGGAGATGTACCTAGGGAGTTTTATGTGATTGTTGTGTACCTCTCAAATTGAAAGGGAATATTTAAGGATGGCTATAAGACCAGCTATGCTTTATGGAACAAAATGTTGAGCAGTTAAGGAACACCATGTCCATAAGATGAATGTTGCTGAAATGAGGATGTTTAAATGGTTGAGTGGCAAGATAAGGTAGGATAGAATTAGAAATGAATGCATTCGATGGAATTTTAGAAGTAGCACCAATAGGTAACAAGATGAGGGAAAGTGGACTTAGATGCTTTCATCATGTGCAATGGAGACCAAGAATTGCGTCAGTTAGGAGTGAGTTGGTACAAATTGAAGGCTCTAAAGGGGTAAGGGGAAGGCCCGAAAGGACATGGATGGAGGCCGTGTTCGAGTTGTCGGTATCGCTCCAAGTTTCACTGACCAGAGATAAAGATATAATATCATTATCGCCGATAACCGGAAATGTGGGAAAAACTGGGGAAACATGAGGAAAACGGTGGATTTTTTCAATAAAACTTCAAGAGATGCCTAAATACACATATTTGCATATTTAGGAATAAAAAAATTTGCACAAAGAATGCATACACAATAAGTTTTCATTTAATGGGGCTTAACCCAACGAGGTTTGGGCGAATGGTCTTCACCATAGATTTGCTTCCTATAGGTGACGGTTCGATTCCCCTCCTTGGCTTTACTCGATACATGTGGTTGTGGGTGATTACGTGTATCCGTAGGGATTAGTCTCACTTCAAAAAAGAGGTGGGGACACCCTGTGTTTTAAAAAAAAAAGAAGCATGCGCTACCATAAGATATCATTCCAAGTACCATGTGGTCCCCATGAGATTTGGATCTACTTCTGACTATGTCCTAAAATGAGTTGAAAATTTTGATGGATGACATGGATAAACAACACATACGTCAAGGTGGGCCCCATGGTTAGGGAAACACCCACTATAGTGTTACTTGGGTAATACTAATGTACTCGTGATAAAATTGATGTACACAACGCACATGTGTCAGCATGGCACATAAGTACAAGATGCAATCCATCCATCAGGTTGATCCAACCTTATACATGTTTTTCAAAAATAATTATGATCCAAATAACATGCGGGCCCTAACATGGGAAATAGGTGGACAATTAAAAAGCTTCACCCTAGTTGTCAGAGCTATACATTTGTTTTGCAAAATGCGGCCCACACGACTAGTAGATCAAACTGATTCTTGGACTATGGCATTCATGCAGTGGTGCCTTTTTAAAATTTTTTTTTTTTTTTATCATAGTTAGATCTTGGACGTATCATGCCATGTAGGCACGTACATGACGCATACATGAGCTTTTATTGCACGTGCGTGTGGCTTAGCAAGGCTCCATGGGCAAAAGAAACCCTACAAGGGCGCCCTCTTCACGAGAGTTTTATGATTTGCAGCCCCCACAATACACGTGGCAAAATGACATTTCATTTAAGTTTATCAACATTGTCCATTTCATTTTGCTATATAATTTTAGGATATAAGCCCCAAAATTAGGCAAATCCATGGCTCAAGTGGACCACACCATAGGAAGCAGCAGTGATAAAATGATCATGCCGGGGATCCACTTGATATTTGGATCTACCTCATTTTTTAGATCATATCATAAAATGATATAAAAAAATGGATGGACGGCCTGGATGAACACATTTCATAGTTGGGCCCACATTACGTTGAAAAGTAGCCATTTACTATTGGATATGTTGCAAGCCAATCCGCGTTCTTTTCCAGCTAGGTGGGTGGGACGGGACTTGTCCATGGGGCCCACCTCAATGTACATGTTGTATATCCACGTCATCCATCCGTTTTACCAGATCATTTTAAGGCATGGTCCAAAAAATGAAGCAGATCCAACACTCAAGTGGACCACTGACCGCACCTTAAGAAACGGTGGTAACAGACCATTAAAATCTTTTTGTGGGCCAACAAAGTTTTGGGTCAAGCTGATATTTATGTTTTTTCTTCATTCAGTTATATGTGACCTTATGAACAGCTTGGATGGGAAATAAACATTACGGTGGACCCTAGCCCCTAGGAAGTTTTTAATGGTGGGTGTTCAACGACCATTGTTTCTTGTGGTGTGGTCCACCCGATTTCTAGATCTCTTTTGTTTTTCGGCCCATGCCCTAAATTTATGTGGAAAAACTAATGGAAGGTGCAGATATACAATGCATACATTGATGTGGGCCCCACACAGTCAGACACATCGCGGTTGTTGCGTCCATAAGAAATAAAAACGAAAGGGAAAGTGAGGGTCGAATCGTCGAAGCCGACCTTTTCAAAACCCCCATTTCAAAACCCTAAACCAGATTCTCTCTTTTGAATCGAAGCGTTTTCAAGCCCCTTCAATGCAAAAATCGCGGATTCTTTGCAATAGGAGGAAATTTTGGTGGAGGATATCCTACACCCTCGCCGAAATTCCCAAAATTTCAAGTTTTTATATTCCCCACAATCCAAGCACCTCCAAAAGGAAATAAAAAAAGGTATTTTCTTCTTTTTTCGAGTATTTAATCTGGACCTTGCTCGAATTTGTTGCTGGATGAAAGTGCCGAAAATTTTCCCTTTCTGTCAACGATAATAGGGTGGTTGGATAAAAACAGTAACTTAGCGGCGATAATTTGAAATTGTCAGAAAATCTGAAAAAATCGGCGAAAATTCGCCGATATCTGGAAGAGAAACGAAATATGTGGTGTTCGATATCGATGACCTAGCGATGCCAGAAATATCGGCAATAATTCGATAATGTCGGATGTCGCTGATAATTTAAACACTGGATGGAGGTAGTAAGAGTAGAAAATGGGGATAAAATTCTAGGAGAGAGGTAGAAGAAGGGGAAGAAGGAGAGATAAAAAAGAAGAAAAGAAGAAGAATAGACAAGAGAACATTAGGGCTCTATTGAGCTCCCTTTCTCTAATTTAAAAGGAACTTATTCAAAAATTACAAATAGGCCCTTATTGGACCACATATTAGATAAAAGCCCTTTAGACTATTTTTTTTACACTACCCCTCAAGCTTACCATAGATTTCTATCAAGCGTAGCTTGTTAAGAGTAGATTCTAATTTTATCTTGACTACTCCCTTAGTGAGAATATCAGCCAACTGATCTTAGTTGTTACAAGCGGTAAGCAAAGATCTTGGGAGATAATTTGCTCATGAATGAAGTGCTTATCAACTTCAATGTGCTTAGTATGAGCATGCTGAATTGGATTTGGTGCAATGCTAATGGCTGCCTTGTTATCACAAAACAGCTTCATAGGAACATTTGCCTTGATTCCCAAGTCATGAAATAGTATCTATAGCCATGATAACTCTAGTCTACTACACCATGTGCTATAGCCCTTTTCTTTGCTTTAGCACTAGATTTTGCTACCACATTTTGTTTATTACTTCTCTGAATGACCAAATTTTCTCCCACAAAAGTACAATATTGTGTAGTCGACTTTCTATCATCTACACCACCATCCTCATTTGCACGAGTGTAGGCCTTTATGCATGGATGGCCATGAACTGCAAACAAAAGGCCCTTCTTAGGAGATGCCTTTAAATATCTCAAGATTCTTTCAATTGCCTCCAAGTAAGGAACCCATGGAGCTTGCATAAACTGTCCCACCACATGCACTGCATATGCTTTATTAGGTCCGGTGAAAGAAACATAGAAAAGTCGGCCAACCAACTTTTGATACATCTTTTTGTTCAGTAACAACTCCCCCCTCACTTTGGCTTAGCTTATGAATAGGATCAATAGGAGTGTGTGCTGGTAGAGAACCTAGCTTATCGGTCTCCTTCATTAAGTTTAAGGTATACTTTCTCTAAGATGTATGCCTAACTTTCTTTGATCCAGCAACCTCTGCACTTGGAAAATATTTCAGATTTCCTAGATCCTTAGTCTAAAATGCTTTTGCCAAAAATTCCTTCAAGTTTTGAATCTCTTGATAATCATCTCCTGTTATCACAATATCATCCACATAAGCAATCAAAGCTATAGTCAACTAATCTTCTTCACAGCCTGATTAAACCTCTCGAACCAAGCTTGGGGAGATTGTTTAAGTCCATAAAAAGTCTTATTTAACCTATATATCTTTCTAAAACCAGGCGGAGCAGCCATGTACACTTTCACCTTCGAGTCTTCACGGAGAACGCGTTCTTCACATCTAGTTGATACAACGGCCAAGAAAAATTCGCCACAAGCGGCAGTAGAGCCTATGTGGAGTTCATCTTTGCTACAGGTGCAAACATTTCCCTATAGTCAATCCCATACTCTTTAGCAACAAGCCTGGCTCCATACCTTCTGATCGACCCATTTGCAGTTTGCCTTGAATTTAGTTGTAAAGACCCATTTGCAACCCATCAGCTCCTTTCTTTTGGATAAATCCACCAATTCCCACATGCCATTATTCATTAATGTCCTCATCTCTTCCATCATAGCCTCATGCCACTTTGGATTGGAGGCCTCTTGAAATTTGGAAGGTAAAGAAACAGAAGAAACCAAATACAAGAAGGAATAATAGGAAGGAGACAAGACTGCATATGAAACAGACTTTGATATAGGATGTGAAATACACCAACGCTTCCCTTTTGAGTAAGGCAATAAAAGCATTATCCTCAGAGGAAGAAGGAACAAACAAAGGAGAATGATTACTTGGTTCCAAGGAATCGAAATTAATGAGTGGGTGTGTCGTAGTGATCAGCCCTTTCTGGTGTATAGTTGTTGTTCCTTTGCCTGTGAGTGTTTGGCTGTGTTGGTACTAGTATTAGTAGTTTGCCTTGGGCTTATTAGAGCAACAATCAATAGGCTATAAGGAACCAAAAATAGGAATGGGATAAGCTAGAGAAGGACACTTCTCTTCTAACTCACTATGCTCCCCCTTTAGAGAGGCATGATTACGAGAAAAATAAGGCATGGACTCAAAAAAGTTGAGATCCATAATGACAATGTTTTTTGGATAAAAGATCAAAACGCCTGTATCCTTTTTGTGTGGATGGAAGGGATACCCTAGAAATATGCCTTGAAATTTGAATGGCTTTTGGATCTAACTTGGTTCGATTTGGACCCAGGACATGAATAACACACACACACACACACATACACACAAAGACACAAGGTGGAACAATGAAAGACAATTGATCCAGACAAAGGACCTGATGTGGGGAGTTAGATTTTTTGCATCAACACCGTATTTGGCATATATTTAATAAGATAGAGGGCTATAAGCACTGCATCTGCATCAGAATGTTCATCCCTATCAAGAAGCTAACTTCAAGAAGATGACGATTCTTCCATTTTGCTGAGTGTTCGGACAAGAGTTTTGATGAATAATCCCATGCTCTTCTAAATAACCCTATAATTCACCTTCAAAGTATTCTTAAGCATTGTCTGACTGAAATATTTTTATTTTCTTGTCAAACTGAGTGAGTATTATCTTATGGAACCTTTTAATAATATGTGGTACTTCATCACAAGTCTTCATAAGAGACGACCAAGTGTATTGGGAGAAATCATCTATAAAAGAAATGGTATTGGGAGAAATCATCTACAAAGGAAATGAAATGTTGATAGCCATCCATAGATACAATGGGAGCAATATGAAATGAAAACGAACTTTTATGTATTCAAACTTGGGGAAAAGGTTGATCTACAATGCATGAACAACCCACAACTTCAATGATTAAAAAGTCAAATGTCCCAACCGACCATGCCACAACTTAACATGGGCGTTATTATGATCCCTACTAAGACTATTAGACTACAAGGCCGAAGGAGAACCGACAATATCCCCAACCAAGTGCTGGTACATGTGGGGATTATCAAGAAGTTCCCCATCATCTGCCTTGAGCTTCTTATTGACTTTTAATGGAGAATCAATAGGTTTAACACCAAGATTACCAGTAGAAGTCAACAAATCAATGGCATATTTTCATCGAGACAAAATTATGCCCTTTTTGGAATGGTAGACTTCAATTCCAAGGAAATATTTTAGCAGTCTCAAGTCTTTGATATTAAACACTTTACTCAGGTATAGTTTCAACTCAGGGTTGGAGGAGAAAATGTGGAGAGAAGGCTTACATCTCTTTGTTATTTATTATAATATTACTTGCAACATACAAGTGGGCCTATGGTCCAAGTCTAGATAAACACTGGGCCCGAGGCTCATAACTACATTTCTTACTCTCCCCCTTAATCTGGAGCATATATATTTTATATGCCCAACTTGTTAAAAATGTGTATGCCCATAACCCTAGGTAACACTTTGGGGAAGATGTCTGCAAGTTAAGATTTTAACTGGACATGTCTGGTAACAATTTCTTTGGCCACAATCTTCTCTTGAATAAAGTGACAATCTACCTTTATGTGTTTGGTTCTTTCATGGAAGGTGTTGTTGGCATTGTGAGTTGTCGCTTGATTGTCATAGTGAAGGACCGTGAGCAGCTCATTAAAGAGCTCGAATTCCTGAATATGATCATTGGTTTGAAATTTCTGCTGAATATGATGTTTAACTTTAGTAATTCTCGCCGCATCCCTACCTGTGACTATGATGTCGTCAACGTACACAAATAGGATCACAATTCCTTCTCACGCTGCGTAACAAAAACCGAGTGGTCCACATGACTCTGATGAAAGCCAACGAGAAGAAGTGCATTGCTGAATTTTTCGAACCATGCATGCGGTGATTGCTTGAGCTCATATATAGCTTTCCAAAATTTACATACGCTACCCCCTCCTGAGCAACAAACCTCAAAAGATGTTCCATGTAAATGCTTTAGATAAATCTCCATGTGAGAATGCATTCTTAACATCCAAATAATAGAGGGCGATCACCTGTGCAATGGAGATTAATACTCGAACATAATTTTGTTTGGCTACAGGTGAGAATGTCTCCTAATAATCAAGTCTCGCAGTTTACATTTAACCCTTAGCCACAAGGCTCGCTTTCGGTCTTTCAATGGAGCCATCCGATTTGTATTTAATGGTAAATACCCACCGGCATTTGACTATGCATTTGCCAAGAGGCAATGGACTAACTTTTTGGTACCAGTATGATGCATCTTTGCAATTTCGTCTTCCATAGTCCTTCGCCAACCGGGGTGAGCCAAGGTATCATGGTACGAAGTTGGGACCACATGACTGGACATGGACATATCAAATGATTTAAAGGATGGGGAAGAGCGATGATACGAAACAAAAAGAGAGTGGATGTCAGGTGCAATGGGTGCATGATCTTGTACGTTGATTGCATGATCTTATAACTTTTCGAATTGCAGTGGGTAAGTTGATATCAGAAGTGGCTGAGGATAGTCCAGAGACCTCAGTAGGCATTGACGGAGGTGAGCGTGAGTTACCAGTCTCAATGTCCATGTTAGGAGTAGGATGAGGCTTCACCTCATCTGGAGGATCGAACTGTGGGCGAGGTTGACTGGAAGACGTTGACGACTGAGTTTCACATCAGCCCATTTTACTAAATAAAAGGGGATCTGTTCAAAGAAGCTCACATCGGTACTCACATAGATTCAATATGTAAGAGGATCAAGACAGATAGCCTTTTGGAGATCTAGAGTACCTAAGAAAAGTGCATTGATCCATTTTAGCTAACTAGGTTCCCAACATGAAATAATTTAAAACAGTTAAATACTTTGAATCTATCATGAAGCAAAAACACCCAAGTCATGTGAGAACAATCATAAAAAATGAAACAAAGCATCTGTTTCTTTTCTTTTTTTTTTTTTTTTTTTTTTTTTTTTTTTTTTTTCAAATGGGATTTGAAGGGGACCTTACACATCTGAATGGACTAATACAAATAACTCAAATTTACGATTATCAATTCTAGGAACATAGCTAGACCTAGTATGTTTTGCCAACCGACAAGTTTCCCAATTTATTTGAGATGTGAAAGATAAAGATGGGACTAGATTACGAAGAGACTCAAGGGATGAGTGTCCAAACCGAGCATATGCCATTCAAGAACTTCATTATTTGTTGTACTAGCAAAAGTGCTTCTATGTCTACCTAGCTCAAAGTAATAGAGACCTTGAATTTCACGCCACCAATCGTCGCCATTGTCCTGAGGTTTGGAAATACACAAATGAAAAGAACGTTATGGAGCAATTCATTTGTTTTGTAATCTGGCTAACTGAAAGAAGGCTATAAGAAAACTTAGGTGCAAACAAGAGGGAAGAGTAATGTCTTTACGAAGATGTACCTTTTCTTTTCCCAAAACATTAAATAATGAATCATCAACAAGTGAAATGGGTGAACAAGAAAGGGACTCATCAGGAGAACAAAAGAGATTTGAGTACCATCATATGGTTCATGGCCCTAGTGCCAGTGACCCAAGGATGTGTACTAGCGGATGCAATTAAGGCACTACCTATATTGATGAGGAAAGTGGATGGAGTGGTGCCTGATTCGATACTCGTATTTCAACTCTATAGGTTTACAATTTTGCCCTAACCATGGATTGCATAAGATTCACTTAGCCTAAAGGAACCACCAATTCTAGGGGACCCCTCATCAGGTTGAGTGTGTTTGGTAAGGAGATGGCCCTTCATTTTATCGAATCAGATCCCAACACCGGTCCACTATATGGTCATTATTCTTGTAATAAGTGCAATAGCACTGTTGCCCAGGAGACCTAGAACTATTACTAAAAGAGGTTGTCCTTGTCCTCTATTGCTAGAGCGGTCCCCACGCCATGGTAGTTACTCATCTCTACTATTGCTACCCACACCAAAAATGAATGTTGTGTTGTCGCTTGGGTGGAGGGATGATGAGGGATTTGATGGATTTGGTCTGTGCACATGCGTGCAAGCACATGATAAAGTGGGTATCTTCTTGCTAAACATAAGTTGGGGTTTAACTAGCTCTAGGTGGGGTTGAATGGTGGTAGGAAATAGGGCAACACATATTTCCTCCCTCTAATGTTGCTGCTGCGCAATATCCTATGTAAATGGATGGTGGAGTTTCCATTCAACTAACCCATGGAACCTGACACAATGATCATTGAAACTATTAAGGTCTTTTTTTTTTTTAAAAAAAAAATTTCATTTTTTGATATTTCTTAAAAATGTCATACAACGCTGTAAATTATTTTCATTAGAGTAGACCTCTTGTAGTGTTTGCCAATTTTTCTTTGCATAATCGCCATATATAACTATTATGGGTAAAAATGGACTAGCCACTGAGAATAGGCCAGCTCAGACATATATGCACAATGCGAGGAGGTCGGTCAACACCAGTCATGACCAAGGAGCTCCTCAACGGCTAGGGAAGCGCACTGTCATATTTCGCTGAACAATCCCGAGCTCTTCCACGGCCCCATCCATTTTCAAGCTGCTGCTTGGAACATCTCTTGGCAAAAGCCCTCGAAATACGACCTTGCACCGTATGACTAAATGAAGAGGATGGTCATCCCCGATGGCTTGTCTATATTCTACTAAGGAAAGGAGCTTGGTCTCGGCCCTCTGACATGACTTCTAAGGCAGGTCAGTAGGTCGGTAATCTTCTCAATGCCACGGGAAAACTCAACCACAACTCACTAGAGAATCCAGGTCGGTAAAACCCCTCTTCGGAACGACCGTCCACCTCGGACTCCTACCATGTGCTTCTACTGATTTCGACTTGGTTCCGATTGTAACTACCCGAGGTCCCAGCCGAGGATCTCGGAAGGCGATCGCAACATGGATCTACCCGAGATCTTCACCGAGGATCTCGGGAGATATCCACAACACGTTCGGGATACGAATCCCTCCACAATACACACCTACTAAACATGGAATCTCCATCTACGCCACCACACCTCTTCAACTATAAATAGGAACGCCTCTAATGGTGAAAGGTATGCACACTCCAACCCAGAAAATACTCCCAAAAACCTTACGTTCTACTAGACCTAGCTTGCCTATCTGACTTTGGCATCGGAGGGTCTCCTGCTACAACCAGGGTCTCCATCTGTCTTCTTTTGTAGGTCTCAAGTGGTCTAAGGAGGACGTCCAAATTTCTGCATCAACAATAACATTGTCATGGACATGTTCTTCCATATTATGGAAGAGCCAATTCATCACTTGATAATCATCCTCCTTCCATTTAGACTGAGAGTCTGAATCTTCAGAGAGTCCACTGTCAGTGAGGTACTTCAATTTTCTTTTAAAAGCAAGGAATATTTTAACTAAGCTGACCCACAGGAGAAAATTACTCGCTTTCCATGTAATTTCACAGAAGAAATTTGTTGGAGATTCATTTTTATTTCCATTGAAGATGTCATATTCAATCAACACCAAAGCACGATCAACTTATCTCTCAAAGTGACAATAACAACAACAAAATGGAAGGAAGATTCCCAACTTGCAGTAAAGAGGTGAGTGACTAGTAGATATACCAGAGTTAGATCAGGGTCCAGGATTGACAACATTCATGGTGCAATGTTAGCAACTAAAGATGAAGAATACTCACATGCGATGGGCCACAAGGATTAACTCTGCAAACTTGCAATGAAGGTCTCTGGATCAATCACATAGTAGTAGCACCGTGGATCTCTGGATCAACAACAACATGATAATAGCCTCCTTGGACTCTCGATTGTGCGATGGAGGGGAATAAACATCTCACGATATCCTGACCCACCAACAACCGATCATAGACCCACAGACGACAAAGCACAACCACGATCAAACTAAGACAATGGAAATCGATCAGCGGGATGCACCAAAACAAGGCGTTTGGTGCAGAAACGATCACACCCACGACGTTGGAACATGACCTTGATCTAGAGATGATCGGAAACAAGATGGCTCATTGGCCTTTGGACTCAACTCGTCCATGTACCGACAACCACAATGCTGCCCTAGTGTCTTCACCATATCAATAATGCTCCGGAATCCAACTAGTTTGAACAGAGCAGAAAAAAAAGATTGAAGAGGCAGTTTGGTCAATCAAACCAGCAAATTGAGACGACCCCTATCAATGGTGAAAACTTGCAAATCTGAAAGAGAATGATTTGATTGGAATTAGCCCACAATCTCTGATACCATGTAAACTTCCCCTAACAGTGTCCATGACCAGCGAGAAACGTTGATGGACAGCGTATAGTGTTGGACGTTGATGGGTGGACGCAGATGATTTAGTGGCAAGAAGAAGAAGGAAGAAGAGGAGAGGAGAGGAAGAGTCGTTGGAGGAGAAAACGTGGAGGGAGGACTTAAACCGCTCTAGGGTTTATTTTATATTATAATATGACTTGCAACATACAAGTGGGCTTATGCCTCCATGTCCAGATAAATGTTGGGCCTGAGGCTCATAGCTACATTTCTTACACTTCTCTCCACAATCTTCCTTCCTTCGACCTGAATTTCCACAACCATTTGCTTGCAAGGGCTTGACTCATCTGCTTTATATTCCTCATGCTAGCTCCTCCCTCCTTTATGGCTTGCATACCTCCCATTTTACAAGGTGGATTTGTGCTTCACCTCAACCCCTTGCCATCAGCAGTTCCTTTTCGACCTCTTGAATTTGTCCAACATTGGCTCCAGACACTTAAAACAGTACATGAAGTAGAGCTGTAGATTTGATATTGCGACTTTTATTAGTTTTATTTTGCCCCTTAATGATAGATGCCTGGCTTTCCACCCGGACAACTTCCTTTCTATCCTCACTATGATCTTGTTCCATAGGTGTTTGGATGGCTTACTAACACACAGAGGTCCTTAGGTACATTGATGGAAGAGACCCTGCCTTACAACCACCATCTTTGCCAAAATATCCACCTCCCCTCTAGTAGAGAACACAATGAATAATTCACTCTTGGATATGTTAACTCTCAATCCCGATACTACCTCAAAACATCTCACCACCTTTCTCAAGTTATCCACCATTCTGACATTCGCATCACGGAGAAGTATGGTATTGTCGACAAACTAAAGGTGACTTGTTGGAGAAAAGACACCTCCCACCTTGAAGCCTCTAATCAAGCTTACGTCCTATCCTTTCTCAAGCATCTTGCATAGCGCCTTAACAACCACCACAAATAGAAATAGAGAGCGGGTCCCCTTGCTTAAGCTCTCTTGAAGCCCAAAAGAAGCCTTTGGGAGATCCATTTGCCAAAACCAAAAACCTTGCAGGGCTGACACACTCCTTCATCCAACATCTCTATGTTTGACCGCATCCCTATCTTCCCAGTATGTAGTCCAAAATGCCCTAATCTACATGGTCGTATGCCTTTTCAATGTACAACTTATATATAACTCATTTCTTCCCTTCTCTACGTCTTGCATCCAAGCACTCATGGGCTATAAGAGCACTATCCAATATTTGCCTACCCATTACAAATGCTTCTTGAGACTTTGATATCACCTCATCCAGTACCGTTCTTATAGATATGAATATCAGTATCGTATCTGTATCGGCACGAGACGATACGCGATACGGGGTCGTATCGGCCCGATACAAAAAATTGATCCGTATCGGAGGATACGAAGTGTATCGGCACCGGTATGGGGCCGATACGTCCGATGTAGGTTGATATGCCCATGAAAGCCCAATTTTGAAATTTTTTTTTTTTTTTTTTCAAAATTTCACTAAAAATAATTTTAATGAGATTCGACAAATTTAAGCGAAGTGGAACATTGTCGGAAAATCGAAAAGAGGGTAAACCTTCACTTTCTTTTTATATTTTCATCTTCTTTTTGTTGTATTTCAATGTAATGGGCCCTAGTTCACCAAATCATGCTTGATTTGTATTTAATTAGGGCCCATTTAGTTGACATTCAACAAGTCAAATCGATAGACAACATTCTCATCAAAGAATGGTCCGATACACCATTGAATACATGGTCAGAAAGAAAAAAAAAAGATAGGTTCTTGGATATCTAATTTTTTCCTTATTTTTTCTAATACTTTTACGTATATTTTTTTTAACTTAAAAAAAATTTTGATCGATACGACCCTGATACCAATACGTGACGTCGTATCGTATCATTTTTCCATCGGGCTGATACGCTGATCGATACCGTCATTCAAAACCATGACTACTCTAAACCTTGTAGTTAGGATTTTTGCCAGGATTTTGTGCAACCCACCAATCAAATTTATAGGGTGAAAGTTGCGATAGTATTTGTCACCTCTTTTTTTCGGTACGAGGGCAATAAAGGAAGCTCTGAGTTTTGGTGAGAGATGTCCCTTCCCCCAAAACTTAACTATAAAGTCAGGAAGATCTTACTTAACTAACACTCCCAAAAGATTTGGAAAAAAGGTCGAGGAAATCTGCTAGGTTCTAGAGCTTTCTCCTCCTGAAATGTCCATTGCCCCCTTGACTTCCTCCAATGGAATGGGCTTCTCAAGGTTTTCTTCTTTAGATTCCGTCAACAACTTGAAGGGTAAATGGTCCAATTGAGCCCTCTCCAAACTCTCATATGTTGATAAATTTTCATAAAATTGCACAACGATGTTGCACACTTATATACTTTTTCTTCAATCCTCCTGCCCTCCACCATCATGCTATGGATCCCGTTGTTCCTGGCTAGCAATGCTGTGGAAAATTGTGTTTCTATCCCATTCCTTCAACCACATAGTGCATGACTATTGTCTCCATTTTATCTCGTCTTCCATAAGCCAATTCATGTTGCCTTGGGAGAGCTTAACCTTCATAGCCCTCTCTTCTGCCAATAGTTCACCATTCTCTTCCATCATGTCTAAGGCTTGTATATCTTGCAATATGGCTTTATTTTCCTCCTCTTTCCCCCAATACTTCCTTTTTGTAGTTAATAATCTTCCATTTGAGTAGTTTTAACTTCTTATATAACTTAAATTCAACAAATCCTTCAACTTGGAAAGAACCACCATTCTCTGACTAGATCCAAGCAACCTGCAATCTTGAAGCACATCAACTCAAATTCGAATGGCTTCAGGCCCCAATTTTCCTCGTCCTCGGTAGTGATTGGAGACACGCCTTGGTAAGCCTCTTTGCGTCATGAGAGGATACATATCCACTCAATCAAAAGATGCTAAAAATCCATTGAGCTTAGACATAATAGGCTTTTCATGATTGGTGCTCCACATGAATCTAATGTTGGTAAGTCCGCCATCCAAGGTATTCCATAACAGTAATGGTGGTCGTAATGACCATTGCCATTATTGTTACAATATGAGCCGTAATGGCCATTACTTAAAAAAAAAAAAAAAAAAAAACCTATTTTGGCCCAACAATGGATTGTTATGGGGCTAATACGGTCGTTACAAGACCGTTATGAGGTTGTTACAACTTACGAGTCAATTTTTCTATAACGGTCGTTATGGCCGTTACAACCCTGTAACGTATAACGGTTGCCACCATTATTGTTGCATAGCGGCCGTTACTAATTGTTTTGGGATACCTTACCAACATCTCATTTTTGTACACCTAGCTTGAGAAGTCCCAACATACTACTTATTCTATCTCCATTTAACATCTCAAATGTGAACCTAATGATGTTAGGTCAACACCCAACACCCTAGCTGGCATCTGCTCCGAACCACATCTAGGGGCTCGTTTGGCATCTCTACTCTAATTCAATAAGAGCTTTTTCAATAAGAGCTACTCTAATAAGCTCTTTTTGTTCTAGCTCTTGCTTTAAATAAGCTTGTTTGATAAAATCACTTTTTCAAAACTGAAAACTATTATTTGAAATAAGCACGTTTGACAAAACATTTACATAAGAGCTTTTTTTAGGGGTAGTTAATGTCATTTAGGAGTAGTTAATGTCATTTTTAAAGTTTACGAAAGCTCCGTTATAAGAGCAATCCAAATGGTTGTTTTGGTGGATCTCACCGTAGATGGACTATGCCCCAAATGGCAAAAGATTGGATGGCTACATACAATATTCATGTTTTAAGACATTTGGGCCATCTGTTATGTTGGATATTGGATGTGGATCGTCCATCATATAGAGCCCACCTTTAATGTGGACCGTCTATTGTGTGAGCCAAACCTTCAAAGTGAGTCGTCCATCATGCAAGGCCCATCTTGGATGTGGACCATTCATCATTAGGGGCCCACCTTGATGTAGGCCATCCATCATGTGGGGCTCACCATCAATGCTAATTGTCCTTTATGTGGGGCGCTTAATGTCCATCACCCATCACCCGTCACGTGGAGTCCACATTTGATGTGTCCATAATGTGGGCCCTACCTTCGAAGTAGATTTTCCATCATGTGGGGCCCGCTTTTGATATCCATCATTCATCATGTAGGGCGCACCTTCTATGTGGATCATCCATCATGTTGCCCACTTTGAATATGGTTCATCCATCATGCGAGACCTTGGGTGTCGACCGCCCATTACGAGGGGCCACACTTTTGATGTGGGCCATCCATCCTGTGAAGCCCATTCCGTCCATTGTGTGGGCCCACCTTGATGTGGGCCATTCGTTGTGTGGGGCCCAACCTTCAATACGGGTCATTCATCATGTGGGCCCACCTTGGATGACCATCATCCATCATGTGGGTCCACCATTAGTGTGGATCGGTCATCAAATGGGGCCCACTTGATGTGGATGTTCCGTCATGTTGGGCCACCCTTTAATGCAGGCCATCCATCATGTGAGGCCCACCTTTGATGTGAACCGTTCATTATGTGGGCCCACCTTGATGTGGACCATACATAATGTGGGGCCCCACGTTCAATATGGGTCCTTCATCATGAAGAGCCCACCTTTGATTTCCACCATCCATCATGTGGGTCCCACCTTTGTCGTGGACCATCTATTATGTGGGGCCCATTGATGTGGATAATCGATCATGTGGGGCCACATTTTGATCCAAGCCATCCATCATGTGGGACCCACCTTTGATGTCCACCATCCATCATGTAGGTCCCACCTTTGCTGTGGACCGTCTATCATGTAAGGCCCAACCTTTAATATGGGTCATTTATCATGTGGGCCTACCTTTAATGTCAACCTTCCATCATGTGGGTCCCACCTTTGATGTGGATCATCCATCATGGGGGGCCACACTTTGATGCGGGCCATCCATCATGTGGGGCTTACCTTTGAATTGACCGTGCATTATGTGGGTCCACCTTTGATGTGGACCATTCATCATGTGGGGCCCCACCTTCAATATGGGTCGTTCATCATGTGGGCCTACCTTGGAGAGATTGTAAAGAGGGCAAGATGGGAATTACTTGAGAAGTTTAAGGACAAACTTGTCCAAAAATTAGCCAAAAATTTCTCCTCACTTAAGCTAAATAAGCTCTTTTTCAAAAAGTAACTCCTCCCAAACTTATAAAATCGGAGCTTATTTGCTACTTCCTAAACAAATAAGCCTACTTCCTAAACAAATAAGCCACCAAATTAAACTTTTACCAAACAGTCCAAAAGCTTATTTTTTAGAAATAAGCTAATATGTTCGTATTTGTAGAGATGCCAAACACCCCCTAGCTCTTCCCAGAATGCATGCCTCAGCGTTGCCAAATTCGGTCCGTAAATAGAGGTGAAAACCCACATTTCTCCTAATGTGACCCCTCTCAATAGCATAGAAGTACAGAACTTACCACACCCTTTTTCCATACTATTGAATCCAACATTACCACCAGGCCTCCCTGCAGCACCTTCGGTGTCTGATGCCACCCATTCTTTCACCATATACCCCATATTGAATCGAGCAAATTCTCACCCATCTCTAGCATTTTAGTCTCATGTAAGGCCACAAGCTGAACTTTAGTCTGTCTGCATTGATCTTTAATTTGCACCCTCTTCCACCAACAACCTAGCCCCTTGACATTCTAACTGAGTATCTTCATTTAGGCACTGTGTGCACCCTCTCCCCTTTCTTTCTGATTCTGGAAGAAGCCCCTAAATCACAATTGATTGATGACTTGTGTCTCGCAAGCCCTCTTCTACCTTGTGGAGACAGATAGGTTAGAGTAATTAGCGTTTTAAATAGCGAATAGCATGTAATGTAGCGTTCACCCCTCTGAAGTGTGAGGTGTAAATTAAATAGTGTGTAGCATAAGTTATATGGTCCTTCTAGATTTTCAATGAAGGTTGCGCTTGGTTGTACCAATTTAATGGATATTTTGACCAAACGCCCCCTTGCTGATATATGTAATCTTCTGTTTTCTGCTCTTTTGTTTAGCTTTCCCTGTGTTTCAGTTTCTTTTCTTTCAATGCAACCACCTTTCCAAAAAAAAAAAAAGATTAAAAATGGAATTTGACAAAATTTCTTGATTTTTGGTGCAACCAAATGCAACCTAAAGTAATAGGAAAGGTTAATGATTAAGTATAAAGGTAAAGAAAGAGGAAATTGATTTCATACTATTACTTATATTATTTTTATTAAAAGCATTGAAAAAATTAACTAATTTTTATTGAAAACAGAAAAATATTGCAAATCATTGGAAACGTTAATTGATTTTAATACTAAGTGAGAAATAACTAGTAATGTGAGCCACATAGCAAGTAGTGTCAGCGTGTAACATTTGCAAATTATCATGTAGCGTGGGCTGCATGCAACTTGAGCTATTTTCATGAGCTACGTAGCATTACGACTAAGCCACACTGGTGTAGTGTAAGCTACATGCTATATAAAGTAGCTATTTAAAACATTGAGAGCAATATAATCCTCATCACAATCACCGAATGAGACACCTACTTCTTTCCCACCATTCTGATAGTCTCTTTGATCCGTTTCTTCTCTCTTTCTTCTACGTCGAAGTCTCTATCATGTACCACAATGGTGTTGACCTCAATCTTCGACGATCATTGTTTTTCACATGGAGCCCTAACCTCTCCTCTTGTTTCTTGGATTGGTGGAATGTCTAATGCCTCGAGTAAAAAACTAGCCTTGCCCTGACCTAGACCTCCATCTTCTACTTTTATGACAGATAGCTTGTCTTCATGCATTACCAACACCATGGCTTGCACCCGCCGACATAGAGATATTTCGAAGAATCTAAAACCAATACCAGCTCCAACAATGTCGCGAGAGGACTACTAAGCGATCAAAATAGGAGATTGACCAACTCTAATGTCATCGGAGAAGAGCCCCGCTTCACCGATTTGGCTTCCGCTATCCCCTGCTTCTCAATGCATGAGAGGAAGGAGGATTGCTTTGGAGGGAAAAACAAGTAATGTCAATTAGCTCCCCACATGAGCAAAGAGGGGAGTAAATGAAGCCACATGCCTCTTTATGTATAAAAGTCTACACTTGTCAAGGATGGCGCATGTGACAATGCATTGAACCTCTTTGCAGGTTGGACACACGTGTACCGTCTCCTCTCCCATGCCACATGCTTGACTGCCTGTACTAGCTCCCCTTCGTCTAACACGATCCACCCTCTGATAGGTTTAAATCTCTGAGCCTTTCCTCTCGCACTGACCCTGGTGACCGAACCTCCTTGCAATCTCCATTCTCCCTTGCCATTGGATTCATTCCCTAATACACGTCACCCGAAAAGTTCCCCCTCCTCTCTCTCATTGACAATAGTGACTCATGCCCTTACCTCTTTTAACTTGTCATCTGGAATGACACCAGCCCGACATCTATCTTTAGCGATCACCATTGCCACCTCTTGCCTCATAGCTGACACTACGCTACATGTCGAGCTAAGCTCCGTTGCTACTCCACCAGCCACTGTTACACCACTCCCCTACTGGCTTGATGCATCTCCCACATTCAGTGCTCCACTGGACCATCCATCCCGTGTTCCATCTCCCCATCACCTATCCCTCCTATGGCTTCACTTCTACGCGGGTAGTCATCAAATTGGACCACCCTTTGCCCTCTGCCTTCGTAGATCACCCTAAATGAAATCTTCGTGTCTCCGATTACAATTGGTACCCTATCTGGGACTTTGTCCTTCTTCTTCCTCACACAAATCCTTGTCATGTGGAGCTCCACCAGAGCTTCCGTCATTGGGTCTATGGCCAACACCTCTCCAATAGAGGGTCTCATTGGTGCAAAAGCTTTGAAGAACCTGAGCTCCAATGGGAATCCCCATATCTGGACGCAAAGAACCTTTGAATCGAACATAGACATGTTAGACCACCTGGTCAGTGCTTCCATTGGACCCCCCGTTGAACATAACACCAATTAGGAGAACTTTGTCCAGATTTTCGAAAGGTTGCAGGGAAATCCAACCTTGGACTCACCGAGTGGCTTCAGGATACAATCCTCCACACTGCAACATGAGGCGAGCCACTCATCCACTTTAGCCATCGAAGCCCCTTTCCTTTTCGATGCTACCAAATTCCACTGAAGATTGCTCCATGAATTCTCCACTACATCCTCGTGGATGCTGCAAACCTCCATACCCCTTTCCCTCTTCTCCACCCACACCCATTTTCCTCCCTTGGAATTATCCCCTTCGCTTTTCTTACCCTCTTCTCTCCCTTACTCATGGTGTGCCGTAAAGGCCGTTACGTAAAGGTAACGGTGGCAACCGTTATACGTTACGGGGTCGTAACGACCGTTATGGAAAAAAAATGACTTGTAATTGCCGTTAACGACACGTTATGTTCCCTATAAAGGCCATAACAACCTCGTAATAGTCTGTTATGGGGCAAATACAGGTTTTCCATACTTTTTAATCGACATTACGGGGCAAATACATGTTTTTCATGATTTTTTTTTTTCAATAAAAAAAGAGACCGTAACGGCCTTTATGGGGGCCGTGATAGCCGTTACGACCCGTATTGTAAAGGTAACGATGGTGGCCGTTACGGCCACCGTTACTGTTACAAAACACCTTGCCCTTACTCTTCTCCCCCCTTTGAACTCTCTACTACCACATCTTAGTAAGACCTCCAATCTGTCGGACCCAAATTCTTGCTATGCCCTCCCTTATTGTCCCTTCAGATTCCCTCTCTCCTATTTTTCACTCCTACCCCTTTTCCATTCCCCTCTCCCATCCTGAACATGGAGTTAATGATCTTCATACCATAATGAGCCCTTTGTACCGAGAGCTTTTTTCCCACCGAACACTGTGACAACATGGTTTACCTCTTCCCACGACTCCATCCTCATGAATGTGAAACCTTTAGGAGCCTTCGACTTGGGCATTGTTGTGATCAATGACTTAATTACTTGGGCATTGTTGTCAACTTATTTTCATGGAATTGCAGCATCTGATAAGGAAAGAGATCGAAAAAAGTAATTGAAGCGATACGTTTGATAAAGGAGGATGGATATCCCACTTCCAAGATCTGGAAGCTTAATTTCAAGTTCAACGGTAGCTCTAGCAGAAACCTGAGGATTGGAGTTACAATTAGAGAAAATGGGTGTACCAAGTTCTCGGGATCAACAAGCATTAGATATTCAATTCAGGGAGAAGTCTGGGTTCTAAGAGATTATTAAGAACTAAGACTATTAGATGAGGGACACAGCTTGTCCAATGCATAGAGTTGTTTTAAAGGCCTTCTTTAACTATGCTGTCCGCTGTCTCCTTAGGAGCTATTTGATCAAACTCATTTTCAGCATTTACCACTGAAATTTGATATTTTCAGTAATTTTCACTGATTCTGATCGTCTAGAAAATCCAACTTATTAAGTGCTTAAATTAAATTTTACTGAAACTATGGATTTATTTTTTATTTATTATTATTTTTTTTCAGTTCCCTTCCCTTCACTTAACGCTGAGGGCTGAGTGTGGAAAGTGGTGGTGGATTAAAATTTCTTTTCACTTTTGACTAAAATATCCCTAAAATTATTGCAAAATTACAATTCAGCACTTTTTCAGTGCTTAAATTAATTTTTAGAGCTTACTTTTCAGTTTATTAAATGGCATCTTAGCCTCACAATATATTGCTAACCTCTGACATAATTTGCAAAAAGTGTGACAGGTCTTAAGGAGATGGTTACAAACATGTTAGGAACTGTGGATGCTGAGGAAGTGGGAACCACACCTTGAGTAGAAGGTTCCTGCAGCTAAGCTCTAGAGCACTTGAAGGTTCCAGAATTTCAGCAATGATGCATGCTGATTTCCATTAATCCAGTCTCTGTAATGTGTGTACAATGACATTGAAGACTTTAAAAGGGGCAAGGGGAAGGTCCAAAAGGAGGCAGTGAGAAAAGACATGATGGCCTATGATCTAACCATTGTTTTAATGATATCGGCCAATATGTCCCATGATATATCTTGTATCCCATTCCCACTAGTGCTATATGAAACGCACGAGTAGTGCAATATATCCCACATGTTCGATCTAGTGAGCATTTTCGAATTTCGATGCTCTTATTTTCTGTAATTCATGTTAAATTAGTGCCAAATTGTTACAAATTCATGATTTTTTATGTTCTGCATGAAAAATCATGGATTGGGAGCTTCAATTTCGAGATTTGAAGGAGATGGGCCGAGTTGTGAAAATTTGAAAAAAAAATAAAAAATAAAATTTCAATTTCTCGCAAATCGTTTGCAATATTGTGTTCAAATATCACATTAAAAATGTTTGTAACCTATTCTAGTGATTTTTCTTTTGCTTTTGAATGTATTGCTTGTGTTTCCACATGTCTTCTTACATTTATAAATTATATGGGCCGATGTTTTCCAAAGCTTCTCCATTTCCTGGTGCAATCCCGAATCAGCCGCTGATTTCCTAGCGGCTTGGCATGGGCCTCAGTTTGGGAAGTCCAAAACTACCGTCTGGCGTATGGTTGCCCTCGCCATGTGGTGGGCCATTTGGACTGAAAGAAACGAAAGATGCTTTAAAGATAATCCCACTCTGGGCACTTCGGTGGGGTCTAGGGCTAAGAAGATGGTCATAGATTGGGCTGCTAATGTAAGGGATTTGTCTAATTTCGATTTAAGATTTTTAGGTTGGTAGGGCGTTTCTGCTTTCTCGGCAGTTTTCCCTTTTCTTTGTATCCTTTTCTTTTTTATGAATTTTCTGTTTGTTGCGTTTAAAAAAAAAAAATACTTGCATCAATTCAGTTAGACAACGTATAGATTAGGAGCCCATACAAAGAAAACCTATTATGTGTACTTGTTTTTTGTAATGTTTTGATTTATAAGTGTGTATTGATGTCTTTTTTTAACAATCACCGAAGTTTCATCGAAAAATTTAACCAATTTCCCAATGTTTCCCCATGTTTCCAATAATAGTGATACATTACACGATACAACCGATATATCCTATGCGATAACCAATATGTATCTATATCCCAAAAATGCGATACGTAACGCGATACCGATATTTCGAACACTGGGTCTAACTGAAGTTTTGGCCCTTGATCGAGTGGAATGATGGAACATAATGCATGTAACCAACACCAATTTATTGGGATAAGGCTTAGATGATTATGATGAATGATGCTATGGGAGTTGACTTTTTCTAATGAAAAATGATCTTCATGAATAAATATAATTACAAAAGAACCTAATACTTCCACCATCACCCTTAGGGCAAGTTTGGATTGAACACAAGAAAAGGGGAAGTAAGCATACTTGATGATATGAGTGAGGAAGCGGAATACTTTGCAAATGTTTGTTTTGCTAGAGAAACTATGAAGCACAATACTTCCATTTTCCAGTGTTTGGATTATATTTTTCACAGGGAAACTTCTTTTCCCTCCAATTTTGCCATTTAAAATGTCATCTCTAAGGGAAACCTCTAATCCCATCAATTGACATTTTGGAAAAAATGGTTTTACTTCCTCACTGAGGAAAGGAAATCGATTACTTTTTTAGAATTTTGTTTTTCTCAAACAGAAAAAATGTCACATAAAAGCAATCCATGTACTTTCATTAGTTTTCCTTTGTTTTCTCTCAATCCAAACAATCCCCTTCGTTTGAATCATTGACTTCAGTAGGGGGCCTGACTTGGTTTGCTGCTTGTGTCACATCAACATTGAACTTAATATAACCAGCTGTAGGATATCTCCGTCATGCCTTGTTTTTTCCTTTTGATTTGTCCTTCCTTGGCCACCCATTTTCAGTTATGGATCAAATCTTTTGATTGGACACTCCTAACTTTCTAATGGTGTTTAAATAACTATCACAGTTCTTGATCTTTTCTACTAACTTCAATGCAGGCATGATTTAATCCTCTAAATTTCCATATGCTCCACTGATGAGATGGCATGAGGAAAAGAAGACAAAAAGTGGGCATGTGGAAACAATAAGACAGTATGGGAATATTTTACTCTTGGAATGAATATAAAATGGTGGATCTAGGGTTTTGAGAGGAAAAATAAAAAAACCCCTAGCAATCCATGTCTTCCCATTCTTCTTTGTTTTAATTTTTCTCTTCTAAAAAAAAGTACCTATTCTCCTAATTCCACTTTTTTTATTTTTATTTTTATTTTTTATTTTATTGTATTTATTATTATTATTATTTTTTGGTTGTTGTATTTGCTAAAGCTTTTTTCCATTGGTTATTCAAAATCTCATCGAACTACTTTCTACCGATGCATAACAGATGAAAGACATGGTCATTTATACACAAGCATTTAAAGACTGCCAAATTAATTATTAAATTGGCCAGTTTTTTAATTTTCTTCAACGACAATTTTCTGAAATTAGGTGCTTTGTGCCCTGTCAACACACGCAACATAGACGAGTTTCAAGTCAGGCTTCCGAATTTTAGAAATCATTTTGTTTGTTTTGAATAAAATACTCTATGGGCTCAGCATTAATAATCTGCAGATAGATTAGATATTCTGAAATCTTTTGACCTTTTTTGTTTTTTAAAATTTCCCAATGCAGTATAATAAATACAGTGGGTTGTAATTATGTTTATAGTGATTTATGACACACATGGGTGCTCATAAACAATTGTGTGACTGCTAGAAACCTGATAGCTAATGGATTTGCTGATATTTTAAAAGAAAATTATGAACAATTAAATTTTTTCCCTGCAACTGTTCCCATTAGTCTGTCGATCAGGTACTACATGCAATATCTAGGTGAATTTGCTGCTGCCCCTCTCCTTTAAGAGTAGTTGATTGGTGATAGATTAATCTTTCAGTACTATTCACTTGTCATTATTTATTATTGTCTACCTTGTTTCCAGTAAGTGGTTTGAGCCTTCTTAATGCATTCTTTGCTTTCCCGTTTCCTAAAATTTTCTTCCTATGTTCTGGTTTTATCAACCCATGGACAATTTGTCTACACACATTCAGATGTATTAGCTTGTGCATCTCAGCTGACAATTTCAGTCATTATCTTCCAGTGCATGGCATTCCTGGACAATAGTAGACAGGATGAATCATCTACAGTTGAAAACGGCCAGCAACATCACCAGCATATACAAGGGGGTTCTTTCTTGAGTGGTATCAAACAGCGGTTGCTCTCATTTATTTTCCGCGGAATATGGAATGAAGAAACAGATCATACTCTGGTTGGTTGTTGAAATCTCTAATCCAAGTTACTTTCAGGTCTCAGTCTTCATTGTGGTATCATGAGCCAAAATGTTTTTGAACATACCTCAAGCAATAGGTATTTTTAGATCTTCTGTATTAGCACCACTAATCACGTAATCGACATATTGGATTTCTTTATCTCTCTCTCTCTCTCTCTCTCTCTCTCTATATATATATATACACTTATCACAAGAAAATGGAATTCTCTGGCAATTGGGTAGTAAGAATTCTAATGAAGCATATGTGAAGTCCCTTCATCAAGGCTATTTTGGGGCTGTTTGGATTCATGAAAGGAAAGGAAATGTCATTTCCGAGGGATAGGAAAGGGAAAGGAACTGGTGGGAAGGCAAATTAGTTTCTGCTGTTTGTTTTCAATAAAAATTTCCACCAAAATTTGGACCTATTTTCAAATCTATTTTTTGGCAAAACAGAACTTCCCATGGGAAATTTAGTTGGTACTTGGTAGTTGCTGGCATGTGCCACATTGGCACATGTGTCACATGTGGAACACTTGAAGATGGCTGATGGCACATGTGGCATGTGTGGAACATTGGCGTGTGCACATGTGGCATGTGTGGAACATTGGCGTGTGGCACATGTGGGGCACTTGGAGATGGATGGGGACACATGTGGTACACGTGGAGTGCTTAAAGATGGCATATGTGACACATTGAACTCTTTCGTACAACTGTTTAAATGGCATTTCTTTTGATAAGGAGATGAGAAAATAACAAACCCATTTTCTGCACCCAAAAAAAAAAAGAAAAAAAGTTTCGCAAACAAAGGAATGTTAATTACATGGGCAATGGCCTTTCCTTTCCACAAATACAGAGAGGCATAGTTGTTCACTATTGCATGGAAATGCCATGGAATATTATAAATTGATTAAAATTATTGTATGTTGTATATGGTTCATTTGGATGTATGTCTCTTAATACCCTTTAAGTATTCATTTTACATCAAAATTCCTAGACAAATTAGAAAATCCTTACAGTTTACTATTCAATATGGTTTTATGGGTCTGATTGAATTGAAAATATTTTTTGATGATAACCTGCGTGCAACCGAACTTGTTTTTCAGAGGGTACAAAGCCTGAAGAAGAAGTTCTACTTCCATTTTCAAGATTACGTTGACCTCATAATGTGGAAGGTAGTTTTTAAATTTTTATTAGTGGCACCACAAAAGATGGTGATTCACTTCGTATTTTGTATTCATTTTCCCCCAAGAAATAACTGCACTTTCCTATATTTTCTTTTTTTTTTTTTCTCTTTGAATGCACCTTGCACTGTGAAAATTCATTTCCAGATTTATTTGCGTTGTGCTTGGTTTCTCACAACCTTGCATAAGTCCTTTATCTTCAAAGAATCCAACATGTAACATCGATACTTTTGTTGTAACTCATCAGTTGTTTGTATGACACAATTCTGAACAGGTTCAATTCTTAGATCGGCACCATCTGCTAATCAAATTTGGTAGCCTTGATGGAGGGGTATGAATTCTTCTTTCTTCTATTGACTGGTTGCTGTGTTTTGTTGTACCAAATTTAAGTTTTGCCATGTCATGATTTGCTGAGGTTCAGGTTATGTACCGAAGAATGTCAGCAGAATCGTGCCCGCAACCCATAATGAGAATACGATAGTCTGATTGGGTCTGATATCCTATTTTTTTTTGGGCAGATTCTGCAGATGGAGACATTTGGCTCATCACTATCCACATTTTGGGGGATGCGCCAAATGCCCCTTCTTCCTCGAAATACACATTGGAAAGATCTTGTTCGATTCCTTTCTCATTCTGGGGTACATCCAAACAGGCACCAAAGATTCTATCCTGCAATGTGGATTTCTTACAATCGAGTAATTCTGTGCCTTTGAATCTTCAGGTATCTCGCAATACTGATCAGCTTCCCGCATTCTTTGCTGTGTACAACATGGAAACAACTGAGATAATTGCATTTTACCAGGTAACCGTGGTGTTCCATAATTTTGTTGGTCAATGTTTTATCATCTCTCTCATGTATGTATTCTATTTCGTGCAGAATTCCGCAGATGAACTATACCACTTGTTTGAGCAATTTTGCGACCATTTTCATGCAACATCCAGAACTTCATCGCATATGAACTTCATATCATCTCATTCCAATAGCATTCATGCTCTTGAGCAACTTAGGAGCTTCAAGAATAAAGCTAGTAATATGTCACAGGTAACCCTCTCCCTCAGAGAAGCAGTAAGACCCAGTTTTCCTTTTATGGTAACTTGTAGATTTCATGATGACTAGATGGGGCTACGAGAAGTTTTTCCTGTGTAGCAGTACGGAGTTATGCAGTCATGAGCTAATTGGATCTTTATGAATGTTCGTCGGTGTTTCACCATGTGATTTTATATTATTAGAGTTGGTAATGGGGTGTTTCTAAAAATTAATTATGGCATTAGTGCATCCTTCTAGGAAGGCATCATCTTCCTCTTGTATTCTTATCTAGCTGTTTGCTTCTATAGCTCTTAAAGCTGTGCCTTCCAGTTTTTTATTTCTATTTTTATCGTTTTTTTCAGTATAACTTTTACAGAGTTCTGGTTTTTCAAATCGTTTCCCGACGGATATAATTAAAAATCTCTATCTGTGGTTGGTTGCATTTTTCTGCTTTTATCTGCGTATTGTTGTGGATTAGTTGGTAAAGTTTTAGAGTGCTCGGTTATTGTCACATGTTCTTTTCTGAGGTTTGCATATCTTAGACATGGTGACAGGGCCCTTGGTCAAGATGTCTGGGACTGGCTTTGCCATTCTGAAGTTATTGATACTGGTAAGCCAAAATTCCAGTATAGAAAACAAATATTAAAAATTGCACCAGTTTTTTACAAATATGCATACATGGGGCCTTTTTTGCAGTTATGGAAAAGGGAGGGGGTTATATGCACTTTTTTTATTTTTTATTTTTCTAAATTCTTTTATTGGATAGTGTATGATTTTCCTTCTTACCGACTGGATTCTGTTGGGATGGAAAAAGTATGTTTTTTTTTAGCAAACTAGAAGCTTTCTAGATCATAATTTTTTCATGTTATCAATTGGTCAGTGCTGGATGTCTTCAATTGTATTGTTTGTTGAAATTTATATTTGGGACAATTCCTGGCCTTTCAGATGTATTCTGTGCACACTTAACTCAATGGCATCAATTTCTAGTTGACTCCCAATTATGGTACATTTGAATCATTGCAAGGTGAGCTGGAAAAGGTGGGGAATGATCTGCATCAGACAAATTGGACTTTTATGATCAGCGCAAGTTCTTTGGGATGCATTTTGATGAAGCTGGGACTTTTGCTTAGTTTATGTGGGAATAATATGTACTGTTAAGTTGGGCAATCATTGCAATTACGCTAGTAGGCTGTTTCACTTTGGGTGTCTGTTAATTCTTGATTGCCAAGAAAAATTGATGCGTTTGCAATTGAACAGTTGAAAGTTTGATTTTTGGGTCCAACATTCATGCAAGAGTAGTTCTTGGATGTTTACTCAATGGTTGCTATTTATTTATTTATTTTTTTTGGTGTAGTTACTTTCACTAAAGCCAACTGTTCAGACTTGTTTTACAAGAGATCAAATTTTAGTGACTGGATCAGAGCTAGATTAGGCACTTATTTTTTCATGGGTAGTTTAGGCCTTTGGATATTTCAAGTATTGTTAAACCATCTACTACTGGATTCCTTTTCATTTGGATTTGACCTATGTTGTTGGAAAGAGAGCACATTACCCCTGATTAGTGACCGAGTCACCACTGAAGCTAGCACTTCAGCAAGGGCTTAAAAGATGTTGGGCTGAAGGAATTATATTGAGATAGCTTGTAGCTTGTTCTTGGGGGCAATAATGTGCACAACTTAATGTATTTTTCATCATTTGTGTCGACTGATGCTTGTCATGATTGTTGTTTTTCTTTCAGTCATTAGCTTAGAGTGTTGCAGATCAGCAATTGCATTGTAGAAATCAGAGAACCAGAGTATCACTAGTGAAGATTTCCTATTGGAAGGTGATTGCATAAGAGCAAGAAATGTGGTGAAGTACTAGAAGTAGCCCAACATAAAGGAAATCAAAGTCAAGGTTAAAGTTACTAGTAACTACTAGAACATCAATGGGGGTAAAAAGTGATGCAATGAGCGTTAATAGGGTATTTTAGGAATTGTGAATAAGTCAGTATTTCTTAAGTTGGTTTGTTATATTTTTGGAGGTCTCTTCTTGTAATGGGTCCTAGGACTAGGATCATTATAAAGAAGAAAAGCTTTAAGAAGTTGGATGCTGGCCACTCTAAAAATATCCAAGTAGGAAAGAAAACACATATCGAGGGTTTGCCAACAAGTTTCTTTTGGGTGCCAACCAAGAAGGTGCGCCTCACTCAATATTTGGTGTATGCATGAGGCAATCATATTTACATCTCTCATGGAGCGTTTCACTCATGGATGAATTCTAGAGGTAATTAAGGGGTATTATTGGAGCCTTGAGTTGAAAGTAAGTGATGCAGGACACATGATTTAATGCTATCATGTAACGTGGAGATTATGAAAGAGTCCATAAAGTAATTCAATTAACAAAAATGCTAACCCATCACATAATTAAGAGTAAACAATATGAAATAAAATTTGATTTAACCTAAATCACATGTCTGCATGCTAACAACTCACATAAATCAATTAAAACTAGGCCCGATGGAAGGATATAACTTCCAATTTAGCATAGACACATTTCACACTCAAGAGAATGACTTGTAGGTTCTATGATTAGGGTTACGAAGAGGAAAATCTGAAATTTGGAAAATTAGGGTTCATGGGAATTGATTTTAGGATTAGGGGTTTTTTAGAATTTGGGGAAAAGATGAAATTACGGCTAAATTGGGTGAATTGGTTGAGGGGATTGATGGATTTAGATATTGGTAGAGGGGAATTAAGGTTTTGGATGAAGGGAAGTTAGGGATTTTAGGCCAATTAAGAAAATTAGAGATTTAGGGTTTGGGAATTTGGAGATATTAGGGAATTAGAGAATCTATGATTGGGGTTAGGGTTTATAGGTAGAGTTAGGGATGGGGAATCAAGGGGTTATGATGGGGGAAGCAAGGGGAAATCAAGGGATTGAGGAGTTGTCCATACGGTCAGCCTAGGGGCTTGTAAGTGCGGCTGTACGATCGCACGTGTGGGTCGTTTGCTAGGGTTTTGGGGTCCTCAATGCTTGAGTTCGGTTGGGGTTGAAGTTGGATGATGAAAAGTTGAAGAAAAATAATGATTTGGATCTTTTTGGATGGGAGGGGAAGGAACCAATGTTTTAAATATCATTACAGCATAATATATCGCATCCTTGGGATATGGATACATATTGGTTATCGCATGGGATATATCAGTTGTATTGCGTAATGTATTACTGTTGTTGGGAAACATGGGAAATTGGTCAAAAATTTCCATGAAACTTTAGGGATTGTTGAAAAAGACATCAATACACACTTAGAAATCAAAACATTACAAAAAAAAAGTGCACATAATAGGGGTTTCCTTTGTATGGGATCCTAATACATGCGCTTTCCAACTGAACTGATGCAAGTATATTCAAAGTCTATTCATATAATTTATAAATGTAAGAAGACATGTATCGAAACACAAGCAAAACATTCAAAAGCAAAAGAAGAATCACTAGATCAGGTTACATGTTTAATTTTGTGTTTGGATACAAAGATTGCAACTGATTTACGAGAAATTGAGAAATTTTGATTTTTCTCAATTTTCCGCAACTTGACCCATCTCTCCTAAATCTCGAAATCTTAGTTCCAAATCCATGATTTTTCATGGAACATATGAAGTACATTTGACACTGGTTTAACATGATTTACAACAAAAACATGGATTAAAAATAAAAAATGCTTATTGGATCTAATAAGTGGGATATATCGTCACTACCTATGCGTTTTGTATCGCACAAGTGGGATACAAGATACATCGTGGGATATATCGGTTGATTTTGTCGATATTTAAAACACCGTGTGGAATTGATACTGATGTTAGGTGGAAGATCTATCATGCAAACTGTCAATGCAGTTTTCGGCTCACCCCCCTTTTTGCACTTGAATACCTGGTGCCTGCACAAGAAGAGGACAACGGAGGCCCTGGCTAGTTCAGGGGACCCTCTGATGCCTAAGTCAGGCCTAGAATCTGGGTCTAATGGTAAGGATTTAGGGGTGAGTAGTGGATGTGTCTCTGTACCTTTTACCGTGGGTAGGTCCTCTATTTATAGAGGCAGCGTAATCCTGTGGCATGTAGAACTTTTCCTGTAGGGATTGATCGATATCTTTTAAGGATTTTAAGATCTTTGATGGATTGATCCACGTGTCGAACTGGGGACTCCAAAGAGGCGTCGAGTCCGATTCTCATTTAATGCGTGCGCTACGTGGCGCAGCTATAAAAGGAACGCTCTAGCCTCTGAATCGTCCCCATTTTCGTGCATCTTCCTTTCTGCTCTTTGCCTTTGGCTTTCTTTGCCCTCTTTGCATTTTTCGGCCGTCGTTGCAAACTCCGGTGAGCATTTTTCTCCCTCCCTTTCATTTAATTTTGAACAATGTTAGGCTTCGTAAGCCCTCGGGAGGGAGTGTACGGTGACGAGGGTGGAACGAGCAACTTCTGGGCTGCTTCGGAACCACCCACATTGCTAGCGGAGACGTGGAGTCCCCGACACAGAGGCCGTGGCATCTGCTGGGGCATCTGACTCGTCTCGTAGGCGGGGGGCAGTGATAGAAACTGCTCCTGGCAGGCCCAACCCCCCTGCTGTGGACGAGGATGACGAAGTCGAGGAGGCCGATGAAACCACGGCTAAAGAAGCCGCAGCTGAGGAAGGGTTGAGTGGGCCAGTACCCTTAGTTTTGACTAAGGATGACCTACTTCGGATCCGGGTCAGATATCATATCTCTGACTCTATTGGCCTTAGCTTTCCTTGGCCGAATGAGCTGCCTGACCGACCCCCTCCTGCGGTGGTTGCAATTTTTCAGGTCGCAATGCAGTGCGGCCTTCATTTACCACTGCAGGAGATCGCTCGACGTCTTTTGGTCTCTCTTGGTTTGGCTCCGGGGCAGATAGTTCCGAACGGGTGGAGGGACTTGTTTAGCTGTGCAGTCCTGTGGGTTGAGATGGATCAGCCAGGGCTGACCATTAACGAGTTCCTCCATTTGTATTAAGTGCGGCTGAATCCTCAACAGCCCGACTGGTATTACTTCTGCTCTTGGTGGAAGAAAGGAGCTTTGATAACCGACCCTCCTTCCTCCAACAAACACTGGAGAGATCGGTGGTTCTGGGCCTGCGGTCGCTGGGAGATGGATGGGTCAGAGCCATTTGTACCTTTTGTTCCCCGGGCTTTTTCCGAGCCAGGTGACTTGGCGTCTATTATTTTTCCTTCTTAGTTGGCTGAACCTTTTTAATGTGTCCTCTGACCATTTTTGCTCCTTCAGACGTCCCTAAGCTTTGTCTAGGAGTTGGACCGAGCTCAGAGGCTCGAATCAAGGATCTGAGGGTGCTGGATCCAGAGACGAGGTCTCTTAAAAGACTTCTCCAACCAGAGCGCCTTTTTGAGGCAGGCTTGGACTCGGTTTCGATAGGTACGACTCATAGCTGAGCATTAGTACTTGGCATAATTTTTTGTTTCGTTTGCTGACACTCGTTGTATCTTGCTTCTGACGTAGAGATGTTTGAGGCTCGGCCGATCCTTCGTCCCCCTTCCAAGATGAAGACTCCTCCTTGGGGCGAACTTCGGGTCGACACTCGGCCCTTGAAGAGGCAGAAGGCAGTCTCCAAGAGCCAGGGGAAGGCCGCTCCTCCGACCATCATAGACGTCACGGATGAGGGTATGGAGGTGGCGGAGGCGGTTCCACCCGAGCCTCGGAAGGTTTCCGAGCCAGGACCTGTTGCAGAACAAGTCCTTGAGAGGAGAGAGGAAGGGGAAGGGGAAGGGGATGAGCTCCCTAGCGGGGAGGCGTTCGAGGGAGAGAGGATGGGCTTCCTCCAGAGTGTCGAAGGGACCCTCCATTGGGCGAGTCGCCATAGGACCGAGGAGGATTTCGCCGGCCTCTTCAAGTCCTCCATAGAGCGGACGCTCACCAAGATGATGAGGATGCTCCTTGAGGTAAGAGCGAAATCTTCTGTTCTTCGTTCGGCTTCTCTATCCGATGGCAATTTGTTTTTTTTTTGTTTTTGTTTTTTTTAATGCATTTCGTGCTGTGTGCGCTGAGGGCCCGTGCAGAGTTGTCCAAGGCCAACAAGCCCGCGAATGATGCAGAGGCTCGGTTGGCGACCGCCGAAGCTCGTGTTACCACTGTAACGGCCAATCTAGCATCGACAATGGTGTCCCTTGATGAGGCTGCGGCAGAGACTACTCCTCTGGCCTCGTAATTGGAAGAGGCCATGGTGGCATACGATGAATGCCACGCCGAGTACGTCTGAGTCTGTGAGGTGGCGAACTGGATCAAAATGGAGACCAAAGCCGCTCTTGTCATTGCGCAAGATAAGGCGCAGGAGGAGGGAAGGGCGGAGGTTGTGGAAGTCTCTCTCGTCCCAATCTTTCGTGGAGGAGCGGGATCGTCTCTATCGACATGGTTACGCTGAGTACGTGAAGTTGATGAGGGAGAGCTTTCCTCAGCTCGACCTCTCTGGCTTCGATGAGAGCGGGTCGGGATCCGGTGACCCAGGCGCCGAGGGGGATGCTAATCCCGAAGCCGAGTCTACTGCAGCTGGTCCTTCAGTGGTCGTGGTTGATCCCGAGGCAACTTCCGAGGCTGCTCCTGAGTTGGCTCCTGATGAGGCGGTCGAGCCATGAAGTCGAATTTGCGGAGCAAAATTCCTTTCTGCTCCCCTTTTAAACTTTAAGCACGCCGAGCGCCGAGCTCAAGAGCATCTGCAACCCCGGGCGCCGCCGACCCTCAACACTTGTGCACTTTGCGCCTTTCCTTCTCTATTAATGTAATACTGATGTACATGATGACGCATTTCTGATGTAAATCTTATTCTGATCAATGAATACACTTTTTCCTCGCATTTAATTGTCTGACTTACAAGGTAGTGAATTTTGTGCATGTATATCAATAGAACTTAAGCGACGTTCGTCTGTACACCGATTTAGGGATAGTAGATCTTAAGATGTTCGGCATTCTAGGGATGAGGCAGTAGCTGGCTGGTTAAGTCTTCTAGTCGATATGTTCGAGGTTGGATGGTGTTTGCAATCACGTAAGGTCCTTCCTAATTGGGCCCCAACGTGCTTGCACCGACCTCTCTGGAATTTCTTTCGAAGGATCAAGTCTCCAACTCGGAATCTTCTTACTTTAACTTGGGCATTGTAGAATCGCGACACTTGCTGTTGATGGACGACAGTCTGGAGTCGAGCTTGTTCCCTACGTTTTTTCAGGAGATCGAGGCCGAGCATCAGGAGTTCTTTGTTGTTTGGTTCATCAAACGAGCTTACTCGGGCGGTCGATAGTCCGATCTTAACCGGGGTGACCGCTTCTGACCCATATGCTAAGGAGAACGGGGTCTCTCTTGTTGTGGTCCGGGATGTAGTTCAGTAAGCCCATAGAACTTTAGGAAGTTCCTCGGCCTAAGCTCCTTTGGCTCGGTCGAGCTTAGTTTGGAGATGCTGTTTGATGACCTTGTTGATGGCTTCGACTTGCCCGTTCGCCTGAGGATGGCGTGGAGACGAATATACATTTCTGATCCTGAGGTTCTCACACATATATCAGTACTGCTTATTGTTGAACTGTTTACCGTTGTTAGAGATGATGATCCGAGGCACACCAAATCGACAGAGTCAATGATTTTTTGTTCGGTTATCTTGCCCAACCGCTCAGCTTCTGCCCACTTGATGAAGTAGTCTACGACAACAACGGCGAACTTTGTCTAACTCTTTCCCTTAGGAAAAGGTCCAATGATGTCGATCCCCCACTGAGCAAAAGGCCACTGGCCGACCATAGGGGTGAGCTCTTCGGGTGGTTGCCGAGGGACGGTCGAGAACCTTTGACATTTGTCACAACTCTGGACGAGCTCCCGTGCATCATGCTGGATGGTTGGCCTGTAATATCCCCGTTGTATCACTTTATGAGCCAAGGATCGTCCTCCAGAGTAATTTCCGCAGATGCCTTCGTGTATCTCCCTTGGGACGTAGCTGGCCTCGTCTGGTCGCAAGCACCTTAGCAGAGGCATGTAATATCCTTTTTTGTATAGTATCCTGTTGAGCAATGTGTAATGGGCGGATCAGATCTCCAGTCGTCAGGCTTCAGCCTGGTCTTTCGGTAGCTTGTCTGCTTTGAGGTAACGAATGATAGGATCAACCCAAGAGGGTCCCGAATCAGTTGGGAGTATGGTTGCAACCTCGGTCTCATCGATGCTCGGCTTGGCGACGTACTCGATCGGGACGGACCTAGGGATCTCATCTTTGTCAGCTGTGGCGAGCTTAGCCAGTAAGTCGGCCTGGGTATTCTCTGCTCGTGGGATCTGGACGACGGTAAAGTGTTGAAAACCGCTGTTAAGTTCCTTTGCTTTCTGGAGGTAAGCCTTTAGCCGCTCTTTCCTGGTCTGGTAGACATCGACTATTTGATTGACGACCAACTGTGAGTCGTTGTATACTTCAAGGAGAGTGACCCCCAAGCTGGTCGCTAAACGGAGGCTGAGGAGTAGTGCCTCGTATTCCGCCATGTTGTTGGGAGCTTGAAATCCGAGTCTCAAGGCATACTGCATATATGTATGATCGGGAGTTTCCAGGACAACCCCTGCCCCGCTTGCCTTGGAGTTGGATGAACCATCGACGTAAAGTCGCTAATGGGATTAGGCGGGAAGGGCAACGGAATTTGACTGTTCCGAATTCTGAGTGTCGGCCGAACTTTCAGGTGGATCGACCTGGTGAGGATCGGCCACGATTGGTTTGGACTGCTGTGTGACTTCAACGATAAAGTCGGCTACTGTTTGGCCTTTGATTACGACTCGGGGCTTGTACTGAATGTCGAATTCGCTTAGCTCGATTGCCCATTTAGTGAGGCATCCGGATGTTTCTGGTTTCTGGAGTATCTGCCGTAATGGTTGGTCGGTCAGAACAATAATAGAATGAGCTTGGAAGTATGGCCACAAGCGTCGGGAAGAAATAACTAATGCTAGGGGTACTTTTTCTAAGGTCGGATATCTTGTTTCTGCCGTGACTAGTGCTTTGCTGACGTAGTAGACTGGAAACTGCTTCCCCGTATATTCACGAATCAGAGCCGAGCTTATAGCTGCGTCGGACATTGTTAAGTAAATCAACAGTGTTTCGCTCGGCTCGGGCTTGGAGAGCAGTGGTGGCGATCCCAGGAACTGTTTCAACTGCTGGAAGGCTGTCTCGCATTCTTTTGTCCAGTTCGCCATCTGCCGACCCTTCAACTGTTTGAAGAAGGGGAGACATTTATCTATGGCTCAGGACACGAAGCGAACAACTCTTCCAGTCAGCCTCTGAATATCTTTGATCGTCTTCGGCGAGTCCATGTTGAGAAGAGCCTAGATCTTCTTTGGATTTGCTTCGATTCCTCGTTGGCTGACCGGAAAGCCGAGAAACTTACCCGAGCCTATGCCGAACGCGCACTTGCTCGGGTTCAGCTTCATCTGGTATTTCTGGAGGATGAGAAACATCTCTTCAAGGTCGATAATGTGCTCGGCTGCTTTGATACTTTTGACAAGCATGTCGTCGATGTATACTTCCATCGTTCGCCCTATTTGTTGGGCGAACATTTTATTGACCAACCTTTGGTAGGTCGCTCTTGCATTTTTTAAACCAAATGGCATTACTCGGTAACAATAAAGACCTTTGTCAATGACAAAGGTGGTTTTTGATTTATCAGAGGGGTGCATTACAATTTGGTAATATCCTGAGTAGGCATCCATAAAACTAAGTAATTCGTGCCTCGCAGTACTGTCGACTAACTGATTGATCGTAGGAAGAGGAAAACTGTCCTTCGGGCAGGCTTTGTTAAGGTCGGTATAATCTACGCAAACCCGCCACTTTCCATTGAATGAATGGTCAAGATCATCAAATAGAAATGATTTTGTGAACACTCTGTCTGAAAAAACCTCCAAGAACCTTTTACCAAAGCTCTAGTGGTTTATTGGATACCATCCATTCTAACATTTGTGAACCCCTAATTGTATGTGTCAGAAATATATGACAATATTTTGTCACTTTCATTGACAATTATTCACGCTATGGATACGCTTATGTGATCTCACAAAAATTTGAGGCCTTTGATTTTAATTTTTTCTCAAGTATAATGCATGCTAAGCATTAAGAAGGCTTCGAGATTAGTGAGATGTTAAGGCTTTCACATTTGAAGAAAATCCTTGGAGAGTCGGTTTCTAGATTTAGTGGTCTTGGTGTAGGAAATTTCAAGAAATTTAAGAGAACTTGATAGGACTACTACTTACTAGATTCGTGGTTGCATATTCTTGGCTATTATAATACCATTAACCCTACCATTCTGACATTTGGAGTATGATGAGTAGAGAAAATCCTGACAAGTTAGATGCTTATCAGCCATTGCCATTCAGAAAAAGGACGCTTTTGAATTTCAGAAAGGGTGGTGGAATTTCACTCCAATACCCACCAAGGATTTCGCAAATCTCCCCTGATGGGGATATCAAAGGACCTACTCGAGTGCAGTGTTTTAAGTATCAGCGATATCGGCCGATATATCCAACGATATATCTTATACCCCACTTGTGCGATACGAAACGCGAAAGTAGTGAGATGTATCCCACGTGTTCGATCTGATGAGTATTTTCGATTTTTCATCCTTTTAAATTTTTTTTTTAATTTTTTTTTTTAATTTTTTTTTATTATTATTTATAAATCAGTGTTAAATTATTACAAATTTGTGATTTTTCATGTTTTGCATGAAAAATCATGGATTAGGAGCTTCGATTTAGAGATTTGGAAGAGATGGGCCGCGTTTCGGAAAATTGAAAAATTTTTTTTTTTCTCAATTTCTCGCAAATCGGTTGCAATCTTTGTGTCCAAACATAAAATCAAACACTTATGTAACCTAATATATTGATTCTTCTTTTGCTTTTGAACGTATTACTTGTGTTTCCACACATCTTCTTACATTTATAAATTATATGAATAAAGTTTGAATATACTTACATCAATTTAGTTAGAAAACACATATATTAGGGGCCCGTACAAAGAAAACATGTATGTGCTGATGCAGGACATGGAAAATTAAATATGATGTGCAAGATTTCAGGCTTAGATTATACTAATTCAGAAACAATAACATAAAAATTCCACATCCCACACAAAAGTCCAAACATTCAATTAAGGGGAATCTATGCGGGTCCAGGCCTACACATGATAGGGCTGGATCAATAAAATTTATGAACCAAACAATGCTCAAAGATAAGAAATAATCATCTACACATGCATAGTAATCAGCCCCTAATCCAAGGGATTTACCAATTTCAATTCAGGGAATCCTAGGGTGAGAATAGGGATAGAATTTGGGGATATAGGACCATCTAGGGTTAGGGTTTGTGAAAAATAAATATGAGAGTAAAGGAGAGGGAACCCTGAACCAGAAGATAGCTATCACGTGCGGACCACGAGTGGGACCTGACGCACGTGCACTGGTGATCGGCCGCATGTGTGTGGGGCCCACGTACCTAAAAATCGGGCTTGGGCTTCAAACCCCCAAATTTCACGTCGATCCGAGCTACGGCCTAGGCGTGGTGCTCCGTCGAAGTTTCAGCCCCCCTGCAGGGCCAGATTTTGCAAATCTGTTGAAGAGAGGGAATTTGATGCAATAAGGGACAGATTTGTAGTGCAGATGATTATGGGAGATGAGAAGGGTGGATGGTATAAGACGGGTAATAGAGATGGCGATGGATGGAGGTGAATCGGGATAGATGTGGCTTCGCACCATGGTAGTTAACCCTTCGAAGAAGGGAGGGCTTCGCACCCAATTAGGCTCACAACTCAGAGAGTAGGAAAACGCAAAATTTTTTATTAATCTTCAATGAATCAAAAAAACTACAACGGATGCCTATTTATAGGAAAATCCTATATCCCAAAACTAGCGCCATGTGCGCAACCTATTACTTGGCGATGAAGTAAACTAAAATAAAAACTAAACAAAGAAATCTAAAGTGTTCATGATATTCTAAATAATAACAATAAGCAAAACCTAAAATATGAAATCAATCCGACTAGTGGGCTACGATCATGAGATCCTGTGGTGGACTTTTCTTAATTGTTGGGCCCACTCTTTTGAATCAAAACTTCGTCTCCTAACTAGGAGTCCCTCCTTGGACGTCGTCATCGATCCAGATCGACGGTGGGGTCCTACCGTATGTGGGTAGGGGGCGGCATACGTGCGCGTGTGCACATGATGTCCCCATCATCTGCACTTGTTTTTTGTAATGTTTTAATTTATTAGTGTCTATTGATGTCTTTTTAAATAATTACTGTAGTTTTATTGAAAAATTCAACAAATTTCTCAATGTTTCCTCATGTTTCCAACAACAACAATACATTATGCGATACAACCGATATATCCCATGCGATAACCGATATGTATTTGTATCCCAAGGGTGTGATATGTAACATGATACTGATATTTCGAATACTGCTCGGGTGTACCAGAGACGGAGGCAACCACCCACATCAACGCAACTTTCTTTGTGGATGGGAGTTGAGTTCCAGATGGGGTTCGCCGGGCCATTTTGTAGATCCCACATGCATTGGACGTGCATCAGGAAGACCTTACTTTGGGATGATGCATGTGGGCTGCTTAGGAGATCATTTTAATCATAGGATTTTTATTTTATGTCGATCCGACCGTTGGATCTTGTCGATCAAGTCATCGGGCCACTAGATTTTCTATATCTGGGCCACTTGGACTCTGATATTCTTTTCTTTACGTTTTTTGTTATTTTTAGGATTTATTTGATGGTTGAGATTGATAATAAATGTTTTAATTTTCTTATTTTGGATAATGAGCTACTTCACTTTAGTGAGTGACATAGTTGTAAGTATGCTGAATTTTTTATTATAAAAGCACAAGGGAGGTGGAGTTCCAACCTTAGTGGAGATTTGAGATGAAAAAAGAAGAGAGAAGTTCTCTTGTGTGAAGGAATTTTCCTCATTGTTTTTTAGGGTTTGTGAGAAACCTTCACTTCCAATTGAATTGTGGAAGGGTAGAAGCTTGTTTGGTGGTGGATTCCCCAAGGTATGCTGTACATCCTTATTCTTTTTCTTCTTCGAAATGTATTCTTCTTTTTACATCATTCCTTTCTCTTCTTCGAAAGGTATTATTATTCTTCTCTTGTCTTCCCCATTTCCTTTCCATTATAACTTTCTAAACCATAGATCTTTTGAATCCCTAAAAACCCATTCTTAAATTTCCATTCATGAATCCAAAATCCTAAGCAAAATCTGATTTTTTTTTTTTTTTGTCAAACTTTCCCAAAACTAGAATTTTGCTTGCATCATTATCTATCCACGTGGTTGTTGCACTATCCACGCTAGATTGGAAGTCTCTACTTCCAAGTGAGCCACTCTTGAACTATTTTATATTTTCATGCACCACGTATGTGAAAACCTAGGATCTTCATGTTATAAATCTGAATTTCTGAATCTATTATGAGGATATGCTTGATTTTATATGTTGATTGCTGAAATTAATGTGTCATTGATCTCTCATCTTGCATTCTAGGATAGTTTACATTATCCTGCATCAAATTTGGTATCAGAGCCTAAGTCTAGCATAGGGCAGGTGTTCGACAAAATTTTCATACCCATAGTAGAGCATACAGGTCACATATAGCTTGCTTAATTTTCTGATTTGGCTTGTTGAATTTTTTGCTTGGGTGTTTTTAAAGTCCTATATTGCTGAATTTTCAGTTTTAGCCTTATTAGAATTATTCTAGATTTGTCCATAGGGTTTAAGGTACATAGGGTCATCATACATAAAGTACATGCGTATCATATAGTGTCACATTGGACGTCATCAAATCTGATTTTCGCATCGCATTCATCATATAGTAGACACACATTTAGCTTGTCTCTCATTAGGGCTGTTTAGTGTATACAAACGCGAACAAGTCGTGGTTTTGGTTTATTCCCCACCATGAATTCAGATCAAATTGCCGAGGCTCTCAAAGGGATTAACCGCCGTTTGATGGCCATTGAGACGCATGATAAGACCATTGCCGCGCAATCGACTGCCAGAGTGTATCACGTAGCTAGATGCTACCTCTCATGGTACCCCCATCACTGGGGAAGACCACCAGTCTCATGCAGGAGAGCCAGCAGATGAGGATCCAGTCGAGCAGGGTCCAGTCCCAGTAGAACCCATTAGGGGTCGTAATAGGAACTTTGGTCAGGGAGTAGGTCATGTAGGACTGTGCGCTCATGCGCCCCGTAAAGAGTTGCGGATTGTTATGACCCTGAGGATAGGGTTATGAAGAGCGTCAAAGTTGATGCTCCCAGTTTTGATGGTCGCTTGAACCCGGAACATTTCCTTGACTGGCTAACTAACATGGACCACTTCTTCGAGTGGCATGACATGTCAGATTGCCGTCAAGCGAGGTTCGCTAAGATGAAGTTGACGGGTCAAGCCAAGTTTTTCTGGACCAATACAGAACAGAAGGCAGAGCGACATGGAGATGAACTCGTAACATCATGGGTTGAGATGAAAGAGCTAAAAGAAAAATATGTCTCGCTCTCCTACTGTGATCGTCTTTTGGACCAGTAGCAGTCCTTGAGGCAAGTGTTGATGTATGTATCGCATTACATCGAGAGATTTGAGGAGTATGTGATGCGACGTGATGTCGATGAGTCCCCTGATGTGACCCTGTCTCGTTTTAGGATGGGCCTGTGCCCTGAGATTAGGCGTGAGCTCATCCCTCATGATGTTGGTACACTAGAGGAGGCCTACCTTAGCGTAGAGGAGTTGAGCGATACCTAGTGCAATCGACCATGAGAGGGTTTGGGTCTCGTGATTCCAATGGCCAGGTTGCTCCTTAGGGAGCCAAACCTAACATTGGGAGCTAGACCAAAGCCCCAACTGGTGCTCCCATCTATAACAGAGATGTTAAAGGTTGGGATCTAGTCAGCACTAGTTTGAAGGGAAGTGAGCACATGCAGTGTTTCCATTGCAATGGTTATGATCACCTCGCAAAGGAATGCCCAAATAAAGAAAGAGGTAAAGCTCTTATGATAGATGAGACAGATGAAGATGATGAGGACGATTGCGACGTAGAAGAACATGATCCTGATATTGGTGCTAGTGATGATGAGTTGATGATCAGGAGACCCACACTCTCACAGTAGTCAGATGCACCAGCTAAAGAAAACGATGATTGGCGCAGGAACACGATCTTTTACACTTATACCAAGTGTGGAGAAAATAATTGTAAAGTGATCATGGACAATGGCAGTTGTTCCAACATGGTCTCTACTAGCACCGCGAGGCGACTGGGCTTGAAAGCTGAGTCTCACCCTTAGCCCTACAGAGTGTCTTGGGTTGATGAGTCCTCCATTTCTGTGTCACAGTGATGTTGTATCCCATCCAGTTTGGGTTGTATGAGGATTCGTTGTGGTGTGATGCGGTTCCCATGGATATTGACCACATCATCTTGGGTAAGCCTTGTTTATTTGACTTGGACGTTACAATATTTGGTCACTAGAATATTTGTACATTCATGTTTGAGGGCAAGAAAATTAGATTGAGTCCTCTTTCACCTCTAACAGCATACCGGGAAAAAAGGAGATAACCAAGATGGGTGATCCTGGAACTTCGAGGAAGCCCAAACCTAACTCTCTTCATATCATTAATGCAAAAGAATTTGAAAGAGAGACTAGGGAGGATTCAGAGGTGTATGCCCTAGTGACTAGAGAGGCTTCACCCCAGGTTGGCATAGAGTTGCCTAGTGAGGTGATTTCGGTGATGGATGAGTTTAGTGATGTCTTTCCTGATGACCTCCTAGATGAGCTTTCACCTATGAGGGACATCCAGCATGCCATTGATCTTGTTCCCGAGTCGAATCTCCCAAACCTTCCTTATTACAGAATGAACCCCACGGAGCATGCAGAACTCAAGAAGCAAGTTGATGAGCTTCTTAGGAAAGGGTTCATTCAAGAGAGCATGAGTCCATTTGAGATAGTATTTGGGTACAAGCCTAGAACGCCTATAGATCTCATACCCATTTCCGTTTCACATAGGCCATCTGAGTCCGCATACGCATTTGCATGACATATTCATGATTTGCGCACTAATACTAGTAATCAACATTATAAAATCTCTATAGATTCATATCGTAGGTTTATGGAGTTTCAGGTGGGTGACTATGTCATGGTATGCATTAGGCCCGAACGATTCTCATAGGGAACCGTGAGGAACTTGCATGCCCGTAGTGCAGGTCCATATAAAATTTTGACAAGAGTGGACCCTAATGCGTATGTGGTGGATCTTCCATCCAACATGGGCATTAGTGCAACATTCAACGTGGAAGACCTTGTGCCTTGTTATGGACCCACACATCTCTATCTTCTAACCCTCCTGCAAACCTCTCTCCTATCCCAGATGATGGTGTCCTTGACCCTGTCCTTAGCACATGGCCTTGACTAGACTTTACTTCCCACCAATTGCCTTCTCTTCTATCAATACCTGGTTGGAAAGAAGAGATCGAGGATGTTCTGGACCACCAAGCGGTTTCTACCCGCCATGGAGGATATCAGAAATACCTCGTGAAGTGGAAGAACATGCCGGAGTCAGACAACACTTGGATTACAGAGACAGAATTCCAGCGCATTGATCCTGACCTCCTCGAGCGTTATCACAACTTTATTTTGCTAGTGACAAATTCTTCTTAGCAGGGGAGAATTGATGGGGAAATCAAAGGACCTACTTGGGTGTACCAGAGACGAAAGCGACCGCCCACATCAGCGCAACTTTGTTTGTGAATGGGAGATGAGTTCCAGATGGGGACCGCGGGGCCATTTTGAAGACCTCACATGCATTGGGCGTGCATCAGGAAGACCTCACTTTGGGATGATGCATGTGGGCTGCTTAGGAGACCATTTTAATCATATGATTTTTATTTCGTGTCGATTTGACCGTTGGATCTTGTCAATCAGGCCATCGAGCCACCATATCCTCTCGATCTGGGCCCCTTGGACTCTAATCTTGCCAGTGTTCGAAGTGTCGGTATCGCTACAAGTTTCGTTGGCCAAGGGTACAGAAACAATATCGATATCACTAATAATATCGTTGATAACCAGAAATGTGGGGAAACATGGGAAAAACAGTGGAATTTTCAGTGAAACTTCAAGAGGTTAAAATGTACATATTAGCATATTTAGAAATTAATTAAAAAAATGGAAAAAGAATGCATACATAAGAAGTTCCCATTTAATAGGGCCTTAAAAGCATGTGCTGTTGTAAAAAATTAGTCCAACCATCCGATCCAGCCTATTTAAACATCCAAAATTTCATCCAAACATCCATTGATATTGCAAAATATCAACAACACATGATATTTCACCAAGAAATCATTAACAATTGGAAAGGAAACGAAAGATTATGGTCTTAATATTGCGCGTGTTGCGATATCGAGAATATTGATAAATTATTAATATTATCAAATGACAAATTGAACACTACATACAGCCATGTGCCCATGAAAAAAATTGAAATACAAAATTTTCTAATCAACAAAATTCCGTTGATATCAATACGTTGGCGATATTATTGAAATGTTGTTGATATACTTATGATACAAGCATTACCTAGAATTTACATAGTCGAAAATATTGGCGATACATTGGTGATATTGATGTATTGTCAATACAAGCGACACCTAGAATTTACATAGTTGAAAATATTGATGATTATATTAGTGATATCGATACGTTGGCCATACTTAGCAATACATTGCTAATACCTGAAATTTTTGATACTACTAGCATTATCGGTATCGCTACCAGTGTTATTGGTACCGCTGAGCTAGAGATAAAGATAATATCGGATATATTTCGATAATATAGGAGATATTCGAACACTGGATCTTGCTTTCTTTACATTTTTTGTTATTTTTAGGATTTATTTGATGGTTGAGATTTATAATAAAAGTTTTAGTTTTCTTATTTTGGATGATGGGCCACTTCACTTAAGTGAGTGGGTATAGTTGTAAATATGTTGAATTTTTAATTATAAAAGCACAAGCCAGGTGGAGTTTAGTTAAGATTTTAGAAGAATAAAAAAAGAAAAGAGAAGCTCTCTTATGTGAAGGAATTTTCCTCATTGTTTTTTAGGGTCGGTAAGAAACCTTTCATTCCAATTGAATTGTGCAAGGGTAGAAGCTTGTTTGGTGATGGATTCCTTAAGATACATTCTTCCTCTTTCTCTTCTTCGAAAAGTATTCTTCTTCTTACATCCTTCCTCTCTCTCTTCTTCGAACGATATTCTTCTTCTTCTTTTGTATTTCTCTTTTCCTTTCCATTACAACCTTCTAAACCCTAGATCCTTTGAATCCCTAAAAACCCCATTTTAAAATTTCCATCCATGAATCTAAAACCCTGATCAATATCTGATTTTTTTTTTTTTTTTTTGTGAAACTTTCTCAAAACCAGAAATTTGCTTGTATCATTATCTATTCATGTGGTTGTTGCACTACCCACGCTAGATTGGAGGTCCTTACTTCCAAGTGGGCCACTCTTAAACTATTTTATATTTTCATGCATCGTGTATGTGAAAACTTAGGATCTTCATGTTATAAATTTGAATTTCTGAATCCATTATAAGGATATGCTTGATTTTATATGTTGATTGCTGAAATTAATGTGTAATTGATCTCCCATCTTGCATCCTATGGTAATTTCCATCATCCTGCAATCATTCTCTTTGGGTCATTTGACGAAAGTGATCTTTAGAGAGAGATGGGTCACATGATGGAGTGTCTAAATCAATGACGACACCATTTGTAATATGGTCAATGTGGGCCATCCGTTTCCCTTGCCATTGATTGGAAGGCTAGGCCACCGATTCAAAGTGATATTTTGAATGTCTCGATCAATGTTCCAACAATTTTTAATATGACCAGCATGGATCATTCATTTTCGTAGGCATAGATTGGATGTTAGGATCATCCAACCAAAGCAATTTTCTAAGAGGGATAGCCAATTAAGATGGGATCCACATGATGGATGTTTTAGATCAATGACTGAAACGTTTGTAGAATGATGAATGTAGATTGTCACTTTCCCTAGGCGTTGGAAGATTAGGCTCATTCAACCAAATTGAATTTATGAGAGGTGCAGGCAATCAAGAGTGGGGCGCACATGATGGAGGGTCTAGATCATTGGTCGGACCATTTGTAGCACAATCAATATAACTACGCATTTTCTTAGACATTTGTTGAGGGCTATGATGATCCAACCAAGGTGATTTTTTCGAGAGGGATGGGCAATCAAGTGTGGGACCTATGTGATGGATGACTACGATCAATGATCTGTACCCTTGTTGCATGATCAATATGGACAATCAATTTCCATAGGCATTGATTGGAAGATAGGATAATTCAACAAAGTGATTCTTTGAGAGGGGTGGGCAATTAAAGATGGCTCCTACATGCTATGTATTATGGTCAACATGGACCACCCATTTTCTCAGGCTTTGAATGGATGGTTAGGATCATGTAATGGAAATGATTTTGAAAACACTATGTCCGAAAAAAACTTCTAAGCAGCCTTTCCCAAAGGTCTAGCTATCTACTTAATACCATCCATTCTGACATCCGTGCACTCTTAAACATATGTGCCGGAATTAGGTGTCAATGTTCCGTTACTTTCGTTGAGGATTATTCGCGCTATGGATATGCTTTTGTGATCTCACACAAATTTGAGGCCTTTGACTGTTTTCTCAAGAATAGCATGCTAAGGATTAAGAGGGCTACAAGATTATTGAGATTTTAAGGCGCCTCCGCATTTGAAGAAAATCCTTGGAGAGCTGGTTTCTAGATTTGGTGTAGGACATTTCAAGAAAACTAGGAGAACTTGACAAGACTTCTACTTACTAGATTCGTGGCTTCATATTCTCATGTTTGATGCGGATTTATGTTCCACCCATAGAATCACTTCCATTTATGCCATGGGTGTTTGATTAGGGGAATCAAAATAAATAAATGTTATAATGCTCACTACCCTTACAATTCCGACGTTTGGAGTATGATGAGCAGCGAAAATCCTGGCAATATAGGCTTATCAGGCATTGCGATGCCCCAAGAAAAAGCACTTTTGATTTTCAAAAAGATGATGGAATTTCACTCCAATAGCCACCATGAATTTCACAAATCTTGCCTTTGGGTCATTGGACCAAAGTGATTTTTTGAGAGAAATGGGCCCACATGATGGAGGGTCTAAATCAAAGATGATACTATGTGTAATATGGTCAATATGGGCCATCTATTTCTCTTCCATTGATTGAAAGGCTATCATACACTAGGTGATCTTTTGAAAGGAATGGGCAATCAAAAGGCCCCAAGTGATGGATGTCTCAGTCAATGATCAAACAATTTTTAGTATGACCAATATGGATCGATAATTTTGCTAGGTATGGATTGTAGGTTAGGATCATCCAACCAAAGCAATTTTTGAGAGGAATAGGCAATTAAGATGGGACCCACATGATGGATGGTATTGATCAATGATGGAAAATTTTGTAACATGATGAATGTTGACTATCAATTTCCCTAGCCATTGGAAGATTAGGCTCATTCAACCAAAGTGATTTTCTGAGTGGGCCCACATGATGTATGACCTAGATCAATGGCCGGCCCATTTGTCGCACAATTAAGATGGCCGTGCATTTTCATACGCATTTGTTGGGGGCTATGATCATCCAACCAAAGTGATTTTTCGAGAAGGATGGGATATCAAGTGTGATACCTATATGATGGATGTCTGAGATCAATTATCGGAACATTTGTTGCATGATCAATATGGACAGACAATTACTATAGGCATTGATTGGAAGATAGGACAATTCACCAAAGTGATTCTTAGAGGGGGGTGGGCAATCAAAGATGGCACCCACATGATTTGTATTATGGTCAAATGGGCCACCCATTTTCTTAGGCATTGAATGGATTGTCAGGATCATCTAATGGAAATGCTTTTGTGAAGATTGTGCATCGATAAAAACTTCTAAGGAACCTTGATTTCGTGAACACTGTGTCCGATAAAACTTCCAAGGAACCTTTTCCCAAAGGTCTAGTGGTCTGTTGGATATCGTCCATTCTAACATCTGTGGACTCTTAAAAGCACATGTCGGGAAATAGACGTCAATATTTTGTTTTGTTGAGGATTATTCACGCTATGGACATGCTTTGGTGATCTCACACAAATTCGAGGCCTTTGATTGTTTTGTCAAGTATAATTCATGCCGAGGATTAAGAAGGCTACAAGATTAGTGAGATTTTAAGGCCTTCACATTTGAAGAAAATCCCTGGAGAGCTGGTTTCTAGATTTGGTGCAGGTCCTTGTGTAGGAAATTTCAAGAATACTAGGAGAACTTGACTCAACTATTACTTATTAGATTCATGGCTGCATATTGTCGCTTTTGAAGCAAATTTATGTTCCACCCATAACATCACTTCCATTTACATCTTCAAGGGCATTTGATAAGGAGAATTTGAGTACACGACTATTATAATATCCACTACCCTTACAATTCCGACATTTGGAGTATGATGAGCAGCGAAAGTCCCGACAATATGGTGCCCATTAGGCATTGCGATGCCTAAAAAGTGGCACTTTTGATTTTTAAAAAGATGATGGAATTTCACTACAATATCCACCAAGGATTTCACAAATCTTGCCTTCAGGTCATTTGACCAAAGTAATTTTTTGAGAAATATGGGCCTACATGGAGGGTCTAAATCAATGATGACACCGTTTGTATTATGGTCAATATGGGCCATCCATTTCCCTTGCCATTGATTGGAATGCCTGGACACCTGTTCTAAGTGATCTTTTGAAACTAACGGGAATCAAAGGCGGGACCCAGATGATGGATGTCTCGATCAATGATCAAACGAGTTTTAGTATGACCAGATCGTTCATTAATCTAGGCCAGGATTATCCAACCAAAGCATTGTTTTGATTGGGATAGTCAATTAAGATGGGACAAACATGATGGATGTTGTAGATCAATGATCTTACATTTGTAGCATTATTTCCCTATGCATTGGAAGATTCATTCAACCCAAGCGATTTTCTGAGAGGTGTGGGCAATCAAGAGTGGGGCCCACATGATGGATGGTCTAGATCAATGGTTGGACCATTTGTAGCTCAATCAAAATGATCGTGCATTTCCTAGGCATTTGTTGGAGGCCATGATAATCCAACCAAAGTGATTTTTTTGAGCGGGATGGGTAATCAAGGGTGGGACGTATATGTTGGATGTTCAAAATCAATGGTTGGAACATCTGTTGGAACATTTGTTGCACGATCTACATGAACAGTCGATTTCCCTAGTCACTGACTGGAAGATAGGATCATTCAACAAAGTGATTATTTGAGAGGGGTGGGCAATGAAAGATGGTAACTATATGATTTGTATTATGGGCAACATGGACCACTAGTTCTTTAGGCATTGAATGGATGGTCAGGATCATCCAATGGAAATGAATTTTTTTTTTTTTTTTTTTTTTTGGAGGGATGGGCAATCTTTTTTGGAGGGATGGCGATCAAGTGTAGGGCCCACATGATGGACAATCTAGGTTAAGTATCGGACCATTTGCGATATGATGAATATGGACAGGCCATTTCCTTAACCATTGAATATGATCAAACCATTTGTAGTATAATCAATATGCGTTCATTTCCCTAGCCATTGAATGGATGCTTAAAATCTTCAAATAAAAGTGAGTTTCTATGGGATGGGCAATCAAGGATGAGAACCACATGATGGACGGCCTAGAATAATGATCAGATTGTAGTATGATCAATATCAGCCATTCATTTCCCTAGCCATTGTGGATCATACTTGCTTAAATATTTCTCATGTGGGTGACATCCAATTCACTTATCGGTTTGATCACATACAATTTATGTTTCTAGTTGATAAGGTGATCGAGTGGGCTGCACTCTTTAATTTAATTTAGACACTTCTTAAATAAATAAACAATTTGCCACACATGATTCCCAACTTGTAAGCCAAGCAAAGACAGGCATTATAGTTTCTGGGTATCACAATGCCTACTACAGGAGATTGCCCGAGCAAAGAAATTATATTTGCCATCAATTACAATAACCAGGCATTACAATACCCAGTAACTGAAATATCCAGGGCGTTCAAATGCCCCCAATCCAAACAGCCCCTTAAGTTGGTTATTATTGTTTTCACGTAGGAACAGTTGTCCTAGGAGCTTTTATGATATTATGGTCTCGTGTCAGGTACAATCCTTTTCCCTTACTACGGATTTTTTAGTGGAAGGGTGCGAGTCAGTAGGCTTGTGTGGTTGTGCGCGTTAGGTGCAAATTGCAATCCTCTTTGAAACCATCCCTGGTTGCTATATTCTTTGGTAAATACACTGTTGCTTTCTTTTAAGTTGCTATTTTAGCTCATTTGCTCTTCTTTAGTGCTTGATTGTTCATGAATCATCTCTGCTTCACTTGTGAATTGTCTCCTTTCTTTAATACTTGGTTTTCTTTCTAATTTTCAATTTTGATGATGGCGATATTTTGATAATAAAGAGCTGATTGGTGGTGATGGGGACAATATTCCACCCACATTAAAGTTTCAAGACACTCTTGATAAGCACATGAATTACCGTCTTCTGTTCTTTTCTGCAGTTTGTGAAGAAGTTGATGGCCTCATTGCCTTTCAGTTGCCAGTCACAGAGCCCTTCACCCTATTTTGATCAATCACTCTTCCGGTTTGACGAAAAGGTTCTGTATAATCACTGCTACGTTTCTTCAAGTCTATGAGAAGAGGAAATTTTTTCTCCTGGCAACTGCTTCTTATGAGAACCTGTGAGAACCATTTAAGAGCTCATCCCACATGTAGCATATATGCAATGTAGGCAATACGATCCAGGTCATGCAAACCCTTCATCTAGCTTGGATGAAGGGTCATGCAAAAAATCAGGCCGTTTTCCAACTCAGATGGGGCCCTGGTGAAAATTAAGGTTGGGAGTCCCCTCCCACGTTTTTTTTCCCTGTTTCTGGCCCCACCTGAGTTTTGGAACGGGCTGATTTTTGGGCCCTGGGTGTTTCATGAGGTGACACATCTGATGGATGGGTTGGATGTAGTGCACACATCATGTGGAATGAGCTCTAACAGAAGTTATTTAGGGACCAGTTTCTAGGAGATCATCACTGATTACAAGAGTCAACCACCTTTGTTGTATTAGGGGTTGTTGATTGATACTGGAACTTGTGTTGTTTCAGCTAATTTCAGCAACAGACCGACATAGACAGTCTACTGAGCATCCCATCAAGTTTATTTCAAGAAGGCAGCCAAATTCCCTCAAGTTCAAGATAAAACCAGGTATATACGAATACAAGATGGTAGCTACCGTCACGCGTGAAACCGAAAAGCGGAACACATTTAAGAATCCCAGTTACCCGAATATACAGATTTCTGGTGGATTTACTCAGTAATCCTAAATGGATTTACTTGGTAATCTTGAACGATACCCAATTTTCCATGGAGATGAGTAACAAGATCAACTGGGCATGTTGTTCCAGAGATGCTCCTTTAGCACCCTTGTCAGCATGGCATGCAAGTGTGAGATCCAAGTTATTTATCAGGTGGGTTTCTTGTGTAGATGTGCTGACTCAAAATTGAGATGATCCACTCATCAGGTGAGCAGCACAGTACAGCATCTTCATGGTGGTGCCCACCTAAGATATGGCTTGGATCTTGCAGCCTCATACCACGTTTGTGCCCAAAATATCGCCTTCATGTCTGTTCACTTCTCTCTCTGAACTAACTGGACTTGGAGGTTTTGAAATAGGTCCCGAAGCTGGTGAAGTGGTTGCTCGGCCAAAGAGAATCTCTTCGTTCCTATTCCACCCAATCTTGCCTTTGGCTCTTTCTGTCCAGCAGACATTCATGCAACCATCCGTGGTGAATATCCATTTCCGGAGATGAATTAACGTAGGATGATTGTTGTTATAATGTAACGGAAGAGAACTAAGCAGCACTGCCTATTTTTTAAGTGTTGCTGAGGGTGTCATTTGATAGCAGCCAACGGCAGTCTATAGCAAAATTTGTAACCAGTAATCCAGGTCTGGCAATGGTTTGCTGAGCATCAATCAGCCTGTCTTAGTGCTTTTTTGGATAAAAGCAGTGCTGTGCTGTTGCATTGGTCCACAATGTTTAAGCGAGCTTTGTGGGATGCCAATAACCTATTCTTTTGTTGGAGACCAATCTCTAAGGATCCCATTCTTTCTGAATGGGCCACTGCTAGCATGTTTGTTTACAACCAAATCTAGTGATGAATGGTTTACAATTGAATAGGAGCTACGTAGGGTAGGTGGATCCAAGATGTGAATTCTACAGGCATTGTTGAAAAATGGGTTTCATTTTCAGAGTTTTACTTATGTCGGAAGTAGAATCCCAAAGTCATAGATGAGTCGCATCCTATCTTGAGGTAGGGAAATGCAATATATGAATAAGGCTAATGATTACTTTATAAAATTCATGGTTTGGATTTCCAATTTAAATCATGGTGAGATGAAGTTGATATGATCCTAGAAACAGTATAATTTCATTATTGGTTTAAGCATGTATAATGAGATGATGACAACTTGGCTGGGCTCTCCTTGTTTTGACCATTTAAAAAGTTGGTGGGATGCATTTCTTGTCTTGACATATAGTGAAAATGATTTGCAGGTTGCATTATATCTGTACCTAATGAAATTATCCGTCCACATTTTATTCATTTGTAATAATTTTAGAATTCAGTTAGGGTTTGTTTTGGAGCTTGGAAAATAGAAGGAAAATGACATTTTCTTTGAAGGCTATTTTTCTAAGAAAGCATTTAGAAAATGTAGTCTGGGAAGAAATTTTAGTACTTTTATGGAAATGCATTTTTTGAAAAATGTTTTCACAGAAAATGAAGTTTCCAAATCAGGGAAACATGTCATTTTCTTGAGAAGTATTTTCTACCCAGATACCTCTCATGTCCGGCAATTTGCTCAGGTCCGGCAACTCATCTACAGGGCTGGTACAAATGCATGACAATCCAGGTTTGTCTAACCCATGGTTCAGCACAATGATAGGATGATCATAATGGTCTGATTGGTGGCCATCAAATGGATGTATATAACAGCCCAAATTTCAGCAAAATTCAGGGAGTTTGTTATGCCAATTATCATTTGGGGCCCACCAATTGGATGGTTGGATGCATGTATGCCACTTGTAAGTGGACGAGTAGTGCTCCTGATCAAGGATGTGGCCTGCCGATAAGGGAAAAAAGAGGGATAATTGCAACAACCTCCACTCATGCTTTCTCCCATCTAAATTATCGCCGCGGAATGGATGTTAGGAGTAAACCCGTGCCAAATGACAAAAATATAGTAGGATGTGGAGTTTGTTTTGCATGTTGTGGGGTCCACTATTATGTGGGGAGTATCTAACCTGTCTATGGGGGTACACTCACCATAAATATTGGATGCTCAAAAATCAGGCTAATGTAATCAGTAGGTGGGGCATACCATAGAGAGAACAATGGATAACAACCTGAAAAACTTCCAAATTTGTGATGACATATACATGCTAAGGTAGGCCCAAAAAATAGGGTTAAAACGGTCAAAATTGGTGTGTGTGTGTGTGTGTGTGTGTGTGTGTGTGTGTGTGTGTGTATATATATATATATATATATATATATATATATATATATAAAGTGGTATTTCCATAAAAGTTTCAACCAACTAACAGCTTGTGTAAAAGTATCAGGGGTACTCAATTCATTTTTTAGCAATAATAAATGTGCAATGCTCGACCAAGGGGTGCAGGTTGGATCAACTTTTAGTGATGTAAGCCAAACGTTGGTAGGTCTCATCTCCGACTGAAGATTGACCAAAAATATTCTGCATGGAACAATGTAGCCATCTCTCCTGTTGCATTTGACGAGTTGGCCTCATTTAATTTGAACCATTTACTTGCATGTCATAGTCAGATGGCTTTGATTGTCAACTGAGGGAGTGTTTTGCAGCATCGTTCAACTGGAGAAACAGTTGAACCCATGAAAGGTTGCCCTCACTTATATTGAGTGATTGGACTCCATAGCTTGTGTAGAGCATTTTATATTTCCCTTTGGCCTGCCTTTCAATGACCAGATTGTTTATCATTTTGGGCCTTATCCTATCTGGGAAAAGTGCTAACCGTGGAGTTGTGGGCCGCTAGGGGTCGATCACTAGTGGGAAGCTCTCGCGTCTCTCTCTCTCTCTCTCTCTCTCTCTCTCTCTCTCTCTCTCTCTCTCTCTCTCTCTCTCTCTCTCTCTCTCTCTCTCTCTCTCTCTCTCTCTCTCTGACCTACTGAGGCAGTAAGAGGTAAGCTATTAGATACTCTTATCCCAGAATTTATCCTCTTTCATCTATTAATGTGACAAGAGCTAACCTCCTATCCAATCCTCTATAACCTCTCCCTTGAGACTCTCTTATCTATTATTAATCCTCTTTCATCTGCTCAGGCGATAAAAGGTAACCTCCCATGCTGTCGCTTATAACCTCTACCTTAAGACTCTCTTATCCCATCATCAATAGTCCTTCATCCATTGAGGCAATGAGAGGTAACCTCCTGTCCCTTCGCCTGTAACCTCTCCCCTAAAACTCTCTTATCCCATCATTAATCCTTTTTCATCTACTGAGACAGTAAGAGGTAATCTCTAGTCATGTCACTTATTGTTGGTGCACTTATTTATCAATCACATGTGTATTTGTGTGAGTGAATTAATCGAGCCTTTGTAAGCTAAAGACTGAAGATACAATGGGAGATGAAGCATCAAGAAGTGAAGAACATGTAAATTATGAAGTATCTTGGTGACCATAACCTTAGACCCAAAACAATTTAACCTCTATATGATTTTGACCTTAATAGATAAACCTTCAATTGATCATCCTTTAGCTATAGGAGCTTATTTGGGTCATGCTTAGATAGGCTCTAGAGGTTCCAAGCTATTGGAAACCAAACTGCCTAAACCAGTAGACTCTTAGGTGAGTTCGAGCAAAGCTCGATCGAGTTAATCGATCAAAACTCGACCTCAATCGATCAAGCATTGCCAAAATTGTATAGGAAGTTCACTGGCTTATTCCAATGAAGTTCGACCGATCAATAACCCTCGGTCAATCGATCAAGGATGTCGTTATTTTATCCGTTTTATAGCCGTTACAAACCAAAATCTATATAAAGGACATTCAGGTATTGGGCTTTGGTGAGTTTTTAGTGCTATTAGAGCTTAGTTGATTCCCCACTCATGTCTCACATCCCAAGCCTTTAAACCTATGAGATTTAAGTCATCTTCTTAAACTTTACCACTTTAATGAGGATTCCAACCTCCCTTAGGAAGTTGAACTTGACCTTCGCATTGTTCTAAAGATTAGACATTAAACATATATGCATATCCTTGTCTAAATCCTCTAGAACACCCTTTCAGGTGAATCTCCATTGAAAATCAACTATTCATTAGTTGTAGGAGACTCCACCTTCCTCCTATCACCTTGGTCACCTCATTAGAGCATCGCATTCAAGGTGTTTGTTTGTGGAGCGGAACCATTGGCATCGACGACTGCGAGAGCAATTGAGAAGCTGATTGAAGCACAAGAAAGCATCTCAAACAAGGCTCTACAAAGGGTCTTAATTCAACAGGTGAGGTTGTCAATTTAGGGTCCGCACACTCTTTCCTTATATATAGGATTGAGTGTAGAGTTTGTGACCTAACTTGAATAGATTCTTATATACAACCTAGGTTCTTGTGTTGGTCGAATTTACCAGACACAGGGTATATACGTGTTAGTTTCCATGAGTGCCTCTGGCGAGGATTTACATAGGGCCTTGGATTAGGACCGAATTTACCGAACATGGGTGCGTATGTGTTAGTCAACATATTGAGCCTTCAATATAAGTGCACGTAGGGCTTTGGATTAGGATCACTAGTGGTTGTTGGTTAGCTGATAGAAAACCAAATAAGTTTTCGAGGAAGCCACCAACATGGGTGGAAACGTGTTCCTCTAACATGAAAGTATACGTATAGGGTAGTGATTAGCCTAGGAGAAGCCATTGTAAATGTTAAATGTGAACCTAATTTAAAATATTTGATAGTAAAATTTTGGTACACTCAAGGAGAGTACGCCTACTGGGAGTGGAGTATGAAAGTAACCAAGCCATTATATATGCTTGTATTTGAAATTGTTATTTGTGCACATTTCAACTTATGCTTATGAGTTAAACTTGTTAAATTATGAATGCATAATTAGATATATGCTAGGAATTTAATAGTTTGCATATCTCTGACGCAAGATCACTATTTCCTTATAGACTAGTTGCTTATTGTAGCATCTTTTGTAGTGTATGTGATTAGATCCACTTTGACTTGGAAGCCTAAATGTTATTTGGTTTATTAGTTTAAATTGACTTGGAAGCCTAAGTGTTAAGTAGGCAAGAATTTTGAAGTGGTATTATTCACCCTACTTTAGGACTTAATTGTAATTCTAAGCTTCCGATATGCTTCCACATGCCCTGGTAGACAATCCACGAAATTTTATTTGGTATTAGAGAGGGTTGCTATTGAAGGACTTAACCGTCTAGAGTAAGATCTGTAGGAGCTTTAAAATTATGTCTATCCATGAGAAGAATGTTGTCACACGGCTACCATATTTTAATGGGTATAATTACGTTTATTGGAAGTTTAGAATGTGGGTATTCTTGAGATCCCTTAACCCTATGATTTGCGCTATTATCGAACGAGAATGGACTATGCCCGTAGAACAAGTTGTAATTGATGATATAATCATTAGTACTCCTAAAGATCAATCGAAATGGAGTGTTGATGAGAGAGCTCGATATACCTATAATGCCAAAGCTCTTAATGCGATATACTGTGTGCTTTCTCTTGATGAGTTCAACACTTTTGCATATGTGAAATGGGAAAGGAAGCGTGTGTCATCTTAGAAACTACCTACGAGGGATCTAGCACAGTAAATCGTTTGACGCTTTAGGTCTTGACCACATAATTTAAAGATAATAAAATGGAATGGTTTGAAACTTTCATAGAATTCTATTTTAAATTAAATAATATTTATAACTCCATGTGGGGTTTTAGAGAAGTGATTTTAAATGGTCAAATATTTTAAAAAGAATCGTAGTTCCGTTTCGGATAGATTTACGTCCAAGACAACCTCAATAAGAGAGTGCAAAATCATATATGAAATGAATGTAGAAGAACTTATAAGTTCCCTACAAACATATAAATTATACTTTAAAATCCCTCTAATATAGAGAAATTCATTGTATTGAAAACTTCACATAGGCACTCAAATAAAAAAATTGAGTCAGAAGATGACAGTGATGAGGATGGTGAAGATGAGAAAGAAATGAAGATAATGACTAAAAATTTTATGAAATTCTTTTAAAAAGAATAGAGGGAATGATTATGACAAAAAGGGAAAATCTCCTGAACCTAAGCGTGTAGGAAAACCCTTCAAGAAGTCGAGAGATATCCAATTTCATAATTATAAGGGTTATGGACATGTTGTCTCCAAATGCACTAGCGAAGTAAGATTCAATGGTAAGAAAGGCTATGACGACAACATGAGATGATATGGAGGAGTCCGAATATGAATCAGGAGACTCCCTTAATGATGAAGTGTAACACTTGAACTTTTCAATACTCGAGTATTGAAAGTTCTCGAGTGTTATCATGAAATTTAATTTAGTATATACATCTATATATTGAAATGGCGGTAAAGACCGCACTAGTTGAAGAAGGAATATGCCAATATGTCCTAGAGGGGGGTGAATAGGACTTTTAAAAGTTTTTATGGTTTGTTTAAAATCCTATTTCACTAATCATTTTAAATATACAATTATCAGGATTACTCAAATGTAACTCTACTGGCTTCCAAGCCTGGTAGAGGATCCAATCATAAACTGCTTAAATAGTTAATAATATAAAGTCAAGTTCATGATGGATATGACTGTATAAGTGTGTGAGAAATGATCAGATATTCAGATATAGAAATAGTAATGCAAATCACTTAATCAAAATAACAATCTCAAACACGGTCATTTTATAGTGGTTCGATGATAAGTCTACTCCACTCCCCGCTACCGCACTCAACCCTTGAGTGTACCAGATTTCACTAAGGAGGTTTCCCAGGGTTCACCTCAAACCTAAGGTTTTAAATCAGGTTCACCTTCAACCTTTACACGGAGGTTTCTACTCGGTTCACCTCTAACCTTGGAGTTTTGCTGGTTCACTCCTAACCAGATGTTTATGCTCTCCATAGAGCAAGGGTCCACACAACGTACCCGAGAGTTTTACTAGTTCACTCCTAACCAGATGTTTATGCTCTCCATAGAGCAAGGGCCACACAATGCACCCACCACGTACACTCCCGCCGGAGGCCTCTTTGAGGACTTCAAAGGGTGAGAACCACTTAAGACCCAATCCTAGAAAGGAATGATCACAAGTGTCCTCTGAACTCTAGATACTTACAGATAGGTTGATGAGTCCCATTCAGCACAATGCCGAAGATCTCCTCCTCCTTGTTGACGAAGAGTCTTCTGCTCCCTTGATACGCAACACAAGATAGTATACCAATACTCGGCTTCGGGTTGGGTCAAGGTTATGATGGAATCCTACTCTCTAAAGATTTTCCTATAAGGAAGATAGAGTAGTTCCAATCTTATGCATTCAAGGCATCCCAGCTTAATGATTTGCCATTAAGGTAGTAGCTGGAGGATCCTTAAATGCGAAAGTTCATTCCCCAATCCACTCTATTGAATATCAATGGTGAGGGTGGATTAGAGGATGAACTCCCTTGAGAGAAAGGGCTTAAGATATAGGATGTAAGATGAAACACACATAAGCTCTCTCTATTTTCTCTCTTTTTTACAGCAATAAAAGATAAGTCCTCTATATATAGGCAAAAAGTTCCAACAGATATAAAACGGTCACATTTATGACAGAGTTCGATATCATCGAGCGTATACTCTCGATAGCATCGATGGTCTGCTCAATGACTTGGACTCAATGTCATACGCTTTTGAAACTTTTTGCCAAATGGTCGATGAATCAAAACTATTGTCGATGTCATCGGATTTCAAACTCCGATTCCATCGATGACAGGTTCGATTAATCGACATATGAAAAATGAGAGAGGCTTGACTTTGAGATATTTCAGGTTTTCATGAATGATCGGGGGAACTGTCGAGATCATCGGAATTTGACTGTCGATGATATCGAGATCAGAGTCGATGCATCGATAAATCCAGCGGATTTGTCTTTAAGCTTCCTGGACGATTTGTGTCCTTGTTCGATGCAATTGTCCTGGTGCCGATATCATCGATATTTGAATATCGATTTTATCAAAGGGCCCCCGATCATAGTTAAAAACAACCTGAAATATTTGTTGTAAGAAATGCGTGCCCACTATTGATATCATCGATGGACCTCCGATCTTATCGATATTTGAATTCAGATCATATCGGACGATCATCGATATATCGAAGGAATTTGAGATTTTCATTAAAAAACAGGGGCGCCAAAAATCTGCCTGTCGATCTTATCGAGCCACTCCCGATGGACTCGAGGTTTGAATATCAATGATATCGATAGGTGTATCGATACATCGATAATTCGTCCAGATATGTTGTGAAGTTGCTGGATATATTTAGTGCTTTTATCGATGATATCGATAGGTGTACCGATACATCGATAAATCCGTCCATGAATATTTAGTTGCTAGACAGATTTGGTCCTCATATCGATAATATCAGTAAGGTATCAAGGACATCGATAGAGCAGGTCGATCATATCGAGAGTGCTTCGATAAAATCGACACAGCGGGAAAAACTTAAAAATTTTCTTGTTAAAAAAAGTTTTCTCACCATAAAAACCCTAAGATGTCTATCTTGTTTTAAGGGTTTTAATCATCTGGTGTTTTGGGACAAGGGATGTGAGGCTATGATTTACCTATGGAGAGCTTCCACACATCCGGATGAGGCAGACGCTTAAATTGTTCTTCCTATTGAGCTCTGTAGACAGTTGGACCCACAACTCACGTAACTTGACAAACCAGGGCACTAGCATGTGCACTTTCATATATCACAAATTTAGCCTATTCTAACATTGCATTTATTCTTTAACTTAAATTTGACCAATTGTAACATCACGGATGTTACCGTTTTAACCTACGTTAATCCTTTGTTTGGTATATGTATTTTTCCTTAATTAATGAGAATTTTAACTTATTTGGTGAATAACTCTTTATCTGTAATGATTTAGATATAAGTACTTTTGTAAGAATTGCTTAGAAATGTGCCTATAACTATGTAGAATCATTAGATTTTTCAAAAGATCAACAATAATGATGAAAATACCATTAACCTAGACCATCGAATTTTAGATCACATGGTTCTCATGATCCATTTGATGTAAAATTTTATATTATGCCTATATATCATAAATTAACCATACACATTGAGTTTTAGCCTTTACATTATTGTAAAAGTGGCCCAATTGAAAAATCAGTCACTTAATTGTTGATTTTGGTGTCCATGAGAATAGCTTATGGGTAGTTGTAGTAGGATACTTCCCTTCATACGAGCAACTTGTATTTCCCATCATATGGATTGAGTGTGAAACATAATAACCCTACCTTGGTAGGCATTTCCTTAGACCCGAAGTTAGCCATTTTAGGCTTATCAACTTTTTCTAAATTCGGATATTTCAATTAACCCACTTTACACCATTAATTGCAATTCAAATTTGGACTACACTGGGGCCTTATATAAATACGAGATCATACAAAATTTAGAGTCTGATATATGATCTTACACCATAGAATGATGACCGCCTTAAAGTCAATTCCTTCCATTTGGCACAACAAATGAAATTTTAGATTTAGGTATTTTCCATCATCGACCAACCACCGAAATTTGCCCAATTATTTGCTTATATTAATTGCACATTTCTTTCAAAATTGAGCCCTGATCATTAAGCGTGGACCATTAATTGAGATTAAGTTCGTTTTGGCACCCGCTAGAAAAATTTTCAAGATATGCCAATCTAAATTTTAGATCACCAGAAAAATCATGTATCCTGACATTATTCAACGACCTTGACACCATGAATGAATTAGATTTATAGAAACATCACCAGAAAAGATAAATTTGGTAAACCCAATTAAAGTGGGATGTGACACACCCCCTCTCACACCTACTCCATTACAAAAATAGGTTGTGCACTCCTTCTCCACTCAAAAACCCATGTACCCCACCTTCCAATGTCTAATGAGGAGAGAGAGGGAGAGAGATTGAGAGAGAGAGAGAGAGAGACGTCCAAGTATAAACGCTTATCCATTCTCATCATTCTCCACATGTGTGGTGTCTCCCTCTTACTCGAACAATATCGTGGTTTATATAAAAGCCCTCCTACATCGATATCTACTTAGGTTTTATATCTAAGGATAAGGTAATGGATTCCTTTAAGCTTACACCAATATAAATTAATTTTATACGTAGTTCTCTTATTCTCACATTGAAATTGTGTATAGTTTAATTTTTTATGTGATTTCTATATTAATAAGTTGGTGGATAATTATAAATTATTTATCATTTTTAGAATTATGTTTAAGATATGATTTTAATCATGTTGGACATTTTTGTGGGTTGGATCACAAATCTATGCCTTAAATCGTGAAACTACACGCGTTCGGGTCCTAAACAGTGCATAGTTTGTACATCAAATAGTTTGAATAGTTATGTCAGAAAATCTTATGAATTTAATGATATTAATCTGATATAAAATTTATATTTTAAACCTTAGGGTGGAGGGACTCATTTTTAAAATAATTTGTACTTATTGGGTGACCCGTCTAACCTGATATCGCAATGTTGTGCCTATGGATTTAATTTGAAGTGTATGGATTATGTTGTACCCCATTGGAGTTTATTTTATTGTAATTCTAGATTAATTAGTTCATGAAAATATTGTTGGACTTTTTATGAATTCATGAGGAGTGATAGATACAAGCTTTGTGTGACGCCCCGATCACTGCTTCATGTGGGCGGGCACACGTGGGCGGGCCCCCAGGTGTGGCTGGCAGGCTACTGTGTTGGGCGAGCTACTGTTGCAGTTGACTGTAACATAACTTGTCTCACATCGGAAGAGTTGTTTGGAGTTGTGGTGGTTGTATGTTGGGTTCCTCCCTTAACAGACATGACGCGTTTTAAATCCGTGAGCTTCGGCAAAGCGGACAATATCATGTGTTGTGGGGGTGGGCCTTACAAATGGTATCAGAGCCGAGGACGGCTCTGCCCTCGGTGGGGGATAATGTGACGCCCCGGTCACTGCTCCATGTGGGCGGGCACACGCGGGCGGGCACATATGTGGGCGGGCCCCCAGGTGTGGCTGGTAGGCTACTGTGTTGCTGGTAAGCTACTGTGCTGGGCGAGCTACTGTTGCAGTTGACTGTAGCATAACTTGTCCCACATTGGAAGAGTTGTTTGGAGTTGTGGTGGTTATATGTTGGGTTCCTCCCTTAACAGACATGACGCGTTTTAAATCCATAAGCTTCGGCAAAGCGGACAATATCATGTGTTGTGGGGGTGGGCCTTATACCTTGTCCTCACCGATTTTGAGAGCGATGCGTGTTTCCACTTTGTATTGAGTTGGCTTTTACTCATCCCTCTTATTTTGTTAAGTTAGCTTATTTGCTACTATTCTCTTTTATGGATTTAACTTATTGTTACTCTATTTTCCTTTATTGGGTTAGAATTGTGTTACTTTTCTTATGTCATGGCTTGGGCATGTGTCTTGGAGTTCCAAAACTCTCATGTGTCTTGGGTATGATTAGCTGCACACATTATGCTAAGCATGCATTCCTGTAGATTTGATTGCATATATTGATATCACTCGCAATGGTGGAATTAGAGGTGTATCGGAACCCTTCTATTGTTATTATGATGAATTACTTGAATTATTGTTAATCTTCTCTCCAACCATAAAGATGATGCAGGTGATGCACAAGTTGAAGATATTGGCGATGCATGATCTTTCTATGAAAGACTACGAGTGACATGAGATTATGTTGTCGATGATGTCATTTTAATTTAGCTTTATTTACATTTTATACTACGAATTTAGATATTTATAATAAGCTCTCACCTTAGTGAGCATTAAATGATTAGTTGAACTTTTTATTTCAATAGAATAAGATTTATAATATGATTAATTTTATTTTTGTGAATGGGTACCGTTATTAATGTAATATGAAAATAATAAGGTGCAATTATGAAGTATTCATTCATTCATTTTACTAATACTTGGAATTCTTTGACACGAGTATGTACTCATGTCACGAAAACTCGAAGTGTTACAATTGGTATCAGAGCATGAAAGTGAGATTAATTGGGCTTGAGGACATAGACCATCATAAGATTTACGTGACTAGGATATGATCATGAATTAGATACCTATACTTAGGTGAATTCCCAAAGGAACTAGGAAGTTGAGGAAATATATTCAGGTTCCCCATGGAAATTATTAAGTTAGATGTGAAATTTAGAGAATGAATCTAGGTACCTTCGGAATAAATTTCTAAACTCAGAAATAAATTTATCGTGGACTAAAATTTGATCTTAAATGAATTTCCAATCAAGAAAAACAAGTTTCCCAAAAATTTCCCAAATTTTTGGTCGTTTTGGCAAAAATTGAGATGTTAAGAAACCTCCATTGATTTCAAGTGGTGGACTTATCAGAAAAATTTTAAACTTTTCTGATAGCTCACTTAGGTCTTTAAAAACCTCCATCTAAAATTTTAGTTCATTCTAATTTGTATATAATTCAATAAAAATAAAATAGTGACAAAATTTTGTAAAATATGCTGTTGGACAGCAAGCCTTTTTTCAACTTAAAGGGATGAAACACCGACAAAACTGTAGAATTTTATTTCAAAAGTTTTTTTTTTTTTTTGAGTCTTAGAAATAAGTCAGGAACCTAAGTTTTAAATTTCGGATAATTCGAACATATGGTTTAGAAATTAAAATTCTGGGAGTAAAAGGTTATCAAGATAAAAGTGCCCTAATTGACAAATTAGCCTCTTAACCGTTGAATTTGGTGTCCATCGAGTAAGAAAAGCTTGTGGGTAGTCGCAGTAGGATATTTCCTTTTATATGAACAATTTGGATTGCTCATCATATGGATCGAGTGTGAAATATGAAAACCCCACCATGGTAGGCTATTTCTTAGGCATGAAGTTAGATGTTTTAAGCATATAAACTCTTTTAAAATTTGGACCTTTTGATTGACCCACTTTACGCAGTCAGTCGTAACTCAAATTTGAACTACACTTGGGCCTCATACAACTATGAGATTATATAAAATTTAGACAACGATTTATGATCTTACACTGTTGAATGATAACCGTCTTAAAGCTAATTCCTTCATTTTGGTGCAACAAGTGAAATTTTAGATTTTGGCCTTTTCCAGTATCGATCAATCACGAAATTTTGCCCAATCATTTTCCTATCTTGACTACACATTTTCCTTTATTGTGTTAGCCTTGTGCTACTTTTCTTATGTTATGGCTTGGGCATGTGTCTTGGAGTTTTAACACTCTCATGGTTCAATTTAATTTTTTATTGATGCAAGTGATATGTTGAATGACTCACAACTAGTGATTTATATATATTTATCATGGATGTAATGCACTCTAGGTAGTGCCCCTCTTGGTCGATACATAAATCCTTGAATTTAGGTAGTGGTACACATTAATTTAAGTAATCCACAACACGTGTTACATCACCTTTCTAGGATTGGATGTTGCAATTAGTCGCCCCATAAACCAATTGTGTTATGTAATTCATCCAATCCATGTATTGCACCGTCTCGAGGTGTTATGTAAATCCACTGTAGTGTTGGATATGCCGACGAATCTCCCTAGTTATGGGAGGTGGAGCGAGCCAGATTTTTATGAATTATACTCCATAATATGTTGGTCATGATGCATGATGAGCCGCACAAACTATGTTAGGCAAGCATTCATGTAAATTTGGTTATGCATATCAATACCACTCGTAACGGTGGAATATGAGGTATAATGGAACTCTTACATTGTTATTATGATAAATCACTTGACTTATTGTTAAACTTAAAGGACAACCATCACTATGAGTAGGGTGTTGACCCTCTCAACTATAGAGATGATGAAGGTTGTCATGCCTCAAACTCGGAAATGGGCTCACAGAATTTTCAATTGCCGAATTCGGTGCCGACAGCATCCGTAGTACCCTATTCTCGGCTCCTAGCGCTCATACACTAGGCTCTGATCCTTGGATTCTACAAGGAGGATTTTCAGTGTAAAATTTTTTGTAAATAAAGGAGCATAATCACAAGTGTACGCAAGTCACAAAGGCAACATCATCATCACATACCCACTAATATCAAAATCTTGAGTATAATATATGAATAGAAAATATAAGATAAATGTCAAAAGCTCCAGAAGCTCTGCCGCACGCTAGTGGCTCAGCTCGACTGCCTCTTATCGTCACCTGCACGCATCTATCGTGCATAAGCTTATAGAAATCTTAGAGGGTGGTTACGTGTGTGCACAAGATAAGTGCCAAACACAAATATCAGCGTAAGTGAAATACTGGCAAGGCTATAAGTCATTCAATATTAGAGTATACAATATAGATCATAGTGAGCCAAATATCAGATACCGAGGATACAATATAATATGCAATTCTGAAGAGTCCATAATATCATCAACCTTATTTAGGCTATACAAAACAAAAGCATAGCAAACTAAATTCTATGTGCTGAGGATGCAATGTAATATACGGTGTGAATGAAACGACCAAGCTGAAGTATGAAATCAGGATGATAGTACGTAGTATCGCAGGGTATGGGGTCTATTATAAGAGACTTCTATCCAAACCAGTCCCATACCTAAATTTGGATAGCTAGACTCAATGTAGTAAACTCCTGATCTCAGGTTGGTCGCGTGCCCCAACTAAAATCCTGGCCATTGTGAGGATACACATAACAAATTAGTTGCACACCACCAGCCTGAGTGAATAGTGAATGAATGAATGAATGAATGGGTAAAATGTTGAGTATGCAACTCATACTCAATAAGTCCATATATCAGTACCGTTCATCTCTAGGATCATCACCGGGGTCTAGTACACTCTATGCCAGCTTGCCACCCCACCAAGCGCACAACTAGGTAAGTGGAAGAGACCACACTATCTGCCTGCCAATATCGGCCCGGCTCGTTGATAGTGGACCCATTCCTCAAGCTGGTCAGACTCAGCCTAACATCGCCTACTCTCTTAGGTGGGTAAGGCCACACCCCCTCCCAATCGACCATGTCATAGTGAGAGACGCGGCTTAGTTGGTATACGGCCCTCATGCGCTCATGTATATCCACTTGATCTAGACGTTGGAGCATCCCCTAGCCTCGGGAGTTTAGGGATTTTCACCGAGGGACATCAATCACGCCCGTATGCTAAAACTAAATATTTCTGGTATTCCATCTGGCAATCCACGACATGCCTGTAGAGGCCACGACCCTAATGTTGTTAGGGTATATGGTGGTCATATCACAAAATGCGAGATGCATGAGTCATACCATACAGTCATGCATCAAACCTACGAGCACCGCGCGCTCATGTGGGGCAACTCCGTCTCTCAGGGAGTCTTATAAACAATCAGCCTAATGACACATGCCATGCTTAATCACTCCTCATAACAAGCATGCGGATGATGCGTATGGGAATGTATCATGAAGTATACTAAGCATGATTATAATCACATACATCATAGTGGGCTGGTACAAGACGGCCCATGGCCCATATAAGTGAATGGGTGGTGTGCAATAATCACCTACACATGGTGGGCCTCACACATACAATGGGCCTCACACATATGATGGGCCTCTTACATCACAATTGGGTCTCATACAATCGTAATGAGCCTTATTCAATCACAATGAGCCTCATACTATCACAATGGATCTCATACTATCACAATGAGCCTCATACAATCACAACGGGCCTCGTACCATCACAATGGATCTCATATAATCATAATGAGTCTCATACGATCGCAATGGGCCTTATACGATCACAATGGGCCTCATACAATCACAACGGGCCTCGTACCATCACAATGGATCACATACAATCATAATGAGTCTCATATGATCGAATGGGCCTTATATGATCACAATGGGCCTCATACAATCACAATGGGCCTCGTTCCATCACAATGGATCTCATATAATCATAATGAGTCATATAATCACAATGAGCCTCATACAATCACACAATGGGCCTCATGCAATCACACAATGGGCCTCATATAATCACAATGGGCCTCATACAATCACAATTAACCTTACAATGACCTTATACAATCTATACTAACACATACTCAGTGCGTATACTAACATAGTTGTAATCAATAATTGGCCTATATATGGCGGGGTCCATAGAAGGACAACAGATCTAATCAATAACATGAGGATCGGTCCTCAACAGTGGATATACCAAATCTAATACCACAGATTCTTCTACCTATGGTCAGAGGTAATGATGCATCCTCCTCATAACAAGGATGGGTCTAGATGGCCTACTCATGGGCCTAAGAGTGGGCTTCTAGGTATGGGTACTTCTACTAGCATCAATGGGGACCCAAAGAACTGGGATAGCCCAATAAGGCGAGATGGATCATACTAATAATAATAGGGGCCCATCAATTTGGGTTAGCCCATTAAGGGGAAATGAGAATAAGCCTAATACAGTCATAATGGGCCTCAAACCATCTCAATAGCTTGTATCATGATGTTATTATACTCACATGTACTCATAGTCGGTATCGATAATCAGCCTATACAGAAGGCGGGGTCCATAGATGGACAGTAGATCCATAACATGAGGGTTAAACCTCAACTGTGGATATACCAAATCTGATAGCACGGATCCTTTCGTCTACGGTGATGATGAACTCTTCTCATATCAAGGTTGGGCCTAAGTGGCTTACCTATAACCTAAGGATTTGGAATGGGCTTCCTTCACCATACTATCATATAGCCTGCTAGATGCCCTAGGGGGCCCTAATGAATCCTAGATGGACTTCAAGATAAAAGAAATAATCCTATCTGTAAGACCCATATCCTAGCCCGTACCGTTCCATAAGCTTCCGCGGTCCTGTCGGTCAAATTCCAACGATCCCGCGATCTGTTACCGGCATTTGCGGGCGATCCTGAGTCGTATCCCGTATTCTAGAGTTGGCTCGACCCGAGACTTGTACCCTAGTGACCGCACTGTCTCCGTGGTTCCGATGCCGTGTCTCGCGTGCCGAGGCGATACCGGGGCTAGGAGATGTGGGCCCGCGTTTAGTTCAAGGAAAATGCCACGCGTTGCAATCCCAAGAAAATCCATCACATCAAATGTCAAGTACATATCCCATTGATCACCTCAAGCAAGTACAACTACCCCTCCCCTTAAGTCAACTTTTTCTTACAACCAAGTACACCCATCATTCACTCACTCATCACACACAATCACTCACCCATCCCTCTCTCTCTTACACGTTTCTCTCTCATCTCTCTCTCTCTCATTACTCCCAAGCAACTCCATAAGAACTCCCAACATCTAAGCTAGCTCTATGAGAGAAGCTTTGAGTGGCCCACTCCCTACCACCCAATCCAACCCTTTAAAGCCGATCTCAACCATTAGATCGATCCCCTTGGAGCTCCAAAGCCTATAAGCGGAAGGAGGAAGGAAGAATTCAAGGTGGGTGAGTTTATTTGTTGATTTTGATGATTTGAGGGCCCACATATGGTGGGACCCATCTTAATGTATGCATTGTATAGGGAGGGCCCATAGTGGCGGGGTCCCTCCCCTCCATCACGGTCTCTCTCTCTCTCTCTCTCTCTCTTGTGATGGGTGTGACCCACTTGATCCACGCTGTACAAAGCCGTATGGACTCCACCTTATTGTATGTGCAATACACCTACACCGTCCATCTAGATGGTGGGCTCCACGTAGTAGCAACTACTGCTACATCAAAGTCAGCAAGTTATGTGGGCTTCAAGAGGTATGTGTTATATCCAAAATCGTCCATCTGAGTGGCCCACATGATGTAAGTATTATGAGCCACACCGTCCTTGCACGTGGGACCCATAGACTTGTCTCATCCAGACCGTCCCAACCATGTCAGGCACACTATGATATGTATTGTTACCGCACCAACGGTCCAGATCCAGCACGTGTGGGCTGCATCATAGTAGCAGCCAATCCAGATCACTGATCGCTTGGATGGAAGGACAAACAAATATCAACTTGAGTATAGCTGCTGGTGGGTCCCACACGTGTGGACCTACCCATACACGTGATCCATTTGGGCCATCCATCTGCTAGACGACCAGCAGCTGAAACAACTGTATTGATGCAGCTAGCTCCGTGGACCTCATCATAAGGTATATGCAATCGTCCACCCATCTGGCATGTGTGGGGCCCACCCCACACGTGCTGCACGTGTGGGATGGGACCCACCTTCATGTACATGCCTAACATCCTAGCCATCCATCCATTTAAAAACGGTGGACCCCCTACCACTATGTATGTGTTTTATGCATTTCGCCCATCTGTTTGGGACGTGGGCCCACCCCACAGTGTGACATGTGTGTGGGTGGGACCTGCTTTGGTGTATGTATTGTATATCCATTTCGTCCACCTATCAGGACGTGGTGTGGACCCCACTGCGATGTATGGGTCTTATTCACTCCGTCCGGCAATCTGGGCAGGTGGGACCCACCTCCCACGATGTATGTGTTAGATCCAAACTGTCCATCCATTTGTAGCTTGTGGGCCCACCCCACACAAGTGACATGTGTGGGTGGGACCCACCTTGATGCATTTATTCTACATCCACACCGTCCAATCGCCAAGACGGTGGGACCCCTGTGATATATGTGTCTTATCTCCGCCGTCCAGTGATCTGGACGGTGGACACCTCCATGATGTATTTATTTCATCCACACCATCCAGATTGTATTGGACGGTGCTGGACAGTGTTTGGACGGTATTGATTTACATAGACAATGTTTGGATTGTGCTGATTTACATGAGAGGTGTTTGGATGGTGCTGATTTACTAGACAATGTTTGGACAGGGCCAATCATCATTAGTGGGCCATGTGCCCCATGGAATGATACTGTACACTGATACACATGTTACACCTACAACTATTGAAATGATTTTAGATGTAATCCAAGCTCCCATCTGTGAGGCCCACCTTAATGTATTTTGTGGCCCATTAGTGTGGCCCATCGATGTAGCCCACTTGATGTGTATGAGGCCCACTAGTGCGGCCCATTAATGCAGTCCACTTAATGTGTATGAGGCCCATGTGCAGGGCTCACCTGTGATATATATTAGGCCTATGTGTAAGGCCCACCTATTATGTATTTGAAGCCCACGGGATATGGCCCATCGTGATTGTATATGGCCCACCATGATGCGGCCCATTGTGATGTATATAAGCCCATTAGTGTGGCCCATTAATGCGGCCCACTTGTGTATTTGAGGCCCATATGTCGTGGCCGATTGTGATATATTTCCAACCCATGCGATTAGGCCCATTGTGATGTGATGAGGCCCGATACGATGCATATGTAGCCCATGTGATTCGGCCCATTATGATGTACATGTGGCCCATGAATGAGGCCTAACGTGTGTATATAAAACCCATGAGTGAGGCCTATGGTGATGTATATTAGGCCCTTGGATGAGGCTATGGGCCCACTATACGTTTGGATCTATATGGGCCACTCCTTGGGAGCAATGATGGTTAAATGTCCACATTGATGAGAGATGATGGTTAAATGTCCACATTGTGACCTTCTCTTAGACCCTTGTTAGGCCAATTGTCGAGGTTGATTCTGATTGTCGAGGCCGATTCTGATTGTCGAGGCCGATTCCGATTGTCGAGGCTGATTCTGATTGTATCGATGCCGATTATGAGTATGTGATAAGATAACATCATGATACATGCCCATATGCATCATTTACATGTTTGGTATGAGATGTGGTTGACCATTGCAATGTCATTGGGCATGTTGTTATGAGACTCCCTGATAGGTGGAGATTGTCTCACATGAGCACACGGTATGCACAGGATTGATGCATGACTGGATTATATGACTCATGCATCTTGCATTGTGTATTCTGATTACTGTATGCCCTAGCGACATCAGGGTCGTAGCCTCCACAGGCATATCGTGGATGGCCAGATGGACACCAAAAATCTGTTACTAGATCGGGCCGCCATAGATGACCCTTAGTAAAAATCCCTAAACCCTCTTGGTACCAGAGGACGCCCCAACATCGAGACCGAGTGGATATATATGAGTGCATGAGGGCCATATACCAGTAGGTCGCGTCTCCCACTGTGTCGTGGTTAGTTGGGAGGGGGCGTAACCTTACTCGCCTGAGTGATGGGGTAATATCTAGGTTGAGTTTAACCAGCTTGAGGAATAGGTCCACTATCGACGAGCTGGGCCCGATATTGGCAGGCGGATAGTGAGGTCTCTTTCACTTATCCAGTTGTGAGCTCGGATAGGGGCAACAAGCAACGTAAAGTGTAATAGACCCCGGTGATGATCCCAGAGAGGAACCGTACTGATATGTGGACTTATTGAGCAGGAGTTGTATACTCATTCATTGATTCACTATTCACTCAGGCTGGTGGTGCGCAACTAATTGTTGTATATCTTTGCAATGACCAGGATTTCGGTTGGGGCACGCGACTAACCTGAGATCAGGAGTTTACCACATTGAGTCTGACTATCCAAATTTAGGTATAGGACTAGTTTGGATAAAAGTCTCTTGTAATGGACCCCATACCCTGCGATACTACGTACTATCATCTTGACTTCACACTTCGGCTTGGTCATTCATTCGCACCGCATATTGCATTACATCCGTGACAGATGACATTTTGGGTTGCTATGTTTATACATTTATATGGCCTAGATGAGGTTGATAGTATTCGTAGCTCTTCAGAATTGCATATTGTATTGCATCCTCGGTATTTGATATTTGGCTCATTATGTCTCCGTATTGCATAGTTGACATACATTACTTTCTCAGTATATGTCATTGGATTATCATGTTTTTGCATCGTATATCTTGGATAAGGTTGATGATATTTTATGGACTTGCTAGTATTTCCACTTACTCTGATATATTGTGTGCTTGACACTTATCTTACGCACACACTTACACCACCCTCTAAGCTTTTTATAAGCTTATACACTATAGATGCGTGCAGGTGGCATTAGGTCGTGACAACATTGAGCTTGGAGCATGCAGCGGACTTCTAGAGCTTCCGATATTGTTATTGTATTTCCTTTTATGCATTGTACTTAAAAGTTTTAATATTAGTGGATATGTGATGATGATGTTGTCTTTGTGATTTGGGTAAACTTGTGGTTATGTTTATTACGAGTTAAATGTACATTAAAAAATCCTCCTTGTAGGATCCTAGGATCGGAATTTGGCAAATGGACGCTGGGAGCCGGGAATGGGGTATTAATGAGGCCGTCGGCACTGGATTTGGCAATTGAAAATTTTGTGAGCCCAGTTTTCGAGTTTGGGGCGTGACACTACCAATAACTAATGGGGGCCCAACACCTTGGGATAGCCCAATGAGAATAGATGGATCATGCAAATAGGGCCCAATGATTAGGGTCAACCCACTTAGAGAATGATGAGAATGGACCTAAAAAGGCTTAAGGGAAGGTCACAATGAGGACATTTAACCATCATTGCCCATTAATGTGGACATTTAACCAACATTGTTGCGAAGGAGTAACCCACATAGAGCCAAACATATAGTGGGCTCATGACCTCACACAAGGGCCTAATATATATCACAATGGGCTTCATCATACGGGCCTTGCATACATCGCATCGGGCTTCATCATATGGGCCAATATACATCACATCAGGCCTCATCATATGGGCCATAATTACATCACGTTGGGCCTCACCAAATGGGCCACATATACATCATGTTGGGGTGGGCCCTACTCATTCCAAATGGGCCCACTAGATGAACAACATGTATGTACAACACATACATCAGGTGGGCCACATGTCCAGCGGACTGGACGACGCTGATAAAACACTTACATCACCTGGGTCTCACGTGGACAGCAGGGATGAAACACAAGCATTAAAGGTGGCTCCACTTGTCCAGCAAACGGACAGCGTGGATAACGAATGCATCACAGTGTGCCCACATAGCACCGTCCAACTATGGACGGTGTAATGTACAACACATCATCGAGACAGGGGACCACGATAACATTTATTTTCCATCCAATCTATTCACAGGGTCACAAAGAGATGAATTAAGAGGAAAAACAAATTCCATATTGATTTAGAACTTCTGTGACCCCAAACGGGTTTCAATGGCAGACATTCAATCCTCCACTGGTTTTGCAGTGTGGTCCACTCGATAAATGAATCTGTCTTATTTTTCGTCACAAGCCTTAAGATGAGCTCGCAAGGTGGATGGACGGTTTGGATACTATAGATGCATCAGAGGTGGGTTCCACCGTCCAGGGTGCTGGACGGTGTGGATAAGACCCATACATCACGTTTGGCCCCACATAGCACCGTCCATGAATGGATGGTGTGAAAACAGAATACATACATCAACGTGGGCCCCACCCCCACACGTGTAGCACGTGTGGGGTGGGTCCCACTTCTGCTAAAACGGATAGACGGTGTGGATTTACCACATACCTTCTGATCAGACCTAGACTTGCTGACGTCAATACAGTAGCTATATAGCTGGTGTGAGGTATGCCAGCCAATCTGATTCCATCAAGGTAGGCCCCACGTGTAGGGTGGGTCCCATCGTCCAAGGTCTGGACGGTGTGGACACCACACATATATCATGCCCAGGCCCCATCGTCCATGTGAATGGTGGGATGAAACACTTACATCATGCAGGGGCCTCACACAAATGGATGGTGTAGATGCTACACGCGTGTAGCGAATGGGGTCCACATCTCAGCCCTGGATGGCTGAAGATGTGGATTTAAAACACATACATCACAAAGGTTCCCACACGGAAGGACGTTTGGTTATAACACATGCCTCACGGTAGGGCCCACAGAACTTGTTGTCATGAGATATAGCAGTTGCATAGCTTGTGGGACCCACAGAGCTTGTAGACGTCATTACAGCAGCCTTACTGCTGGACTGCTGGGTTGCTGGCCCAATGTCGAGCAAATGGACGGTTTGGATTTCATACACATGGCATGTGGGCCCCACTGCCGCTGACCAGCGTGGGTAAGACACATACATCAAATGACCCCTCCATCCTCTAAGGTCTGGATGGTGGAGATGTAAGGAACATATAGGTGGGTCCCATTGTGGGCAGCAAGGTGGCTGCCACTAATGGATGGTGTGGATCTAATCCATTCATCAAGGTGGGCCGCAAATGAGAGAGAGAGAGAGAGAGAGAGAGAGAGAGAGAGAGAGAGAGAGAGAGAGAGAGAGAGAGAGAGAGAGAGAGATGACGATGATGGAGGGAGCTCCACCACTATGAGCTCCCTTCTATGATACATACATACATCAAGATGGGTCCCACCACAAGTGGGCCATCAAATCATATAAATTCATGGTGAAAATCCTAGATCACCCACCGATTTCACTTCTTCTTGGCTCCTTAGAATGTTAAGCTCCTTGGCTTGAACTTTAATGGAAGATGATGGAGATTGAAGGGCTAGGATGAGAGATGAGAGGGGTGGGAAGTGGGCCACACTTGGCTCTCTTGGAAGAGCTTGGACGTCCTCTCCCTGGGAATTGCTTGGAATGGAGTGAGAAATGAGAGAGAGAGAGGAGTGGTGTGTAAGGGATATGACATGGAAAGCATGGGTCTCATCGACTTTTGGGATGAGAGGAATGGGCTAAGCATGGTTGCTTTGACTAGTTGGTAGGAGAGGTATGGGTGAGTGATGGGTTGTACTTGACTTGTGATTGATTGATTGATGGGATGGATGGGTAAAGATTCTCACGAAATTTATAAATGCGCGGCGTTTTCCTCGAAATGAACGCGGGCCCACAACTCTTAGCTTGGGTATCGCATCGGTGCGCAAGTCGCAGCAACGACGCGGTCGCTAGGGTACAATTTTCAAGTCAAGTCGACTCAGATATACGGGATGCAACTTAGGGTCGCGCGCAAACGCCGACCGTAGGTTACGGGTTGCTGAAATTTGATGGGGGAGGATCATGGGAGTTTAAGTAATGGTACGGACTAGGATATGGGCCTTACACAGGTGATTTATAGGTTGAAGATATGGGCGATGCTTGATATCCCTATGAAAGACTGAGTGATGTGGGATTATGTTGTCGATGCGTTCATTTTAATTTATCTTTATTTATATTTCACACTGCGAATTTAAATATTTGTGGTAAGCTCCCACCTGAGTGAGCATTAAATGATTAGTTGAAGTTTTATATTTTAATAGAATAAGATATATAATTTGGTTTGTTTTATTCTCATGAATGGGTACCTTCATTAATGTGATATGAAAAAAAAAAGGTGTAATTATGATGTATTTATTCATTTATTTCACTAACACTCGAAATTCTTGGGCACAAGTATGTACTCGGGCCGCAGAAACTCTGTGCATTATATGAAGACCTTGGATGTCAAGCCCCAAATTTGGGAATGGACAGCTTCCGTAGTGCCCCAAATTCGGCACTCAGCACTCAAACACCAAGTCTCGAGTTTGGCTCACCAGGAGGAAGATTTTTTACAGAATTTTTTTAGAGTGATTTTTTAATATATAATACCTGAGCATGATGATCCGTGATTACAATACCAAGCAATAATCTCCATGTAACGTCTCGAAAAAATCCGTACAATGACCCGAGTACCACCTCAGGCAGGAATACCTAAGGATCGTATCCCATCATAATTTAGGTGAAAACTGGTTAAGTGGTAAACTAAATAATCGGTGGTTTGATCATGGACCACCATTTCCACAAATGAGAAAACCTAAAACCATTAATACCACTAACTCAACGCTACATAAAGACCCAGGAAAAATCCCAAGAGCCTGTCGTTCTCGGGAGTACATTGAAACCTCGTATCGGACCTGGACCGCACGTCGAGAGTTTGATGACTGCGAAACTATAGGATTATTTCCGTCTTACTGGGCTTGACAACCATCGCGGGAATCGAGCCCAGATAGTATCTAGAAACGCACAACTTGAGCCCTGAGTGAAGTGTGTGAGAAATGCGAATATCTTTAGAAAGTGTATTAAAACTTAAGTGAATTGGGCCGTTCGCTCACACGCGAAATTGAGGATTTCAAACCGTCAGTTTTTGACCCAACTTCACCCATGGGAAAAGGAAATTTCCCTGCACATATCCGTATATTGGTGGCCTCGATCTACCAAGTTCGACCGTTGATCTGACACGGATCCTCCACGGTTGATCAGCTTATCCGACCGCACCGAAATCACATCCTGGCATAGATCTATTGTCAGGGAACTTACACTACGCCGTATGTATGTAGTGGGCCTCCTTATGTGCCCTGTTTGTAAAAAATAGTCGCCCTTTGGATATAATCTAAGTATACTATGGCCCTGGGGCCATTTGCATCACTTCTGGGCCTATATAAAGCCCTTATACCACCCCATCTCTCTCTCATACGAATTTCTCCAAACCCTAGGAGAGAGAAGAGAGAAAAGAAGAGAAAAGAGTAAGGAGAGAAGAGAAATCCTGGGAGATTATTGCAGTGTTTCTCTCCCACTACTCCACGCACTTAATCACTTTCTCGTTCGCTACACGATCTATTTCAGCTACGATTTGGGTAAGAAATCCTAACCCTAATACCATAGTTGAGATCCGGAATAGTTGTTTGCCAACCTAGCTAATCGGTTTCACCACTTAGGTACCCGACGTTCTGTTTTCAGAAGCGAATAGTCGAACCGAGTCCGAATCAAGTATTCCGATGAAAGGTACGGACTATAAACGTTTAAGTTATGGTTTTCAATGCTTTCAATGTCAGCTAATGATTTATGTCTAATTTAATTGCTGCCATATTGTCTTAGATACGACGTTTTCGATAGAACATACATGTATGAACTATGTTGAAGAAAAGATGCATCCCATGTGTTTGTTGAAATGTTTGAATGAACATGTAAACATGATTTGTGCTTGCCATGACTACTGATCTAGGATTCATCATTGTTATATGCATGCTAACTTCCTTGTGCAAGTTATTGCCATAATATATGTTGTAACTAATCTAGTCTATGTATTTGGTAATGTGCAGTCTAAGTGTTTGATAAATTGTCTGAATGAGAAATTGTTGATGAATTGTGTTTTTTAAGGGTATTGTGATAGGATTCTCAATTACCTTATTCACATGTATAGTTTCCTTCATGTAATGCTAATTTCATCCACACGATTTATGGATAAAATGCAAGTGCTAGGTAATATGATCAATGTGTATGATGAAATGCTCAAATGATGAAATTATTTGGATTGTTTGCTAAATGCTGAGATTATTACTACATGTGCTTACTTACTGCATCTGAGTAAGATTAGGGCTACGATGTAGCCCAGGCAATCCGTAATAGTCCCCGTTAAGTGGCCAGATTAGTCTTGCCACATTGGATATATTCAATGAATCTGGTTCGTACGACGATTGTTGACAGTGGTTAGGCCACGAGTGGTGCTTACGCACTCCATATCGATTAAGTCAGCGTGCGCTCGTACCAATCGAACTTGTCTAATAAATCGATTGAACTATTGTATGTTTACCATGTATGGACACTATTGCTTGAATCTAAGGTATCCCTTACCATTGTAAAGGCCCACTTTAACCATAGTACCACGATCCGCTAAGACTCATGAGCTAGGCATGGTGGTGTATGAGACACTGTGTTCGACCTGTCGGCCTACGCTAGGGTGACGAGTCTCCCCGTACTGACCAGTGAGCAACCCAGGCTCGTGAGCCGGGCATGGTGGTATATGGGACACCGTGTTCGAGCTGTCGGCCTATGCTGAGGTGACGAGCTTCCCTTAGTGACCGAAAGTATAAACTTTAAACTTGCTATTGATTGCTATTCATTAGGAGTGATGCCCTACAACTTGCCTATCGTATGTGATTAACAAGGACTGACGACCCTAGATGGATCCTTCGGTTTGGGAAAATGATATAAAGGAAGGTACCTTAGCTCATAGATGGAGAAGTATAGAATTTAAACCAAGTAAGCACACTAGAGAAAGAAACAAACCAATCAAATTAAAGTAAAATCAATATATAACAAGAGTTATTCAAATTAAGGGCTTCATCTCAGCCCTAGACAAAGGATTTAGAAATCCATGTGATCAATTATAATGAAGGAAAAATAAAACATAAACACTAGAAACATCCTCTCTCTTTTCTTTCCTCTCTTTCTTCTCGTTCTTCTCTTTGGCTCTGGATCTTCCCAAGCTCTGCCTCCAGCTATGGATGCTCTTCCGCACGTTTTGTAACTCTTTTTATAGCTGATGGAGTGGCTGGAGTGGTGAAAATCGAATTTGGAAAGCTGTCGCACGCGCAGCGAAAGCCTTTTCGTAGCCTAGTTCGGGCCCTCGAAACATAGCATTTTTCTCGCTCAAATTCTAAACAAACACCGTCCCTTAGGACTTTCTTGGGTCCTTTACATGATGGATGGTTCAGATCTACCATACGATCAAAGATGGTGGCCCACAACCGCCTGAAAAACTGGATTTCCTAATATGTGCGAAACCTTCGCACCCTTTCGCTGTCGTGATCGGTGGGCCCCACAGAAGTGTTTTCTGGGAAATCCACCCCGTCCATTGGATTCAGGATGAAATTTTAATAAAAAATGGGTAGTTTTGATGTCCATTGACGCGGCCCAGAGAAGAAATCACAGTAAAATTAATTTTGAACGTAGCAGAGCAGTCCGTTTGTGGCCTCTGTACCGCACACGTGTGCACGTATGGGTGTAAAGTATTAGCATGGTTTTAAAGCTTTCGAAGCCGTCTACAAGATGGACGGCTTGGATCAGCCTTACGGGGCATGTGTGGGGCCTACAATTGTCCGAAAAAATGGCTAGCGGTCGTTCGATTGTGCAGCTGAAAACGGCAAGTGCCATTTCTGTTTTGGAAATTGGTCAGGCGCGGGCAAGCGCTGTTTGAATTTGGAAGGTGGAGTGGTGCTCGGCTTACCTACAATGTACATGATGTACATGTACCATATGCAGGGCCCATTATGATGTTTCTACAAAATCTGCACCAGTCATTCATCTTCTCATATTATTTTAGCCGTCAATACCAAAGTTGAGGCAGTTCCAGATATCAGGTGGGCCCCAAATTAGAGATTAATGGGCTGATCTGTCCGTTGGACTACTTTTTGAGATCTTCAATGGTTAAAATTTAATATGTACGGTTAATTTCCGGCCCCCATCACATGTTTGAAGTTTCGAGTCAATCGGATGGCGGGAACCATGTGATCTTGTATTCTGAACCATTTTCGGGCCTTTTTAAATGTGAACGACTTGATTTCCTCGGGTCCCTGGCATGTAAATTCTTCAATATTGGTCCTCTGGAGTCCATCCCGTGCTCTGGTGACTTCGGATCATCAAATCCATGCTTTTAATTCTCTTTTCAGTGTAACGCTCATTATTACGTCCTGCAATGAAAACACGATTAAAACACTCCATTAAACCTTATCATGTACGTATCATTAGGCAATTAATACGGTCTAATATGCAACATTCGACACTCATCACAATTGAAAAAGCTAAGTCCTCCAAGCCACTCCTGCCCTGAAAAAAATGGGAAAAGGAAGGCTTCGGCTAAAAGGCCAGTGAGTACACTCATGTGTGCGTAGTTTACGAGCATGCATTAACAATCAAAATGTTAGAGTACATAAATTGAAACATGTTGACCAGGTAATGCTACGTAAAGCCAAGAGGGCAGGATGTAATGTAAGAGATGATATGCAAAAGTATGCCAGGTGTATGCAGGCATGTAAGTCCTCCTCTAAAAGTCAACATCACAATATAGTTATCATCACTGGGAATCACCGGGTCCTGGTATCTAGAGCAAGTCCAAAACTTGTTGAACAGAGGCCTCACATACTCGCCTTATCAATGGAAGGCCTATAGCCATGCCAATATCCACTTGGCATGCCGGTAGTGGACTGTAAGACTCGACCCGAGTGCATGTATGTGCATTTCGTTTCTCTTGGTCCTGTGGTCCTACCAGTCGAATCCCAGCGACCCGCGACCTCGGATAGTGTTTGCGGTCATCCTCAAGTCCAGTTACGTTGACCCGACCCAGATCGACTCGAAACCTATGCCATCTTGTTCCCATTGTTGTTGCGGTTCCGATGCCGCGTCCCGTGCTTCCATCCGATGTGTAGATCATAAGTTGTAGGCATTTCATCATTTTGGCACTTTAATCATGATTGTGTGGCCAACCTAGAGTGGTATACATGTTTTTCCAAGATGGCCCATCCCATTTGCACAATTTCCAACTAACACTACCCAAACCTCCATCTTCTATACTACCCACACCACCAACACCACCCATCCCAACCCTATAGCCCCCATCTAGCCCTTCTTTTGCTAGCCCATGATGAGCTCTCTAACCCATGCCTCCCTTCCCTAGAGAGAGCATGATGAAATTGTCTAATCTAGGTGGTCTATTTTAGAGAGACCATCATTGCATTTCTACAACACCTCTCTCTCTCTCTCTCTCTCTCTCTTTTCTCTCCCTCTCATTTCTCCCTTCTCTCTTTTCATTCTCTCCCTAGCAAGAGGGTGGGACGTCCCCACCATCCTCTCATATTCCAGTCCCCCTTCTCCATTTCCCCTCAATCCATCCATCCCAATCCAATCTTAACCATTAATCTTGCATCCTTGGAGCATTAGAAGCCTAGAGTTGGAGTTTTGGTGGAGATTAAGAGGTGGGTGCTCCTCTAGATGTGTAATTTCATTTCTCTAGTATAGATCTTCTTATTCCTTTAATTTGGGAAGTATAAGACCCACTAATCAATGGTGGAGATTCTATACAATCCCTTGGATGTGGCCAAATGGCCTATCTTATGCATGCATGTCCCATGCATGGGGTTTTCCCTCTATGGGCCCCATCATGGAGGTTTCTTTGGATTTCATAGCATGTGGGTGATCTAGACCTTAGAGTCAAGGTTGGGATGGCATCCCAACCAATCATCTTGATTATAGGACATGCATGATGTAGATCTATGTTGTAATCCTATATCAATGAAGAAGTGTGGTGTGATTATTCTTAGGAGGGCTCAATAGTGGCGGAGCCCTTTTCTTATGGTCAGAATCTTCTTCTTCTCTCTCTTTTTTTCTCTTATTTTTGATAATGATATGTGTGGCCCACTTGGTGGGCCTGGGACGTCCAGAAAATCCAGCAATGGTGGGACGCCCCTTCCACCCATTTCTTGATTTGGGGTGTCCTATTTGCTGCGTATTTGATGCATGCAAGGTGTTTTGGCTTGAGGCCTTGATCTGGGCATTTATAGGGCCCACTAAGGAAAGCCACACCACCCTTGATTTGATGTAAATTTTCAGATATGGGCTGGTATGTCCAGCCATATATGGCTGTCCAGAAATTCTGGACTATTTTTCTTGGACTGATATTGCTGATTTTTGGCATGGGATTTAACCATGTATTTATCCCTTTTCTCCTTGATGTGGGGTGTCTTTTGGAGGAGTGGACCCCACTTGGAGTATGTGGAACCCCACCAATTGTCCATCCAAATGCACCTAAAAGTGCAGGCCCATAGGGGTGGACGGTCCACCTTGTTGGACCGTCCAGCCATGCTGGTTGAAGGGAAAATACAAAGTTCAGCTTGATTCTTTGAGTGGTGGGTCCCTTTTGTGGACCCTACCTTACTGTATTTTGCAAGGAAAATATTGGCCACTCATTCCTCCCCTTCTAGGCAAGTCAAGGTCCACTCTAATGGGTGTACATTGGAGTGGACAACAACATTGTTATGCAACACATTTTATTTTCCAACCTTGCTGAGTGGATAACAACATTGTTATGCAGCAGATTTTATTTTCCAACCTTGTTGTCCATGTGTTTGCTTCATGTTTTGCTTGGGTTTATGCCTTCCTAATTGGCTCATCTTGTGGTCCATCATGTAGGGACCCATCTCAGGTATGTGGGCCACCCTTTTTCTACCCAAAATTGGGGTGTTTGCAACTGGACTGGTAGCCCACAACTGGACGTCCTAGCTGGGTTGACGTCCAGCTATGGGCTGGGCGTCCACCCCATTTGGCCCACCTTGATGTATGGTTTTATCCAAGCCGTCCCCCCTCTTAGTGGCCCACTTGGACATGGCCCATTCCCTAGTGGGACGTCCATAAGTGGGGCCCACTTTGGTGTTAACTTGGGGCAGCCGTCCAGGCCCCCATGACCGTCCACCCTAGGACGTCAATCACATTGGGCTGCTGCTGGACCTCCAATCCAGCAGCATGACCTACTTGATATATGTGTTGTATCCACTCCCTTCCTTTGGTGGGACCCATTGTGACATGTATGGGTCATCAGGGAACAAGAATTTTATATAAATTAAATTATTACTGGATTCTAGTAGGCCTAGAAAGTGGATGGGCTGGAATTTTAGCAATAGGCCCAAAGTTGCTGCCCATAATTATATGTTTTGGGGCAGCATGACCCACCAGATTTGGGGATGTTTGCATAAACATCTTGCCCTATTTCCTATCATGCTTTGGGCTTAATTAGTGCACATTTGAGGACCACCCCAGTTGGGTTTTATTGGGTCATTATTTTAGCTAATTGTTGGATTTTTTAGGCCTTATTGGGCTGGAACTTTCTAGATAGGCCCATTGGACCTTTGGGCCTATATTTATCATATTATTGTTATGGGTTTATGGGCCAAATTACACAAGTAGTTGGGCCTTTGTTTGTTCACCAAATTAACCACATACTTGGGCTAAGTTGTAAGGCCCGATTCACTTGATTTAGACTTAAAGATTGCTCATATAGGCTGAATAATGGACTGCCCATCAGGCCCACCATAATATGTGGGTTTATGACCCTTATGTTTGGGCCCAAACCTTGCTTATGGGCCCATAATATTGCTTATGAGTTGGGCCTTGCATGATTGTCCACTAGGCCCACGATTGGTATAGGCCTTGGGCCTCGATTCGTATTTGGTTAGAGGTGGCTACCTCTTGGAACCAGTTGAGGTTGGATGTCCTCCTTGGTAATCCTAAGGTAGGCCCATGGGTTCTCTATAGGTGGTTAAGGGCCCACCATAGACCCTTATTAGGACCGCTTACCCTTCTAGCCTCATATATTGTATTCCTTAGCCTTGTGGGCTACCCCAATCTATTAGGCCCCACTAGAGGATTGCTCCTTAGAGTATCTGTCTATATATCTAGATTTGATCCCTCCTTGGGAAGGAGGAGTGTATTCCATGTCATCATCGCCGTATGTTGCAACTATTTCACCCTCATGACCCATATGCATCATTGAGTGGTTGGATTGTATTTGTGTGTAGTCATTGGGTTGATATGATAGAGGGATGAAGTTTTCCCCTCTTGTGCACATTGAGTGCTTAGAGCTAGTGCATGATTAGTATGCGTGATTCATGCATATGACATCACATCTCATGGATATTATTGCCCTTGCTTCATCAGGGCCTTGCCTCCACAGGGGTATTCGTGGATGACCGTATGTGGACATCAGAAATATTCTTTTTGAGTATTGGGGTGCATAGGATATCCCTAGGTGAAAGCCCCTAAACCTTCAAGGTACCTAGAGGATGCCTCAATGCCATGACCGAGTGGAAATCATGAGCGCTCGAGTGTCTTACATTGTTAGGCCACATCTCCTACTGTCGTGCAGTCGGTAGAGATGGGATGTGGCCTTATCCACCTGAGTGAGAGAGCATGGCTAGACTGAGTCTGACCAGCTTGTGAATGAGTCCACTACCATCGAGCCTTGCTGGTGATTGGCTGTCCACAAGCGGGTAGTGTGGTCTCTTACGCTCTTTTAACTGTGCAGTCTTGAGAGCGGCAGTCATCTGTAGTGTATTAGACCCCGGTGATATTCCTTATGATGGAACTGTATGGATATGTAGACTAGTTATGAGCATTGACATTACTTCTGTGACACCCGTATCCTAGCCCGTACAGTTCTGTAGGCTTCCGCGGTCCTCCTAGTCGAATTCCGGTGACCCACGACGCTTAGATAGCAGTTGCGTGTGATCCTGAGTTGTATCCTATATTCCAGAGTCAGCTCAACCCAAGACTTGTACCCTAGCGACCTGCCATCACTGCAGTTCCGACAGCGTGTATTACGCGTCGAGGTGACACCCAGGCCAAGAGATGAGGTTTCACGTTCAGTTCAAGGAAAAATGCCGTGCATTGCAATCCTAAGAGAACATGTCCCATCAATCGAGTACACATCAATCAATTATGTCCCATCCACAAGTACAACCACCCCTCCCCTAAAGTCAACTCTCTCTCTCTCTCTCTCTTACAACCAAGTACACCCATCCAACACTCACCATCCCTCTCTCCCATCACTTCTCTCCCATCACCCCTCTCTCTCTCTCTCGTTCTCTCTCCATTTTCAAGTAACTCCATGAGAGTCCAATGTCCATGGCTTCCATGGGAGAGAAGCTAGTATGGCCCACTCCCTACCACCAAAATCCAACCCTTCAAAGCCGATCTCAACCATTAGATCGACCCCCTTGAAGTTCCAAAGCCTATAGGGGGAAGGTGGAAGGAAGGAAAATTTGAAGTGGGTGTTTTCTAAGATTAGAATTGTTTCTTTTGCTTAGATTTGATGATTTGAGGGCCCACTTGTGGTGGGACCCATTTGATGTATGGTTTGTATCATCTAGAGGGACCCATAGTGGCGGGGTCCCTCCTCCATCCATTCTCTTTTTCTCTCTTTCCCCTCTTTCTTCTCCCTATTTTGATGGCCCACATTGACGATATATTGCATCCACACCATCCAGCAGTTTAGAGTATGTGTGACCCACCTGATGCATGTGCCGTATATCCATGTCATCCACTGCTTGGGAACGTGGGGCCCGCCATGAAGTATGTTGAGGATCCACCTGCCTGTCTGTTTGGACAGGCCTGGATGGAGAGAAAATACAAATATCTACTTGATCCAATCAAGTGGGCCACATGTACATGGACCCCACCCATTGTATATGTTGATCTATACCGTCCAGATGCCCTGGATGGTAGGCCCCAGCTTTATAGTTGCTGTTGGACATCAGAAGTGTTGTGGGTCCCACCAACTCCACTTGTTGGACTGCCATCAGCAAGTTCTATATGGAGCATGCAACTGTCTTCTGGAGCTTTGATTTTGACCTATGTATTTCTCTTTCAGCACTGTATTCAAATGTTTATATTAGTGGATATGTGATTGAAAAGGCCGAGCTAAGAGTCCTAGGAGGGGGGGGGGGGGGGGGGGGTGAATAAGACTACGCCAAATTAAAAAAAATAAATTGCGGAATTAAACAAATATAAATAAAGATAACACTTAAACAATCCACAATGAGGAAATGTAAAACAACCTAAAAAATCTAGTATTGAGAGGTTGATACAAACTTGGTTCTAAGGACAGCCTGACACCAAAAACCAATGGTTTATGGCAGGACAACCTTACTAGAATATGGGTGAGTATAAAAAACTCAAACTGAAGAGGATATGAAAGAAATAAATAACAAAGGAAATAAATAAGCTATTACAACATTCCCACTTTGCATAAAAGAAATTATAACATTCTCCACAAATGCATGAAGGGAAATTACAACATCCACAAAATGAAATATTCAATCAATCACCACAAGACTAGAAATTATAGTGGTTCGCTTGTGTGTACACCAACTGTTTAGAAAACAGCCACACAACTACTCCACTCCTAATATCCTCACACAGTAGATATTAGCGTTCACTATGAAAATAGGTCTTTCAAGGTTCACCTAAAACCCTCACAATTGTGTCTTTCAATTGGGCTTACACAATTCAAAAACCCCACACTCTGAGTTTTCTGGATCACCTCAGACAAACCAAAAGAAAGAGATTTTTTCTGGCACAATCTCAATGAAACCAAAATAATGAATTTACAAAACTGTAAAATACTTATCTGGATATTCTCCTTTTGATGCAGCCCGAAAGAACTAATTCAAAGTAGAAGTTTAATGTTCACACTCACTTATGAATATGTTCTAAGTTCTAAATTGATTTTAAATTAAATCACCTTGGGCTAGCTTGATTTGATTTTGATTCCAAGAAATGGGAATACTTCAATCCCTCTTTCAAATAAAATTGGAATGTAGAATACAAAATCAAATGCAAAAAGCTAATTAAAGAGAATATGAAATAAGAACTAGATAGCTTAAGAATATCACTAACTTATCTCTTAGAGTGGTGTATTGATTTTGCTTGAATTTAATACCAAACTCTGAAATTCGTGCTCTATTTATAAGTGAAGAAATCGTATCTTCGATTGGTCCTAAGGTCGACTCGACTGGTTGTAGGACCAACAAATTTTTAAAATTTTGAGTGCGATAAGATCAGATCATTCCACGACTGGTTGAAGGACTTGCTCGACCGGTCGAGTGGCCTCCACGATCGGTCGAGTCCTGTCCACCACTGGCGTGTGGAACTCAATTTTGTTGCTGGAATTTGAGTCAAGCTTGCAAGACTGATCGAGCACTGGTCGAGCACTGTTTACACAACCGGTCAAGCAGTCTCTAGGATTGGTTGAGGCTCTAACAAAAAATTCTGAAAATTATAAACAAACTTAGGATTGGTCGAGGAATTTCTTGGACTGGTCGAGCCAGTGCTAGGACTAGTCGATCATAACCTAAGAGTAGTTGAAAAATAGACTATGCACTTATAAAATGAACCAGTTTGAATTATGTATTCAAAATGACCTACCCTATGGTCAATCTAGGGTCATTCATACCTTATACATGATGTATGAATATTGAATCTTCTTTTTCTTCAGTTGATAGTTGTTCTTTGAAGTTCATGAAGCTTGAGATGATGAAGCTTGAACTTGAGACTTTTGAACCTTAAATATGACTAATCATTAAAGCTTGAGCTTGAGGTTCAAAAGAACTTTGTCTTAATTTGGACTAAGCTTTGAAAACTTGAACTATTAAAGCTTGAAAGATTGAATTCACACTTGGTGTTGTACTTGAACATGAACATATAATCTTGCACTTGAACTTCTTAAGGTAAAGACTTTTGTTCTTGTACATAAGATGCATAGTCTTGAATATGTAGATGTACTACACAAGACAGAAAATCCAAGAGGTTTTGGCACCACAAAATTTGACAATCATAGGAGCTAGAAAACATAGCACTTACAATCTCCCCCTTTGTCAAATTTGTGACAAAACACACTTCATAATGATAAGATAAGCAACATTCACAATAAAGAATCATGCACCAGTTTTAACTTGATCAAAGAATCATGCACCAGTTATAAACAGGTTAAACAAATATTCTCTCAATAATAATACTCCCCCTTACTTCCAACTTCATGCAATGAAAAATATATCCACACAATTGCTTCCACATGCACATTATCATAAACATTCACATAAATTCTCCCCCTTTTGTCACAATAAGACAAAGGAAAGAGTGATAATGGAAGAGGATCAATAAAGAAGTAAGAGAAAAATAAGAGAATAATGAGCAATAAAAGATCTCAAGTACAATAACCAAGTTAACAAAATCCAAAAACAACCAAGTTCGAACATGTCCAAGCCCAAATCAAACAAGAGAAATTCAAGAATCTTAAGAGTTATTACAAACCACAAATTCAAATACTAATCAGAACCCGATGAAGGAGCAGGTATGGAAGGGTCAATTTGATGAAGTCCTTTGTTAATGCGCTTCAGATACTTGCGCATATATTTGAATTACAAATCATGCGACACATTCATGTTTTCAACCTTCTCTTCTAGTGAGCGCAAACGCGCATCAAAGTTAGATGGCTGATAGTAAGGATCATCTGCTGAATCGGATTCAATTTCATCAAAATATCATCCATATTGATGTCATCTGGAGGCAAATCACCCTTCTCTTCATTTGCAGCATCAGCTCCACCAACACCCACATTAACTTGATCGGGTGCTAACCTTAAATTCATCTTGTTAATATTTGAGTTATTGAAGGGTAGGTGGTGAATAGGAGCTTCCTCAACAGGCATAACCACTAAACTATGAGTGGCCAACACAGTCATAAGATAAGCGAAAGGAATGTCACTGTGTCCTGGATGGAAACAAAATTGAATGATGCAATGACAAATCAAGGAAGGAAGACATACAGATGTACTAGAGATGATGGAATCGAGAATGTGAACGAGTTCGGTTTTGTTACCAGAACGAGGATAGACATTCGAAATGAATATCCTAAAAAGGACTTTATATCTAGGTAACAAATACTTTGAGGAAAGCACATTTCCAGTAGTATTCCATTTCTCATCTATATTGCATAAATCTCTAGTATGCATACGTTTCTCAGTTTCAGATGGTTTTGCTACTAGAGTGCTAATGGGAATATCATCATCATTGATAGGTAAATCCATTAAGCCAGAGATAAGGTGATGGTCCACATCAACTGGACCTTCTCTGGTTGAGATAGTGAAAGTCAGATTTTCAGTAGATAAATCAGTAATACAAGCATACATAGCTTGTGCAATGGAGCGGTATGCTGGTCCACCCCAATGTATATGTTATCCCATCCTACAGACTGAAGGAGAGGAAGGATATCAAATAGAGCTAGATGATCAACATTAATAGGTCGTTCAACTATAATATTGTGCAACCTAATATCCCATACATAAGAGGGATCATCTTCAGGTGAACGAAGGTGGCACATTATTATAGGAGTTGATCGAGAAGAAGAAGGACCACGAGATCCTTTCTTTTTGGTTCTACCTTCCATTTGTACCAAAGATAGTAAGGAACCAAGAGATTATAAAAGAGGTAAAGAGGGTTTTCATTAGATCAGATTTTTGAGAAGAAAACCCCCAAAATAACTATGAATCAAGAAATAAACCACACCAATGATGAAAAGGGAGTGCTAAAAAGTTGAATCTATAAGGAAAATGAAAACAAATCACTAACTTTGAAGAAATAGATGATGGGTTTGACCAGTCGACCTAGGACCCGTTGGAGAAGACACCCAAAATGAGGAAAAAGTGATTTTTTCCCAAATAAAGCACCAAACCCCCGCTATACGGCTGGTCGAGTATATGCTCGACCGGTTGTGCCACGACTGGTCAAGTATGTACTCGATTGGTCGTGCACAACCCAAAATATACAATTTTTATAAAATTTGAAATTTTAACTATTTTAAATAATATATATATACATTATGATACAAAAATGCATAAATAATCAATTCAAATTGCACATACCAAGATCAAATTTCAATTTAGTAAACCTGCTTTTGTCAAGCGGTTTTGTGAATATATCAGCAAGTTGAGTCTTGGTCGAAATATATTCCACAAAAATTGTCTTTTCTTCCACTAATTCACAAATGTAGTGATATTTAATGTCAATATGCTTGGTTTGTGAATGCTGGATTGGATTTTTGGAGATATTAGTTACACTGGAATTATCACAAAATAAAACCATAGAATCTTGCGCAATTCCGTAATCGCTTAGCATTCTTTTAATCCAAACAAGCTGAGTACAAGCATTACTTGCCGCATTGTATTCAGCCTTAATAGTTGAGAGCGATACAAAACTTTATTTCTTACTTAGCCAAGAAACTAAATAGTTCCCTATATAGAAACAACTGCCACTGGTTGATTTTCTATCATCAATGTTACCAGCCCAATCAACATCTGTGTAACCAGCTAATTGCACACTAGTATCATGTGGAAACCAGAGACCTAGATTTATTGAACTTGCGACATATCGCATAATTTGCTAAACAACAGTTAAATGTGACTCTTTAGGGTCAGATTGATATTTAGCATAAATTCTTATGCTAAATGCAATATCAGGTCAGTTCGCAGTTAAATAAAGCAAACTACCTATCATAATGTGATATAATTTAGGATCCACACTCTTACCTATAGAATCCTTTAAGAGTTTTAAGGAAGTACTCATAGGAGTATCAAAAGTTTTCCCATTCTCAAATCTGAAAATTTTAAGTAAGTTCAGAGCATATTTGGTTTGAGAGATAAAGAAACCATCAGGTTGCTGTTTTACTTGCAATCTTAGGAAATAATTCAATTCCCCAACCATGCTCATTTCGAACTTACACTTCATTAGATCTGCAAACTCAATAGTCATGTTAGCATAAGTAGATCCATAAATAATATCATCAACATAAATTTGCACTATTAAAATGTGATCATTATGTTTCTTTACAAACAATGTCTTATCAACACTTTCCATTATAAAGTTATGACTTAGTAGAAACTTAGTCAACTTTTCGTACCATGCCCTAGGAGCTTGTTTCAAACCATAGTGCCCTTTTGAGGTGGTAGACATGATTAACATTCTTAGGGTCTTCAAAACCTGTTGGCTGTTCAACATACACTTCTTCATGCAAATCGCCATTTAAGAAAGCACTCTTTACATCCATTTGGTATATTTTGAACTTTTTAAAGCATGCAATGGATATAAATAATCTGATTGATTTAAGACGAACTATTGGGGCAAAGGTTTCATCATAATCGATGCCTTCAATTTGAGTGTACCCTTGTACAACTAGCTTAGGCTTGTTTTTAATAATATTACCAAGTTCAGACTTATTTTTGAAAATCCATTTTGTTCTGATAATATATTTATCTTTAGGTCTTGGAACTAAGTACCAAACATCATTTCTAACAAATTGATTAAGCTTTTCTTGCATCGCAACAATCCATTTTTCATCAGTAAGAGCTTCTTTTACATTAGCCGGTTCTATATGAGATGTAAATCACACATAATTACACATATCTTCTAACTGTTTACGAGTGCGCACACCAGTGAGAGGGTTTCCAAGAATCTGATTAGTTGGATGGTCTTTAACTGTCCTCAGTTAAGTGTTATGTTGATTTGATAAAATGTTTGGTTTATCAATTAGAAGAACTTCATCATTTTCTGAACTTGAGACATGTGTATTCAAGTGATCGTCAATAACCACATTAATGGACTCTTGAATAACAGCGGTCCTCTTATTAACAATCCGATACGCTGGACTATTCAGAATATATCCTAAAAATATCCCTTCATTACTTTTGGTGTCAAACTTACCCAGATTTTCTCGGTCACGTAAAATGTAGCACTTGCTGCCAAAAACTCGAAAGTATTTGACAGTAGGCTTCTTATCAAACCATATTTCATAAGCTATTTTACCATTTGTGTAACATCCCAGATTTTTGCCAACCTGGGATTAGACGTCCTTAGGCAATGGGTCAATCCTAACACCTCATTAACTTATCAGAACTGATTCCCAATGTCTAAAGCTACCTTTGAACCCATTTCCTTCACAAATCTCACCCTTCACCACCTTGATCTTCCAATTTTTCTAAGAACTTTCACCCTAGATACTATCTTAAACTAGCTAAGTAGTATAACTTGGATTACTTTATACACAAACTACAAAGGACTAAGTACCACCTCAGACGGAAATCACTTAGGATTAAATCCTTTAGAAATGAGACAAAGTTAACTATGTGCTAAACTAGATTAGCCACGAAATTCGTTTGAATCACTTTAAATAAGATCTGCAAGACCCAAAACTTTTAGAATCATTGACGCTAGGTTACCCTAAAATCTAGGATCAAACTCATTACCCGACTGCTCTCGGGAGCACGTTGAAACTCCATATTTGATCTGGACCGCACATCGGGAGTCCGAATAATATGAGGTTAAGCACTTAGGACCGCCTCGCTGGGCTCGACAACCAATTCGAAAATCAAGTCCAGACGATGTCCCATGGCTGTTCGATTGAGTCCGGAGCGAGAGTGTGTGAAAACACTTGTTTTCTTTAAAAATAAATATCTTGAATACAAATCTGGCATCTCTCGTTTGCGGATTAGTTTTAAGCAACTAGACCGTCAGAATCTGACCAAATTACACCCTCGGATCAGGAGAAATTTCATACACATTTACATGTACTCGGAATCTCCGATCGAGATCCGCTGACCGTTGAACTGAAACTGGTCCGCCACGCGTGATCTGGAATCCCGACCGAAACGAAAACTTAATAGAACGTAGATCCAGCGTTAGTGAGCTTAAGTCCGACCTTTGGCTCAAGGAGGGCCGCCAGAAACCCTCTTTTGAGCTGAAACAATGCCGATTTGATTATAATGTAAGTATACCTTGAACATAAGTCTATTTCGGTAAATTTTTGGGCTATATAAGGACCTTAAACCCTCTCTCATGGCAGCCATACGAATTTGAGATTGAGAGAGAGAAAGGAGAGAGAAAGTGTGGGAGTTGTGGGAGGAACTCCCTGCCACTCTTCCCTGCCGCTATTCGAGCTTCACCGCTCCATTCTCACCACTTTCCCGGCGATTCCGGCGTCATTTCTAGGTAAGAAACCCTAGCCCTAACCTGATTTGGGGCTTGGGTGGTTGTAGTATATGAAATAGTTAACGTATTTCGTTCCATAGGTTGCCAAACTGCCGAATACGGGAGCTTAGCAAACCTATCAACTCCGTTACGATTCTACGACACAAGGTGCGGACTTTAGGTGTATAGGTTATGGTTTTCAACGCTTTAAATGTCAGATAATGATAGATTCATGATCTGCATGCAATTGCACATGTACAAAGTGCTTTTCGTTTTCTGTTTCGATTAAAGTTGTGGAATATGGAATTTTACATATTCTAGGTATTCGTAGAAAATACCGTATACGTATTTTTTTTGGAAATGTGTTTGACATGTTTATTTGTTGTATGGATATACGATATATGGGTAAAATACTTATTTGATGAAAGGATTCGCCTAAATACATGTTTTACTAATATACACTATGTATGTAGAAATACTGTATTGTAAGGAGTGCTGTACACATGTATATTTTGGAAATGTGTTGGCCATGATTGTTTGTCGTATGATTATATAATATATGAATAAATTACTTATTTGGCAAAAGGAATCGCCGTAATACATGTTTGCTTGTACACACTATGTATGTTGAAAATGTGTATTCTAGAAAATACCGTGTATGTATAAATTTTGGAGATGTAATTGTTGTGATTAATTGTGGTATGAATATGATACACACGGATAAAATACTCGCTTGGCGAAAGGATAGCCATAATACATATTTTTTTCTAACATACGTCATGTATGTTGAAATAGTGTACTCTAAGTGTTTGTGAAAATGCTTGTGTGAGCAAGTGTTTGAATGTTGATGCCTTAGGAGAGTGTTGAGATGGGATTCTCAACTACCCTAGTGACATGTATGATTACCTCCATGAGGTTGATTACTTAAACCACTTACTTGCAATATATGTGTTTGTATTTCCTATTGATGTAGTGCTTTACAACATGCTTTATATCATGCTTTATAACATGCCATATAACATGCCTTATAACATGCCTACTAGCATGCTTGAATTACTTTGTTTATCATGCTTTACTCCACATGCTATGGATGAGAATTGATTGAGTTTGGGACTATGTCTATAGTCCAGACAGTCGGTACCAGATTTGAGACCGTGGCTGAGATTCATGTCGCCACGTGGGATGTGTTTGACGAACCCGAGTCGTACGTCAGTTGGCGACAGTGGTTAGGCCACGCGAAGTGCTTATGCACTTCATGTCGTCTAATTGATTGTGCGCTCGAGCTAGTCAGGCTTGTCACGTAACCCGATGTGTCTAATGTATGTTCACCATGTTTGGTCGCTATTGCCTGAACCTAGGGTACCAAACTTACCAGTGAAAACCCTTTTAACCATGGTACCTTGATCCGCTAAGACTTATGAGCCGGGCATGGTGGTATGGGACACCGTGGTCGAGCTGTCGGCCTACGCTGGGGCCATGTGCCTCCCCGTAGTGACCAGTGAACAACCAGACTCGTGAGCCGATTATGGTGGTATGGGACATTATATTCGTGCTGTCGGCCTACATTGATAAGGTGATGGGGGAGTGGTGCAACGTATGCGAGCAACAGCCCTGGCAGCCCTTTGTAGTGACCTCGAGCATACTCTGAAATCGCAGTGCGCCTTAGGGTTCGCCGCGATATATAGAGTATGAACTAGGCCTGTTTCTGTATTGTGATGAATCGTTTAAGGGGTGATGGGGGAGTGGTGTGACCTTTATGCGTAACAGCCCTGGCAGCCTCTGCAGTGACCTAGAAAACACACCATCGTCTGATATTAACTAGGACTGACGACCCTAGAATGGATCATGTTTGGGAATGATACAAGGGAGGTACCTTAGTTTCCCAATCCTGCTGTTTGAAATGGACTAATTAAAAACTCGGAATCATGCTCATCATGCATTGCATGTGCCTGGAAGATGTGGAGCACTGTGGGATGAAAGCATGCCGCGAGCGTGAGATGGTGTCGCATGAGGGAGTATGTCGGTGAGGACATACATCATGTCATTCATATTTGCATTAATAAGAGTAGTTAGGAGTGTTTGATTGTACTGATTTATCATTACTGCTTGACTGAGTCGATAACATGTTAACCTATGCTTTATTGTTCCACTGAGTTAGCTACTCACTCCCACGTTACGGGACAGTGTTGTACACACCAACCAGATTGTTGAGTTTCAGATGGCGACGCTACTCCTGAAGCGAGAGGACTATTACTATGATGTCGAGGAGGAGTTCTCCTACATGTAACTCTCTGACGGGTCTCTGAAGACTTGGTACTGTATTGACGGGGCTATGGTACTTGGGATAGAAGACATTACACTTACACATTTGGTATATTTTAGAACTGTACTTGTAATTATTTAACCTGGTAATGTTATCACACTCTGGAGACTCATCATAGTTTATATATTCTATCTATCTATCACAGTCTTCCGCTTGAAAATTTAACTGTCTCTGGAGTATGATATGTTGTTTTGGCTTAATCTCACTCATGTTCACTACTCTAATACAGTCAACATTCAATCATCATTCATTTTGTTGCATAAGTGATGTTCTGGAACTCGAGAGTTGAGTTACTACTCGACCCTCGATTTTCGAGATGTTACAATTTGATTTTCTAGTATAAACGTGGTTAATTATATAACAAGCAGTATTTATGGCCTCTGCCCAAAGATTTTTAGGGAGCTTCATACTATTTAACATTACATTTGCCATTTCTTGAAGCACTCTATTTTTTCTTTCTACTATACCATTTTGTTGACGTGTTTTGGGTGCAGAGAATTCATGTGATATTCCCTGATCACTATACAATTTCTCTAAACTACTATTCTCAAATTCTAATCCATGATCACTACGGATCTTACAGACTTGAGATCCTTTTTCGGTTTGAATACGTTTAAGGAGTCTTTTTTACTTCATTGAGAGTTTCTGATTTGTCCCTTAAGAAGACTACCCATGTATATCTGGTAAAGTCATAAACAATTACTAGTATGTACTTCTTACCACCTCGACTCTCTGTTCTGGTTGGTCCAATCAGGTCCATGTGGAGAAGTTCGAGCGATTTAGATGTGGCATTGGAGTTCACCTTTTTGTGAGTACTCTTGGTTTGTTTGCCAATCTGACATTCGCCACATATCTTATCTATGTTCTGTATTTTGGGTAAGCTCTTACCAACTCTCTTTTACTTAATCTATACAAGTTGTGGTAGTGTACATGTCCAAGGCGTTTATGCCATAATTCGGTCTCATCGGTATGCACTATGTAGCACGATAGATTAGATGAGCTTGAATCACTTACAATGTAGCAGTTTTCAGAAGTTTTGCGACCAATTAATATTACAAAATTATTTTTATTTAAAATTTCACAACCTTGATGAGTAAAATTTACACTATGATTATTATCGCATATTTGAGAGATGCTTAATAAGTTGTGTTTTAACCCTTCTACATATAAAACATTCTCAAATAAAGGGACGTTAAAGAGTTAAACCTTGGTCAACAATCCTGTAGTTGTTACCATCACCGAATGTGACTGAACCATCAATCATATCTTTAAGATTGGTGAACAGACCTTTGTCACCAGTCATGTGTCTGGAGCATCCACTATCTAGGTACCACTTTGAATGGATTGAAGCTTTGAAAGCAGAGTGAGCAACCAAGCAAGTAACCTTAGGAACCCATTTCATTACAGTCTTAGGTTTAGGAATATAGTTAGTCTTCGTATGTTTGTAGTTGTTATAAGACTGATGTAACGACCTGAAAAATTCCGTACATTGGGTCGAGTACCACCTCGACCAGAAATCACATAGGATTAAATCCTTTAGAAATTTAACAAAGTTAACTAAGTACTAAACTCAATTAGTTATGAAATCCGTTAGGATCGCTTTAAATACGATCTGCAAGACCCAAAACTTGCAGAATCATTGACGCTAGGTTACCCTAAAGTTTAGAACCAAATCCATTCCCCGTCTGCTCTCGGGAATGAAACGAAACTTCGTATTAGGTCTAGATCGCATCTCGGGATTCCGATTAACCCGAAGTTAAGGAACTAGGACCGCCCCACTGGGCTTAACAATCATCTCAAAAATCAGCCTTATCCGATATTCCACGGCCATTCGTTTCGCATCGGAGCGAGGTAGTGTGAAAAACACTATTCACAAGCCGAAATAAATATCTGGAATAGTGATCTGGCATCGTTCGTTGACGCGTCAAGATAAGCAACCTGACCGTCAGAATCAGACCAAATTACACCCTCGGATTAAGAAAAATTTCAGGAACATTTACATGTACTTGGAATTTCTGATCGTGGCCCACTGACCGTCGAACTGAAAGTGGTCCGCCACGTGCGATCTACGCATCCGAATGAGTCAAAAATGTAATCCCACGAACATCCATTGATGATAAGTTTAAGTCTGACGTTTGGTTCAAAAAGGCCTACCGAACTCCTTTTGAAAGTGGAAAAGCGCCGAATATCCTATATAAGCAGTACCCCATGAACCTAAGTCTATTCTCGTAATGTTTGAGGCTATAAAAGGGGCTTAGAGCAGCCCCTCTCATAGCCATACGAATTTAGGGAGAAACCCTAGAGGGAGAGAGAGAAAAGAGAGGGAAGAACTTGGAGATCGTTGCCGATCTTCCTCCACTTGCACCGGATTGCTACACGGCCTACACCGCCTTATTCTCGGCGTTCTCCCGGTGTTTTCCGCCTCATTTGAAGGTAAGAAAACCTAACCCTAGGTCTGATTTGTGGTGGAATCGAAGTGGGGTGTATACCGACTAACCGATTCAACTCTTTAGGCTAGAAATCGGCCGTAAACGGAAGATCCATCACCCTTGCTGATTTATTCCGTTTCCAAAGGCAAAGGTGAGGACTTTAAGCTTATAAGTTACGGTTTTCAACGCTTTCAATGTCAGATAATGGTAGATTCATGATCTGCTTGCAATTGCACATGTACAAAGTGCCTTCCGTTTCCTGTTTTGATTAACGGTGTGAAATATGGAATTTCACATATTCTAGGTATACGTATAAATACCGTATACGTATTTTTCTTGGATAAATGTTTGACATGTTTATTTAATGTATGATTATATGCTATATGAATAAAATGCTAGTTTGGCGAAAAGGAATCGCTAAAATATATGTTCCTTTGTAAATGTGCCGTATGTTGAAAATACGTATTGAAGAAATACCGTATACGTATTTCTTTTGGAATAATGTTTGTCATATGTATTTAATGTATGATTATACAATACATGATTAAAATACTAGCTTGGCGAAAAGAATCGCCGAAATCTATCTTCCTTTGTAAACACTATGTATGTCGAAATTGGGTATACGTAGAAGTACCCTATACGTATAAAATTCGCCGATGTGTTTGCTATGTTTATTTGCTGTATGAATATGTTGTATATGTATAAAATACTAGCTCGGTAACGGACAACCCTAGTACACCCTCCTCTAGCATACGTCATGTATGTTGAAGTAGTGTATTCCAAGTGTGGGCGAAATCACTTGCGAGTGTAAGTGTTTAAGTGTTAGAACCTTAGTTAGGTGCTGAGATGGGATTCTCCGCTACCTTAGAGTCATATATGACACTCTCCATGTGGTTGTTCACTCTAACCACTCACCTGTGAACTCTAGGATTTGTGTCCCTATGTGTATAGTGCTTTATAACATGCTTCGTAACATGCTTGATAACATGCTTTACAACATGCCTTATGAAATACTTTACTTCATGCTTTATAATACATGCTTTGCCCTATGCTTTACTTCATGTTTCACAACTGACTGAGCTTGGGACTATGTTCGTAGTCCAGGCATCCGGTATCAGACTTGAAGACGTGGTTGGGGTTTCGTTCCGCCACGCACGATGTGTTGGTGAACCCGAGTCGTGCTTCGGTTGGCGATAGTGGTTGGCCACACGAGGTGCTTCTGCGCCTCATATCGCCCAACTTGTTGTGCGCTCGAGCTAGCCGAACATATTAAGTAAACCGCATGCCTTATGTATGTTCACCATGTTTGGTCGCTAATGCTTGAACCTAGGGTACCAAACTTACCAGTGAAAAATCCCGTTAACCATGGTACCTCGATCCGCTAAGACTCATGAGCCGGGCATGGTGGTATGGGACACCGTGGTCGAGCTGTCGGCCTACGCTGGGGCTACGTGCCTCCCCGTAGTGACCAGTGAGCAACTCTACTCGTGAGCCGATTATGGTGGTATGGGACACTATATTCGCTATGTTGTCGGCCTACACTGATAAGGTGATGGGGAGTGGTGCGGTCTTTGTGTGCACGGCCACAGCGCCCTTTGTAGTGACCGCGAGCATACTCGAAGTTGCGGCGTGCCTTAGGGTTCGCCGCGATATATAGAGTATGAACTAGGCCTGTTTTTCGTATAGTTGTATCGTGATGAATCGTTTAAGGGGTGATGGGGAGTGGTGCAACCTTTGTGCGTAATGACCACAGCGACCTCTGCGGTGACCTAGAAAACACACCATCGTCGATATTAACTAGGGACCGACGACCCTAGATTGGATCATGTTTGGATATGATACAAGGGAGGTACCTTAGTTTCCCAACCCTGCCGTTTGAAATGAATTAATTAAAAACTCGGTAATCATACTCATCATGCATCGCATGTGCACGGAAGATGTGGAGCACCGTGGGATGTAAGCATGCGCGAACGTGAGATGGTGTCGCATGAGGGAGGGTGTGGTGAGGGCATCCATCATACCGCATTCATACTTGCATTAATCGAGTAACTAGGAGTGTTTGATTTTCGCTTTATCATTCTTGCTTGGTTGTATTGGTAACATGATAACTTATATCTTCTTGTTCCACTTTGAGTTAGCTACTCACTCCCACGTTACGGGACGGTGTTGCGCACACCAACCAGACTCTCATCTCGGAGTTTAGGCGATCCGGCTATTACGGGAGGCGGAGCCCGATTACGACGAGGACCAGGAGGAGTTCTCGTATATGCGATTCGGCCGGGCGGCTTCGATTAAATGTCGGGACCGATGGGTTTTTTCAGAGATTGTATTTAGTTATTTTGACATTTTGTTTATTACACGGACATGTATATTGTGACTCGAAGGATTCATACTACTGGATAATGAATCATTTATTTTGTTTCTTTACATACATATATACACGTCAGTCTTCCGCTTGCTTTTATACAAGCGATCTGGAGTATGAATTACTGCTTTGGTATAATCTCATTCATGTTTATTGCGCTAACTCAGACAACATTTAACCATCATTGTGTATGTTGCATAAGTGATGCGTTGGAACTCGGGAGTTGAGTTCATACTCGACCCCCGATTTTCAGGGCGTTACAAGTTGGTATCAGAGCATGATTTTGATTAAACCGGACCTGAGTTATGTTCCCACTACGTACGCTGACGCATTACACTTAGGAGGGTGCGCAAAATCTAGCAAAAGATCTTAGGGTCTCCCGATTTCGCCGTTCGGCGAAGTTCATTGCAAATGGACAGTTTGATCGAGTGCGTACTCGATCCCAACCACATTTATGGATCCCAAATCACTCCTAGACCGTCTATTGACGTGTCCAGGTCACAATCCCCCAAAGGTTAGTCGTTAAAAATCAGGAAAAATCTGATTTGATCGAAACTTTCTAGGGGCCCGCCGTTTTGGGCACCAAAGCGAGTCCGTGGGCCCCACGATAAATCTAACAACAATTTGGACCAAGCCGGGGTGCATTTGGCACCGGGAGTCTGGTGAACAAGACCGGACCGCGACGGCCGCTGCTCCGGCCAAGCCCGACCGCGGCGCCCCGCGCTGCACCGGCGGCGGCGGACCGCGCCCCGTTGCTTTTCGGCGTGGTTCCACACGTGGGGTTGGTCGGCCAGACCCCCTACCCCATGGCACGTGCCATTTTGGCCTTTGATTGGGTTTTAAGAGTGGAGCTCCCTTCTCTCCCATTTCCCCTCTTTTCAAGCACCCCACCTCCATTTTCGATTTTTCTGAAAAACCATCCCTCCAAACCTTCAATCCCTCTATTTTCTTCCATAACTCACACACCACTACCTCCTACAACAGCCCTAGCCTCTCCCTTTCCCCATTTCCTCAAGTTGAAGCTCTCATACTCCTCCTTGGAGCAAAAAAAATTGGGTAAACTCCTAACCCATTCTATTTTCTTTGTTTCCTTCTTCATTTTCTACCTCTTGAGCTTCTTCCACACCTATTGGGTTGTTGATTGTGGAAGGTAAAAGAGGTCAGCCCTTTGTTTCCCATTTTGGAAAATTTCCATGGCTCTCCTTGGTGTGGTGGCCACCATTTTCTCCATTTCCTCCATCCTATCTTTCATGGGAAAGAGGAAAACCGCGGCCGATGACGCCGGCCCAAGTAGGCCAGCCCGTTCCCGAAGAAAATCTGATGTTGGGGCCGGCACAAGTACCGTGCGGGAGTTTAGGTCAAAGCGAGACCTGGATCCCGACCACCCCGCCAGAATGCTTATCCAATAGGCATGGAATATGGGCGCCGCGGGCCGCAAGGTAGTGTTTGAAGCTCATGTGGATGAGAGGATGTTTGGCCTACACCCGATGATGGACCACTTGGTGGATATCGGGTGGAATCATATTTTTGAAGGCGAGTCTCCCGCATGTGAGCACACGGTTCGTGCCTTCTACGCTCACATCATGACGCATCAATAGAGCCTCTTCGGTTCTTGTCTCTCGTGAGGGGCATAAGGCGCACCATCACCGTGGACGAAGTGGCTCGAATCACGAAGATCCCGCTTGGTCAAGTACGGCCCTAGTGATGACTTCTCAGGAGTGCGCGAGAAAGGGATCGCCGCACGCGATTTCTCTCGTGGTCGCCGGGTTACTTGGAAGCGAGGAAGTTGTATTGCGGCGACAAAGATGTCCGAAGACTTCCATTTGCTCCATCACATCTTCACATACAATGTATACCCACGGTGGGGTAACCGCACGGAATGTACTAGGGTGATGGTGGACTTTCTGTACAAGATGGGACGCCGGGAAAACATATGCCCGCCCACATTCATCCTATCCCGGATAGTTAATGTTGTTCGTTACGCCAGAACGATCTTTCGCTCCCATTTGGCCGGCAGTCCGCAGGATGGCTCGTGATGTAGGCTCTGATTGAATATGGAGGATCTTGCACCGGTCGAGTCATAAATGAAGCGACACTCGGGAATATGAAGATCGGCCCCAACGGCGGCAAGCCCGACTCGACGAGTCCGGAGATGAGTCGGATAGCGCCGGCGAAGAGAGTGTTGACCTCAGTGCCGACGGTGATGAGGAGCGCAGTGATGACATACGGGAGGAAGAACCGAGGCTCGGGACACGAGAGGAGAGTTCACCCCGCGGCTCGGGAGCGGGGTGTGGATCGAGATGTATCCGATGCGCGATTTACCCGTTTGAGGAGAGGCAAGCCGCCTGCTGCAAGAAGAGGTTGGACAAGTTCGGTGAGATTGGACGAGTTGGTGAGCTTGGTCAAGTTCGAACTAAACTTGAAGAGAATGAAGCCTACATGAAGAAGAATTTCAAGAAGATGTCCGTACTGTGAAGGCCATCTGTCTCTGTGCGCAGGATAAGAATGCTCCTCCTCCACCGCCTACTTCGGATGCTTAGTCATCCATATCGTTGTTTGTTGTGTTTGCTTTGGTTACCGCGATAGGCGGTTTGTGTTTTCGTTCTGATGATGTATTAGGTAGTAGAATGTTAGTGTTTGATGTGTGGATGTATTGGCTATAATGTAATTTCAGTCATGATTCATGTAAACTCTGTAGTTCATGTATTATGACAATTTTGAGTTAATGAAAAGCATATAGCCTCTTTTGTTTGATGATGTGTGGAATGCTTAAGTGCTTTATGGAGTGTATTATGCTGTATCTCACAAATGCTGTACCCTGTGTTGTATAGGGCATGCCGCGACAGTATACGCGGAGCACCGCACATCTCCTTTTGACTGGCTCCATGGACCAGACACCTTCTAGTAGTAGTGGTCCTACGGACCGTGGGTTGGGATCCGATCAGCCCCCTGCTGGTCCTACTGGCGGGTTGCCACCATACACGCCCCCGGTCCGTGAGCAGTTCCGGCCATCATCGTCTGCGCAGCATGACTCTGAGTCTGCTCCGCCGACTGATAGGTTTGAGCAGGTGATGATGATGATGCATCGGCGAGCGAGATGCAAAGAAGAAATCAGATGATAAAGCAGAAGCAGCAGCGAGATGAGAAGCGGCGAAGCAGCTAGAGATCAGCAGAGCAAAGCATCAGCAGCTTATGGCCACTATCGCTGAGGCCTTGTCCCGTGGTGGTAGTGCGACTCCACCTACGACTCCTGTTTGTCCTGCCGGGCACCCTGAGCCTCCTGCTCAGTGTGAGGATGTGCCCCTGCCTCCACCCGTGGTGCCTCCTACTGGAGATGTCGGCACGCGCGGTCTACTCGAGCGGTTTCAGCGCTTGAGGCCTCCTTCGTTCATGGGCACTCATAGGCCCGAGGAGGCGAGTTTTGCTTGACCGCATCTCGAAGATGCTTCGGATCTTTGCATTGCTCGAGGCGAGCGGTAGGCGGCCGCCTTCATGTTTGAGAGGGAGGCGAGTTTATGGTGGGACGGTGTGTTGCGATGCAGTCGCGGCCGGACTACGTATGGACCGGGAGGCGTTTGAGTTCCGGTTCCATGAGAAATACTACCCGCCGACTTACCGACATGAGCGGGAGGACGAGTTCTGCGCCTCGGGCGGGGAGGCATGACCATTACTGCAGTACGAGCACCGCTTCACCGAGTTGGGCCGCTTTGTCCCGACTATACTAGTGGACGAGCGGATGCGGATGCGTCGATTTTCATTGGGCTTGCGGCCAGGAGATACGGTCGAAGATATCTTTGCCTCACCATACCTACATATGCAAAGACCTTTGGTTCACATGTCTATGACAGGCAGAGCAGGATGTGGACCGGTTGGCCCGATCACGTGGCACTATGGTTGCGAGGCCACGACAGGAGATACAGAGCAGGCCTATCCTAGGCAAGAGGCCTCGTGTTGACTCGCCTCCTAGGATCGCAGCGCCAGGGGCTCAGATGAGGCGCCCTATTGTGACCTGCACGTACTGCGGGAAACAGGGTCATCCTATCGGGAGTTGCTTCGCGCGGATGAAGGACAGTGGTTTCTCTCCGCCACAGATGATGGGCCGTTCTCGCCCACAGGCCATATCAGCTCCACCGCTACAGACAGCTCCTGCACATCCTTCCTTCCGACCTCCTGTGCAGCACTTCAGGCCGCCACAGCGACCCTTGGCTCCTCAGCCGAACCGCCAGCAGCAGGCTCGCGTTCATACTCTCGTGGCTGAGGCACCTGAGACGTCGGTTCCAGCTCCGACGGCTTTCGAGGGTACGGCTTTTATTCACGACACTCCCGTCTCTTTATTGGTGGACACTGGGTCCACTACTTCTATTATTTCTTGTGGGGCGGTGAAGCGCCTATCTTTGCATACGATTCCCACTAAGGGAATGAGACTTACTACGGCTACCGGGACTTGTTCGGATGTCACACGATTGTGCGAGGGTTGCTCGGTAGTCTTGGGTAGCAGCACAGTGCTCGTCGACCTCATTGTTGCTCCGCTGTGGCACTACGACGTTATCCTTGGCATGGATTGGCTCACCAGGATGAGGGCGGAGGTGGATTGCGACACTCGGATCGTGACGGCTTATGGACCTGACGGTACAGCTTTCACGTTCCCGGTGCAGGTCAGTTGGCCCTGTCGAGTTGATTGTTATGCTGCTTTGCTTGTGCCGACTGATGGTCCGACAGTAGATAGTACGCCAGTGGTTCGAGACTTCGCAGGCGTGTTTGAGACTATCCCGGGTTTACCTCCTCGGCGTGAGATTGATTTTACGATAGATCTTACGCCTGGTGCGACGCCCATCTCGTTGCCTACGTATCGTATGCCTCCATGTGAGATGGAGGAGCTGCGGACACAGATTGATGTACTTGTAGAGAGAGGTTTTATCCGACCTAGTGTGTCTCCTTGGGGAGCACCTGTGTTGTTCGTGAAGAAGAAGGACGGGTCGCTACGGTTGTGTATTGATTACCGTAGGTTGAACCAGGTCACGGTGAAGAACAAGTATCCTTTGCCCAGGATTGACGATCTGTTCGATCAGTTGAGAGGGGCGAAGTATTTCTCAAAGATTGATCTCCAGTCAGGTTACCACCAGTTGCGTGTGAGAGAGGAGGACGTGCAGAAGACAGCCTTCAGGACGTGCTTTGGGCACTACGAGTTCTTAGTGATGTCGTTCGGTCTGACGAACGCACCAGCCGTGTTCATGGATCTGATGAACCGGGTATTTCGGCCCTTCCTCTACCGATTCGTCATCGTCTTCATCGATGACATCTTGATATACTCCACGAGTCGGGAGGAGCACGAGGAGCACTTGCGAGCGGTATTGGAGACACTGAAGAAGAACCAGTTGTTTGCGCAATACAAGAAGTGCGACTTCTGGCAGGAGGAAGTCAAGTTCCTGGGACATGTAGTGTCCAAGGATGGGATAGCGGTGGACCTTGCTAAGGTAGCTGCGGTTCAGGATTAGCGGCGGCACTGAATCGATTCGAGGTGAGGAGTTTCCTTGGCACGGCCGGGTACTATAGACGTTTCATTCGGGATTTCTCGAAGATCGCCCAGGCCCTTGTCTCGGTTGACTCGAAAGGACACGAAGTTCGCCTGGAATGAGAAGGCGGAGGCGGCTTTTAAGGAGCCGAAGGACAAGTTGACGTCCGCCCTGTGCTAGTATTGCCGGAGCAAGGGGTGAAATACACGTGTATATCTTGACGCGTCTCGCGTTGGTTTGGGTTGTGTGTTGATGCGAAAGATAGGGTGATATCGTATGCCTCGAGACAATTAAGGAAGCACGAGGAGAATTACCCTACACATGACTGGAGTTGGCGGTGTCATCTTTGCATTGAAGCTCTGGAGACATTACCTCTATGGTGAGGAGTTCGAGCTTTCTGCGACCACAAGAGCCTTAAATACATATTCACGCAATGAGATTTGAATATGAGACAATAGATGGATGGAGACCTTGAAGGACTTTAAGTTCGAGGTTTCCTACCATCCTGGCAAGGCGAACCTTGTGGCAGACGCGTTGAGCCGCAAGAAGGCGATTGCATTTGCGGCACCGCTGATGGTAGCCGAGTGGGATATGGTAGAGTTTGTGCGGGACTTCGAGCAGAGACTCACTGTCGAGGAGCCATTTGAGTGTGTTGCGCACATTCGGGTGCGGCCACTTATCGACGACAGGATTGTTGAGGCCCAGGAGGGCGACATACGGCTGTCTGAGCTTCGAGAGCAGGCTAGCGACGCCGTGGACTCCGAGTGGAGAGTTGGATCTGACGGGGGTCTACGATTTCGTGGCCGCCTATGTGTTCCAGATGTGCCTGACTTGAGACGCGAGCTTCTCGAGTCTGCCCATAATTCGAAGTTTGCGATGCATCCTGGTAGCACGAAGATGTACCAGGATATGAGACGGACGTACTGGTGGGACAACATGAAGGCCCACATTGCTGAGTTTGTGTCTCGGTGTCGACGTGCCGCCGGGTCAAGGCGTAACATCGCCGACCTCTGGATCGCCTTCGGCCCATGCCTATAGCGGAGTGGAAGTGGGACTTCATCTCCATGGACTTCATATCGGGGGGTTGCCGAAGACGAGGAGGGGCACGATTCCATTTGGGTGATTGTGGACCGGTTGACCAAATCGGCCCATTTCCTCCCTATCGAGTTACGAACTCTGCAGACGAGCCGGCTGGGCGTATATCGGGAGATCGTCCGTCCGCACGGAGTTCCTTTAGAGGTGTGTCGGACAGAGACACGCGGTTCACATCCATCTTCCGGACTCGTATCCGGGAGGCGATGGGTGTGAAGTTGAAGTTCAAGATAACGGCGTTTCATCCTCAGACCGATGGGCAGACAGAGCGAGTGAATCAGATTCTGGAGGATATGTTGCGAGCGTGTGTGTTGGACTTCAAGGACAGTTGGGACGACTGTCTTCCGTACGCAGAGTTCGCCTATAACAACAGTTTCCAGGCGACGATTGGCATGGCGCCATATGAGGCTCTATATGGTCGACCTTGTAGAGCACCGCACTGTTGGGCAGAGGTTGGAGAGCGTAGCCTGATTGGCCCAGAGTTGGTACAGGCGACTACAGAGAAGGTAGACATTATCAGGCGTCGATTACTCACGCGCGAAGCGTGAGAAGAGTTACGCCGATACGAGGCGGCGACCGCTGGAGTTCGAGGTTGGTGATCATGTGTTCCTTCGGGTTTCCCCTATGAAGGGAGTCCTTCGGTTTGGGAAGAAGGGGAAGCTCACACCGAGGTTCATCGGTCCATTTCAGATACTGGATCGAGTGGGTGATGTGGCGTATCGTCTCGCCTTGCCTACACCACTTGCTTCTGTACATAACGTATTTCATGTATCTATGCTGAAGAAGTACGTTCCTGATCCTTCGCATATCATCAGATGGGAGCAGGTACAGTTGAGCGAGGATGCGACATATGAGTTGCGCCCGACGCGCATCCTTGAGGAAGGAGCAGTGCTTGCGTAGCAAGGTCATCCCACTTGTGAAGGTACTTTGGACACATCATTCGAGGAGGAAGCTACCTGGGAGACTGAGGCCGAAGTCAGGAAGAACTACCCTCAGATTCTCGAGGAGTACGAACAGGTATAAATTTCGAGGACGAAATTTTTGTTTAAGGGGGTAGATTGTAACGACACGAAAAATTCCGTACATTGGGTCGAGTACCACCTCGACCGAGAAATCACATAGGATTAAATCCTTTAGAAATTTAACAAAGTTAACTAAGTACTAAACTCAATTAGTTATGAAATCCGTTAGGATCGCTTTAAATACGATCTGCAAGACCCAAAACTTGAGAATCATTGACGCTAGGTTACCCTAAAGTTTAGAACCAAATCCATTCCCCGTCCCGCTCTCGGGAATGAAACGAAACTTCGTATGGAGGTCTAGATCGCATCTCGGGATTCCGATTAACCCGAAGTTAAGGAACTAGGACCGCCCCACCGGGCTTAACAATCATCTCAAAATCGGCCTTATCCGATATTCCACGGCCATTCGTTTCGCATCGGAGCGAGGTAGTGTGAAAAACACTATTCACAAGCCGAAATAAATATACGGAATAGTGATCGGCATCGTTCGTTGACGCGTCGGATTAAGCAACCCGACCGTCGAATCGACCAAATTACACCCTCGGATTAAGAAAAATTTCAGGAACATTTACATGTACTTGGAATTTCTGATCGTGGCCCACTGACCGTCGAACTGAAAGTGGTCCGCCACGTGCGATCTACGCATCCGAATGAGTCAAAAATGTAATCCCACGAACATCCATTGATGATAAGTTTAAGTCTGACGTTTGGTTCAAAAAGGCCTACCAGAACTCCCTTTTTGAGCTGGAAAAGCGCCGAATATCCTATATAAGCAGTACCCCATGAACCTAAGTCTATTCTCGTAATGTTTGAGGCTATAAAAGGGGCTTAGAGCAGCCCCTCTCATAGCCATACGAATTTAGGGAGAAACCCTAGAGGGAGAGAGAGAAAAGAGAGGGAAGAACTTGGAGATCGTTGCCGATCTTCCTCCACTTGCACCGGATTGCTACACGGCCTACACCGCCTTATTCTCGGCGTTCTCCCGGTGTTTTCCGCCTCATTTGAAGGTAAGAAAACCTAACCCTAGGTCTGATTTGTGGTGGAATCGAAGTGGGGTGTATACCGACTAACCGATTCAACTCTTTAGGCTAGAAATCGGCCGTAAACGGAAGATCCATCACCCTTGCAGATTTATTCCGTTTCCAAAGGCAAAGGTGAGGACTTTAAGCTTATAAGTTACGGTTTTCAACGCTTTCAATGTCGATAATGGTAGATTCATGATCTCGCTTGCAATTGCACATGTACAAAGTGCCTTCCGTTTCCTGTTTTGATTAACGGTGTGAAATATGGAATTTCACATATTCTAGGTATACGTATAAATACCGTATACGTATTTTTCTTGGATAAATGTTTGACATGTTTATTTAATGTATGATTATATGCTATATGAATAAAATGCTAGTTTGGCGAAAGGAATCGCTAAAATATATGTTCCTTTGTAAATGTGCCGTATGTTGAAAATACGTATTGAAGAAATACCGTATACGTATTTCTTTTGGAATAATGTTTGTCATATGTATTTAATGTATGATTATACAATACATGATTAAAATACTAGCTTGGCGAAAAGAATCGCCGAAATCTATCTTCCTTTGTAAACACTATGTATGTCGAAATTGGGTATACGTAGAAGTACCCTATACGTATAAAATTCGCCGATGTGTTTGCTATGTTTATTTTTGTATGAATATGTTGTATATGTATAAAATACTAGCTCGGTAACGGGACAACCCTAGTACACCCTCCTCTAGCATACGTCATGTATGTTGAAGTAGTGTATTCCAAGTGTGGGCGAAATCACTTGCGAGTGTAAGTGTTTAAGTGTTAGAACCTTAGTTAGGTGCTGAGATGGGATTCTCCGCTACCTTAGAGTCATATATGACACTCTCCATGTGGTTGTTCACTCTAACCACTCACCTGTGAACTCTAGGATTTGTGTCCCTATGTGTATAGTGCTTTATAACATGCTTCGTAACATGCTTGATAACATGCTTTACAACATGCCTTATGAAATACTTTACTTCATGCTTTATAATACATGCTTTGCCCTATGCTTTACTTCATGTTTCACAACTGACTGAGCTTGGGACTATGTTCGTAGTCCAGGCATCCGGTTCAGACTCGAAGACGTGGTTGGGGTTTCGTTCCGCCACGCACGATGTGTTGGTGAACCCGAGTCGTGCTTCGGTTGGCGATAGTGGTTGGCCACACGAGGTGCTTCTGCGCCTCATATCGCCCAACTTGTTGTGCGCTCGAGCTAGCCGAACATATTAAGTAAACCGCATGCCTTATGTATGTTCACCATGTTTGGTCGCTAATGCTTGAACCTAGGGTACCAAACTTACCAGTGAAAAATCCCGTTAACCATGGTACCTCGATCCGCTAAGACTCATGAGCCGGGCATGGTGGTATGGGACACCGTGGTCGAGCTGTCGGCCTACGCTGGGGCTACGTGCCTCCCCGTAGTGACCAGTGAGCAACTCTACTCGTGAGCCGATTATGGTGGTATGGGACACTATATTCGCGCTGTCGGCCTACACTGATAAGGTGATGGGGGAGTGGTGCAGTCTTTGTGTGCACAGCCCTGGCAGCCCTTTGTAGTGACCGCGAGCATACTCTGAAGTTGCAGCGTGCCTTAGGGTTCGCCGCGATATATAGAGTATGAACTAGGCCTGTTTCGTATAGTTGTATCGTGATGAATCGTTTAAGGGGTGATGGGGGAGTGGTGCAACCTTTATGCGTAATGGCCACTGGCGTGCCTCTCTGCGGTGACCTAGAAAACACACCATCGTCGTCGATATTAACTAGGACTGACGACCCTAGATTGGATCATGTTTGGATATGATACAAGGAGGTACCTTAGTTTCCCAACCTGTATTTGTTTGAAATGAATTAATTAAAAACTCGGTAATCATACTCATCATGCATCGCATGTGCCCGGGGAAGATGTGGAGCACTTTGTGGGATGTAAGCATGCGCGAACGTGAGATGGTGTCGCATGAGGGAGGGTGTGGTGAGGGCATCCATCATACCGCATTCATACTTGCATTAATCGAGTAACTAGGAGTGTTTGATTTTGCTTTATCATTCTTGCTTGATTTGTATTGGTAACATGATAACTTATATCTTCTTGTTCCACCGAGTTAGCTACTCACTCCCACGTTACGGGACGGTGTTGCGCACACCAACCAGACTCTGTCTCATGTTTAGGCGATCCGGCTATTCTGGAGGCGGGGCCCGATTACGACGAGGACCAGGAGGAGTTCTCGTATATGCAGTTCGCTGGCGGCTTCGATTAAGGTCACGGACCGATGGGTTTACAGATTGTATTTAGTTATTTTGACATTTTGTTTATTACACAGACATGTATATTGTGACTCGAGAAGGATTCATACTGGATAATGAATCATTTATTTTGTTTCTTTACATACATATATACACAGTCAGTCTTCCGCTTGCTTTTATACAACTGATCTGGAGTATGAATTACTGCTTTGGTATAATCTCATTCATGTTTATTGCGCTAACTCAGACAACATTTAACCATCATTGTGTATGTTGCATAAGTGATGCGTTGGAACTCGGGAGTTGAGTTCATACTCGACCCCCGATTTTCAGGGCGTTACAACTGACCCAATGAGTTAGATTTTAAGAGCTCCTTAAGTAAATCAACAATTTTCTTAGCTAAAGGATTATGATTTTGATTTTCGTAGTTGATATGGTTACTACTAGGTTTTAAGGTTTGAAAAGACTTAGCATTTTTAAAATAATTTTGAGTTAGACTTTTCCCTTTTGAGTTTGAAGACTCTACTTTCACAAATTTGGGTGGAGTATTCTTATGTTTGGGAGGAATACTTTTGTCGTAGCCCAATCCAGATCGATCGCCACATTTTCTGGATCCGGATAAGAGTTTTTCTAACTTAGGATCACCTTAGGCATACCTCCATGTGTCTTTTAATCTCAAAAGTGAAGAGATGTCAAGTTTTAGTTTTTCATTTTCAGATTTTAAATTTTCAACTTGGAAATTTTTGAAATCTAAGTTGCACTTAGCTTTTTCAAAATAATATGAAATGTGAGATTTTTCTAAAACAAGATTATCAAAATTTTCTTTAAGTTTTGAAAACTTTTCTTTCTAAATTTTTAGTTTTAATGCAATTTTACTACTTTCCTTATATAGGGCATTATAAGCATCTTGAAGGTCTTCTTCATTTTCATGATCACTATTCAGATTTTCTTCACTAGTTGAATCATCATTATCTAAAAAAGTAAACTTGACTAGAGTCATAAGGGCTTTAACTTCATTACCCGACTCGGTTTCAGAATCTTTTGACTCAGAAGAAGCTTCAGAGCAGGAAGATTCATCCCAAGTAGCTAACATACCTTTCTTTTTCAATTTGTCCTTTTTAGGACACTTGTTTGCTAGGTGCCCATATTCATGGCAGTTGTACCATTGACTGTCTTTTAAAGATTTTCAAGTTTTAAATTTAGATTTTTTCTTTTTATTAGGTTTTTAAAAATTAACCTATTTTTACTTTTGAAAATCTTATAAAACTTTTTAGTTAAAAGGGCCATATCATCTTCAAAATTTTTAAAATCAGAATTACTACTATTTTCTTGAGAAATACTTTTAGAAGATTTAAGGGCGGTGGATTTACCTTTAAGAGCTTTAAAGTTTAACTCATAGGTCTGTAATGAGCCAACTAATTCTTTTACCCTCATATTATCCGTATCACAAAGTTCCTGGATCACAGTCACCTTTGAATTGAACCATTCAGGCAGTGAGCGTAGCATCTTTGCACACACTTTACTTTCTAAGATTCTATCATCGAGACCCCACATAGAGTTGACAATGTCATTTAATCTTGTATAGAAGTCCATGAAAGTTTCACTTTCTTCCATACATATTTTCTCAAATTTGGTTGTGAGGATTTGGACTTTAGATTTCTTGACAATTGTTGTTCCCTCGTGTGTCATTTCTAAAATATCCCAAGCTTGCTTTGCAGTATCAGAGGATATAATTCTTTCGAATTCATCTAGTGATAGTGCACAAGTAATTGCATTTAGAGCCTTTGCATAGGCACTACTCTCACTTTTCTGAAGAGCGGTCCAAGAAAAATAAGGTGTGACTTTCATAGTTTTGGATCCTTTGGTACTAGTCACTTCAGTGGTAGGAGGGGTCCAATTAGTCACTGTGGCTTGCCACACGCTCTTATCCATGGATTTTAAGAAAATTCTCTTCCTGGCTTTCCAATAGGCATAATTGGAGCCATCAAATGGTGGAGGCCTAGTGACTGAAAGGCTATTATAATTTGACATCTCAAATTGCTCAGATCGATTAGCTATGGAAATAAATCTAAAAAAATAATTAAAGTGAGCTATTAGGCTTTAATACCACTTGAAAAGGCCTAGCTAAGAGTCTTAGAGGGGGGAGGTGAATAGGACCATGCCGAATTGAAAAAATCAATTGCGGAATTGAACAAATATTAATAAAGATAGCACTTAAACAATCCACAATGCAGAAATGTAAATCAACCTCAAAAATCTATTATTGAGAGGTTGATACAAACTTGGTTCTAAGGACAGCCTGACACCAAAAACCAATAGTTTATGGCAGGACAACCTTACTAGAACGTGGGTGAGTATAAAACACTCAAACTGAAGAGGATATGAAAGAAATAACTAAGCTACTACAACATTCCCACTTTGTAACATTCTCCACAAATGCATATAGAAAAATTACAATATCCACGAAATAAAATATTTAATTAATCACCACAAGACTAGAAATTATAGTGGTTCGCTTGTGTATACACCAACTGTTTAGAAAACAGCCACACAACTACTCCACTCCTAATATCCTCACACAGTAGATATTAGCGTTCACTATGAAAATAGGTTTTTCAAGGTTCACCTAAAACCCTCATAATTGTGTCTTTCAAGTGGGCTTACCTAATTCAAAAACCCCACACTCTGAGTTTTCTGGATCACCTCAGACAAACCAAAAGAAAGAGATTTTTCTAGCACAATCTCAATGAAACCAAAACAATGAATTTACAAAACTGTAAAATACTTATCTAGATATTCTCCTTTTGATGTAGCCTGAAAGAACCAATTCGGAGTAGAAGTTCAATGTAGATGTTCAATGTTCACACTCACTTATGAATAGGTTCTAAGTTCTAAATTGATTTTAAATTAAATTACCTTGGGCTAGCTTGATTTGATTTTGATTACAAGAAATGGAAATACTTCAATCCCTCTTTCAAATAAAATTGGAATGCAGAATACAAAATCAAATGGAAAAAATTAATTAAAGAGAATATGAAATAAGAACTAGATAGCTTAAGAATATCACTAACTTATCTCTTAGAGCGGTGTATTGATTTTGCTTGAATTGGATACCAAATTCTGTAATTCATGCTCTATTTATAAGTGCAAAAATCGCATCTTCGACTGGTCCTGAGGTCGGCTCGACTGGTCGTAGGATAAACGGAATTTTAAAATATTGAGCATGATAAGATCAGACCGTTCCACGACTGGTCGAAGGACCTACTCGATCGGTCGAGTGGCCTCCACGGCCGGTCGTGTGGAACTCAATTTCATTGTTGGACTTTGAGTCGAGCCTACAGGACTGGTCGAGCACTGTTCACACAAGTAGTCTCTAGGACTGGTCGAGGCTCTAACAAAAAATTCTGAAAATTATAAACAAACTTAGGACTGGTCGAGGAATTTCTTGGATTGGTCGAGCCAGTGCTAGGACTAGTCGAACACAGCCTAAGACTAGTCGAAAAACAGACTATGCACTTATAAAATGAACCAGTTTGAATTATGCATTCAAAATGACCTACCCTATGGTCAATCTAGGGTCATTCATACCTTATACATGGTGTATGAACATTGAATCTTCTTTTACTTCAGTTGATAGTTGTTCTTTGAAGTTCATGAAGCTTGAGATGATGAATTTTGAACTTGAGACTTTTGAAGCTTGAATATGACTAATCATTGAAGCTTAAGCTTGAGGTTCAAAGTAAAGAACTTTGTCTTAACTTGGACGAAGTTTTGAAAACTTGAACTATTGAAGCTTGAAAGATTGAATTCACACTTGGTGTTGTACTTGAGCATGAACATGTAATCTTGCACTTAAAGTTCTTGAGGTAAAGACCTTTGTTCTTGTACATGAGATGCACAGTCTTGAATATGTAGATGCGCTACATAAGACAGTAAATCCAAGAGGTTTTGACACTACAAAATTTGACAATCATAGGAGCTAGAAAACATAGCACTTATAATGATGATGATGTTGTTCTTGTAATTTGGGTATACTTGTGGTTATGCTTCTTATGAGATAAATTCGTGTTGAAAATCCTCCTTGTAGGATCTTAGGTTTGACATCTGGCATATGAGTGCTGGGAGTCGAGAATGGGGTATTACGGAGGCTGTCGGCACCGAATTTGACCATCGGGAATTTTGTGAGCTCAATTTTCGAATTTAAGGTGTGACGACTTCACATTGCATTGCTATCGGCTGTATAAGCCTTATTGCATTGCATAGCCTTGGTATAGCTTCATGCATTCATGGCTTAGCCTGGGTAAGGCTAGCGATATTGGCATTGATCATGTTTCCCTTCTGCATCCGTCATTATTCTTCTGAGCACCATTGCCACACAATTTCACCACCCTTTAAGTTTTCTATAAGCTTATGCACGATTGATGCGTGGAGGAGATCCTAGGTCAGCGCAGTAGCGGAGGAGCTGTGGATTTGATTGGAACGAGCTGAGGACCTGTTACAGACCGTTCCTTCCCTCTTTCTACATTATGTATTTCCTTTTGAACCTTGTACCTGTAAAGTTTAAATTCTTATTGGATTTTACAGTGTGTTACTTAGTTTATTTTTGAGATTTACTTGCTATGATCTTTGGTATGCTCTATTGGATTGGAATTATGATATGAAAATCCTCCTTTGTAACATCCTGGATTTTTGCCAAGCTGGAATTTGGCATCCTTAGGCAATAGGTCTCTCCTAACACCTTATTAACTTGTCAGAACCCAATCCCAAATTAAAAAAAAAATGCTTTTTAACCCATTTCCTTCACAATCTCTCATTTCACTTTTCACCACCATGTTCTTTAAATGCTTCTAAGTACTTTCATATTAGGCATGAATCCTGAAGTTTAGGTGATGAAGAACAATACTTTAGAAATCCGTACAAAGACCCGAGTGCCACCTCAGGCAGAAATCGCTCAGGATCAAATCCTTTAGAAATGAGACAAAGTAACTAAGTACTAAACTAGATTAGCTACGAAATCCGCTTGAATCACTTTAAATACGATCTGCAAGACCCAAAACTTGTAGAATCATCGACGCTGATTAACGCGAAGTTAAACGGTTAGGACCACCTTGTTGGGCTTGACAACCATCTCGGAAATCAAATCCAAATAGTGTCCCATGACTATTCGCTTGAGCCCGGAGTGAAGAGTGTGAGAAAATGTAGATCTCTTTAGAAATTGGGTCTCATTTAAGTAATCTGAGACTTGTCACTTGCGGGCCTGTTATAAGAAATCGGACCGTCAGAATCTAACCCAAATACACCCTCGGATTAGGGGAAATTTCATACACATGGCAGTGTACTTATGGCCCTGATCGAGTTCTCGTGACCGTTGAACTGAAACTAGTCCGCCACGGGCAATATGTAAATCCGATCAGACCAAAAACGTAACTCGACCTAGATCCAATGTCTGTGAGCTTAAGTCTGACCTTTGGCTCAAGGGGGGCTTCCAGAAGTGCTCCGTTGAGCTGGAACCGCCTCACTTTGGTTATAACCTAAGTATACCTTGACTCGGAGTCTATTTTGGTGATGTTTTAGCCTATATAAGGACCTTAAAACCTCTCTCATTCAGCCCATACGAATTTGAGAAAACCTAGGATAGAGAAGAGAGAAAAGAGAGAGAGTGTGAGAGTAGTGGGAGCATCTCCCTGCCACTCTACCCTGCTGCTATCCGTGCCTAACCACATCGTTCTTATCACTTTCCCGGAGTTTTCAACTTCGTTTCTAGGTAAGAAACCCTAACCCTAATCTGATCTAGGGTTATGAACATTACAAATGATGAAATTGCTAATCTATTTTATTCTATAGGTTGCCAAACTACCATATACTAAAGCTTAGCGAATCTATCGAGTTTATTACGCTTCTATGGCGTAAGGTGCGGACTTTAGATGTATAGGTTATGGTTTTCAACACTTTCAATGTCAGATAATGATAGATTCATGATCTGCAAGCAATTGCACATTTACAAAGTGCTGTCCATTTCATTTTTCAGATATACGTTAACTATGTTGAATATACTGTATTCCTTATATTTGTAGAAAATACCGTATACATACATATTTTGAAAGTATGTTAGCCATGATTAATTACTGTATGAACATGCTATATATATGTATAATACTCAATCGGCGAAAGGACTCACCCTAATACATGTTTTTGCTAGTATATGCTATATATGTTAAAAGAGTGCATTCTAAGTGTTTGTGAAAATGACCGAATGAGTATAGAATTCCCATTCGTGCTCGCCGTGACTAATTGTCATGGATATATGATTGTTGCATTGGCGAGACCCCTTTGACGAAAGGATTTGCCCTAAATCACGCCACGACCAATATACACTATATATGTTAAAATGTGTAGCCCAAGTGTTTGTGGAAATGACTGAATGAATATGGAACTTGGATTCCTGCTTGCCATGACTATCCGTCGTGGGTGCACGCGTGTTATAAATGGGGCAGCTCCCTAGTGAAAGGATTTGGCCTTATACCTATGTGATCAACATACGTCATGTGTGTTGATGTATGTAGTCTAAAGTGTTTGTTGAAATGTCTGAATGAGTAGTAGTTAGTAAATTGTAATGTATAAGGGTGTTGAGATAGGATTCTCAACTACCTTAGTGATGTGTATGATTTCCTTCATGTAAGTGTTTAGTTTAATCACTTACTAGTTTATGAAACGTATGCGTTTGGATGTCCTGTTTGCATTGTGTTTTATAACCTACTCATTAATATGTTTGAATTACTTGTTTATTTAATTCTGCTCTGACTACTTCACATGTTTAAGTTGTATTCCATAAATCCGTGAAGGGTGATGGGGGAGTGGTGTAACGATTCCGTGCAATAGCCCTGACAGCCCTAAGCGGACAATATCGGATATTTGATTGTATGATTTGAAATCTTGATCCATTACTGCTTTAACTGTTCTGTAATTGAATGTGATTGGGGCTATTGTATAGTCCAGACAATCGGTAATGGGATTGAATTCGTGGCTGAGATTCATTCGCCACATGAGATGTGTTCGATGAACCTGAGTCGTACTTCGGTTGGTGAAAGTGGTTGGCCATGCGAAGTGCTTATGCACTTCATGTCGTTCAACTTGTCGTGCACTCGAGCTAGCCGAGCTCGTCAGGTAACCCGATCTGTTTAATGTATGTTCACCATGTTTGGACGCTATTGCTTGAACCTAAGGTACAGAACTTACCAGTGCAACCCCGTTAACCTTGGTACCTCGATCCGCTAAGACTCATGAGTCGGGCATGGTGGTATGGGACATCATGGTCGAGCTGTCGACCTACGTTGGGGCCATGAGCCTCCCCGTAGTGACCATTGAGCAACCAGACTCATGATCCGATTATGGTGGTATGGGACACTATATTCGAGCTGTCGGCCTACACTGCATTAATGGGTGATGGGGAAGTGGTGCAACGATTCCATGTAACAGCCCTGACAGCCCTGACCGTACCCGGTGTAGTGACCTCGAGCATACTCTAAATTTGTGGTGAGGCGACGAGCCTTTCCGTAGTAACAAAGTATAAACTAGGCCTGTATTGATAAGGTGATGGGGGAGTGGTGTAACGATTCCGTGCAATAGCCCTGACAGCCCTTGCAGCGACCTAGAAACACACCATCGTATGAGATTGTCTAGGACTGACGACCCTAGAATGGATCATTGTTTGGGAATGTTATAAGGAAGGTACCTTAGTTTCCCAATACTGCTGTTTGAAATGGACTAATAACAACTCGGTAATCATGCTCATCATCTCATTGCATGTGCCTGGAAGATGTGGAGCACTGAGGGTGACAACATGCTGCTGACGTAAGATGTTGCCGCACGAGGGAGTATGTTGGCGAGGGCATGCATCATAATCGCATCTCATCCTTGCATTAATTATAGTAGTTAGGAACGTTGATTGTACTGCTTTATCATTACTGCTTGACTGAATTGATAACATGTTAACCTATGCTTTACTGTTCCACTGAGTTGATCACTCACTCCCACGATACGAGACGATGTTCCAGACACCCACTAGACTTTGTCTGATTGCAGATGGCGACGCTACTCCTGAGGCGGAGCTGGACTTTGTGAAGACGAGGATGCTTTCTCATATATGCTATTTTCTGGCGGCTTCACGAGAGCCGTGTCTTGATCGATGGGGTTACACGGATGTTGACTAGAGGACCTATAATGCCCTGAAAATTGGGGGTCGAGCATAAACTCAACTCTCGAGTTCCAACGCATCACTTATGCAACAAAATGAATGATGATTGAATGTTGTCTATATTAGTGCATTGAACATGAGTGAGATTAAGCCAAAACAACATATCATACTCCAGAGACAGTTAAATTGCAAGCGGAAGACTGTGATAGATAAATAACATATATAAACTATGGTGAGCCTCCAGAGTGTGATAATGTTACCGGGTTAATTAATTACAAGTACAATTTTAAAATATACCAAATGTGAGGAAGTGTAATGTCTTCTATCCCAAGTACCATAGCCCCGTCAATACAATACCAGGTCTTCATAGACCTGTCAGAGAGTTACAGATAGGAGAACTCCTCATCATCATAGTAGTGGTCCGGCTCTGCTTCATAAGCATCACCATCACCTGAAACTCAACAAATCTGGTTGGTGTTGCAAACACCATCCTGTAACGTGGGAGTGAGTGATCAACTCAGTGGAACAATAAGGCACGGGTTAACATGTTATCAATTCAGCCAAGCAGTAATGATAAAGCAGTAAAATCAAACATTCCTAACTACTCTTATTAATGCAAGTATGAATGCAGTTATGATGTATGCCCTCACCACACACACTGTAAGACCCGTACCCTATTCTGTACCGTTTCGTAGGCTTCCGCGATCTTACCAGTCGAATTCTGACAATCCTCGACCCATTTCTAACGTTACGCGCGATCTAAAGCCGAGTCCTGCATACCAAAGTCGGCTCGAACCGAAACTTGTATCCTAGCGATCGCGCCGTCGCCGCGGTTCCAACGCCGCGACTCGCGCACCAAACCGATACCTAGGTGGGAAGATGTCGGTCTGCGTTCATTCCGAAGAAACACCGTACATTGTGAATTATGAGGGAATCTCTACAAGATGTCCCATCAATCAAGTCAAGTACACTACCATACCTCCATGCTACATCACCCAATAACAAGTACAAGTGGCCTCTCTCCCTTTTCCCACAAGTCAAACCTCTCCCTCTCCTCACCATTCCTCCTTTTTACAATTTTCAAACACAACCATACCTTCCCCATCCCTTTTCCTTACATCCACCACTCCAACCATCCCTCTTATTATTCTCTTTCTTTCATTTTCTCAAACACTCTCCCATGAGAAATTCCACACGTCCAACCTCCTCTCCCTCCCAAACACCAAGGTGGCCCACTTTCCCCTACTCTCACATCTCCCATCTCAACCGTTGGATCATCATCAACCACCATTGAAAGTGGAGGCTAGGAGCTAAGGAGGCTAAGGGAGCAAGGAGGAGTACAAGAGGTGGGTGATCCACCGTTGATTTCCATTTAAGGGCCCACTTGTTGGTGGGACCCATTTTGATCTATATATTGTATCAATGGAGGGCCCATAGTGGCGGGGTCCCTCCTCTCTATCACCGTCTCTCTCTCTCTCTCTCTCTCTCTCTCTCTCTCTCTCTCTTCTCTCCCTAGAATGAAGTGGGTCCCACCAAATCATGTTAAATCCACTCCATTTGTCATTGGTGTGGCCCACTACATTTTTAGGAGACATCCATCGTCCATTTTTGGGATGGTGGGAAGCCCCACATGTTACATAATTTATTATATTTATTTGTATTTATACTATATTAATATATATATATATATATATATATATATATTACATGGTGGTGGGCCACGTACATGTAGGACCCACCATGATGCAGTGTTCATCCAAACCATCCAGCGTCTCTGGACGCTGGACGTAGGCGACTAACATGGAGTGCGTGTACTGCATGGGTGTGTACTTGCATGCTAACAAAAAAAATAAAATTACTTTATGGAGTGGGCTGCTCATGCAGGCCCCACCTTGATGTTTGTGCATGATCTAGACCGTCCATCCCAACCCTTGCATCATTGTAGGCGTTGAGCCAAAAAATGAGGCCGATCCAATCATTTAGTGGGCCTGTAACGCCCTGGATTTTTGCCAACCTGGGATTAGACGTCCTTAGGCAATGGGTCAATCCTAACACAGGTTTAACTTCTTAAACGCTCAATTAAAGTCTCAAATCGTTCCTTAAATCATTTTCTTCACAAATCCCACCCTTCACTACCTTGTGCTTTCAATTTTTCAAAGCACCTTCGCCCTAGACACTATCTTAAACTAGCTAAGTAGTATAACTTGGATCACTTTATATACAAACTACAATGGACTAAGTTCCACCTCAGACGAAAATCACTTAGGATTAAATCCTTTAGAAATTGACAAAGTGAACTAGGTGTTAAACTAGATTAGCCATGAAATCCATTTGAATCGCTTTAAATACGATCTGCAAGACCCAAAACTTGCAGAATCATTGACGCTAGGTTACCCTAAAGTTTAGAACCAAACTCATTTTCCGTCTGCTCTCGGGAATGAAACGAAACTCCGTATTAGGTCTAGATCGTACATCGGGAGTCCGATTAACCCGAAGCTAAGGAACTAGGACCGCCCCACTGGGCTTAACAATCATCTCAAAAATCAGCTCCATCTGATGTTCCACGGCCATTCGTTTCGATTCGGAGCGAGGGAGTGTGAAAAACACTATTCCCATGCCAAAATAAATATCTGGAATAGTGATCTGGCATCATTCGTTGACGCGTCAGTATTAAGCAACCTGACCGTCAGAATCAGACCAAATTACACCCTCGGATTAAGAAAAATTTCAGGAACATTTACATGTACTTAGAATTTCTGATCGTGGCCCACGACCGTCGAACTGAAAGTGGTCTGCCACGTGCGATCTGGGTATCCGATCGAGACAAAAATGTAAGCCCACGTAGATCCATCGATGGTGAGCTTAAGTCTGACGTTTGGTTCAAGGAGGGCCACCAGAACCTCTCTTTTGAGCTGGAAAAGTGACGAATATCCTATATTAGCAGTAACCCTTGAACCTGAGTCTATTTTCGGAATGTTTTTGGCTATAAAAGGGCCTTAGAGCACCCTCTCTCACAGCCATACGAATTTGAGTTTTGGGAGAGAGAAAAGAGAGAGAAAAGAGAGAGAAAGGCTTGGAGTTTGCTGCCGATCTTCCTCCTACTGCTTGGAACTGTTACACGGGCTACACCGCTTCATTCCAGGTATTTTTCCGGTGGTTTCTGTCTCATTTGAAGGTAAGAAACCCTAACCCTAGGTCTGATTTGAGGTGGGATCGATGTAGGATGTGTAACGACTAACCGATTCCGCTCTTTAGGCTAGAAATCTCCCGTATACGGAAGTTCTTCTACCCTTGCTGATTCGTTTCGTTTCCAAAGGCAAAGGTGAGGACTTTAAGTGTATAAGTTACGGTTTTCAACGCTTTCAATGTCAGATAATGGTAGATTCATGATCTGCTTGTAAATGCACATGTACAAAGTGCCGTTTCGTTTCTGTTTCGATTAACGTTGTAGAAATTGGAATTTCACATACTCTAGGTATACGTAGAAATACCGTATACGTATTTTTTTTGGAAAAACGTTGGACATGTTTATTTAATGTATTATTATGTGTTATATGGATAAAATACTAATTTGGTGAAAGAAATTTTGAAATACATGTTCGTGTGTAAATGCTACGTATGTTGAAATTGTATATTCTAGAAATACCGTATATGTATTTTTTTTTGGGAAAATGTATAACATGTTAATTTAATGTATGATTATACAATATATGTATAAAATACTAGTTTGGCGAAAGGAATCGCCAAAATACATGTTCCCTTGTAAATGTCAAGTATGTTGAAATTGTGTATTCTAGAAATACCACATATGTGTGAATTTTGGAAATACAATTGTAATGATTATTTGCTGTATGATTATGATATACATGGGTAAAATACTCACGTGGCGAAGGGACAACCCTAACACGTATTTTGCTAACATACGTCATGTATGTTGGAATAGTGTATTCTAAGTGTTTGTGAAAATGACTGAATGAGTATAGAATCCTCATTCGTGCTCGCCATGACTAATTGTCATGGATTCATGATTGTTGTATTGGTGATACCCTTTTGACGAAAGGATTTTCCCTAAATCACGCCACGGCCAATATACACCATATATGCTAAAATGTGTGGCCCAAGTGTTTGTGGAAATGACTGAATGAATATGGAACTTGGATTCCTGCTTGCCATGACTATCCGTCGTGGGTGTACGCGTGTTATGATTGGGGCAACTCCCTAGTGAAAGGATTTGGCCTAATGCCTATGTGATCGACATATGTCATGTATGTCGATGTATGTTTGTTTAAGTGTTTCTTGAAATGTCTGAATGAGCAGTAGTTAGCAAAGTGTAATGTATAAGGGTGTTGAGATATGATTCTCAACCTCTTTTAATTATGTGTATGATCTCCTTGGATTGTTGTGTAATTAGGAATTGAACATGTATAAACTCATGCTTGTGTTGTGATTCATAACATGCTCAACTGCTTTATGATTTTAACTATGTAATGCATATGCTTAAATTTATATTTACGTTGTATGATCCGTCATGGGTGATGGGGGAGCGGAGCAACGAGTGCGTGCAACAGCCCTGGCAGCCCTAAACGGAAAATACCATACCTTGATTGTATGAGTGGAAATCTTGATTCACTATTGCTTTATCTATCTGCACTTGATTGTGTTTGGGGCTATGATTATAGTCCAAACAATCGGTGCGAATTGAATTCGTGGTTGCGATTCATTTGCCACGTGAGATGTGTTCGACGAACCCGAGTCGTACTTCGGTTGGCGATAGTGGTCGGCCACGCGAAGTGCTTATGCACTTCATGTCGTTCAACTTGTTGTGCGCTCGAGCTAGCCGAGCTCGTCAAGTAACCCGATTTGTCTAATGTATGTTCACCATGTTTGGTCGCCTCTGCTTGAACCTAGGGTACCAAACTTACCGGTGAAATCCCTTTTAACCATGGTACCTCGATCCGCTAAGACGCATGAGCCGGGCATGGTGGTATGGGACACCGTGGTCGAAAATTTGTCGGCCTACGCCGGGGTCATGTGCCTCCCCGTAGTGACCATTGCGTAACCAACCTCGTGAGCCGATTATGGTGGTATGGGACACTATATTCGAGTCGTCGATACTTACTACGGCGAGAGCCGAGTACGGTGAGACCGTGCTCGTGCCGACGGCGACGAGTCCTCCGTAGTATCTTCGAGTATACTCCAAGTGTCTGTGATTGGCGACGAGTCTTTCACAGTAACTAGAGTATGAGTTGAGCCGAGTACGGTGAGACCTGTACTTGAGCTGACGGCTAGTGATTGGGCCAAGTATGGTGAGACTGTACTTGAGCTGACGGCCAAGCAATTGAGCCGCATACGGTGAGATCAGTATCCGCGCCGACGGTGACGAGCCCTTTGCGATGCCTTCACTACGCTTCTCAAACCATAACATCGTATGAGATTAACTAGGATTGACGACCCTAGAATGGATCATGTTTGGGAATGATACAAGGGAGGTACCTTAGTTTCCCAATATTGCTGTTTGAAATGGACTAATAATAACTTGGTAATCATTAGCATCATCGCACCGCATGTGCTTTGTAGATGTGGCGCACTGAGGGAGTAAGCATTCGCGAACGTAAGATGATGTCGCTTGAGGGTGGTTTGGCAAGGGCATACAGCATCATGTCATTTCATTTCCGCACTTAACAAGAGTAGTTAGAAATGTTTGATTTGTACTGCTTTATCATTACTGCTTGATTGAATTGATAACATGTAACCTATGCTTTACTGTTCCACTGAGTTGATCACTCACTCCCACGTTACGGGACGGTGTTGTACACACCAACCAGATTTGTTGAGTTTCGTGTGGTGGCGATGCTTGTGAAGCGAGAGGACTACTTCTATGATGATAGGGGAATTCTCCTATCTCAGTATCTCTCTGGCGGCAGTCAATGAAGACCCGATATTGTATTGACGGGGCTATGGTACATGGGATAGGAGGCATTACACTTCCTCACATTTGGTACATTTTAGAACTGCACTTGTATTTATTTAACCTGGTAATGTTATCACACTCTGGAGACTCATCATAAGTTATATATTTTATCTATCTATCACAGTCTTCCGCTTGCAAATTTAACTGCTTGTCTCGGAGTATGATATGTCTTGTTTTGGCTTAATCTCACTCATGTTCAATGCACGAATACAGTCAACATTCAATCATCATTCATTTTGTTGCATAAGTGATGTTCTGGAACTCGGGAGTTGAGTTTATGTTCGACCCCCGATTTTCAGGGCGTTACAGGGCCGTGGTATTAAGAATACTAGTGTTTCCGTTAAAACTTGGGAAAAAGGATTGCTGGGGATTACCAGGAGCTTGGACCCGCCTGAAACTTGATATGGACCCTTAATTTTATGGAGCTCATGTAATGGACGGGTTGGATCTTGCTGATGCAGGCCCCATGAAACACAAAAAAAAGGGTGATAGTGCTACTGCTGCAGCGCAGGCAGTGTCTGCAGCTACTGGGCGGGCGGACGAACGCTAGGCCTCATGGCCCACCTGTGGACCCCCCATCGTGGTGTGTTTCGACCATCAGCACCGTTCATTTGATGGTTCCCCTTTAAATTATGGGGTATCCCAAAAATCAGCCGCAAATGGAACTCAGGTGGGCCATACCATCTAAATCATGTGGAGACATGCCTAAACCATATAAAAACACTTGGTGGGGCCTACCTGAATTTTTGATGTGGCTGAAACTTGGTCTGGACCCTCAGACTGGTCGGACACACATAATGTATGGGCTGGATTTGTGAACCACCTCGCGGTGAGACCCCTGACCGTGTGACCCCATCAACAGGTTGGCTGGAAAACAAATATTACGGTGGGCCCTGGTCGCGTGACCCAATGAACAGATTGGGTGGCCAATGAACATTACGGTGGGCTCCCTGACCGTAGGCCCAGGTCAGTGTGACCTTATGAATGGTTGAATGACAAATAAACATTGCAGTGGGCCCTGGTCCCGTGACCTTATGAATAGGTTGGATTTCAAATAAACATTTCAGTGGGCCCAAGTTCCACGTGACCTCATGAATGGATTGGATTGCAAATAAATATCACGGTGGGCCCTACCCTAGTCCACGTGACCTTATAAACAGGTTGAATGACAAATAAACATTACGGTGGGTCCCCCCTCCCTGGTCTGCATGACCTTATGAATAGGATGGGTGGCAAATAAACGTTACAGTGGGCCCCTTGGTCCATGTGACCATATCAATAGGTCGGCTGGAAAATAGACATTTTGCTGGGCCCCCTATTCATGTGACCTTACCAACGGATTGGATAGGAAAATAAACATTACGGCGGGCCTCACATGAGCCCACTTGGATGCATATGGGCCCATGTATTTAGGCCCATCTTGGCATGTATATAAGCCCATTGTTGAGGCCCACTTTGATATATATAAGGCCTATGTGATTAGGCCCATTTGATACACATAGAGCTTATGTGATTGAGCTCATTTTAACGCATTCTCAGGCCCATGGATGATAGGCCATTGCAATGTACCTAAGGCCCATTGGTGAGGTTCATTGAGGTGGCCCACTTGATGAATATAAGGCCTATGAGATACGGTGCATTTGATGTACTTAGGGCCCCATGGAATGTACCTAAGGCACATTGTAATGTGTAATTCCACCAGGGTTTATTTAATGGTATTTAAGGCGAGCCGAGCCTTGGGGACAATGTTGGTTTGACGTCCACATTGTATGAGTAATGTTGGTTAGATGTCCACATTATAACTCTCCCTAAGGCCACTGATAGGCCCGTATCTGTTTCATGTAGGCCATCTAGGCCCATCTTCATTGAGAGGATAGTTTATTGCTTTATAACATGTTTAGCACAGCCCCATGATTCATGATCATACGCATCATATGTATGCTTGAGATGAGAAGTGTCTGATCATAGCATGTGCCTTCAGGCAGACTGATTACGGGCTCCCCGATATGCGGAGTTGCCCTACATGAGGGCACGGTATGCACAGGATTGATGCATGTCTGGCAGTATGATTCATGCACTTGCATCTGTATGATTGACATATGCCCTAGCGACTCAGGGCCATAGCCTCCACAGATATATCGTGGGTGGCTGGTTGGATACCAAAAACTCTTGTTCCAAGCAATTGGGGCACCATAGATGTCCCTGGGTGAGAGTCCCTGAACCCAATGGTACCAGAGGATGACTCCAATGTCGAGACCGAGTGGATATACGAGCGCACGAGGATCGAATACCAGAAGGCTGCGTCTCCCACTGTGTCGTGGTCGGTTGGAAAGGAGTGGTGGCCTTACTCGCCCGAGAGCAGGGGGCATTACTAGGTTGAGTTTGACCAGCTCAGAAATGGGTTCGCTATCGACGTGCCGGATAGGTATTGGCTGACTATTGGCCAGGCGGATAGTGAGGTTTCTTACGCTCACTTGGACTGTGCTGCTTGGAGAGAGACAGTGCCATTTGGAGTGTACTGAACCCCAGTGATTATCCATACTGAGAACCGTACAGATTTGGTGCTCTAGTGAGGAGTTATATTGGTATGAGGGTTGGCATGCTTGACCTACATGTTGCATGCATGGCTTTGTTATAGCCGATAGCATTCATATCTTGTACTGCATAACCTTGGTACGGCTGGTTGCATTTACGTACTCATCAGCATGATTCTGCATTACTCTGACTTTGCATTCTAAGCACGTTTGCACACACTTACACCCCCTCTAAGCTTTTCATAAGCTTATGCACGATTGATGCGTGCAGGTGACGCCAGGACGCAGCAGTAGCTTCGACACAGTTGGAGTGTGCAGTCGAGCTTTTGGAGTTTTTGTATTTGCACTATCATGTATATCCTTTTATACACCTTGTACTCAAAGTTTTTGATCATAGTGGATTTTGTGGTGGTGTTCTTGTGGCTATTGTTCGTGGGTTATGCTTGTGGTTATGCTCATTACGAATCAAATGGATTATTAAAAATCCTCCTTGTAGCATCTCAGGATCGGAACCTGGTATATGGCTGCCGGGAGCCGAGAATGGGATACTACGGAGGTTGTTGGTGCCGGATTCTGCGATCGGGAATTTTGTGAGCCCAGTCTCCGAGTTTAGGGCGTGACACACACCCTCGTGTGACACCATCTTATGTTCACGGCATACTTTCATCCCTCAGTACTCCACATCTTCCAGGCATATGCAATGTGATGATGAGCATGATTACCGAGTTATTATTAGTCCATTTCAAACAGCAGGATTAGGAAACTAAGGTACCTCCCTTGTATCATTCGCAAACATGATCCATCCTAAGGTCGTTAGTCCTAGTTCATCTCATACGATAGTGTATTTCTAGGTCACTGCAAAGGCTGTCAGGCTGTTACGTACAAAGGTTACACCACCCCCCCATCACCCTTTTAACGATTCATCACTATACAGATACAGGCCTAGTTCATACTCTATACACTGCGGTGAAACTCGTCGCCTCACCGCAAATTCAGAGTATGCTCGAGGTCACTACAAAGGGCTCGTCACCAATCAGTGTAGGCCGACAGCTCGAATATAGTGTCCTATACCACCATAATCGGCTCACGAGTCTGGTTACTCACTGGTCACTATGGGGAGGCACGTGGCCCCAGCGTAGGCCGACAGCTCGACCACGGTGTCCCATACCACCATGCCCGGCTCATGAGTCTTAGCGAATCGAGGTACCATGGTTAACGGGATTTCACTGGTAAGTTTGGTACCCTAGGTTCAAGCAGTAGCGACTAAACATGGTGAACATACATTAGACAGATCGGGTTACTTGACAAGCTCGGCTAGCTCGAGCGCACAACAAGTTGAACGATATGAAGCGCATAAGCACTTCGTGTGGCCAACCACTATCGCCAACCGAAGTATGCCTCGGGTTCGTCGAACACATCTCATGTGGCAAATGAAACTCAGCCACGAATTCGATCCCGTTACCGACTGCCTGGACTATACAATAGCCCCAATCACATTCAATTTCAGATATTTAAAGTAGTAATGGATCAAAATTCAAATCATACAATCAAAGACTGATATTATCCGTTTAGGGCTGCCAGGGCTGTTGCATGCATTCATTGATCCACTCCTCCATCACCCATGACGGATCATACAATGTAAACATGAATTTAAACATATGCATTACATAGATAAAATCATACAATCAATTGAGCATGTTATGAAGTACAACATAAGGATGAGTTTGTACATATTCAATTTCTAATCACACAGATATCTAAAGAAATCATACACATAGTTAAAGAAGTTGAGAATCATATCTCAACACCCTTAAACATTACAATTTACTAACTACTACTCATTCAGACATTTCATCAAACACTTGAAAATAGATACATCAACATACATGACATATGTTGATCACATAGGCATTAGGCCAAATCCTTTCACTAGGGAGTTGCCCCCATTATAACAAGCGTACACCCACGACGGATAGTCATGGAAAGTAGGAATCCAAGTTCCATATTCATTTGAACATTTTCACAAACACTTGGGCTACCCATTTTAATATAAGTAGTGTATATTGGCCGTGGTGTGATTTAGGGCAAATCCTTTCGTCAAAGGGGTATCGCCAATACAACAATCATAAATCCATAACAATTAGTCATGGCGAGCACGAATGAGAATTCTATACTCATTCGGTCATTTTCACAAACACTTAGAATACACTATTTTAACATACATAGTGTATATTAGCAAAAACATGTATTAGGGCAAACCCTTTCACCAAACAAGTATTTTATCCATATATAATATATTAATACAACAAATAATCATGGCAAACACATTTTCAAAATTTATACGTATACGGTACTTTCTACAGATACCTAGAGTATGTAAAATTCCATATTCTTCATCTTTAATCGAAACGGAAAACAGACAGCACTTTGTACATGTGCAATTGCTTGCAGATCATGAATCTATCATTAACTAACATTGAAAGCGTTGAAAACCATAACCTAACACCTAAAGTCCTCACCTTTTATCCTAGAATCATAAAGAATACGATAGGTTTGCTAAGCTTCCGTCTACGGCAGTTTGACAACTTATAGAGCGAAATAGGTTAGCTATTTCATAACCTACAACCTATACAACCCCAAAACAGATTAGGGTTAGGGTTTCTTACCTAGAAACGAAGTCGGAATCGCCGGGAAAGCGATGAGAATGGTGCGGTTGAGCATGGATAGCAGTAGGGAATGGCAGTTGGGAGATTCTCCCACTTCTCTCACTCATTCTCTCTCTTTTCTCTCTTCTCTCTCTAGGGTTTTCTCAAATTCGTATGGCTGCAATGAGAGAGGGTTTAAGGTTCTTATATAACCTAAAAAATCACCGAAATAGACTCCAGGTCAAAGTATACTTAGGTTATAACCAATGCGGGTCAGTTTCAACTCAACGGAGGACTTCTGGCGGGCCTTCTTGAGCCAAAGGTCGGACTTAAGCTCACCAACATTAGATCTACGTTTAGTTACGTTTTTGTTTCGGTCGGGATTCCAGATCACAAATGGCGGACCAGTTTCAGTTCAACGGTCAGCGGATCTCGATCGGAGATTCCAAGTACATGGATATGTGTATGAAATTTCTCCTAATCCGAGGATGTATTTGGGTCAGATTCTGACGGTCTGATTGCTTAAAACTGATTCACAAGCGAGAGGTGCCAGATTACTATTTGAGATATTTATTTGAAAAGAAATTCAAGTGTTTTCACACTCCTCGCTCCGGACTCAAGCGAATTACACTGGGACACTATTTGGATTTGATTTTCGAGATGGTTGTCAAGCCCAGCGAGGCAGTCCTTAGTCCTTAAGGATTTAGTCCTGGGTGATTTCGGTCTGAGGTGGTACTTGGGCCTTTGTAGTTTGTATATAAGGTGATCCAAGTAATACTACTTAGCTAGTTTAAGATAGTGTCTAGGGTGAAAGTACTTAGAATAATTGAAAGAACAAGGTGGTGAAGGGTGGAATTTGTGAAGGAAATGGGTTCTGAAGCGATTTTAGAATGTGGGATTTAGTTCTGAAAAGTTAATAAAGTGTTAGGAGTGACCCATTGCCTAAGGACGTCTAATCCCAGGTTGGCAAAAATTCAGGATGTTACAGGACTTTACACATTTTGTATATTTTTGAATTGTACTTGTCATTCATTAACCTGGTAACAATATCACACTCTGGAGACTTACCATAGTTTATATATTTTATACATCTATCACAGTCTTCCTCTTGTAATTTAATTGTCTCTGGAGTATGATATGCTATTTTGGTATAATCCCATTCATGTTTCAATGCTCTCATCATAATTATCATTATCTATGTTGCATAAGTGATGCGTTGGAACTCGGGAGCTGAGCTTTGCTCGACCCTCGATTTTCAGGGCGTTACAAGATGGTATCGAAGCATGATTTGGATTAAACCAGACCTGGGTTATGGTCACACGATGCACTCTGACGCACTCTGACTTAGGAGGGAGCGACGAAATGTAGAAACCGACTTAGGATTTTTCAAATTCGCCAAACGGTGAAACCGACCGAAATTGACAGCTGAGATTTGGCTCGTACACACTCATGATCACGTGAAACGATCCCGAATCACTTCTAGACACTCAAACAACGGGTTTAGCTCGCAACTCACCCATCCCAGCCATTAGAAATCGGTAAATACAAGTATGTATCAAAAACATCCCAAAACTACCCAAAATGACCTAAGTCGCCTCTAGGCCGTCAGTCGACTGGTTTGAGTTGTTCCCTAGAAACGAATGTCCTTAGGTTATGGGTCAACCACAACACCTTACACTTAATCTCAAAGCCTAAAACCCCTTTTTATCCAATTCCTTCAAAAATCTCACCCTCCACCACTTTATTCTTCATTTCTTTTGAGCACATTGATAATACACACTAATCCTAGGGTATAAATTACGAAGAACAATACCAAAACTAAAACTTACCAGAAATAGGAAATAAATGGATAAAATGGGTTTTGACCCTTAACCTTTTGGAATCTAACCAAATAAATGGGTTAGTTGGATAGAGTAGCGTCTCCTACCCCAAAATCATATATTACAGGTCCAATAAAATCATTTCAGCTTGCCAATTGGACCCGAAAATGCCTCAAATGGAGTCGGGGGCCAAACGGAACACTTACAGGGGGACCTAGGGTGGGCCTCACATCTTTTTGGGACCTAGGGGTTATGAGGACCTCGCCCAAGTGGCGAACCATCGCCACTTTGTCCAGAGGGTGGTGAGGCCCTTGCCTAGTCGGGGAGGCCTTGCTGGTCAGCGAGCTCGGCCGGGCGGGCTAGTTGGGCCGATGATGTTTGGGGGTTGTGAGACCCCCCTGATATAGGGTCCGTCCCTTACAACCTTCCCAAACACCTACCTCCTTCACAAGTGCCCCCTTAAGCTCTCATCTCTCTTCCAAATGTCTGATTTTTGACAAAAACCGCCCCACCAATCGTCCCCTCTTCCATTTTCGTGCATCCTCTCCATCACCTTGCTGAAAGCCCTCCTCCATTACTGCCTACCCTCTCCATTCCCTTTCTTTTGAGCTCCTACACCCCCTTTGAAGCTCAAAACCGTGTAAGCTCTCAACCCATCCCATTTCTTCATTTCCCTTCTTCAAACCCTATTTTTTGGGGCCTTTACAATCCCTATCTTTTGGGGCCTTTACAATCCTCCGTTGCCAGACTCGGATGCCTAGTCATCCATACCAATGTTTGCATCTCTAAACCCATCTCTTACTCCTCTTGGCCTCACCATTTTACACCCAGATGGGCACAACGATCCACATTTTTGTGTCCCATGACTTTCACAATGTCCAAATGTTGGGACGTTTAGGGCCCGTTCGGCCAACTGCATTCGGTGGGATTATGGTGGATAGAATTGTAAAAGTAACAATAAATGTATGTGTAAAGTATGGTCCCTAGATTGGGTGTATCCCATGGTTTTCAACACCATGTTTGGAATGTATGCAATTAAAAGTAAATTTCGAGATTTCCTTTCAAAATTACACTTAGAAATTCATCATCATGGGATTTGGAAATCCCATCTCACACCTTCCAACATAAGGCTCATTTTCCACAGCCTATACCATTAATTTTAATTCCCACCCACCCTCCTACCAAACATACCACTTCTAATCCCGAAGTGGGATTAATAATGCAAGCCCATTTAATACAACGTAAGACCACTGGCTAAATAGGCCCTTGGAGTTTTGGACCTAGAGTGGTATTCCTAGATTCGAACGACCTAACAGTATGGGAAATCCACTAAATTGATAACATGAACCCTACGACCTTCTTAACTAGTATGAACATGTGTGAAATGCTCGAGCGTAGTTAAATTCAAGTGCAGGCAACTCAATTCCACTCAGACAACGTTTGGCCCTAAGCGATAAACGATTTCTTGTATTAGGAAGGGTATGAAATCATCTAGCGTATAAGCATAGACTTTGGATTACAACCTATTGGTTGGTTATACTAAGGAATGTAAAACGTTCAGAGAAAACTTATATATCCCTGGGTTTAATGTTAGGTCAAATCAATACATCCCTTAGAATTGCCTTCTCAAAGACTTATTACAAATGGGAACACGAAGTAGAGGACTATATATAAGCGAGGTATTTATGGTTTGAATTGAATTCTCTATCCTGGTAGTTACCAATGAACTCTATGCTCTGATCAATTAGAAGGTCGGGATCGACTAGAATTAAGAACTGATACGACAATTTCCTGTCCTAACTAGGTAGAAGGTCCATGTATCCAATTCAGACCTACTACACAACATTCTTTCCGTGTTGACCTAACCACTTAAAACCAAACGTTTATAACTTCGTCTTTGAGAAGTGTTAGGAGTACATAGCCGATAGAGACTTTGTCTTTGGGCCACAAACAGTTAGGAAATTAGGTCTCAAACCGCGGACCATTTCAGCACCCATATTGTGCCTATGAACTTAGAAAGATAGCCTGCCTGTTAAGCTAGATCGTGATAAAAGTCCTCCTCTGGTAGAATTAGGCATCTTGCCACAAACTCACACCTGTCCCTGAAATCAACAACGATACCCATCATCTTTAGATCCTTTCCATAATCATAGGTACCAATGCCATAATAGGCATCATTGATGAAAAGAAGACCAATGTATTGCTAAATCGCTTCCCATGTCATACCAAAGATAGGTTTTAAATTTCAACTTGTTCTGACATACAGATCGATGTACAAATTCTTGAACCTTGAGAATAGAAACAATTTTAAGGGGGGTGACAAGTTATGATCCCAGTTGAGTTAAGTAGGTATACACGTCTACCCGCTCATAGGCACAGTGGAAACATGGTTGGCCCTTGCCCCACTGGCCTAGGATCAAAAGAAATTACTCTTAGTTATACGCAAGGTTAGGTCATTAAATAGGCTCTCAATCTTCCTTAAAATGCCAATAATGAAGTCATGGAAGGAAATCAATTAGGGTTCAAGTATTAAACAAATTCATAGTACAGAATAGGCCGGGTGCGAACTGAGTTACAATAGGCAAGGTCAACGCATCTACAACTGTGCTTGTTGAATACGAACATAATAGAAGCCCTAGCAAGTTCTACTATGAGAAACCGTTTTAGGATGATCTAGTAAGATTTGACTCACCATTTCCTTGGACATAGATAATATCGAGGACTCTCCTAGACCAAGACCCAAAGGGCAACTTTATAGATAGGAAATTTGAGCCTTTCAATGATAGACATTCCCTAAGTTTTTAGAGTGATCGATCTACGGAGTTACTGAAATATAAACTGCGAAGCATTCGCGGCTTGACCCAATTCTCAATCCTGGGCGACTACTAATGGACTCACTGCTTGGCCGAGCAGAAGACCAGGAGCCACCAGGACTTGGAAGGGATACGATGAGCTTTCTACCCTGGCCAGGTAGATAATCGATGTATCGGGATCAAGCCCACTATAACCGTCTATCCGTGTTGGTCAAACATTGAAAATAACTATCTTACTCTCAACAGATGGGAATCGAAGTCAAGACTCTAAATAGGTAAAGAAATAAATTGTAACAAACCATCAGGGTATGAGAAATAGATAAAGAAATAAGTTTTAAGGGGGGTAGACTAAAATGAACTAGACTAGTATATACCCTACCACGCGTAGAAACTCGAAATCAATAAAACTTAGGCAAAAGAAATAATTAAATCTTCCTTATTACCCTTAGGCAATTTCGGGGATGAAATTTTATTTTAAGGGGTGTAGATTGTAACATTTCGGATTTTTGCCAACCTGGAATTTGGCGTCCTTAGGCAATGGGTCACTCCTAACACCTTATTAACTTGTCAGAACCCAATCCCATATTTAAAAAAAACGCTTTTTAACACATTTCCTTCACAATCTCCCATTTCACCTTTCACCACTGTGTGCTTTAAATGCTTCTAAGTACTTTCATATTAGGCATGAATCCTGAAGTTTAGGTGATGAAGAACAATACTTTAGAAATCCGTACAAAGACTCGAGTGCCACCTCAGGCAGAAATCGCTCAGGATCAAATCCTTTAGAAATGAGACAAAGTAACTAAGTACTAAACTAGATTAGCTACGAAATCCGCTTGAATCACTTTAAATATGATCTGCAAGACCCAAAACTTATAGAATCATCGACGCTAGGTTACCCTAAAATCTAGGATTAATCTCATTACTCATTTGCTCTCGGGAGTACATTGAAACTCCGTTTCAGATCTAGACCGCACTTCGAAAGTCTGATTAACACGAAATTAAACGGTTAGGACCACCTTGTTAGGCTTGACAACCATCTCGGAAATTAAATCCAAATAGTGTCCCATGACTATTCGCTTGAGCCTGGAGTGAAAAGTGTGAGAAAATGTAGATTTCTTTAGAAATTGGGTCTCATTTAAGTAATCTGAGATTTGTCACTTGCGGGCCTATTATAAGAAATCAGACTGTCAGAATCTAACCCAAATACACCCTCGGATCAGGGGAAATTTCATACACATGGCAGTGTACTTGTGGCCCTGATCGAGTTCCGGTGACAGTTGAACTGAAACTGGTCCGCCACAGGCGATCTGTAAATCCGATCGGACCGAAAACGTCACTCAACCTAAATCCAATGTCTGTGAGCTTAAGTCTGACCTTTGGCTCAAGGGGGGCATCCAGAAGTGTTCCGTTGAGTTGGAACAACCTCACTTTAGTTATAACCTAAGTATACCTTGACCTGGAGTCTATTTTGGTGATGTTTTAGCCTATATAAGGACCTTAAAACCTCTCTCATTCAGCCCATACGAATTTGAGAAAACCTAGGAGAGAGAAGAGAGAAAAGAGAGAGAAAGTGTGAGAGTAGTGGGAGCATCTCCCTGTCACTCTACCTTGCTGCTATCCATGCCTAACCACATCGTTCTTATCGCTTTCCCGGTGTTTTCAACTTCGTTTCTAGGTAAGAAACCCTAACCCTAATTTGATCTAGGGTTATGAACATTGCAAATGATGAAATAACTAATCTATTTCATTCTTTAGGTTGCTAAACTGCCGTATACTAAAGCTTAGCGAATCTATCGAGTTTATTACACTTCTACAGCGTAAGGTGCAGACTTTAGATGTATAGGTTATGGTTTTCAACGCTTTCAATGTCAGATAATGATAGATTCATGATCTGTATGCAATTGCACATGTACAAACTGCTGTCCGTTTCATTTTTCAGATATACGTTAACTATGTTGAATATACTGTATTCCTCATATTTGTAAAAAATACCGTATACGTACAAATTTTGAAAGTATGTTAGCCATGATTAATTACTGTATGAACATGCTATATATATGTATAATACTCACTCGGCGAAAGGATTTGCCCTAATACATGTTTTTTTTAGTTACGCTATGTATGTTAAAAGAGTGCATTCTAAGTGTTTGTGAAAATGACTGAATGAGTATAGAATTACCATTCATGCTCGCCATGACTAATTGTCATGGATATATGATTGTTGTATTGGCGAGACCCCTTTGACGAAAGGATTTGCCCTAAATCACGCCACGGCTAATATACACTATATATGTTAAAATGTGTAGTCCAAGTGTTTGTGGAAATGACTGAATGAATATGGAACTTGGATTCCTACTTGCCATGACTATTCGTCGTGGGTGCACACGTGTTATAAATGGGGCAACTCCCTAGTGAAAGGATTTGGCCTTATACCTATGTGATCAACATACATCATGTATGTTGATGTATGTAGTCTAAAGTGTTTGTTGAAATGTCTGAATGAGTAGTAGTTAGTAAATTGTAATGTATAAGGGTGTTGAGATAGGATTCTCAACTACCTTAGTGATATGTATGATTTCCTTCATGTAAGTGTTTAGTTTATTCACTTACTGGTTTATGAAACGTATGTGTTTGGATGTCCTGTTTGCAATGTGTTTTATAACCTGCTTGTTAATATGTTTGAATTACTTGTTTATTTAATTCTGCTCTGACTACTTCACATGTTTAAGTTGTATTCCATAAATCCGTAAAGGGTGATAGAGGAGTGGTGTAACGATTCCGTGCAACAGCCCTAGCAGCCCTAAGCGGACAATATTAGATATTTGATTGTATGATTTGAAATCGTGATCCATTACTGCTTTAACTGTTCTGTAATTAAATGTGATTGGGGCTATTGTATAGTCCAGGCAATCGGTAATGGGATTGAATTAGTGGCTGAGATTCATTCGCCACGTGAGATGTGTTCGATGAACTTGAGTCGTACTTCGGTTGGCGATAGTGGTTGGCCACGTAAAGTGCTTATGCACTTCATGTCATTCAACTTGTCGTGCGCTCAAGCTAGCCGAGCTCGTCAAGTAACCCGATCTGTCTAATGTATGTTTACCATGTTTGGACGCTACTGCTTGAACCTAAGGTACCGAGCTTACCAGTGCAACCCCGTTAACCTTGGTACCTCTATCCGCTAAGACTCATGAGCCAGGCATGGTGGTATGGGACACCGTGGTCGAGCTGTCGGCCTACGTTGGGGCCAGAGCCTCCTCGTAGTGACCATTGAGCAATCAGACTCGTGAGTCGATTATGGTGGTGTGGGACACTATATTCGAGCTGTCGGCCTACACTGTATTGATAGGTGATGGGGGAGTGGTGCAACGATTCCGTGTAGTAGCCCTGACAGCCCTGACCGTACCCGTTGTAGTGACCTCGAGCATACTCTAAATCTGCGGTGAGGCGACGAGCCTTCCCGTAGTAACAGAGTATAAACTAGGCCTGTATTGATAAGGTGATGGGGGAGTGGTGTAACGATTTCATGTAACAGCCCTGACAGCCCTTGCAGTGACCTAGAAACACACCATCGTATGAGATTGTCTTGGACTGACGACCCTAGAATGGATCATTGTTTGGAAATGATATAAGGAAGGCACCTTAGTTTTTCAATACTGTTGTTTGAAATGGACTAATAACAACTCGGTAATCATGCTATTCATCTCATTGCATGTGCCTGGAAGATGTGGAGTACTGAGGTGACAACATGCCGTGGACGTAAGATGGTGCCTCATGAGGGAGTATGTTGGCGAGGGCATGCATCATAATCACATCTCATCCTTGCATTAATTACAGTACTTAGGAATATTGATTGTACTGGTTTATCATTACTGCTTGACTGAATTGATAACATGTTAACCTATGCTTTACTGTTCCACTGATTTGATCACTCACTCCCACAATACGAGACAGTGTTCCGAACACCCACCAGACTTTGTCTGATTGCAGATGGCAACGCTACTCCTAAGGTGGAGCCGGACTTCGTGACGACGAGGATGCTTTCTCATATATGCTATTTTCTGGCGGCTTCACGAGAGCCGTGTCTTGATCGACGGGGTTACAGGGATGTTGACTAGAGGACCTTATACATTTTGTATATTTTTGAATTGTACTTGTCATTCATTAACCTGGTAACATTATCACACTCTGGAGACTTACCATAGTTTATATATTTTATACATCTATCAGAGTCTTCCGCTTGTAATTTAACTGTGTCTGGAGTATGATATGCTATTTTGGTATAATCTCATTCATGTTTTAATGCTCTCATCATAATCATCATTATCTATGTTGCATATGTGATGCGTTGTAACTCGGGAGCTGAGCTTTGCTCGACCATCTATTTTCAGGGCGTTACATCCTTGTAGGATCCCTGGATTTGAATCTATCTCAGGAGCGGAGAATGGGGTGCTGCGGAGGCTGTTGTGGCCGAAATTGGCTATTGAGTTCCTTGTGAGTTCGATCACCGAGTCTGGGGCGTGACACAGACCCATTTCAGGGGCTGGTCAAACCCAACCACATTCGATCCAACTCTTCCACTAGGCGTGGCCGAACCTCTTCTCACCTGACCCTGTCGGTGGGAGTCAGGCCTACTATGGTCTTTAGCATCAGGTGACCCATGGTATCTGCCCGGTCTTGATGATGAGGCTCGAGGGTACCATTTGAGGTTTAACGAGTTTCACCTAGGGGTCTGGGACCCAGTATAAAGAAACTCAAATTTTCGGTGCCCACAAATACCAACCACGATGCTGTTGTGGTGGTCTCATCAGTATAACCACGGTGTTGTTGTGGTGTTTAATCCATCATATAAGGATGCTATGCAAATGTAATGATAATCCACAAGCATGTTATACAATATAATTGTAATCAAGAAATGTTATGCATGTAAGCCATATATGCATACAAGGTAACCCTAATACCATTCGGGTTCCTTTGCCAACCACATCCGATCCGCAATCCACACTCATCGTGGAAAGGATATACGTGTAATATCAGCATCGGCATAAACATGTAGTATCAAGTGAGCTTTAGGACTTTAACCCTGAGACCAAGCCCAATATATTCACTTTAGGGACTTCAACCCAGGGACCAAGCCCGCGGTCTCTCGGAGCAGATAACATCCGCACATACTCCATCATGTACACCATGCACCAACATCCTCTACCACATGCATATGAACTCCACATGATCACACCATGCACACCATGCACTCCTCATCCATGATGCATGTACATGTATACGTCTATGCAAATGCAATATGCACAAACATCTCAAGACTTAGCCGAAAATGATCATGATGTCAACTAAGCAAAACTGTGGTCTGATGTACACTCTCCCTCATGATCATGGTGCTATGTAGGTGTCCACACCTTCCACATCACAGGTGTGCACCAACCACACAATAGCACAACTAGGATCAATCAATCACTTGACACCAACCGCATGGCCAAAATTTCATACAGTGTCACCACAACAAATTGTATATCAAACACGTGTAAGGGATACACACATACCATAACATGTATCAAATCCACATGTAAAGATCCAAGCATGTGAACATAAGCTAGCATTGTCACATACAATCATTGCATTAAACTACATGTATCACAATCACCGCACATGTGCCATCACCACATGCATAGTTCGATTTCAATCCAACACCTCAACATGTCTACCTATCATCTCAAGTGGACTAAGACCCAATTCATGGCCACACTTGAATGGGCCGGTTAGTGGGTCGATACATCCTAACCTTTTAGTTTGTTGGGTGATCCATTTGATCACCTCTATCAGTCCATTCAAGACTTCAATCATAATCCATTCACAAGGTCCAATTGCAACTTGGCATACGCATATCACAAGGTCTCATGCACTTACCAAGAAGCCCAAACATAGGCCCGATACAATTGACACCAATGGACCCTTAAGGCTGGTGAGCCAACCATTCCAATGCTATAATGAACACATCATTAGGCTCCACAAAGCAATCTCATATCATTAATAAGTTAGGTCTAACGTCCATATTTCATGACATTTAAGCATAGTTGAACATTCATAGTCCGACACACCGATACAAGGCTACACTACATTACATTAAATTTTAGGCGATAACTGCCCCACACTCCATACAACTAATTGAAAGTGCACATGCTAGTGCCCTGGTTTGTCAAGTTACGTGAATGGTAAGTTAGACTGACTATAGAACTTGATAGGAAGATTATTTCAAGCGTCTGCCTCAACCGGATGTGTGGAAGCTCGAAATAGGTAAATTATAGCCTCACATCCCATGTCCCAAACATCAGGTGATTAAAACCCTTAAAACAAGATAGACATCTTAGGGTTTTTGAGGAGAGAACTTTTTCAAAATAGGAAAATCTCTATGTTTTTCTCGCCTTGTCGATCTTATCGAAACACCCTCGATATGATCCACCTGTTATGTCGATGTCCTCAATACCTGAACGATATTTCGATGAGAGGACCAAAAGTTTCCAATAACTAAATATTCAACTGGACAGATTTATCGATGTATCGATACACATATCGATATCATCAATATAAGTACAAATATGTCCAGCAACTTCATAACATATCTGGATGAATTATTGATGTATCAATACACATATCGATATCATCGATATTCAAATCTCGAGTCCATCGAGAGTGGCTCGATAAGATCAACAGACAGCTTTTCGGCGCCCCTGTTTTTAAAAGAAAATCTCAAAAGTCTTCGATTGCATCGATGCTATTCCAATATGATCTGAATTTAAATGTCGATAACATCAGAAGTCCATCGATGATATCGATCGTGGGCGCGCATTTCTTACAGCAGATATCTCAGGTTGTTTTTAACTATGATCGGGGGCCCTTTGATAGAATCAACATTCAAATATTGATGATATCGGTACCAGGTCGATTGCATCGAACAAGGACACAAATCGTCCAGCAAGCTTAAAGACAAATCCGCTGGATTTATCGATGCATCGACTCTGATCTCGATATCATCGACATTCAAATTTCGATGATCTCGACTGTTCCCCCGATCATTCATGAAAACCTGAAATATCTCAAAGTCAACTCTCTCTCAATTTTCAAGTGTCGATTAATCGAACCTGTCATCAATGGAATCGGAGTTCGAAATCAGATGACATCGATAATAGCTTCGATTCATCGACCAATTGGCAAGAAGTTTCAAAAGCGTATGACATCGAGTTCGACTCATCGAGTAGACCATCGATGCTATCGAGAGTATACGCTCGATGATATCGAACTCTGTCATAAATGTGACTGTTTTATATCCGTTGGAACTTTTTGCCTATATATAGAGGACTTGTCTTTTATTGTTGTAAGAGAGAAAAAAGAGAGAGCTTTTGTGTGTTTCAACTTACATCTTATACCCTAAGCCCTTTCTCTCGAGGGAGTTCATCCTACAATCCACCCTCATCATTGATATTCAATAGAGTGGATTGGAGAATGAACTTCCGCATTCAAGGATCCTTTAGCTTCTACCTTAATGGTAAATCATTAAGCTGGGATGCCTTGAATGCATAAGATTGGAACTACGCTACCTTTCTTATAGGTAAACGTTTAGAGAGTAGGATGCCATCTTAACCTTGGCCCAACCCTAAGCCTAGACTTGGTATACCTTTTGTGTTGCGGATCAGGGAAGCAGAAGACTCTTCGTCAATAAGGAGGAGGAGATCTTCGGTGTTGTGCTTAACGGGACTCATCAACTTATCTAAAAGTATCTAGAGTCTAAGAGGACACTTGCGATCATTCCTTTATAAGATTGGGTCTTAAGTGGTTCTCACCCTTTGAAGTCCTCAAGGAGGCCTCCGGCGGGAGTGTATGTGGTGGGTGCGTTATGTGAACCCTTGCTCTGTGGAGAGCATAAACATCTGGTTAGGAGTGAACCAGTAAAAGTCTCGGGTGCGTTATGTGGACCCTTGCTTTATGGAGAGCATAAACATCTGGTTAGGAGTGAACCAGTAAAACTCCAGGGTTAGAGGTGAACCGAGTAGAAACCTTCGTGTAAAGGTTGAAGGTAAACCTGATTTAAAACCTTAGGTTTGAGTTGAACCCTGGGAAACCTCCTTAGTGAAATCCGGTACACTCAAGGGTTGAGTGCGGCAGCTGGGAGTGGAGTAGACTTATCGTCGAACCACTATAAAAAGACTGTGTTTGTGATTCCATTTCTATATGTGTGATTCATGACAATGCATTCATATTCATATATCTAATCACATCTTACACACATACACAGTCACATCCAACATAGACTAAGTTGCATAGTGCTATATCTTGATTAGTTTGTGATTGGATCCTCTACTTGGCTTGGAAGTTAGTAGAGTTACATTTGAGTAATCCTGAAAATTGCATACATGATAGGGTTAGAGTGATAGGATTTTTAATATAACTAATAAATTTTTAAAAAGTCCTATTCATCCCCCTCTAAGAGATATTGGCATATTCCGACTTCAACTCAAGTGGTCTTCATCGCTATTTCAATTGGTATTAAAGAGGGTCTCTCTTTAAGGGCTTCACCACCTAGAGAGTGATCTTGACTGAAGTTGGGAATATGGCTAAAGGAGAGGGCTCATCAGTCACCAGGCCTCTAGTATTTGACGGCTCCAATTATGCATACTAGAAGGCCCATATGCACTACTTTATGAGATCTTTGGATCATGACGTTTGGGATATAGTTGAAAGCGGATATGTGCCACCAACTGAATAAATTGTACTTGACAATGGCACAACAATCACAATGCCCAGACCCAAAGAAAAGTGGACAACATTCGACAAAGAAAGGTAAACATCTGAAGCTAAGGCTATGAATGCTATCTACTGTGCCATGTCCTAGGATATATTTAATCAGATAAGTATGTGTGGGACATCCAAGGAAGCATGAGATTTATTGGAAACAACCCATGAAGCCACAAGTACTGTGAAGCGATCCAAACTTCAACTCCTGACTTCACTGTTCGAAAGTCTCAAAATGGAAGAGCATGAGACATTTATTTAGTTTTTTTTTTATAAAGTTGAACATTATTTGCAACTCCATGGGTGGATTGGGAGAAAAAGTTCCAGTTCCTAAAATCTGTAGGAAAATATTAAGATCATTGCCGGAATGGTTTAATCCCAAGGTTACAACAATTGAGGAGTGTAGGAATATAGATGAAATGAAAGTAGAAGAACTGGTAGGTTCCCTACAAACCTTTGAACTACACTTCACTCAATCCCAAAAATTCAAAAACACTGTCCTAAAAACTTTAAAGAAAACAACTCATGAGGACAGTGAAAGTGAAAGAGAGGATGATGATGAGGAAGTGGCCTTGCTGGCACAAAAATTCAGGAGATTCTTTCAAAAGAATCGCGATCGTCCCTCTAGAGGGAGAAAGGTGGATAACAAACTCTCTACAGGCAAATTTGGCAAAAAGACCAAAGAACCACAATGCTACACCTGTCGAGAGTATGAACACCTATCTACCGAATCCCTAAACAGAAAAACCAAGGGCAAGGCAATGGCCGCCACGTGGGATGATACAGATGAGTCAAATTCAGAATCTAGTGACTCATAAAGCAATGAAGATCAGAAATCACTGAAAATTCTCATGGTCTCCACTGCTTCGATCATTCCCACTAAATCTGAGAACGAAAAAGAACGGCAAGACACGGAATCATTTTCATTCAATAATGAAGAAAGAGAAGAAGATGAACAAAACAAGTCACAAGATGCTTATAATCAGCTTTATATTCATAGCATCAACATTCTTAAAAGACTTAGTATATCTGAGAACAAAAAGGAAATGCTGCAAAAAGAATTGGATAAAACTCTAGATATCAATACACATTTAATCAATGATCTACAACAATATCACTCAGATAATGATAGACTCGAACTAGTCAATACTCTTCTTAAAAACGAGTCTAAAAAACTAAACAAATAGGTTGAGCAATTAAAAGACAAAAATATGCTTCTTCAAAATGAAAATCATATACTCCTGTTTGATTTAGAAGAATCTAAGAAGATAGCCAAGATAAGCTATAAGTTTTCCCAAAGTGGCGAAAATTTAGAAAAACTATTAGGAATGGGAAGACCTGGAAAGGATAAAAGTGGCCTTGGATATGAAAAACATGAATCAAAGACTGAAAATGCAGCTCCCAAAAATGAAAAATATGCTACTTCTGGAAGTAAAACCAGAACAACTCCAATGTGTCATTTGTGTGGTGATCTAGGTCATTGCAATTTTGAATGCATAACATCTAGGAGGACTAAACCTAACTCTGGATAGTATCATGTTAACAAATTATCAACCAGAGAAATACAAAACTTCAAAAGTCCTCTTAAAGATATGGATAAGAGCAATGCCCCTATATCACCACTCAAATTAATCAACAAAATGAAATGGGTAAGAAAGAATTAGTTCAGATCATACATTGGAATCTGAACCTGTGCTAAAATGAGATTTTTTTTTTGATGATCTTCAAATGATATATCCGAGGTTTCTCACCTTCATCTTTTGTATATAAACATTCGTATGTTTATAATTTTGGTGTGTATACATAATTTTGTTAAGCATACTACTAATTCATAGAAATGTTAAAAGTATGCTTGAAGTGAGTGTCGTCTGGTGGCTACAATTTGAAAAACTTTCATAACTGATACTCCTACTGATTTGTCATGTGTATTCTCGATCAAATCAATAAAATGTCGATATTATCGATATCTCATCAGAATTTGAAAAGTCACTTGATCGAGAATACTATCGGGGCTACTATCGATAATATTGACTGAGGATCATTGATAAAATCGAAAGAAAGTTTGATGAAATTGACAGATGGTGCCCGATAAAAGTCAGTAGAGTGAAAAAGGGGATTTATTTTTCAAGGGTTTTCAGTCGTCTTCTCTGTTCAATTCTCCTGACCAAACTGCTGGAAGCCATGTCGGATCACTCAAATCCTTCTACAAATCCGGTAACACCCTTTTGAACACACCACGTGTCCACCTCCCTTTTGGGTATTTGTCATTTTTGTAAGTTATTTTTATCGTCTTTCTCAAGCCGTTCAAGGTCAATCCGACCACATGGGAAAAGATAAAGGAAAAGCATCTAGACAAGGGGAATCTTCGAAAACCTCCCGACAAAAGGTGCTTGCCTCTAAGGCTAAAGTAAGTGCCTCCAAACCTGGGATCCCCACAAAGCCACGCTCAAAACAAGGTGGGTCCTAGTTGGAAGATCAGACTCCTCCACCAGTGCAACTCAATCCCGTCTTAGCAAGGTTTACAGGAAGGAAAGTCATTCCTGAAAGGAAAGTTGACAGAAGCTGTTTGACCCCATATAATCTGGAACCTCTTTTTGCAGCTGTAGATTGGTCACCAGTTCTCGACTTTGGATGATCGTATCATCTTGACCGAACTTACCAATTCTTTGTTGCTTGCCATTCTCTGACATCTGATCCCCCCTCCATCTCCGTCACTGTAGATGGTGATGATGTGCTGATCACTCCAGGGTCTGTTGTAGGAATATTCAATCTTATCCTATCCCCTGTGGGAATCCCTGATATGGACATGGAAGATCCTGAAGTTCTATCCAAGGTCACTAAATTTCTCTATCACGATCGTGATGTCGAGTGGTACCAAGGAAATGCTCTGAAAGTCAAGTTCATGGAACCACGCTATCGAGTCCTGCATGGTATCCTTGCTTCAAATATCTACTCTAGAGGCTCTAACAGAGCTGATCTCACTGGCTTCATGACTATGATAATCTATTCAATTGCCTCTAGGGTCAAGATTTGTCTGCTTACCCTGATTGTGTAGTGTATGCTTTTCATAGGGCTAGGGACATTCTCCTGCCATACCCCTGGATCATCAATACAATCTGTAATGCCATAGGATTCCAAACCACAAATGATCCAGTTCTTCCTCTGTAACACCCCGGATTTTTGCCAACCTGGAATTAGACGTCCTTAGGCAATAGGTTGCTCCTAACACCTTATTAACCTATCAGAACTGAATCCCACAGTCTAAAATCGCTTCTGAACCCATTTCCTTCACAAATCCAACCCTTCACCATCTTGTTCTTTCAATTTTTGAAAGCACCTTCGCCCTAGACACTATCTTAAACTAGCTAAGTAGTATAACTTGGATCACTTTAGATACAAACTGCAAAGGACTAAATACTACCTCAGACGGAAATCACTTAGGATTAAATCCTTTAGAAATTTGACAAAGTTAACTAAGTGCTAAACTAGATTATCCATGAAATCCATTTGAATCGCTTTAAATACGATCTGCAAGACCCAAAACTTGTAGAATCATTGACGCTAGGTTACCCTAAAATCTAGGATCAATCTCATTACCCGGCTGCTCTCGGGAGCATCTCGAAACTCCGTATCGGATCTGGACCGCACGTCGGAAGTCCGATTAACACGAAGTTAAGGAACTAGGACCGCCTCGCTGGGCTTGACAACCATCTCGGAAATCAGCCCAAGGCAGTGTCCCACGGCTGTTCGCTTGAGTCCGGAGCGAGAGAGTGTGAAAACACTTGTTTTCTTTAAAAATAAATATCTTGAATAGTAATCTGAGACTCGTTGCTTGCGGATCAGTTTTAAGCAACCAGACCGTCAGAATCTGACCAAATTACACCCTCGGATCAGGAAAAATTTCATACACATTTACATGTACTCGGAATCTCCGATCGAGATCCGCTGACCGTTGAACTGAAACTGGTCCGCCACGCGTGATCTGGAAATCCCACTGAAACAAAAACTTAAGTAAACGTAGATCCAGCGTTAGTGAGCTTAAGTCCGACCTTTGGCTCAAGGAGGCCCGCCAGAAGTCCTCCGTTGAGCTGAAAAAGTTCTGCTTTGGCTATAACCTAGGTGAACCTTGTCCAGAAGTCTATTTTGGTGAAGTTTTAGACTATATAAGGACCTTAAACCCTCTCCCATTTCAGCCATACGAATTTGGATTCGAGAGAGAGAAAAGAGAGAGAAAGTGTGGGAGATGTGGGAGGAACTCCCTGCTACTGTTCCCTGCCGCTATTCGGGCTTCATCGCCTGATTCTCATCGCTTTCCCGGCGATTCCGGCGTCGTTTCTAGGTAAGAAACCCTAACCCTAACCTGTTTTAGGGTTGTATAGGTTGTAGGTTATGAAATAGCTAATCTATTTTATTTTATAGGTTGCCAAACTCCCGTATACGGAAGCTTAGCGAACCTATCGACTCCGTTACGATTCTACGATGAAAGGTGAGGACTTTAGGTGTATAGGTTACGGTTTTCAACACTTTCAATGTCAGATAATGATAGATTCATGATCTACATGCAATTGCACATGTACAAAGTGCTTTCCATTTTCTGTTTCGATTAGAATTGTAGAATTTGGAATTTCACATACTCTAGGTATTCGTATAAAATACCGTATACGTATTTTTTTTGAAAATGTGTTTGACATGTTTAATTGTCGTATGGATATATGTTGTATGGATAAAATACTCATTTAGCGAAAGGGTTCGCCTAAATACATGTTTACTAATATACACCATGTATGTAGAAATACGGTATTGTAAGAAGTACCATATATGTGTATATTTTAGCGATGTGTTTGTCATGATTAATTGTTGTATAAATATATTATGTGCGTATAAATTAATTGCTTGGTGAAAAGAATCGCCGTATTACAAGTTCCCTTGTAAACACTATATATGTTGAAATTGGGTATCCTAGAAAATACCCCATACGTATAAATTTTTCTGATGTAATTGTCATGATTATTTGCTGTATGAATATGATATATACGTATAAAACATTAGTTTGGTAAAAGAACAGTCCTAATACACATTCCTCTAACATACGTCATGTATGTTGAAATAGTGCATTCCAAGTGTTTGTGAAATTGCTTGTGAGTGTAAGTGCTTAAGTGTTAGTGCCTTAGGTAGGTGCTGAGATGGGATTCTCAACTACCTTAGAGCCACATATGATACCCTCCATGTGGTTATTTACTCTAACCACTCACCTATGAAATATATGTATTTGTATCTCTATTTGTATAGTGCTTTACAACATGCTTTTGAACATGCTTTGTAACTTGTTTATTAACATGCTTTATGACATGCTTTATAACATGATTGCTAGCGTTCCTGAATTACCTTGTTTATCATACTGTACTTCACATGTTATGGTTAGGAATTGATTGAGCTTGGGACTATGTCCATAGTCCAGGCATCCGGTATCAGACTTGGAGTTGTGGTTGAGATTCGTTTCGCCACACATGATGTGTTGGCGAACCCGTGTCATACTTCGGTTGGTGATAGTGGTTGGCCACACGAGGTGCTTCTGCGCTTCATATCACCCAACTTGTTGTACGCTCGAGCCAGCTGAGCACGTCAAGTAACCCGTGTGTCTTATGTATGTTCACCATGTTTGGTCGCTAATGCTTGAACATAGGGTACTAAACTTACCAGTGAAAACCCTTTTAACCATGGTACCTCGATCCGCTAAGACTCATGAGCCGGGCATGGTGGTATGGGACACCGTGGTCAAGCTGTCGGCCTACGCTGGGGCCACGTGCCTCCCCGTAGTGACCAGTGAGCAACCAAACTCGTGAGCCGATTATGGTGGTATGGGACACTATATTCGTGCTGTCGACCTACATTGATAAGGTGATGGGGGAGTGGTGCAACGTATGCGAGCAACAGCCCTGACAGCCCTTTGTAGTGACCTCGAGCATACTCTGAAATCGCAGTGCGCCTTAGGGTTCGCCGCGATATATAGAGTATGAACTAGGCCTGTTTCTGTATAGTGATGAATCGTTTAAGGGGTGATGGGGGAGTGGTGTAACCTTTGTGCGTAACAGCCCTGGCAGCCTCTACAGTGACCTAGAAAACACACCATCGTCTGATATTAACTAGGACTGACGACCCTAGAATGGATCATGTTTGGGAATGATACAAGGGAGGTACCTTAGTTTCCCAATCCTGCTGTTTGAAATGGACTAATTAAAAACTCGATAATCATGCTCATCATGCATTGCATGTGCCTAGAAGATGTGGAGCACTGTGGGATGAAAGCATGCCGCGAGCATGAGATGGTGTCGCATGAGGGAGTATGTCGGTGAGGGCATACATCATGTCATTCATACTTGCATTAATAAGAGTAGTTAGGAGTGTTTGATTTTACTGCTTTATCATTACTGCTTGACTGTATTGATAACATGTTAACCTATGCTTTATTGTTCCACTGAGTTAGCTACTCACTCCCACGTTACGGAACGGTGTTGTACACACCAACCAAATTGTTGAGTTTCAGATGGCGACGCTACTCCTGAAGCAGAGCCGGACTATTACTATGATGTCGAGGAGGAGTTCTCCTACATGTAACTCTCTGACAGGTCTCTGAAGACCTGGTACTGTATTGACGGGGCTATGGTATTTGGGATAGGAGACATTACACTTCCTCACATTAGGTATATTTTAGAACTGTACTTGTAATTAACTAACCTGGTAACTTTATCACACTCTGGAGACTCACCACTATTTTCTTGTATTATATATATCTATCACAGTCTTTCGCTTGCAATTTAATTGTCTCTGGAGTATGATATGCTGTTTTGGCTTAATCTCACTCATGTTCAATGCACGAATACAGTCAACATTCAATCATCATTCATTTTGTTGCATAAGTGATGTTCTGGAACTTGGGAGTTGAGTTTATGCTCGACCCCCGATTTTCAGGCAGTTACATCCTCTCCAGTCCTTTAATAAAAATAACATCCGAAGGATGGATCTTGTGTTTCACAAATATCCTGAGGAGCCCCTAGAGGAAGGAATCTAAGTTGGGGGAGAAGATAGGGCTAGAGACGCTCCTATAAGAGGGACCGGGATGACCGAAGAAGATGCCTCTAGACTGCACTATGATCCAACATTTGGGCATGCAAAGAGGTTTAAGCTCCAGTCAGACAAGCTTGGCGCTATTCAGCACGATGTCTCTCAGCTCAGGGAGTCGATGAATGAGAGATTTATTGTCCTGGAACGGATGGTGCTAGTGTGCAGCAAACCGTCCAACAGTTGGTGGACGTGATGACTTGCCGCCAGGACGACACGGCACCATCACATTCTGCACCATGATGATGATCACTACACACTATCACATACACTCCACTCATAATTCTGCATATGAATATTAGTTTCTTTTTGAATATTCTATGCCTATCTGAGTGTGTGTGATAACTAACTAGTCTGGTACATTTGTTTAAAAGTGTATATGTCCATGGTTGGACTGGACGTTTTTTTGGAAAACTGGTTGTTACTGTTGTCTATGGCAGTATGTGTGGATACTTTGGTTTCATTTTGAGTACGACTGAATAGAATTCTTATCATTAATGCCATGATTGAAAACTATGGTTTATCAAGCTATAGTTTGCATATGATTGAAAACTGTTATATCTTATCTAATATGCATTCATTTTGAGATTGATGTTTGACTAAAATGCACTAACTCTTATACATCAAATTCATCTGCTTATGCCTATTAGTTCTCCCATTCAATTCACTCTTCAGTCAATATCACTTGTTATACCTTTGCCAATGACTGACAAAAAGGGGGAGAACAGTTCAAAATACCCCGAGCGAAAAATTGTGTATCAATGTTGTTGCAGGTGTGAGGGGGAGCAGCTGCACCAAGAAAAGGGGAGTTTTGAAGTAAGGGGGAGTAGATACTTCTAGAATGTGTACATGGGGTAGAAAAATTATAAAATTATGTAAAACCATGTATACACAATTTAGGGTGTGTTTGTCTAGAAGTATTCTAGGGTGTTTTGGGTATTTTGTCACGTAATTGACAAAGGGGGAGATTAAAAGTGCACATGCTAGTGCCCTGGTTTGTCAAAGTTATGTGAATGGTAAGTCAGACTGACAACATAACTTGATAGGAAGATTATTTCAAGCGTCTACCTCAACCGGATGTGTGGAAGCTCGCAATAGGTAAATCATAGCCTCACATCACATGTCCCAAAACACCAGGTGATTAAAACCCTTAAAACAAGATAGACATCTTAGGGTTTTTGAGGAGAGAAAACTTTTTCAAAATAGGAAAATCTCTATGTTTTTCTCACCTTGTCGATCTTATCGAAACACCCTCGATATGATCGACCTGTTCTGTCGATGTCCTCAATACCTTAACGATATTATCGATGAGAGGACTAAAAGTGTCCAGCAACTAAATATTTATCTGGACGGATTTATCGATGTATCGATACACATATCAATATCATCGATATAAGTATAAATATGTCCAGCAACTTCATAACATATCTGGATGAATTATCGATGTATCGATACACCTATCGATATCATCGATATTCAAATCTCGAGTCTATCGAGAGTAGCTCGATAAGATCGACAGACAGTTTTTTGGCACCCCTGTTTTTCAAAGAAAATCTCAAAAGTCTTCGATTGCATCGATGCTCTTCCGATATGATCTGAATTCAAATGTCGATAACATCGGAAGTCCATCGATGATATCGATCGTGGGCAAGCATTTCTTACAGCAGATATCTCAGGTTGTTTTTAACTATGATCGGGGGCCCTTTGATAGAATCAATATTCAAATATCAATGATATCGGCACCAGGTCGATTGCATCGAACAAGGACACAAATCGTCCAGCAAGTTTAAAGACAAATCCGCTGGATTTATCGATGCATCGACTCTGATCTCAATATCATCGACATTCAAATTCCGATGATCTCGATGATTCCCCCGATCATTCATGAAAACCTGAAATATCTCAAAGTCAAGTCTCTCTCAATTTTTAAGTGTCAATTAATCGAACCTGTCATCGATGGAATCGGAGTTTGAAATCCGATGACATCGACATAGCTTCGATTCATCGACCAATTGGCAAAAAGTTTCAAAAGCGTATGACATCGAGTCCGAGTCATCGAGCAGACCATGGATGCTATCAAAGTATACGCTTCATGATATCGAACCTGCTCGATGATATCGAACTCTGTCATAAATATGACCGTTTTATATCCATTGGAACTTTTTGCCTATATATAGAGGACTTGTCTTTTATTGTTGTAAGAGAGAAAAAAGAGAGAGCTTTTGTGTGTTTCAACTTACATCTTATACCCTAAGCCCTTTCTCTCGAGGGAGTTTATCCTCCAATCCACTCTCATCATTGATATTCAATAGAGTGGATTAGGGAATGAACTTCCGCATTCAAGGATCCTTCAGCTACTATCTTAATGGCAAATCATTAAGCTGGGATGTCTTAAATGAATAAGATTGGAACTACTCTACCTTCCTTATAAGTAAACCTTTAGAGAGTAGGATTCCATCTTAACCTTGGCCCAACCCTAAGCCTAGTCTTGGTATACCTTTTGTGTTGCGGATCAGGGAAGCAGAAGACTCTTTGTCAACAAGGAGGAGGAGATCTTCGGTGTTGTGCTTAACGGGACTCATCAACTTATCTAAAAGTATCTAGAGTCTAAGAGGACACTTGCGATCATTCCTTTATAGGATTGGGTCTTAAGTGGTTCTCACCCTTTGAAGTCCTCAAGGAGGCCTCCGGTGGGAGTGTACGTGGTGGGTGCGTTATGTGGACCCTTGCTCTGTGGAGAGCATAAACATCTGGTTAGGAGTGAACCAGTAAAAGTCCTGGGTGCGTTATGTGGACCCTTGTTTTATGGAGAGCATAAACATCTGGTTAGGAGTGAACCAGTAAAACTCCAGGGTTAGAGGTGAACCGAGTAGAAACCTTCGTATAAAGGTTGAAGGTAAACCTGATTTAAAACCTTAGGTTTGAGGTGAACCCTGGGAAACCTCCTTAGTGAAATTCGGTACACTCAAGGGTTGAGTGCGGCAGCCGGGAGTGGAGTAGACTTATCGTCGAACCACTATAAAAAGACTGTGTTTGTGATTCCGTTTCTATATGTGTGATTCATAACAATGCATTCATATTCATATATCTGATCACATCTTACACATATACACAGTCACATCCAACATAGACTAAGTTGCATATTGCTATATCTTGATTAGTTTGTGATTGGATCCTCTACCTGGCTTGGAAGTTAGTAGAGTTACATTTGAGTAATCCTGAAAATTGCATACATGATAGGGTTAGAGTGATAGGATTTTTAATATAACTAATAAAATTTTAAAAAGTCCTATTCATCCCCCTCTAGGAGATATTGGCATATTCTGACTTCAACTCAAGTGGTCTTCACCACTATTTTCCTAATAATCCAGTTCAACATCACATGATAAAGGGGCCAAGGGCCACATTTAATTGCATTACATATAGTTTAGTGGCCCTTACTTCTGCTTTACTAATGAGCTCAATGTAAGGATTGTATTTCCATCACGTGATACCGAATTGAGCGCCATGGTATTTTCAAGATTGCATAATCTAGTCATATATTACAATTCACATGACTAAGAATATCTCCACGTACATCCTAGTTATTCATAGTTTAGGTGACCCTGCCCATGCCCATGATCACATGGTGACATCATTGGATGGCCATCAATGCCACTTGATTTCATACTGTTAGGTGGCCTTGTGCATATTTCACAATCGTATGGTTAGATGGCCACATATACATCACCTTTGTACATGATTAGGTGGCTATACTTACCCTACACGACCTCATGATCAAGGGGTCAGCCCCAACTCACTACATCTCATTGTTCGTACCCATCCACTCCATCATAGCCTCACACAAGTTATAATCGAAAACGCTCCAAATGCTAAACACAAATCTATGACTTAGGGCCACACACCTGTAACGCCCCAGATTTTTGCAACCTGGAGTTAGATGTCCTTAGGTAAGGGGTTGATCTTAACCCCTTATTAACTTCTCAAACCTCAAATCCTTTAGAAATTAAACAAGAATTACTTAAGTGCTAAACTATAGTACTTGTGAAATTGGCACTAATCACTTTAAATACGATCTGCAAGACCCAAAACTTGTAGAATCATTGACGCTAGGTTACCCTAAAATCTAGGATCAATCTCATTACCCAGTTGCTCTCGGGAGCACATTGAAACTCCGTATCGGATCTAGACCGCACGTTGAAAGTCTGATTACTGTGAAATTATATAATTAAGACCACCTTGCTGGGCTTGACAACCATCTCGAAAATTAAATTCAGATAGTGTCCTGGGGCTATTCACTTGAGCCTGGAGTGAAGTGTGTGAGAAACGTGGATATTTTAAAAATAAAAATCTAAATTTAAGTCATCTGAGACTTGTCGCTTGCGGGCTGACTATAAGGATTCAGACCATTAGAATCTGACCCAAATACACCCTCGGATCAGGGGAAATTTCATACATAGGTCAATGTACTTGTGGCCTTGATCGGTGATCATGGATCGTTGAACTGAAACTGGTCTGCCACGTGCAATTTGTAAATCCGATCAGACTGAAAACTTAACTCGATCTAGATCCCATGGTTAGAGAGCTTAAGTCCGACCTCTGGCTCAAGAGGGGGCTCCGGAAGTGCTCCGTTGAGCTGAAACAGACTCCCTTTGGCTATAACCTAAGTATACCTTGGCCCTAGGGCCATTTCCAACAGTTTTAGGCCTATATAAGGACCTTAAACCCTCTTTCATTCACTCTATACGAATTTGGTATAAACCCTAGGAGAGAGAAGAGAGGAAAGAGAAAGAAAGTGAGAGAGAAGTGGGAGAAGATTCTTGGTACTCTATCCTGCTATTTTACGTGCCTATTCATTGTGATCTAATCGCTATTTCGGCGATTCTGACTTCGTTCTTAGGTAAGAAAACCTAACCTTAATTTGTTCTAGGGTTTCAATTATTACAAGTGGTGAGATAGCTGACTTAACTCGTGCTATAGGTTGTCATTCCATCATTGACGAAGACTTGGAGTCTCTGTCAAATTCGTTACGCTTCTACGGCATAAGGTGTGGACTATAGACGTATAGGTTATGGTTTTCAAAGCTTTCAATGCCGAATAATGATAGATTCATGATGTGGGTGCTATTTCACATGCAAAATGTGATGTTCATTTTGTGATTCAGTTAAATATGAATCTGTAGAGTTTAGTGTATTCTATGTATTTGTAGAAAATACCGTATACGTATGAAATATGAAAATGTGTTTGCCATGATTAACTACTGTGTGTATATGCTAGATGTATGTGTAACAACTCCTCCGTGAAAGGATTTGCCCTAATACATGTTTTGGCCAACATACATTATGAATGTTACTAAGCATAGTCTAAGTGTTTGTGAAAATGCTTGTATGAGTAATTACGTAGGAGATAGTGCTTTAGGTGGGAGTTGAGATAGGATTCTCAACTACCTTAGAGATGTGTATGATTTTCTTCATGCATGTTGTTTAGTTTAACCCCTTACTTATGAAATGTATGTGTTTGGATTTCTGTTTACATTGTGTTTTATAACATGCTTATTAATATGTTTGAATTACTTGGTTAATTCTGCTCTGACTACTCCACATGCTTACTAGTTAAGGATTGAATGTGTTTGGGACTACAGTATAGTCCAGGCAATCAGTAACCGGCTTTGAGTTCGTGGCTGAGATTCATTCACCACGTAGGACGTGTTTGACGAACCCTAGTCGTACTAGAGTTGTCGGCAGTGGTTGGTCACACGGAGTGTTTACGCACTTCATGTCGATCAACTTTAGGTGCGCTCGTGCTAGTCGAGCTCATCCAGTAACCCGATTTTCCTTATGTATGTTCACCATGTTTGGATGCTACTGCTTGAACCTAAGGTACCAAACTCATCAGTGAAATCCCGTTTAACCTTGGTACCTCGATCCACTAAGACTTATGAGCCGGACATGGTGGTATGGGACACCATGGTTGAGCTGTTGGCCTATGCTGGGGTGACGAGCCTCCCCATAGTGACCAGTGAGCAAAACACCTCATGAACCGAATACGGTGGTATGAGACACTATATTCGAGCTATCGGCCTACACCGATTTGGTGACGAGCCCTTTGTAGTGACCTCAAGCATACTCTGAGTCTACGTGGAGGTGACAACCCTTCCGTAGCATCTAGAGTATAAACTAGGCTTGCACTGATTTGGTGATGTGCCCTTTGCAGTGACCTAGAACCATAACATCTTATGAGATTTCCTAGGACTGACGACCCTAGAATGGATCATTGTTTGGAAAATGAAATAAGGGAGGTACCTTAGTTTCCCAACCCTGCTGTATGAAAAGGACTAATAAGAACTTGGTAATCATGTGCATGCACCGCATTACGTGTGCGTTTGGCGTAGCAGGTCAAGCACTGAGGAAGGGTTGCATGCGCGATCGTGAGATGAAATCGCTGAGGGAGCGTAGGCGAGGGCATGCATCATATCATTCATATCATTCTTGTATTAACAAGAGTACTTAGGACCTGATTGTTGTATTGCCTTATCATTACTGCTTGATCGAATTGATAACATGTTAACCTTTGCTCTATGATTTCACTGAGTTGATCACTCACTCCCACGTTCTGGGACGGTGTTCTGAACACCCACCAGACTCTATCTTAGATGCAAATGATGATGTGACTCGGGAGGCGGAGCCTAATTATTATGACGATCAGGACGATTTCTCTTATATGCAGTTCTCCAGCGGCTTCGGGCCATCTAGATCGACGGGGCTACAGGGATTATCATTATAGTTGTACTGTTTAACATTTTAATTTTGAGACTATTACATGTATATGGTGACTTAGTGATGTATTCATACTCTGGAGACCGATCGTGCTCTTTTGACTTATATACATTTATTTATGTCTTTCAGTCTTCCGCTTGCGGTTTACAACTTGATCTATAGTATGAATTATTGTTTTGGTATAATCCCACTCATGATTAATGCACTAACACAGACAACATTTAATCATAAGCATATATGTTATAGAAGTGATGTTTTGGAACTCGGGAGTTGAGTTATTACTCGACCCCCGATTTTTAGGGCGTTACAAGTTAGTATCAAAGCATGATTTGGATTAAACCGGACCTTGGTTATGGTCTCATGACGTACGCTGACATTTTTTGACATGAATGGGTGCGAGAAAAATGTAGAAACAAGCTTAGGTTTCCTCGATTTCACCAATTGGCGAAGTTCATCGATATCGATCGCCGAGATCGAATCCGTACTTTCCCATGATTGCTTAAAGCGACCCCGGATCACTCCTAGACCATCAATCGAAGGGTTTAGTTCACAATGTACCCCATCCCAGCCTTCAAGAATTGGTAAACGCGAATAAATACCAGAACCTACATGAAAGGACCCGAAACGACTCGAATCGGAGTTGGGGGGTCGAAACGACCAATCCGGTGGGACCCAAGGTGGGCCCCACGTGTTTTTGGACCAAGGGGGGTAGGAGGACCTCGCCCAAGGGGCGAGCCCTCGCCAAAACCTCTAGCGACCGGCGAGGACCTCGCCGCCCAGCGGGCCTGACCGGGCGGGCCGGCTCGGGCAGACACTTTGGGGTGTTGTGGGGCCCACTGATCCAGGGTGGATCGATTAAAACCCCCCAAACTCGCCCCTCCTTCACAAACTACCCCTCCAAGCTTTCTCTTTTCTTCAAAACTTCTTGTTTCTCTCTCAAATCGCCTCACCACGAGTTCTATCTTCTATTTTCGTGCACCCTCTCCACTACCTGATGTAAACCCTTCTCCATTGCTGCCTAACCCCTCCATTCTCTCTCATTTGAGCTCTTAAACCCACCATTTGAGTCTCAAATTCATGTAAACCCACTCACCTATCTCATCACTTCGTTTTCCCTCTTTATCCCCTTTCATTTAAGCCTTTACACCCTCATTTAAGGCTCAAATCCATGGAGACCTAAAGATCTCATCCCTTTCCTCCCTTTTCTTCACTTTTCCATGGCTCTATTCGAGCTTATTATGACCATTTTCTCAATTTCCACCATTCTTTCTCTCATGGGAAAGAGAAAGGGTGCCGTGGATGAAGCCGGGCCTAGTCGCCCCACTCGTTCAAGGAGACCGAGAGGCGCCACTGCAAGCACAGGCATTGAACGCGAGGTGCAGACTAAGCAGGATCTTGATCCCCAGACTCCTCTCCCAAGGGCTCTACTGGCGGAGTTGTCCCATGGAAGATATGCGGACCGTAGGGTCCTTTTTGAAGCTCAGGTGGATGGGCCGCTCTTTGGGGAGTATCTGTTATTGGAGCACCTGGGTGAAGCCGGTTGGGGCCCCGTATTTGAGGAAAAATATCGTGCGAATGTGGATACTGTCTGAGCTTTCTACGCCCACATTCAAGAGCCTACATTGGAGCCCTTGCAGTTCAAGATTCCCACGAGAAGAGGTCGGGAGGCCATAATTGACTCTGGCCTGATAACTCGACTCATGGGAATACCGCTTGGCCAAGTCCACGAGAGCGAGAAGAATATGAAGAGTGCACATCAAAGGGATCACCGTACGCGTTTCCTTTGTGGTCGACTGGTTCAATGGCAACCAAACAATAGCCTCTTGGCGTCAAACATGACGGATGATTTCCGCCTACTCCACCATATCTGCACGTTTAACATGTACCCTAGGTGGGGCAATCGCAGTGAGTGCACGCGCCTGATGGTAGATTTTCTACAAGCGGGGCAGGGAGAGAAGTTGTACGTGCCTATGTATGTTTTGTAATAGATAGTTCTTACCGCACGCTCCAATAGAAGGACTGATTCGCTCCCCTTCGGCCGACTTATATGCAAGATTGCACGCGAGTTGGGGTACAGTCTTGGCGTAGAACTCCCAGTGCCGCAATATTTCATCGACGAAACTACTCTCAATCAGGTGAAAATCGGGCCACGACAGCGGCAAGCCCGACTTAATGAGAGTGAGGATGAGACGGCTAGTGAGGAGTATGAAAGTGAGGAAGAAGGTGGAGCTAATATAGAAGAGGAAGAGAGTGAGGAAGAAGAGAAGGCCCAGGACACGGAGGAGAGCTCCCCTCCTACGACACCGGAGCAGGACGCTGATCAAGACGCTAAGGATGCCTGTTTAGCTCGACTTGAAGAGGGCCAGGCTGTCCTACGACAGGATCTGATGGATCTTCGAGGCCTCGTGAAGCACAAGTTCAAGAAGGTGACTTGCACTTTGAAGTCTATCATATGCTGCATGCAGGATAAGGGTGCTCCTCCTCCTTCACCAGACTCGGATGCCTAGTCATCCATGCCGTCGCCCCGTGGCTTGTTTTGTGGCTGTGATAGGATCTTTATGTTTTCATGTTGATAGGCCTAGTGGTGTAGTAGTTGGTAGTATGTTTTAGTGTTTGAAGCCTTAATTGTATTAGCTCACATGCACCTTCTGTCATGGTCCATGTAAGGCTACATCCCATGTATTGTGACGATTTTGGGTTAAATGAAATGCATGAAGCTCTTTTTGTTATCGAATGTGTAGAATGCTTAACAAGTTGGAGTTGTACTTTACAATTGTGAACTCCTTCCACCCCTCGACCATTACTCCTCTAAACCCATCTCTTACTCCTTTTAGCCTCACCATTTCACACCCATATGAGCGCAAAACCCAACTTTTGTGTCTCATAACTTTCTAAACTTACAAATCTCATCTCACACTTTCCAACACAAGACTCATTTTTCAAAGCCTATGAAATTGATTTTAATCCCATCCCACCCTCCTTCCAAACATGTCATTCCCAATCCTGAAGTGGTATTAGAAATGCAATCTATTTAATACAACCTAATACCATTGGCCAAACAAGCCCTTAGAGTTTTGGACCCAGAGTTGGTACTCGTAGATTTTATAAACAAATCTGGCAGTATAGGAAATTCAACAAATTAATAATGTGAACCCTAGGACCTTCTTAGCTAGTATGAGCATGTGTGTAGTGCTCAAGTGTAGTTAAATTCAAGTTCAGGCAACTCAATTCCAATCAGACAACATTTGACCCTAAACAATAAACAATATCTTGTATTAGGAAGGGTATGAAATCATCTAGCATATAAGCATAGACTTTGGATTACACCTATTGGTTGGTTATACCAAGGAATGTAAAACACTGATTATGCTAAGACAATTGAAAGATAGACTTTGTTAGTTGGCTTGATTAGGTTGGAGTGAGATCTCATTCCTTCGTTGAATCCCCCTAATACTTATAGGCTTATTTAATAACTCTTAGAAAAGTTGTTTTAACTTAAAAACTATTCACGCTTAGAGAAAAGTTATATATCCATCTGATTGAACGTTAGATCAAAACAACACACTCCTTAGAATTGCCTTCTCAAGGACTTGGTACAATCGGGAACACGGAGTAGAGAAACTATACATAAGCGAAATGTTCGCAGTTTGAATCAAATTCTCAATCCTGGTAGCTACCAATGAACTCAATACTCTGATTAAGCAGAAGATCAGGATAAACTAGGATTAAGAATTGATACGACAAACTTTCTGTTGTGGCTAGGCAGAAGGTCCATGTACTGACTCAGACCCACTACACAACTTTCCTTCCGTGTTGGCCCGACCACTTGTAACTAAAAGTTTATTATTTCGTCTTTGAGAAGTGTTAAGAACATGTAGCCAATAAAGATTTTCTCTTTAGGCCCAAGGAATTTCCCAAAAGGGTAACAAACAGTTAGGAATTAGGTCCCAAATCACATGCCATGTTGGCATACATATTGTGCATATGGCCTTAGAAAGATAGTCTGCCCGTTAACCTATTTTGTCCAAATTTCTTATGCACTAATAATGTATAGATTATCTTACAGTATTCAATTAGACATGATTAAAGAGGTAAGTCGGGACCATGGCAAAGGTCCTTCCCTGGTATAGTTAGGTACCTTACCACAAACTCACACTCGTCCCTGAAACTATCTCCTTTATATAATCATAGGTACCAATGTCATAGCACACATCACCGATAGAAGGAAGACCAATGTATTGAGAGATCATTTTCTATTTCCTGCCAAGAATAGGTCTAAATTACACCTCATTCTAATGTACGGAGCGAGACATGGATTCTTGAGCCTTAAATAAGTTTTTAAGGGGGGTAGAAAGCTTATGAATGTGGTCGAGTTAGGTAGGTATACTCGTCTACCCACTCATAGGCGCAATGGAAGCTTGGTGGGCCGATAGCCCACTGGCCCAGGATCGAATGGAATTGATCCAGACTATACGTAAAGATAAGTCACTAAATAGGATTTGGACCTTTCTTAGATTGTCGATAATAAAGTTACTAGAAGGAAAGTAATTAGGGTTTAAGTATTAAACCAATTCGTATTACAGAAAGGGCCTAACAATGAGTACGAGTTTAACTAATATCATGGACTTGAATTAAGATGAGGACTCTCTTAGATGAAGACCCAACGGGTAACCGTATGACTAGGAAATTTGAACCTTTCATTGATGATCATTCCCTAGGTTTTTTTAGAGTGATCAGACTACGGAGTTATTGGAATATACAACTGCGAAGCATTCGCTGTTTGACCCAATTCTCAATCCTGGGTGACTACCAATGGACTCACTGCTTTGATCGAGCAGAAGACCAAGATCTGCCAGGACAAGGAAGGGATACGAAGAGCCTTCTACCCTGGTCAGGTAGACAATCGATGTATCGGGATCAAGCCCACTACAACTGTCTCTCCGTATTGGTCAACCACTGAAACAAAATATCTTACTCTAAATAAATGGGAATTGTCATCAAGACGTCAAATAGATAAAGGAATAAATTGTAGCAAACCACCAGGGTATAAGCAAGAGATAAAGGATAAGTTTAAGGGCGGTAGACGAACATGAGCCAGACTAGCGTAGATAGTATACACCATACCACGCATATAAACTTGAAATCAGTAAAACTTGAGTACGAGGAATAATAAAATCTTTACTTACTACCCTTAGGCAATTTCGGGGATGAAATTATTTTTAAGGGGGGAAGATTGTAACGCCCTAGAATTTATCTAACCTGGAGTTAGATGTCCTTAGGCAAGGGGTTGATCTTAACCCCTTATTAACTTCTTAAACCTCAAATCCTTTAGAAATTAAACAAGAATTACCTAAATGCTAAACTATAGTACCTGTGAAATTGGCACTAATCACTTTGAATACGATCTGCAAGACCCAAAACTTAAAGAATCATTGACGCTAGGTTACCCTAAAATTTAGGATCAATCTCATTACCCAGTTGCTCTCGAGAGCACATTGAAACTCCGTATCAGATCTGGACCGCATGTCGAAAGTCCGATTACTGCGAAATTATATAATAAAGACTACCTTGCTGGGCTTGACAACTCTCGAAAATCAAATCCAGATAATGTCCCGGGGCTATTCGCTTGAGCTCGGAGTGAAGTGTGTGAGAAATGTAGATATTTTAAAAATAAAAATCTAAATTTAAGTCATCTGAGACTTGTCTCTTGCGGGCTGACTATAAGGATTCAGACCATCAGAATCTGACCCAAACACACCCTCGGATCAGGGGAAATTTCATACACAGGTCAGTGTACTTGTGGCCTTGATCGGTGATCATGGACCGTTGAACTGAAACTGGTCTACCACAGGCGATCTGTAAATCCGATCCGACTGAAAACTTAACTCGATCTAGATCCATGGCAGAGAGCTTAAGTCTGACCTCTGGCTCAAGGGGGGGCTCTGAAAGTGCTCCGTTGAGCTGAAACAGACTCCCTTTGGCTATAACCTAAGTATACCTTGGCCTTAGGGCCATTTCCATCAGTTTTAGGCCTATATAAGGACCTTAAACCCTCTCTCATTCACTCCATACGAATTTGGTATAAAACCTAGGAGAGAGAAGAGAGGAAAGAGAAAGAAAGTGAGCGAGAAGTGGGAGAAGATTCCTGGTACTCTATCCTGCTATTCTACATGCCTATCATCGTGATCTAATCACTATTCCGGCGATTCTGACTTCTTTCTTAGGTAAGAAAACCTAATCCTAATCTGTTCTAGGGTTTCAATTGTTACAAGTGGCGAGATAGATGACTTAACTCATGCTATAGGTTGTCATTCCATCGTTGATGATGACTTAGAGTCTCTGTCAAATTCATTATGCTTCTACGGTGTAAGGTGCGGACTATAGACATATAGGTTATGGTTTTCAAAGCTTTCAATGACGGATAATGATAGATTCATGTTGTGGGTGCTATTTCACATGCAAAATGCGATGTTCGTTTTGTGATTCAGTTAAATATGAAATCTGTAGAGTTTAGTGTATTCTATGTATTTGTGGAAAATACCGTATACGTACGAAATATGAAAATGTGTTTGCCATGATTAACTGCTGTGTGTATATGCTAGATGTATGTGTAACAACTCCTCGGTGAAAGGATTCGCCCTAATACATGTTTTGGCCAACATACGTTATGTATGTTACTAATCGTAGTCTAAGTATTCGTGAAAATGCTTGTATGAGTAAGTACTTAGGAGATAGTGCTTTAGGTGGGAGTTGAGATAGGATTCTCAACTACCTTAGAGATGTGTATGATTTCCTTCATGCAAGTTGTTTAGTTTAACCACTTACTAATGAAATGTATGTGTTTGGATTTTTTGTTTACAATGTGTTTTATAACATGCTTATTAATATGTTTGAATTACTTGGTTAATTCTGCTCTGACTACTCCACATGCTTACTGGTTAAGGATTGAATGTGTTTGGGACTACAGTATAGTCCAGGCAATCGGTAACCGGCTTTGAGTTCGTGGCTGAGATTCATTCGCCACGTTGGACGTGTTTGACGAACCCGAGTCGTACTAGAGTTGTCGGCAGTGGTTGGCCACACGGAGTGTTTACGCACTTCATGTCGATCAACTTCAGGAGTGCTCGTGCCAGTCAAGCTCATCCAGTAACCTGTTTTACCCTATGTATGTTCACCATGTTTGGACACTACTGCTTGAACCTAAGGTACCAAACTCACCAGTGAAATTCCGTTTAACTTTGGTACCTCGATTCGCTAAGCCTCATGAGCCAGACATAGTGATATGGGACATCGTGGTCGAGCTGTCGGCCTACGCTGGGGCGCGAGCCTCCCTGTAACGACTTGAAAAATCCCATACAAAGGCCCGATTACCACCTCAGGCAGAAATCACTTAGGACCAAATCCTTTAAAAATTAGATGAGGATTAACTAGTGTTAAACTAGATTACATACGAAATCCACACTAATCACTTTAAATACGATCTGCAATACCCAAAACTTGTGGAATTGTTGACGCTACATTACCCAAAAATCTAGGATCAATCTCATTACCCGGTTGCTCTCTAGAGCATCACGAAACTCCGTATCAGATCTGGACTGCAAATCGCAAGTCTGAATAAAATGAGGTTATAGAATTAGGACCGCCTTGCTGGGCTTGACAACCATCTCGAAAGTCAGAACTAGATAGTGTCCCTGGGCTATTCGTTTGAGCCCGGAGCGAGGAGTGTGAGAAAACATGGTTTTCTTTAAAAATTAAATCTAATTTAAGTAATCTGAGACTTGTCACTTGTGGGCCAAATATAAGCAATCAGACCGTCAGAATCTGACCCAAATACACCCTTGGATCAGGGAACATTTCCCATACATGTCCATGTACTTGTAACCCTGATCAAGATTCAGTGATCGTTGAACTGAAACTGGTCCACCACGTGTGATTTGGGAACCCGACTGGAACGAAAACTTAACTCGACCTAGATCCAAGGTCAGTGAGCTTCAGTCCGACCTTTGGCTCTAGGGGGGACTCTAGAAGTGCTCCATTGAGACGGAACAGTCCGTATTTGGACATAACCTAAGTATACCATTGCGCTGAGTCTATTTCTGTGAGTTCTGGGCCTATATAAGGACCTTAAACCCTCATTCTCTCATCCCATACGAATTTGAGAAAACCTAGGAGAAAGAAGAGAGAAAAGAGAGAGAAAGTGTGAGAGAAGTGGGAGCATCTTCCTGATACTCCCACTGCTATATGTGCTTGACCATCGCTTTCTAATCATTATTCTAGCGATTCTGTCGACGGACTTAGGTAAGAAAACCCAAACCCCAAACCGTTCTAGGGTTATGATTGTTACAAGCGATGAAATAGCTAACCTATTTCATTTGTAGGTTGCCATTTCACCGTAGTCAAAGGCTTAACGATTCTATCGACTTCGTTACGTTTCTATGGCGTAAGGTGCAAACTATAGACGTATAGGCCAAGGTTTCCAAAGCTTTCAATGTCAGATAATGATAGATTCATGATCTGGGTGTTATTGCTCATGCAAAATGCCATGTTTGTTTTACGATTCAGTTACGTATGCAAATTATGGCATTTAGTGTATTCTGTATATTTGTAGAAAATACCGTATACGTACAAATTATGAAAGTGTGTTTGCCATGATAAATTACTGTATGTATATGCTATATATGTGTATAAGACTTACTTGATGAAAGGATTTGTCCAAGTACATGTTTTGGCTAATATACGTTATATATGTTAAATGAGTGTATTCTAAGTTTTTGTGAAAATGCTTGTAAAAGTAAGTACTTAGATGATAGTGCTTTAGATAGGTGTTGAGATACGATTCTCAACTACCTTAGAGATGTGTATGATTTCCACCATGCAAGTTGTTTAAATTAATTACTTACTTATGAAATATATGTGTTTGTATTTCCTTCTTACCTTGTGCTTTATAACATGCTTGTTAATATGTTTGAATTACTTTGTTTATTCTTCTTTACTCTACATGCTTCTGGTTAAGGATTGAATGTGATTGGGGCTATGTTATAGTCCAGGCGATCAGTAATAAACTAGAGTTCGTGGTTGAGATTCATTCACCACGTAGGACGTGTTTGATGAACCCGAGTCGTGTGTTGGTCGTCGGCAGTGGTTAGGCCACACGAAGTGCTTATGCACTTCATGTCGATCAATGCAATGTGCGCTCGTGGTAGTCGAGCTCGTCAAGTAACCTGATGTGTCGATATATGTTCACCATGTATGGATGCTTCTGCTTAAACCTATGGTACCAAACTCACCAGTGAAATCCCGTTTAATCTTGGTACCTCGATCCGCTAAGACTCATGAGCCGGACATGGTGGTATGGGACATCGTGGTCGAGCTATCGGCCTACGTTGGGGCGATGTGCCTCCCCGTAGTGACCAGTGAACAACCCAGACTCATGAGCCGAATACGGTGGTATGGGACACTGTATTCGAGTTGTCGGCCTACACTGATAAGGTGATGGGGGAGTGGTGTAACGATTGCGTGTAACAGCCCTGACAACCCTTTCTAGTGACCTCGAGTATACTTTAAATCTGCGGTGAGACGACGAGTCTTTTTGAAGTAAACGGAGTATAAACTAGGCTTGTATTGATAAGGTGATGGGGGAGCGGTGCAATGAGTGTGTGCAACAGCCCTTTACAGCGACCTAGAACAGCATCATCGTATGAGATTATCTAGGACTGACGACCCTAGAATAGATCCTTGTTTGAGAATGATATAAGGGAGGTACCTTAGTTTCCTAATACTGCCATATGAAAAGGACTAATAACAGCTCAGTAATCACATTCATAACACAGTATTGCATGTACTTGGCATTGTGGAGCACTGAGGGATGAATACATGCCGCAGACGTAAGATGGTGTCGCACGAGGGAGCATTGGCGAGGGCATGCATCATGACTACATTTCATCCTTGCATTAATAAGAGTATTTAGGAGTGTTTGATTGTACTGCTTTATCATTACTGCTTGACTGAATTGATAACATGTTAACCTATGCTTTATTGTTCCACTGAGTTAGCTACTCATTCCCACTTTACGGGACGGTGTTCTGGACACCCATCAGACTCTGTCTTAGTTACAGGTATCGATGAGATGCAGGAGGCTGAGCTTGATTACTATGATGATCAGGATGAGTTCTCCTACATGTAGTTCTCTGGAGGCTTCGCTTAGGCCATTCAGATGTCGGGGCTATAGTGTTTACCATTATAGTTGTACCAATTTTTAACATTTTGATTTTGAAACTAATACATGTATATGGTGACTCAGTAAGGTGTTCATACTCTAGAGACCGATTGTGACCGTTTCTGGCTTTATATACATTTATATAGATCTTTCAGTCTTCCGCTTGCATTTTATAACTTGTTCTGGAGTATGAATTATTGTTTTGGTATAATCCCACTCATGATTATTGCACTAACACAGACAACATTCAATCATAAGCATTTATGTTGCATAAGTGATGTTTTGGAACTCGGGAGTTGAGTTGCTACTCGACCCTCAATTTTTAGGGCGTTACAAGTTGGTATCAGAGTATGATTTGGATTAAACCGGACCTGAGTTATAGTCACACGACGTACGCTGTCGCCTTTCGACTTAGGTGGGTGCGAGAAAAATGTAGAAACAGTCATAGGTATCCCGATTTCGCTAATTGGCGAAGTTCGCCGAAAATGGTCATTGAGATCGGGTCCATACTCATCCATGATCACATGAGTCGACCCTAAACTACTTCTAGGCCGTCAAACGACGGGTTTAGATCACAACTCACCCCATCCCAGCCGTCAAAAGTTGGTAAATAGAAGTATGTATCAGAAACTTCCCAAAATGACCCGAAACTACTCAAAATAGAGTCGGGGGCCTACCCACACCATTCTAGAGGGACCCAGTGTGGGACCCAGACCTTTTTGGGGCCTAAGGGGCAGGAGGTCCTTGCCTAAATGGCGAGGCCTCACCAGTTTGTCCAGAGAGTGGCGAGGCCCTCTCCGAGTCGGCGAGGCATCGCCGGTTAGCGGGTCCAGTCGGGCGGGCCGCTGGGGCCAATCGTCTTTGGGGCCTAGGGTGGCCCACTGATACATGGGTTTTCGATTAAAACCTTTCCTAAGTCACCCCTCCTTAACAAATCACCCCTCCAAGCTCTTATTTTCCTTTAAAGTTTCTATTTTCTCTCTCAAATCTCCCCTTCAATCACCCAATCCATCAGTTTCTGTCACAACCCAGTCACCTCCATCGTTTACAGCAATACCTACCCCTCTACCCTCTCCGTTTTCTCTCATTTGAGCTCTTACATCCCTCATTTGTCGCTCAAAATTGTGTAAGCTCTCTAACTCATCCCATCTCTTCACTTCCCTTCTTTAATCCCTGTTATTTGGGCCTTTAAAACCTCTGTTGAGGCTCAAATCTGTGGAGAACCAAAAACTCCAGCCCCTATTCTCCCTTATCTTCACTTTCCATGGCTCTCTTTGAGTTCATTGCGACCATTTTCTCGATTTCCACGGTCCTTTCTCTCATGGGAAAGAGAAATGGGGCCATGGATGAGGCCAGGCCTAGTCACCCTACGCGTTCCAGGAGGCCGAGAGGCACCGTCGCGAGAACAAGCGCCAATCGGGAGTTTCGAACAAAGCGAGATCTTGATCGCTGGACTCCTGCTAGACGGGCTCTGTTGGCGGAGCTGTCTCATGGAGGTTATGAGGGCCGTAGGGTCATTTTTAAAGTTCAGGTGGATGGGCGGCTCTTTGGGGAATATCCATTGTTCGAGTTCCTGAAAGGGGCCCATTGGGGTCCACTATTTGATGGCGGGTCTCGCGCCAATGCGAGCACTATTCGAGCTTTCTATGCCAACATTCACGAGCCTACGCTTGAACCCCTGCAGTTCCAGATCCTATGTGGAAGGGATCGGTTGGCCATAGTTGATGTCAGATTGATATCTTCGCTTCTGAATGTGCCCCTTGGAGAGGTGCATGTTAGCGAGCTGAATCTGAGGAGTGCACATAAAAGGGATCACCGCACACGTTTCCTTTGTGGTCGACTGGTCCAGTGGCAACCGAACAAAAGTCTTCTAGTGACCTATATGTCTAATGACTTCCGTTTGCTCCATCACATCTTCACGTTAAATGTCTACCCTAGGTGGAGCAATCGTAGTGAGTGTACACGCCTCATGGTAGATTTCCTGTATCAAGTAGGGCAGAGAGCGAACCTGTGTGTGCCTACATTCGTGTTGTAACAGATAATCAATACTGTACGCTCTGCTAGAAGGACAGATTCGCTCCCCTTCGGCCGACTCATATGTAAGATTGCACATGAGTTTAGCTACAGTCTTGGGGAGGAGATGCCGCTGCCGATTCCTCACATTGGTAAGACTACCCTCAACCAGGTGGAGTCGGGCTACGACAACGCCAAGCTCGACTTGAGGAGAGCGATGATGAGACGGAGAGCGAGGAAGAAGAGAGTGAGAAAGAAAATGGAGCTGAGATAAAAGAGGAGGAACAGGAAGAAGAAGAGGAAGAGAAGGCTCAAGATACAGAGGAGAGCTCACCGCCTACGGCACCAGAGCAGGATGCTGATCAAGCTGTTAGGGATGCTCGTATAGCCCGACTTGAGGAGGGTCAGGCTGTCCTACGTCAAGACATTTTGGATCTTCGGGACCTCGTGAAACATCAGTACAAGAAGGTGACTCGCACCTTGAAGTCTATCTTATGCTGCTTGTAGGATAAGGGTGCCCCTCCTCCATCGCCAGACTCGGATGCTTAGTCATCCATGCCGGCGTCTTGCAGCTCGTTTTGGTTACTGCTTTAGGATATTTTTATGTTTTCATGTTGATGGGTGTAGTAGTTAGTAGTATGTTTAAAGTTTTGAAGCTTTGGTTGTAATTAGCTCACATGCATCTTTTGTCATGAGTCATGTAACTCTGTATTCCATGTATTGTGACGATTTTGGGTTAAATGAAATACATGAAGCTCCTTTTGTTATCGAATGTGTAGAATGCTTGACTGGTTGGAGTTGTACTTGGTAATTGTGAACACCTTCCACCTCTCCACCATTACCCTTCTAAACCCATCTCTTACTCCTCTTGGCCTCACCATTCACACCCATAGAAGCACAAAACCCAACTTTTGTGTCTCATAACCTTCCAAACCCATAAATCCCATCTCACACTTTCCAACACAAGGCTTGTTTTCCAAAGCTTATGAAGTTGATTTAAATCCCATCACGCCCTCCTTCCAACATGTCTTGCCCAATCCCGGAGTGGGATTAGCAATACAATCCATTTAATACAACTTAATACCATTGGCCAAACAGGTCCCTTAGAGTCTTGGGACCTAAAGTTGGTACTCATAGATTTCAAAGGATTTGACAGTGTAAGAAATTCAATAAATTAATAATGTGAACCCTAGGACCTTCTTAGCTAGTATGAACATGTGTGTAGTGCTCAAGAGTAGTTAAATTTAAGTTCGGGCAACTTAATTCCAATACAACGTTTGACCCTAAGTGATAAACAATTTCTTGTATTAGAAAGTGTATGAGATCATCTAGCGTGTAAGCATAGATTTTGGATTACAACTAGTGGTTAGTTATACTAAGGAATGTAAAACACTGATTATGCTAAGACAATTGAAAGATAGACTTAGGTGGCAGAACGATACTAGTTGACCTGATCATCGTCCCCCTAGTTCACTACGATGTCATTTTCGGTATGGACTGACTCACTAAGATGCGAACAAAGATCGATTGCGAGACTAGGATGGTTACAGCCCACAGACCGGAGGCCACGGCTTTTACTTTCCCTGTTCAGGTCAGTCACGTTTCTCGATTGAGATGTTACGCTTCTTCACTGAAGACTATTGATGGTCCGACACTTGTGGATACACCCATAGTTCAGAATTTTACGGATGTGTTTGAGACGATTCCTGGTTTACCTCCTCAGTGCGAGATCGACTTCACCATTGATCTTACACCTGGTGCGACACCCATTTCATTACCGATATATCGCATGCCTCCATGTGAGATGGAGGAATTGAGGAAACAGATTGACAGATTAGTAGAAAAGGGCTTCATATGACCCAGTGTGTCTCCTTAGGGAGCACCTGTGTTGTTGGTCGAGAAGAAAAATGGGTCGCTACGGTTATGTATTGATTACCGTAGGTTGAACCAGTTGACCGTGAAGAACAAATATCCTTTGCCCAGGATAGACGACCTATTTGATCAGTTAAAGGGGGCAAAGTATTTTTCGAAGATTGATTTACAGTCAGAGTATCATCAGTTGCGCGTCAGGGATGAAGACATGCAGAAGACAGCTTTCAAGACCTGTTTTGGGCATTACGAGTTCCTTGTGATGTCGTTTGGTCTTATGAACACATCGGCCGTGTTCATGGACTTGATGAACCGGGTATTTCGACCATTTCTATACCGATTCGTCATCATATTTATAGATGGCATCCTGATATACTCCACGAGTCGGGAAGAGCACGAGGAATACTTACAGGCAGTCCTAGATACTCTGAGGAAGAACCAGTTGTTCACGCGGTATAAGAAATGTGACTTCTGGCAGGAGGAAGTCAAGTTTCTGGGACATGTAGTGTCCAAGGAAGGGATAGTAGTGGACCTGACTAAGGTAGCCGTAGTTCAGGACTACAAGCAGCTTGGTTCAGTTACTGAGGTGAGGAGTTTTCTGGACTGGCAGGCTATTACCAATGATTCATCCGGGACTTCTCGAAGATAGCCAGACCGTTGTCACAGTTGACACGAAAGGATCTGAAGTTTGCCTAGAATGAGAAGGCGGAAGCAGGTTTTCAGGAGCTGAAGGACAGACTGACATCCGCCATTATGCTAGTATTGCCAGAGCAAGGGATTAAGTACACTATATATACTGACGCGTCTCGCGTTGGTTTGGGTTGTGTCCTTATGCAGAAGATATGATGATTCCGTATGCCTTGAGACAATTAAGGAAGCACGAGGAGAATTATCCTACGCACGACCTTGAGTTAGCAACGGTCATATTCGCATTGAAGCTCTGGAGACATTACCTCTACGGAGAGGAGTTCGAGCTTTTCTGCGACCACAAGAGCCTTAAGTATATATTCACTTAGAGGGACTTGAATATGAGGCAGCACCGATGGATGGATACCTTAAAGGACTTCAAGTTCGAGGTTTCCTACCATCCTGGCAAGGCCAACCTTGTGACAGACGCATTGAGTCACAAGAAGGCTATAGCATTTGTGGCTCCGCTGATGATAGCAGAGTGGAATATGTTGGAGTTCGTGCGAGACTTTGAGCAAAAACTCACAGTGGAGGAGCCATTCGAGAGTGTCGCACACATTCGGGTGTGACCACTTATTGATGACCGAATTATCGAGGCCCAGAAGGGCGACGAGCGGTTGTCTGAGCTTCGAGAGCAAGTTAGCGATGATGTGGACTCCGAGTGGAGAGCTGGCGCAGATGGGGGCCTATGATACCGTGGCTGCCTATGCGTCCCAGATATTCAGGACTTGAGACAGGAGCTTCTCGAGACTGCCCACAGATCGAAGCTTGCGATGCATCTTGGTAGTACAAAGATGTATCAGGATATGAAGCGGTCGTATTGGTGGGACAATATGAAGGTTCATATAGCAGAATATGTTTCCCATTGTCTCACGTGTCAGCAGGTCAAGGCCGAGCATCGTTGACCTCCTAGACTCCTTCAGCCCATGCCCATAGCTGAATGGAAGTGGGACTTCATCTCTATGGACTTCATCTTGGGACTACCGAAGACGAGAAAGGGTTATGACTCTATTTGGGTGATCGTGAACCGGTTGACCAAATCGGCACATTTTCTCCCTATCAGAGTGATGAACTCTGCAGATGACTTGGCTAGGTTGTACATCAAAGAAATAGTACGTCTGCATGGAGTTTCCTTGGAGATAGTGTCAGACCGAGACACGCGATTCACGTCTATGTTCTGGACTCGTATCTAGGAAGCAATGGGTGTGAAGTTGAAGTTTAGTACCGCGTTCCACCTACAGACTGATGGGCAGACGGAGTGGGTGAATCAGATTTTAGAAGATATGCTGCGGGCTTGTGTTTTGGATTTCAAGGACAGTTGGGATGACTGTCTCCCGTACGCAGAGTTCACCTACAACAATAGTTTTCAGGCAAGTATTAGCATGGCTCCTTACGAGGCCTTGTACGGGCGCCCTTGCTGAGCACCGCATTGCTGGGCAAAGGTTGGCAAACGCAGTTTGATTGGCCCGGAGTTAGTACAGGCGACCTCAGAGAAGATTGCATTATCAGGCGTCGACTCCTGATGGCCCGGAGTAGACAGAAGAGTTATGCCGATACGAGGCAGCGACCGCTTGAGTTTGAGGTTGGAGATCACGTATTCCACAGAGTTTTCCCTATGAGGGGAGTCCTTCGGTTTGGGTAGAAGGGGAAACTTACATCGCGGTTTATTGGTCTATTTCAGATACTTGATCGAGTGGGTGTTGTGGCATATCGTCTCGCTTTGCCCACACCACTTGCAGCTGTACACAACGTATTTCATATATCTATGCTAAAGAAATATGTCCCTGATCCTTCACATATTATCAGATGGGAGCAGGTACAGTTAAGCGAGGATGCTACATATGTACTGTGTCCGACGCGTATCCTAGACAGGAATGAGCAAGTGTTGCGCAGTAAGGTGATTCCACTCGTGAAGGTACTGTGGACGCATCATACAGAGGAAGAGGCTATTTGGGAGACAGAAGCCGAGGTCAGAAAGAACTACCCTCAGCTTCTCGAGGAGTATGAAAAGGTACTAATTTCAAGGATGAAATTTTTCTTTAAGGGAGGTAGATTGTAATGACTCGAAAAATCCCGTACAAAGGCCCGAGCACCACCTCAGGTAGAAATCACTCAGGACCAAATCCTTTAGAAATTAGACGAGGATTAACCAGTGTTAAACTAGATTACATACGAAATCTGCACTAATCACTTTAAATACGATCTGCAGGACCCAAAACTTGCGGAATCGTTGACGCTACATTACCCAAAAATCTAGGATCAATCTCATTACCCGGCTGCTCTCGGGGGCATCATGAAACTCCGTATCAGATCTGGACTGCACATCGCAAGTCCGAATAATACGAAGTTATAGAATTAGGACCACCTTGCTGGGCTTGACAACCATCTCGGAAGTCAAAACCAGATAATGTCCCTGCGCTATTCGCTTGAGCCCGGAGTGAGGAGTGTGAGAAAACATGGTATTCTTTAGAAATTAAATCTAATTTAAGTAATCTAAGACTTGTCTCTTGCAGGCCAAATATAAACAATCAGACCGTCGGAATCTAACCCAAATACACCCTCAGATTAGGGAACATTTCCCATACATGTCCGTGTACTTGTAACCCTGATCAAGTTTCAGTGACCGTTGAACTGAAACTAGTCCGCCACGTGTGATTTGGGAACCCGACTGGAATGAAAACTTAACTCGACCTAGATCCAAGGTCAGTGAGCTTAAGTCCAACCTTTGGCTCAAGGGGGGGCTCTAGAAGTGCTCCGTTGAGACGGAACAGTCCGTATTTGGACATAATCTAAGTATACCATGGCCCTGAGTCTATTTCCGTGAGTTCTGGGCCTATATAAGGACCTTAAACCCTCACTCTATCATCCCATACGAATTTGAGAAAACCTAGGAGAGAGAAGAGAGAAAAGAGAGAGAAAGTGTGAGAGAAGTGGGAGCATCGCTTTCTAATCAGTATTCCACTGCTATACGTGCTTGACCATCGCTTTCTAATCAGTATTCTAGCGATTCTGTCGACGTACTTAGGTAAGAAAACCCTAACTCTAATCCGTTCTAGGGTTATGATTGTTACAAGTGATGAAATAGCTAACTTATTTCATTTGTAGGTTGTCATTCCACCGTAGTCAAAGGCTTAACGATTTTATTGACTTCGTTACGTTTCTACGGTCTAAGGTGCGGACTATAGACGTATAGGTTAAGGTTTCCAAAACTTTCAATATCAGATAATGATAGATTCATGATCTGGGTGTTATTGTACATGCAAAATGCCATGTTTGTTTTGCGATTCAGTTACGTATCCAAATTATGGCATTTAGTGTATTCTGTATATTTGTAGAAAATACCATATACGCACAAATTATGAAAGTGTATTTGCCATGATAAATTATGGTATGTATATGCTATATATGAGTATAAGACTTACTCGGCGAAAGGATTCGCCCAAGTACATGTTTTGGCTAATATACGTTATGTATGTTAAATAAGTGTATTCTAAGTGTTTGTGAAAATGCTTGTAAGAGTAAGTACTTAGATGATAGTGCTTTAAATAGGTGTTGAGATAGGATTCTCAATTACCTTAGAGATGTGTATGTTTTCCTCTATGCATGTTGTTTAAATTAATTGCTTACTTATGAAATATATGTGTTTGTATTTCCTGCTTACCTTGTGCTTTATAACATGCTTGTTAATATGTTTGAATTACTTTGTTTATTCTGCTTTACTCTACATGCTTCTGGTTAAGGATTGAATGTGATTGGGGTTATGTTATAGTCCAGGTGATCGGTAACAGACTTGAGTTCGTGGTTGAGATTCATTCGCCACATAGGACGTGTTTGACGAACCCGAGTCATGTGTTTGTCATCGGCAGTGGTTAGGCCACACGAAGTGCTTATGCACTTCATGTCGATCGATGCAATGTGCGCTCGTGCTAGTTGAGCTTGTCAAGTAACCCGATGTGCCGATGTATATTCACCATGTATGAATGCTTTTGCTTGAACCTACGGTACCAAACTCACCAGTGAAATCCCGTTTAACCTTGGTACCTCGATCCACTAAGACTCATGAGCTGGACATAGTGGTATGGGACATTGTGGTCGAGCTGTCGGCCTACGTTGGGGCGATGTGCCTCCCCGTAGTGACTAGTGAACAACCTAGACTCATGAGCCGAATACGGTGGTATGGGACACTGTATTCGAGTTGTCGACCTACACTGATAAGGTGATAGGGGAGTGGTGTAACGATTGCGTGTAATAGCCCTGACACCCCTTTGTAGTGACCTCGAGTATACTTTAAATCTGTGGTGAGACGACGAGTCTTCACATAGTAAACGGAGTATAAACTAGGCCTGTATTGATAAGGTGATGGGAGAGCGGTGCAACGAGTGCGTACAACAGCCCTGGTAGCCCTTTACAGCGACTTAGAACCGCATCATCGTATGAGATTATCTAGGACTGACGACCCTAGAATGGATCATTGTTTGGGAATGATATAAGAGAGATACCTTAGTTTCCCAATACTGCTGTATAAAAAGGACTAATAACAACTCGGTAATCACGTTCATAACATAGCACTGCATGTGCCTGGCGTTGTGGAGCATTGAGGGATGAACGCATGCCGCGGACGTAAGATGGTGTCGCACGAGGGAGCATTGGCAAGGGCATGCATTATGACTATATTTCATCCTTGCATTAATAAGAGTATTTAGGAGTGTTTGATTGTACTGCTTTATCATTACTACTTGACTAAATTGATAACATGTTAACCTATGCTTTATTGTTTCACTGAGTTAGCTACTCACTCCCACGTTACGGGACAGTGTTCTGAACACCCACCACTCTGTCTTAGATGCAGGTATCGACGAGACGTAGGAGGCTGAGCCTGATTACTATGATGATCAGGATGAGTTCTCGTACATGTAGTTCTCTGGAGGCTTCGCTTAGGCCATTCAGATGACGGGGCTATAGGATTTACCATTATAGTTGTATCATTTTTTTGGCATTTTGATTTTGAAACTAATACATGTATATGGTGACTCAGTAAGGTGTTCATACTCTGGAGACCGATTATGACCATTTCTGGCTTTATATACATCTTTCAGTCTTCCGCTTGCATTTTATAACTTGATCTGTAGTATGAATTAACAAGAGTACTTAGGACTTGATTGTTGTATTGCCTTATCATTACTGCTTGATCGAATTGATAACATGTTAACCTTTACTCTATGATTACACTGAGTTGATCACTCACTCCCACATTCTGAGACGGTGTTCTGAACACCCATTAGACTCTGTCTTAGATGCAGATGATGATGCGACTCGGGAGGCGGAGCCTGATTATTATGATGATCAGGACGAGTTCTCTTATATGCAGTTCTCCGACGGTTTTGCTTAGGCCATCCGGATTGACGGGGCTACAGGGATTATCATTGTAGTTGTATTGTTTGACATTTTGATTTTGAAACTATTACATGTATATGGTGACTTAGTGATGTATTCATACTCTGGAGACTGATTGTGCTCTTTTGACTTATATACGTTTATTTATGCCTTTCAGTCTTTTGCTTGCGTTTTACAACTTGATCTGGAGTATGAATTATTATTTTGGTATAATCCCACTCATGATTAATGCACTAAGATAGATAACATTTAACCATAGGCATATATGTTGCATAAGTGATGTTTTGGAACTCGGGAGTTGAGTTGCTACTCGACCCCCGATTTTCAGGGCATTACAACACCAATTAGGATTTCACATGGTCAAGGGCCATCCACACATCATACAACCTCATGATAGCAGCTCACACAATCAACACAATTTCCATTATTTTGGAGTTATTCTCGCACCACATGGTCACTTGATGGGCGGGCCACACATTCTACATAATTTTATAAGGTCAAGGGTTAACGGTACGACATACAATTTACTTAATTAAGGGTTGCAATTCAAACATGCACGATTAATGGCCGATCACACATCACACAATTCCGTAGTGTAGATTGCACATACCACTCAATTTCATAAGGATTATGAACCACACATGCAGCACAATTTCACATAATTTAGTGGTCGTTAAGGCATCACATGATCATGTGGTTTGGGCCACGCATACACCACAATCGTACATGTCTAAGTGAACACACATAGATCACAATTATAGATGATCGAGTAGCCATATGCACACTAGAATTTGGCATGATTGAGTGGCTACATCCACATAAATGATCACATGAGTTTAATGGTCACAAAACTCTTAAATTCATGTAAGTGATAGAAATCACAAGTTCATAAAGTTTAAGTGGTCCTACAACCTCACATAGGCATGTGAGCTGAATAGGCCGAGCTATTAAGTCTTAAGGGGGGGGGGGGTTGAATAGGACTATGCCAAATTAAAAATTAACAGCGGAATTCATACAAATTAAATAAAGATAGCACATAAACAACCTCACAATGCTGAAATTAAATACAACCTCAAAGTACGAGTATTGAGAGATTGATATAGATGTTGTTCTAAGGACAACCTTACACCATAAAAACCAAGGGTTTATGGCATGACAACCTTACTAGAGCGGTTTGTGTATCAAAAACTCAAACTGATATAGAGGAATAAAGAAATAAATAGCAAGAAAAGAAATTTATGCTATTACAACATTCCCACACATACATAAAGGATTACAATATTTTCCACAACTGCAAAAAGAGAAATTATAAACATCCACAAAATGAAATAGAAATTCAATCAACCACAAGACTAGAAATTATAGTGGTTCGTTTGTGTGTATACGAACTGTTAAACAACAGCCACACAACTACTCCACTCCTAATATCCTCACACAATGGATATTAGCGTTCACTATGAAAATAAGTTTTTCCAAGTTCACCTAAAACCCTCACAATCGTGTCTTTCAAGTAGGCTTACACAATTCAAAAACCCCACACTCTGAGTTTTTTGGATCACCTCAAAGAAACCAAAACAGAGAGATTTTTCTAGCACAATCTCAATGAAACCAAAATACAGAAATTTACAATAATATAAAATACCTGGATATTCTCCTTTAGATGCAGCCCAAAAGAACCAAATCGGAGTAAAAGTTCAACGTAGAAGTTCAATGTACACGTGTAACGCCCTGAAAATCGGGGGTCGAGCATAAACTCAACTCTCGAGTTCCAACGCATCAATTATGCAACAAAATGAATGATGATTGAATGTTGTCTGTATTAGAGTAGTGAACATGAGTGAGATTAAGCCAAAACAGCATATCATACTCCAGAGACAGTTAAATTGCAAGCGGAAGACTGTGATAGATATATAATATAAAAACAGTGGTGAGTCTTTAGAGTGTGATAATGTTACCAGGTTAAATAATTACAAGTACAGTTCTAAAATATACCAAATGTGAGGAAGTGTAATGTCTCCTATCCCAAGTACCATAGCCTCGTCAATACAATACAAGGTCTTCATAGACCTGTCAGAGAGTTACATGTAGGAGAACTCCTCCTCAACATCATAGTAGTAGTTCGACTCTGCTTCATAAGCATCGCCATCACCTGAAACTCAACAAATTTGGTTGGTGTGTACAACACCGTCCCGTAATGTGGGAGTGAGTGATCAACTCAGTGGAATAATAAAGCATAGGTTAACATGTTGTCGACTCAGTCAAGCAGTAATGATAAAGCAGTAAAATCAAACACTCCTAACTACTCTTATTAATGCAAGAATGAATGTAGTCATGATGTATGCCCTCACCACACACACCCTCGTGCGACACCATCTTACGTTCGCGGCATGCTTTTATCCCTCAGTGCTCCACATCTTCCAGGCACATGCAATGCATGATGAGCATGATTACCGAGTTGTTATTAGTCCATTTCAAACAGCAGTATTGGGAAACTAAGGTACCTCCCTTGTATCATTCTTAAACATGATCCTTTCTAGGGTCGTCAGTCATAGTTAATCTCATACGATGGTGTATTTCTAGGTCGCTGCAAGGGCTAGTTTATACTCTGTTATTACGGGAAGGCTAGTCGCCTCACCGCAGATTCAGAGTATGCTCGAGGTCACTTCACTAACGTCCTACCAACTGGCAGTCTATTTACGAAGCCCGACCAGTCCACTTATTGAGAATGGGACCCGGATGCAACCTGACTGAGGACCACAACTAGGCTACGCCAGTGTAGGCCGACAGCTCGAATATAGCGTCCCATACCACCATAATCAGCTCACGTGTCTGGTTGCTCAATGGTCACTACGGGGAGGCATATGGCCCCAGCGTAGGCCGATAGCTCGACTACGGTGTCCCATACCACCATGCCCGGCTCATGAGTCTTAGCGGATCGAGGTACCATGGTTAACGGGATTTCACTGGTAAGTTTGGTACCCTAGGTTCAAGCAGTAGCGTCCAAACATGGTGAACATACATTAGACAGATCGGGTTACTTGACGAGCTCGGCTAGCTCGAGCGCATAACAAGTTGAATGACATGAAGCGCATAAGCACTTCGTGTGGCCAACCACTATCGCCAACCGAAGTATGACTCGGGTTCGTCGAACACATCTCACGCAGCCACGCATTCAATCCCATTACCGATTGCCTGGACTATAATCATAGCCCCAAACACAATCCTTATTCACAGCATGTGGAGTAAAGCATAATAAATAAAGTAATTCAAGCAAGTTAATAAATATGTCATAAAGCATGTTATAAAGCATGTTGTAAAGCATGTTATAAGGCACCATATAAACAGGAACTACAAACACAGATATTTCATAAGTAAGTGGTTAAGGTAAACAACCATATGGAGGAAATCATACATATCTCTAAGGTAGTTGAAAATCCCATCTCAACTCCTACCTAAGGCACCATCATCCAAACACTTACTCTCATAAGCATTTTCACAAACACTTAGAATACACTATTTCAACACACATAGTGTATGTTAGTAAAACACATATTAGGGCGAGTCCTTTCGCCAAAAAAGTATTTTACGCATATATAATATATTCATACAGCAAATAATCATGGCAAACACATGTCCAAAAGTTATACATATACGGTACTTTCTACAATACACTATTTCTACATACATAGTGTATATTAGTAAGACATGTGTTAGGGCGAATCCTTTCACCAAATAAGTATTTTATCCATATATCATATATTCATACAACAAATAATCATGGCAAACACATTTGCAAAATTTATACGTATACAGTATTTTCTACAAATACCTAGAATATGTAAAATTCCATATTCTACGTCTTTAATCGAAACGGAAAATAGACAGCACTTTGTACATGTGCAATTGCATGCAGATCATGAATCTATCATTATCTGACATTGAAAATGTTGAAAACAATAACCTATACACCTAAAGTCCGTACCTTTTTCCGTAGAATCGTAACGAATACGATAGGTTTGCTAAGCTTCCGTATTCGGTAGTTTGGTAACCTATAGAATGAAATAGGTTAGCTATTTCATAACCTACAACCTATACAACCCCAAAACAAATTAGGGTTAGGGTTTCTTACCTAGAAACGGAGCTGGAATCGCTGGAAAAGCGACGAGAATGAGGTGGTTGGGCTTGCATAGCGGCAAGGAAGAGTGGTAGGGAGATCCTCCCACATCGCCCACACTTTCTCTCTCTTTTCTATCTTCTCACTCTAGGGTTTTTCTCAAATTCGTATGGCTGTGAGAGAGAGGGTTTTAAGGTCCTTATATAGCCTAAAAACTCATGAAAATAGACTCGGGAACAAGGTATACTTGGGTTTTATCCAAAGGGCATCTATTTCAGCTCAACGGAGCATTTTCGGAGCCTCCCTTGAGCCAAAGGTCGGACTTAAGCTCACTGACTATGGATCTAGGTAGAGTTACATTTTCGTTTCAGTTGGATTCCCAGATCATGCGTGGCGGACCAATTTCAGTTCAACGGTCAGTGGATCTCGATCGGATATTCCGAGTACATGGATATGTTTATGAAACTTTTCCTGACCCGAGGGTGTATTTAGGTCAGATTCTGACAGTCTGGTTGCTTAATACTGACCTGCAAGCGACAAGTCTCAGATTACTATTTGAGATATTTATTTTTAAAATCTAAGTGTTTTCACACTCCTCGCTCCAGACTCAAGCGAATTGCACTGGGACACTATCTAGATTTGATTTCCGAAATGGTTATCAAGCCTAGTAATGCGGTCCTAATTCCTTAACTTGGTATTATTCGGACTTCCGACGTGTGGTCCAGATCTGATACGGAGTTTCGAGATGCTCCCGAGAGCAGTGGGGTAATGAGATTAATCCTAGATTTTAGGGTAACCTAGCGTCAATGATTCTACAAGTTTTGGGTTTTGCAAATCATATTTAAAGTGATTGGTGCTAATTTCACAGGTACTCTAGTTTAACACGGGCTAATTCTCACCTAATTTCTAAAGGATTTAGTCCTGTATGATTTCTATCTGAGGTGGTACTTAGTCCTTTGTAGTAATGTTTAGTTTAAGTATTGTTCTTCATCACCCAAACTTTAAGATAGTGTATAATGTGAAAGTATTTAGAAGAATTTAAAGAACGAGGTAGTGGAAGGTGAGATTTGTGAAGGAAATGGGTTAAGAAGCGATTTTAGACTGTGGGATTTAGTTCTGACAAGTTAATAAGGTGTTAGGATCGACCCATTGCCTAAGGACGTCTAATTCCAAGTTGGCAAAAATTCGGGATGTTACAACACACTCACCTGTGAAATGGTTCTAGGTTCTAAATTGATTTTAAATTAAATCACTTTGGGCTAGCTTGATTTGATTTTGATTCCTAGATATGGGAATATAACAATCCCTCTTTCAAATAAAATTGGAATACAGAAATTCAAAAACAAATGTAAAGAAAGCTAATAAAAGAGAATATTAAATGAGCACAATATAGCTTGAAAAGATCACTAACTTATCTCTCAGAGTGGCATATTGATTTAGTTTTAATTGAATATAAAACTCTAAAATTCGTGCTCTATTTATAAGTGAAGAAATCGCGTCTTCGACTGGTCCTGAGGTTTCTACGACTGGTTGTATAACCAATAGATTTTTGAAATTTGGGCGTGATAAGATAAAGTCATTCCACGACAGGTCGTAGGCACTGCACGACCGGTCGCGGGACCTCCACGATTGGTCGTGTGGATCCTGATTTGGTTGTTGGACTTTGAGTCGAGGCTGTAGGACTGGTCAAGCACTGTTCATACGATCGGTCGAGTAGTCTCTGGGTCTGGTCGAGGCTTAACAAAAAATTCTAACAATCTGTAACAAACTTAGGACTGGTCGAAGAATTTCTTGGACTAGTCAAGCCAGTGCTTAGGACTAGTCGAACATAGCAGAGGACTAGTTGAGAAACAGTCTATTCACTTATAAAATGACCTAATTGAATTATGTATTCAAAATGACATACCCTAAGGTCAATTTAGGGTCATTTATATCTTGTTAGTGATGTATGAACATTGAATCTTCCTTTTCTTCAGTTGATAGTCGTTCTTTGAAGTTCACGAAGCTTGAGATCTTGTCATATGATGAAGCTTGAACTTGAGACTACTGAAGCTTGAAATTGACCAACTTTGAAGCTTGAACTTGAGATTCAAAGTCTAAGAATGTTGTCTTGACTTGTACGAAGCTTTGAAACTCTTGAACCTTAAACCTTGAAAGCTTGAATTCATACTTGATGTTGTATTTGAACATGAACAAGTACACTTGCCTTTGAAGTTCTTGAACAAAAGACTTAAGACCATTGTCCTTGAGAAATGCACAGTCTGGATAAGACAGATTCTAAGAGGTTTTGGCACTACAAAATTTGACAATATAGGAGCTAGAAACCATAGCACTTACAATTCCCCCTTTGTCAAATTTGTGACAAAACACACTTCATAATAACATGAGCATTATACGCACAAAGAATCATGCACCAGTTATCAATATTATACGCACAAAGAATCATGCACTAGTTATCAATATTATACGTACAAAGAATCATGCACCAGTTATCAATATAAGCATCAATTCGCATTTGCATCAAATACTCGAACAATACTCCCCCTTACTTACTCCTCCCCCTTACACAAAGAAGGTAACATATCCATAATCCATCCACAATCCACATGCCATATACTCTATATCCACAATCCATCCACAATCCACATGCCATATACTACATATCCATATATCGCACAAATCAAGTATGACAAATTTCTCCCCCTTTATATCACAATAAGACAAAGGAAGAAACCAATACATGGACCAGGACGTAGAAAAATAAGGAAGAATAAGAAGAGTCATGAGGAATAATTGATTAAGATGGTCAGGATCTTAAAGTCATAAGCAAGAAAAGTTCAAACATAATTAACCAACATTAAAAAAATTCAACCAAAGTCAATCGCACAAACTGAAAGAAAGCGAACTATCATAAGAGTTATTACGAACCACATGAGAAAATACTAATCAGATCCCGAAGAGGAAGCAGGAATAGATGGATCAATTTGATGTAAACCCTTATTAATGCGCCTCATATATTAATGCATATAAGTGAAAGTGCACCTACTTGTGCCCTGGTTTGTCAAGTTACGTGAATGGTGTGTCAGACTAGCTGCAGAACTCGATAGGAAGATTATTTCAAGCGTTTGCCTCAACCGGATGTGTGGAAGCTCGCCATAGGTAAATCATAGCCTCACATCCCATAACCCAATACACTAGGTGAATTAAACCCTTAAAACAAGATAGACATCTTAGGGTTTTTATGGTGAGAATACTTTTTCAAAATAGGAAAATCTGTAAGTTTTTCTTGCCTTGTCGATTTTATCGAAGCACCCTCGATATGATCGACCAGTTCTATCGATGTCCTCGATACCTTAACGATATTATCGAAAAGAGGACCAAAAGTGTCCAACAACTGAACATTCATCTGGACAGATTTATCGATGTATCGATACACCTATCGATATCATCGATAAAAGCACTAAACATGTCCAGTAACTTCATAACATTTCTTGATGAATTATCGATGTATTGATACACATATCAATACCATCGATATTCAAATCTCGAGACCATCAGGAGTGGCTCGATAAGATCGACAGGCAGATTTCTAGCGCCCCTATTTTTTTAATGAAAATTTTAAAATTCATCGATATATCGATGACCGTCCGATATGATCTGAAATCAAATATCGATATCATCGGAGGTCCATCGATGATATCGATGGTGGACGCACATTTCTTACAGCAGTTACTTCAGGATGTTTTTAACTATGATTGGGGGCCCTTCGATTTAATCGATATTCAAATATCGATGATATCAACACCTGATTGATTGCATCGAACTAAGCCATAATCTGTCCAGCAAGTTCAAAGATAAATCTACTGGAATTATCGATGCCTCGATTCAGATCTCGATATCATTGACATTCAAATTTCGATGACCTCGACGGTTCCCCCGATCATTCATGAAAACTTGAAATATATTCAAAGTCAAGTCTCTCTCATTTTTCATGTGTCAAGGGATCAACCCAGTCATTGATGGAATCGGAGTTCAAAATTCAATGACATCGACAACTGTTTCGATTTATCGACCTATTGGCAAGGAGTTTCAAAAGCGTATGACATCGAGTCCGAGTCATCGAGTAGACCATCGATGCTATCGAGAGTATACGCTCAATGATATCGAACCTACTCGATGATATCGAACTCTGTCATAAATGTGACCATTTTATATACGTTGGAACTTCTTGCCTATATATTGAGGACTTGTTCTTTGTTGCTGCAAGAGAGAAAAGAGAGAGCTTTTGTGTGTTTTAACTTACATCGTATACCTAAAGCCTTTCTCTCAAGGGAGTTCATCCTCCAATCCACCCTTACCATTGATATTAAATAGAGTGGATTGGGGAATGAACTTCCGCATTCAAGGATCCTCCAGCTACTACCTTAATGGAAAATCATTATGCTAGGATGCCTTGAATATACAAGAGAGGAACCACTCTATCTTCCTTATAGGAAAATCTTTAGAGAGTAGGATTCCATCTCACCCTTGACCCAACCCGAAGCTGAGCATTGGTATATCATCTTGTGTTATGGATCAAGGGAGCTGAAAACTTTTCGTCAACAAGGAGGAGAATATCTTTGGCGTTGTGCTTAACGGGACTCATCAACTTATCTGTAAGTATTTAGAGTCCAGAGGACACTTGTGATCATTCCTTTCTAGGTCTTGGTCCTAAGTGGTTCTCACCCTTTGAAGTCCTTAAGGAGGCCTCCGGCGGGAGTGTACGTAGTGGGTGCACTGGGTGGACCCTTGCTCTTGTGTAGGGCATAAATTGTTAGGTCCTTGACATGTGTGGTCTAAAATCTGGGTGTGTTGTGTGGACACTTACTCTATAGAGAGCATAAACATCTGGTTAGGAGTGAACCAGTAAAACTCTGGATTTGAGGTGAACCGCGTAAAACCTCTGTAAAGGTTGAAGGTAAACCTGATTTAAAACCTTAGGTTTGAGGTGAACCCTGGGAAACCTCCTTAGTGAAATTCGGTACACTCAAGGGTTGAGTGCGACAGCCGGGAGTGGAGTAGACAAGTAGTCGAACCACTATAAAAATGACTGTGATTGTGATGGCTTTTCTATATGTGTGATTCATGACAATGCATTCATATTCATATATCTGAACACATCTTACACACACACATAGTCACATCCAACATAGACTAAGTTGCATATTGTTATATCTTGATTAGTTTGTGATTGGATCCTCTACAAAGCTTGGAAGCCAGTAGAGTTAATTTAAGTAATCCTGAAAATTGCATACATAATAGGATTAGAGTGATAGGATTTTTAAATAACTCATAAATCCTTAAAAAGTCCTATTCACCCCCCTTTAGGACATATTGACATATTCCGACTTCTACTTAAGTGGTCTTCACTGCTATTACAATTGGTATCAGAGCGGTTCTCTCTTTAAGGGCTTCACCGCCTAAAGAGTGATCTTGACTGAAGTTGGGAATATGGCCATAGGAGAGGGCTTATCCGTCACTAGACCTCCAGTATTTGACGAATCAAACTATGCATACTGGAAGGCTAGGATGCACTACTTTCTGAGATCTTTGGATCATGACGTTTGGGATATAGTTGAAAGTGGATATGTGATACCTACTGAACAAATTGTACTTGATAGTGGCATAACAATCACAAAGCCCAAACCCAAAGAAAAGTGGACAACATTTGACAAAGAAAGGCAAACATCTGAAGCCAAGGCTATGAATGCTATCTACTGTGTCGTGTCCTAGGATATATTCAATCAGATAAGTATGTGTGGGACATCAAAAGAAGCATGGGATCTACTGGAAATAACCCATGAAGGCACAAGTACTGTGAAGAGGTCTAAACTACAACTCTTGACTTCACAGTTCGAAAATCTCAGAATGGAAGAGCATGAGGCATTTATGGAGTTCTTTACAAAGCTAAACATCATTTGCAACTCCATGGGTGGATTGGGAGAAAAAGTTTCGGTACCGAAAATGTGTAGGAAAATTCTAAGATCTCTACCAGAACGGTTTAATCCCAAAGTAACAACAATTGAGGAGTGTAGAAATATAGATGAAATGAAAGTAGAAGAACTAGTAGGTTCCCTACAAACTTTTGAATTACACTTCATTCAAGCCCCTAAATCCAAAACAACTGCCCTAAAAACTTCAAAGAAAATTATACATGAGGACAATGGAAGTGAAAAGGAAGATGAAGATGAGGAAGTAGCCTTTCTGGCACAGAGATTTAAAAGATTCTTTCAAAAGAGTTGTGGCCATCCCTCTAGAGGTAGAAAGATGGATAACAAACACTCTGCAGGCAAATTTGGTAAAAAGACCAAAGAACCACAATGCTACGCCTGTAGAGAGTATGGACACCTATCTACCGAATGCCCAAACAGAAAAACCAAGGGCAAGGCAATGGCCACCACATGGAATGATACTGAGGAATCAAATTCAAAATCTAGCGACTTAGAAAGCGATGGAGACCGAAAATCTTTGAAAATACTCATGGTCTCCACTGCTTCGATCATTTCAACTAAATATGAGGAAGAACAGCAAGCTACTAATTCATTTCCATCTGACAATGAGGAAGTTGAAGAAGAGGAAGAAAGTGGACAAGATGAATTACAAGACGCGTACAATCAACTTTACATTCATAGCGTCAATATTATCAAAAGACTAGGAATAGTTGAAAACAAAAAGGAATTGCTGCAATTAAATTTGGATAAAGCTTCGAATATCAATACTCATGTAATTACTGATCTACAACAATGTTACTCAGATAATGATAGATTTGAAAGAACAAACATTTTCTTAAAATCTGAGTCAGAAAAATTAAAGAAACAAGTCGAAACACTAAATGAAGAGAACTTGATTCTTCAAAATAACAATTATACACTTCAAAATGATTTAGAAGAATCCTGGAAAATAGCCAAGCTAAACTGCAAATTTTCCCAAGGTAGTGAGAGATTAGAAAAACTTTTGGGTATGAGAAAATATGGGAACAACAAATATGATTTAGGCTATGAAAAAGCTAGAACAAGAACTGGATATGAAACACATGGAAAATCTGACATTTCTAGTAGCAACAAAGGCAAAAATCCTACTTATCAAACAAGTGGTGATTCAAAGGATGTGTTGAACAAAGGATATATATAACCTTCACTACTCAAACTATCTGACAGGAAGAAAGGTTCTGTGAATCAAGTGGTTGAATCAGATAAGAAAATCAAATCTGCGACAAGTCAAACCCCTGTCACAAAGTGGGTGATTAAGGAAAAGACAAATTGCCTTGTTACACATTCAGATCATCTACCAGGCAATGGGGTGAGATGGTACCTTGACAGTGGTTGCTCAAGACATGTCACAGGTGACAAATCTCTTCTCTCCAACTATAAAAACCTTCATAAAGGGATAGTCACCTATGGAAATGGAGCCACTGCCAACGTAGTTGGACAAGGAATGATAAGAAGAATTAATTTGCTCAAAAATGAGAATGCTTTTTGTATAGAAGGACTAGCACATAATCTGTTAAGCATCTCTCAAATCTATGATAATGGGTATGTGGTCAAATTCAACAAAGAAGAATGCGATATCCTAGATCAATCAGGAAAAACAGTAATTAAGGGTCATCGCACAAACAACCACTGCTACATTATCAAAGGCATAGAAAGGATGGATGCCTAGAAATACTGAGCAGAGAAAAACAAGTCCAGATCATGCATCTAGATTTGAATATTTACTGAAATGATGCAATTCTGTTGAGCGTAAAATGATATATATGAGATTTCTCACCTCAATCTTTTGTATATGAACATGCAAATATTCATAATTTTTTTATGTACAGTAAATGTACATAATTTTGTTGAATATGATATTGATATACTTGAAGGGTCGAAAAAGAACAATATTCCTCTTCATTCCTATCGGTCTGTCATTTTCGATAAATCGATCATGAGTCGATATCATCGACGTCTCTTCAGAATGTGGAAAGTCACGAATCGGGACTACTATCGAAGCAGTTACCGATAACTTCGGATATGGATAATCGATACAATCGAAAGTAAGTTCGATAAAATTGAAGACTCCTGGCCAATAAAAGGCGATCGAGTGAAAGAATTTTTTTGATTTTTTTTTCTTTCTGTTTTGCTCTCTGCTCGAATCCTCGGCCAGAAGATCATCAACGGGTCCCAGAAGCATAAAAAAGAAAGGGTATTATCCGTCTATTCATTCCACTCTAGAGTCTAATCTCACGTTTAGTTGGGTACTTTCCATTCTCTTAGTTGACCTTCCTTGCCTCTTACACTGGAAAATCATGAACAAAGGGAAAGGTAAGTCCCTTTCTTAGTCTTCAAGAGGGAAAGCAAAACAACCTAGTATGCATCAAATCACTTCATCAATGAGACATCCAGACGCTGTCGCTGAACGTCTGATTCTCAATAGCGCCATCAAGTCATTTGGTATCGATCTACTTCTAGAAGTCATTGGATGGCAAAATATTTTGAATCTTAGTGGTACTTATCAAATTGGAGTAATTCATGACTTCCTCAGCAAATGTCATGTTATTTGTGACGATCCACCTTGCATTCAAGTTGAGTTACTGCATTACTCCAAGCACATCACTCCCATCACCGTAAGCAACCTCTTAGATCTCTGAGTCACTCGCATTCCTGTTACGAATCAGAATCTAAATGGTCTTGGGGTTTGGGGCGAGATAACATGTACACTATGTCAAGGAACTACTATCTCTCGGAATGATGATAATTCTCTTCACATTAATCATCTTGGACCCACTTTTAAAATTCTCCACAGTATTTTTGGGTCAAATGTCTATCCTTGTGATGTGAATGGTAATCATCTATCTCCCTTTGTGCTGAATGTGTTGTATGATGTATATCAGGAGGTTCAAGTGTGCCTTCCAACACTTCTTCTTAAACAGCTAATTCGGATCCTTCAAGGAAATTATCAGGATACACTAGTTTTTCCTGTACTCATTTGTAAATTAGCTCATCATGTTGGTATACCTGCCTCATCTGATAGAGTCTATCCAGAGAAGTGGTTTGATAGTAATGCAGCTCAGGTGGCACAATAGCTCTGTCTTACTTGATTCCTCCCCGAGAACAGCAGTGCTCCCTTCTTGATCACCGCTCCATATGCTCCTCCGTCATATCCATGGGGATCCAATCGAATGTCATTGCTGAGTCTGGAGTCTATAACAAATCGTCACCTCCAACGCCACCTACTGAATGGTATGGCAAGTATAGAGGAGCGACTTCACAACTGTGAGAGGCGTCTTACCATGATCAAAGAAAAACTCGATGCTCTACAGTAAATGAATCAACAAATGGTGGACTTGCTCACATATGGTGCGTCTCGAAGACGATAGGAGCTGACTGTGTAAGTTTTTTTTTGGGCTTGATATGTGTTTTGGTAACTACTGGGTGGGGCAGTTTAATTTTTTGGACTGAACGTTTTTTTTTTCACTGATTGATTACTGTTGTCTGTGGCAGTATGTGTTTTGGATAGTTTTTTTGGGATAAGTTGGGATAATGTCTAAATGTACTACCGTATGGGGCGATTTTGGTTTTTCGATGGCTGAATAGAATTCTTATCATTAATGTCATATTTTATTTCCCTAGTTTGTCTGATGGAATGCATATAATGTGTTTAATGCTTAAATGATTTACTGTTATCACTGCTTTCCTTAAACTGATATGCATACACTTGTTCTAACCATAGATGACTTCTTATAATTTTTTGATCATTACTCATCTGTATCCTCTATGCATGTTCTCTCACATACTTTACTCTTCAGTCAATATCACTTGCAATATCTTTGCCAATGACTGACAAAAAGGGGGAGAACAGTTCAAAACACCCCGAACGGAAAATTGTGTATCTATCTATGTTTATGCAGGTGTTAGGGGGAGCAGCTGCAAGAAAGGGGGAGTTTTGAACTAAGGGGGAGCGGATACTTCTAGAATGTGTACTTGGGTTAGAAAACCTTGTAAAATTGTGTAAATGCATGTACACATAATTTAGGGTGTGTCTAGAAGTATTCTAGGGTGTTTTGGGTATTTTATCTCGTAATTGACAAAGGGGGAGATTGAAAGTGCACCTACTTGTGCCATGGTTTGTCAAGTTACATGAATGGTGTGTCAGACTGGCTGCAGAATTCGATAGGAAGATTATTTCAAGCGTTAGCCTCAACCGGATGTGTGGAAGCTCACCATAGGTAAATCATAGCCTCACATCCCATAACCCAATACACCAGGTGAATTAAACCCTTAAAACAAGATAGACATCTTAGGTTTATGGTGAGAAAACTTTTTCAAAATAGAAAAATCTGTAAGTTTTTCTCGCCTTGTCGATTTTATCAAAGCACCCTCGATATGATCGACCAGTTCTATCGATGTCCTCGATACCTTAACGATATTATCGAAAAGAGGACCAAAAGTGTCCAGCAACTAAATATTCATTTGGACAGATTTATCGATGTATCAATACACCTATCGATATCATCGATAAAAGTACTAAACATGTCCAGTAACTTCATAACATTTCTGGACGAATTATCGATGTATCGATACCATCGATATTCAAATCTCGAGACCATCGGGAGTGGCTTGATAAGATCGACAGGCAAATTTTCGACGCCCCTTTTTTTTTAATGAAAATCTCAAAATTCATCGATATATCGATGACCGTCCGATCCGACAGGCAGATTTTCGACGCCCCTGTTTTTTTAATGAAAATCTCAAAATTCATCGATATATCGATGACCGTCCGATATGATCGGAGGTCCATCGATGATATCGATGGTGGGCGTGCATTTCTTACAACAGTTATTTGAGGATGTTTTTAACTATGATCGGGGGCCCTTCGATTTAATCGATATTCAAATATCGATGATATCGACACCTGATCGATTGCATCGAACTAAGCCATAATCTGTCCAACAAGTTCAAAGATAAATCTGCTGGAATTACCGATGCCTTGATTCAGATCTCGATATCATCGACATTCAAATTCCGATGACCTCGACGGTTCCCCCGATCATTCATGAAAACCTGAAATATTTTCAAAGTCAAGTATCTCTCATTTTTCATGTGTCGAGGGATCGACCCAGTCATCGATGGAATCAGAGTTCGAAATCCGATGACATCGACAACTGTTTCGATTCATCGACCTATTGGCAAGGAGTTTCAAAAGCGTATGACATCGTGTCCGAGTCATCGAGCAGACCATCGATGCTATCGAGAGTATACGCTCGATGATATCGAACCTGCTCGATGATATTGAACTCTGTCATAAATGTGACCGTTTTATATCCGTTGGAACTTCTTGCCTATATATAGAGGACTTGTTCTTTGTTGCTGCAAGAGAGAAAAGAGAGAGCTTTTGTGTGTTTTAACTTACATCTTATACCTAAAGCCTTTCTCTCTAGGGAGTTCATCCTCCAATCCACCCTTACCATTGATATTAAATAGAGTGGATTGGGGAATGAACTTCCGCATTCAAGGATCCTCCAGCTACTACCTTAATGGCAAATCATTATGCTGGGATGCCTTGAATGTATAAGAGAGGAACCACTCTATCTTCCTTATAGGAAAATCTTTAGAGAGTAGGATTCTATCTCACCCTTGACCCAACTCGAAGCCAAGCATTGGTATATCATCTTGTATTGTGGATCAAGGGAGCTGAAGACTCTTTGTTAACAAGGAGGAGAAGATCTTTGGCATTGTGCTTAACGGGACTCATCAACTTATCTGTAAATATCCAGAGTCCAGAGGACAATTGTGATCATTCCTTCCTAAGTCTTGGTCCTAAGTGGTTCTCACCCTTTGAAGTCCTCAAGGAGGCCTCCGGTAGGAGTGTACGTAGTGGGTGCACTGGGTAGACCCTTGCTTTTATGTAGGGCATAAATTGTCAGGTCCTTGTGTAGGTCCTTGACCTGTGTAGTCTAAAATCCGGGTGCGTTATGTGGACCCTTGCTCTATGGAGAGCATAAACATCTGGTTAGGAGTGAACCAACAAAACTCTGGATTGCGTAAAACCTCTGTAAAGGTTGAAGGTGAACCTGATTTAAAACCTTAGGTTTGAGGTGAACCCTAGGAAACCTCCTTAGTGAAATCCGGTACACTCAAAGTTTGAGTGCGACTGCCAGGAGTGGAGTAGATAAGTAGTCGAACCACTATAAAAATGACTGTGTTTGTGATGGCTTTTCTATATGTGTGATTCATGACAATGCATTCATATTCATATATCTGAACACATCTTATACACACACACACAGTCACATCCAACATAGACTAAGTTGTATATTGTTATATCTTGATTAGTTTGTGATTGGATCCTCTACAAAGCTTGAAAGCCAGTAGATTTAATTTGAGTAATCCTGAAAATTGCATACATAATAGGATTAGAGTGATAGGATTTTTAAATAACTCATAAATCCTTAAAAATTCCTATTCACCCCCCTCTAGGACATATTGACATATTTCGACTTCTACTTAAGCAGTCTTCACCATTATTACAATAAGCAAATTGAGAATCCTGGGTTACACGGATCTGAGTCACCTGTTCCTCAAGAGAATGCAACCTCTCAGTAAAATCAGAAGGCTGATATTCAGGATCATTAGCAGAGTCAGATTCGATTTCATCAAATATATCATCTTTGTTTATGTCATCTGGAGGTAAATCCCCTTCCTCTTCATTCACAGCATCAGCTCCACCAACACCCACATTAACTTGGCCTGCGGCCAACGTTAGATTCATTTTGTTGATATTAGAGTTATTGAAGATGAGGTGTTGAATGGGAGCTTCCCCAATAGGCATAGGCACTAAAATATGGGATGCCAATATAGTCATGAGATATGCGAAAGGTATATCACTATGTCCTGGATGTTGACGGAATTGAATGATACAATGACAGATTAAAGAAGGTAGGCATACTCTAGTTCTAGAAACAATGGAATGAAGAATCCGAACAATGAAAGTGGTGAGTTCGGTTTTGTTACCAGAACAGGGATAAACATTTGAAATAAAAATCCTGTGAAGGACTGTATCTGAGTAACAACTACTTTGAGGCAACCGCATTACCGGCAGGATTCCATTCAGCATTTATATTGCATGAAACTCTAGTAAGCATGTGCTTTTCAGATTCAGAAGGTTAATCCACTAGAGAGCTAATGAGAATACCTTCTTCAATAACAGGTATGTCCATTAGACCATAGATCAAATATCGGTTTACTTCAACTGGACCTTCTCTAGTGTCAATAATAAATGTTAGATTTTTAGTTGAAAAATCAGAAATACATGCATATGTTGCTTGTGCAATGGACCGGTATGCCGGCCAACCCCAATGTAGAATGTTATCCCAACCTACAGATTGGAGGAGAGGAAGGATATTTGTAACGACTCAGAAAATCCCGTACAAAGACTCGAGTACCACCTCAGGCAGAAATCACGTAGGATCAAATCCTTTAGAAATTTGACAAAGTTAACTAAGTGCTAAACTAGATTAGCTACGAAATCCGTTTGATCCACTTTAAATCCGATCTGTAAGACCCAAACTTGTAGAATCAGTGATGCTAGGCTACCCTGAAATCTAGGATCAATCTCATTACCCAGTTGCTCTCAGGAGCACATTGAAACTCCCCTATCAGATCTGAACCGCACGTCGAAAGTCCGATGACTATGAAGTTATAGAAGTAGGACCGCCTTGCTGGGCTTGACAACCATCTCGGAAGTCAAAACCAGATAGTATTCCGGGGCTATTCGCTTAAGCCAAGAGTTGAGAGTGTGAGAAAACGTGATTTTCTTTAGAAATTAAATCTAATTTAAGTAATCTGAGACCTGTCGTTTGCGGCCCAAATATAAGCAATCAGACTGTCGTAATCTGACCTAAATACACCCTTAGATCAGGAAACATTTCCCATACATGTCCGTGTACTTGTAACCTTGATCGAGTTTCAGTGACCGTTGAACTGAAACTTGTCCGCCACGTGTGATCTGGGAACCCAATTGGAATAAAAACTTAACTCGACATAGATCCATAGTTAGTGAGCTTAAGTCCAACCTTTGGCTCAAGGGGGGCCTCCAGAAATGCTCCGTTGAGCTGGAACATGTGCCCTTTGGACATAACCTAAGTATACCCTGGCCTTGAGTTTAGTTTAGTGAGTTTAGGCATATATAAGGACCTTAAACCCTCTCTCATTCTCACCATACGAATTTGAGAAAACCCTAGGAGAGAGAAGAGAAGAAAGAGAGAAAAAGTGTGAGAGAAGTGGGAGAATCTTCCGACTATTCTACCCTGGTGCTATACGTGCTTAACCACCACGATCTAATCGCTTTTCTGGCGATTCCAACTTCATTTCTAGGTAAGAAACCCTAACCCCAATCAGTTCTAGAGTTTCACATGTTGCAAATAGCGAAATAGCTGACTCAACTCGTGATATAGGTTGTTACAACAACGCCAATGAAGGCTTAGCGATTCTAGCGAGTTTGTTACGCTTCTACGGCGTAAGGTGCGGACTTTAGACGTATTGGTTAAGGTTTTCAAAGCTTTCAATGCCAGATAATGATAGATTCATGATCTGGGTGTTATTGTACATGCACAATGTGATGTTCGTTTTGCGTTTCATTTGCGTATTCAAATTATGACATGTTGTGTATTTTGTATATTTGTAGAAAATATTGTATACGTACAAATTTTGAAAGTGTGTTTGCCATGATTAATTACTGTATGAACATGCTATATATATGTGTAATACTTACTCGGCGAAAGGATTCACCTTAATACATCTTTTTGCTAGTATACGCTATGTATGTTAAAGGAGTGTATTCTAAGTGTTTGTGAAAATGCTTGTAAGAGCAAGTACTTAGATGATAGTGCTTCAGATGGGTGTTGAGATAGGATTCTCAACTACCTTAGAGATATGTATGATTTCCTCCATGCAAGCTGTTTAATTTAACCACTTACTTATGAAATGTATGTGTTTGCATTTCCTGTTTATATTGTGCTTTATAACATGCTTGTTAATATGCTCAAATTACTTTGTTTATTCTGCTTTACTCTACATGCTTCCAGTTAAGGATTGAATATGATTGGGGTAATGTTATAGTCTAGGCGATCGGTGACAGACTTGAGTTCGTGGTTGAGATTCCTTCGCTACATTGGACGTGTTTGACGAACCCGAGTTGTACTTCAGTTGGCGACAGTGGTTAGGCCACGCGAAGTGCTTATGCACTTCATGTTGTTCAGCTGGTTGCGCGTTCGTGCTAGTCGAGCTCGTCAAGTAACCCGATCTGTCTAATGTATGTTCACCATGTTTGGACGCTACTGCTTGAACCTAAGGTACCAAACTTACCAGTGTAACCCCGTTAACCTTGGTACCTCGATCCGCTAAGATTCATAAGCCAGGCATGGTGGTATGGGACACCGTGGTCGAGCTGTCGGCCTACGTTGGGGCCACGTGCCTCCTCGTAGTGACCAGTGAGCAACCCAGACTCATGAGCCGAATACGGTGGTATGAGATACTATATTCGAGCCATCGGCCTACACGGATTAGGTGATGAGGGAGTGGTGTAACGATTGCGTGTAACGGCCCTGACAGCCCTTTGTAGTGACCTAGAGCATTCTCTGAATCTGTGGAGAGGCGACGAGCCTTCCCGTAGTAAACAAAGTATATACTAGACCTGTTTTGATAAGGTAATGGGGGATCGGTGCAACGAGTGTGTGTAACAACCCTGGCAGCCCTTTACAGTGACCTAGAATCGTATCATCGTATGAGATTATCTACGACTGATGACTCTAGAATGGATCATTGTTTGGGAATGATATAAGGAAGGTACCTTAGTTTCCCAATACTCCTGTTTGAAAAGGACTAATAATTACTTGGTAATCATGCTCATAACATAGCACTGCATGTGCCTGGAAGATGTGGAGCATGAGGGATGAACGCATCCAGCGGACATAAGATGTTGTCGCACGAGGGAGCATTTGTGAGGGCATGCATCAAGACTGCTTTTCATCCTTAGACTAATAAGAATAATTAGGATTGTTTGACTGTACTGCTTTATCATTACTGCTTGACTGAATTGATAACATGTTAACCTGTGCTTTATTGTTTCACTGAGTTAGCTACTCACTCCCACATTACGGGACGGTGTTCTGAACACCCACCAGACTCTGTCTTAGATGCAGGTATCAACAAGATGTAGGAGGCTGAGTCTGATTACTATGATGATCAGGATGAGTTCTCCTACATGAGGTTCTCTAGAGGCTTCGCTTAGGCCATTCGGATGACGGGACTATAGGGTTTACCATTATAGTTGTACCATGTTTTGGCATTTTGATTTTTGAAACTAATACATGTATATGGTGACTCAGTAAGGTGTTCATACTCTGGAGATCGATTGTGACATTTTGGCTTTATATACATTTATATACATCTTTCAGTCTTCCGCTTGTGTTTTATAACTTGATCTGGAGTATGAATTACTGTTTTGGTATAATCCCACTCATGATTATTGCACTAACATAGACAACATTCAATCATAAGCATTTATGTTACATAAGTGATGTTTTAGAACTCAGGTGTTGAGTTGATACTCGACCCACGATTTTCAGGGCGTTACAAGTTAGTATCAAAGCCCTGAAAATAGGGGCCCATTGGGGTCCACTATTTTATGGTGGGTATCACGCCAATGCGAGCTTTGTCCAAGCTTTTTATGCTAACATTTGTGAGCCTACGCTTACACCCCTACAGTTCCAAATTCCATGTGGAAGGGATCGGTTGGCCACTGTTGATGTTAGATTGATATCTCGGCTTCTGAATGTGCCCCTTGGCAAGGTGCATGCCAGCGAACTGAATCTAAGGACTGTATGTGAAAGGGATCATTGCACACGTTTCCTTTGTGGTGGTCGACTGGTCGAGTGGCAGCTGAACAAAAGTCTTCTAGTGACCGATATGTCTAACGACTTTCGTTTACTCCATCACATCTTCACATTCAATGTGTACCCCAGGTGGAGCAATCACAGTGAGTGTACGCGCCTCATGGTAGATTTCCTGTATCAAGTGGGGCAGAGAGCGAACCTGTGCATGCCTATGTTCGTGTTGTGACAGATAATCAATACTGCACGCTCCGCTAGAAGGACTGATTAACTCCCCTTCGGCCGACTCATATGCAAGATTGCACATGAGTTCGGTTACAGTCTTGGGGCAGAAATGCCAATGCCTGTCCATCATATCAACAAGGTTACCCTCAACCAGATGAATATCGGGCCACGGCAACGCCAAGTTCGACTTGAGGAGAGCGATGATGAGACGGGGAGAGAGGAAGAAGATGGAGGTGAGATAGAAGAGGAGGAACAGGAAGAAGCAGAAGAGGAAGAGGAGGCCCAAGATACAGAGGAGAGCTCCCCTCCTGCGACACCGGTGCAGGATACTGATCGGGCTGCTTGGGATGCTCGTATAGCTCGACTAGAGGAGGATCATGCTGAGGTACGACAGGGTCAGGCTGTCCTGCGACAGGATGTCATGGATCTTCGAGGCCTTGTGAAGCACAAGTTCAAGAAAGTAACTCGCGGTTGAAAACTATCATGTGCTGCCTGAAGGAGAAGGGTGCCCCTTCTCCATTGCCAGACTCGGATGCCTAGTCATCCATACTGTTGTCTTGTAGTTTGCTTTGGTTACTGCCTTAGGATGTTTATGTTTTCATGTTGATGGGTGTAGTAGTTGGTAGAATGTTTTAGATGTTTGAGGCTTTGGTTGTAGTAGCTCCCATGCATTTTCTGTCATGATTCATGTAACTCTGTATTCCATGTATTGTGACAATTTTGGTAAATGAAATGCATACAGCCTCTTTTGCTATGAAGTGTGTGGAATGCTTAAGTGATTGTGTATTGTGTTGTTATGCTTCATCTTACATGTGTTGCACCCTATGTTGTATAGGGCATGCCATGGAAATATACGCGGAACACGACACACCTCGCACTCACTGATACGATGGATCAGGTTCCTTCCCATAGAGATAGTTGTATGGACCCTGGTTTGGGCCCAGATAGTGAGACTATACCTGCGTCTCAGCCTTTCACTGGTCCTACAGCTGGACTACCACCTTATACACCACCAGTTTGCGAGCAGAACTGTGTGTCTTCCTCGATGTAGTACGTGCCTCAGCCTGCTCCAGCTACTGATAGGTTTGAGCAGATGATAATGTTGATGCAGCAGCAGCACCAGCAGCTCTTACCACTATCATAGGGGCCTTATCTCAGGGTGGAAGTGCTACTCCACCTTCACCATCTGTACATCCTGCTGAGACTGCAGAGCCTTCTGGTCAGGCTGAGGATGTGCCTTCACTTGCACCTGCTGCATACCTTGTGGGAAATTTTGGTACTAGTGGCCTTCTTGAGCGATTCTAGCGCTTGAGGCCTCCTACTTTTATGGGTTCTCACAGACCCGAGGAGGCTGAATATTGGCTAGACCGCATCTCCAAGATGCTACGGATGCTGCATTGTACCGAGTCAGAGCAGGTTGAGTTGGCCACATTTATTTTGAGAAGGAGGCCAGTATGTGGTGGGATAGTGTCCTACGAACAGTCATAGTTGGCAACGTATGGACTTGGGCAGCTTTCAAGTTTCATTTTCACGAAAAGTACTACCCTCAGACCTATCAACATGAGAGGGAGAATGAGTTCTTGCACCTCAGGCAGGGAGGCATGACAGTTACCGAGTACGAGCATCGATTTACTAAGTTGGGCAGATACGTCCCTACGATACTTGCCGACGAGCAGATGCGAATACGACGTTTTTCTAAGGGCTTGTGACCTGATATTCGGTTGAAGATGTGCTGTGTCAGCATACCCTCCCATGTCGAGTTGGTTCATATGTCTATGCAGGTAGAGCAGGATGTTGAGCGACTGACACGCTCTCGTGGCCCTATGGTTCCTAGACCACGACCAGATATCCAGAGCAGACCATTCCTCGGCAAGAGGCCTCGTGTTGATTCTCGTCCCAGGATTGCGGCGCCAGTAGTTCCGATGAGGTGTCCAAGTATGACCTGTTCTTACTGCAGGAAATCGGGTCACCCTGCAGAGAGTTACTTTGCACAGATGAGAGACAGTGGGTTTGCACCACCGTAGAGGATTGATCGTCCTCGCCCTCAGGCTTTATCGGTTCCACCACTACGGACAGCACCTGCATATCCATCCTTCAGACCACCTACACCTCGTTATAGGCCGCCACAGCGACCTATGATGCCTCAGCCCAACCGACCACAACAGGTACGTATTCATGCACTTACAGCGGAGGAGCCAGAGACAACACCTTCAACACCTATGGCCTTCGAGGTCACTGCGCATATCCAAGGTATTCTTGTCTTCTTATTGGTGGACACAGGGTCCACTACCTCTATGATCTCATGCACGACAGTCAAGCGACTAGGTTTGGATACTGCTCTTGCGAAGGGAGTGAGGGTCATCACTACCACAGGGACTTTCTCTAATGTTACTAGTATGTGTGAGGGCTGCCTGATAAACTTAGGTGACAGAACGATACTAGTCGACTTGATCATTGTCCCCCTATTTCATTACGACGTCATTTTCGGTATGGACTGGCTCATTGAGATGCGAGCAGAGATCGATTGTGAGGCTAAGATGGTTACAGCCCATGGACTGGAGGGCACGACTTTTACTTTCCCTGTCCAGGTCAGTCACATTTTGCGATTGAGATGTTATGCTTCTTCACTGTAGAATATTGATGGTTTGACGCTTGTGGATATGCTCATAGTTCAGAATTTTGCGGATGTGTTTGAGATGATTCCTGGTTTGCCTCCTCGGCGCGAGATCGACTTCACCATTGATCTTACGCCTTGTGCAACACCCATTTCATTACTGATGTATCGCATGCCTCCATGTGAGATGGAGAAATTGAGGAAACAGATTGACGGACTGGTAGAGAAGGGCTTCATATGACCCAGTGTGTCTCCTTGGGGAGCACCTGTGTTGTTTGTCAAGAAGAAAGACGAGTCGCTATGGTTATGTATTGATTACCGTAGGTTGAACCAGTTGACCGTAAAGAACAAATATTCTTTGCCCAGGATAGACGACCTGTTTGATCAGTTGAAGGGGGCAAAGTATTTTTCGAAGATCGATTTACAGTCAGGGTATCATCAGTTGCGTGTCAGGGATGAAGACGTGCAGAAGACGGCCTTCAGGACCAGTTTTAGGCATTACGAGTTCCTTGTGATGTCATTCGGTCTTACGAACACACCGGCTGTGTTCATGACTTTGATGAACCGGGTATTTCGGCCTTTTCTATACCGATTCATCATCGTATTTATAGATGACATCCTGATATACTCCACGAGTCGGGAAGAGCACAAGTAACACTTACAAGTAGTCTTGGATACGCTGAGGAAGAACCAGTTGTTCACACAGTATAAGAAGTGTGATTTCTGGAAAGAGGAAGTCAAGTTCCTAGGACATGTGGTGTCCAAGGAATGAATATCAATCGACCTTGCTAAGGTAGCTGCGGTTCAGGACTGGAAGCAGCCTGGTTCAATTATTGAGGTGAGGAATTTTCTGGGCCTGGAAGGCTACTACCAACGATTCATTCAGGATTTCTCGAAGATAGCCAGACCGTGTCTCAGTTGACGCGAAAGGATCTGAAGTTCGCCTGGAATGAGAAGGCAGAAACAGCTTTTCAGGAGCTGAAGGACAGGTTGATGTCCGCCCCTGTGCTAGTATTGTCAGAGCAAGGGGTTAAGTACACTATATATACTAACGCGTCTCGCGTTGGTTTGGGTTGTGTCCTTATGCAGAAGGACAGTGTGATTGCGTATGCCTCAAGATAATTAAGGAAGCACGAGGAGAATTACCCTACGCAGAACCTTGAGTTAGCAGTAGTTATATTTGCATTGAAGCTCTGGAGACATTACCTCTACGGAGAGGAGTTCGATCTTTTCTGTGACCATAAGAGCCTTAAGTATATATTCACTCAGCGGGACTTGAATATGAGCCAGCGCCGATGGATGGAGACCTTGAAGGACTTCAAGTTCGAGGTTTCCTACCATCCTGGTAAGGCCAACCTTGTAGTAGACGCATTGAGCCGCAAGAAGGCGATCATATTTACGGCTCCGCTGATGATTGAAGAGTGGGGTATGCTAGAGTTTGTTCGCGACTTTGAGCAAAAGCACACGGTGGAGGAACCGTTTGAGTGTGTCGCACACGTTCGGGTGCGGCCACTTATTGATGACCAGATTATCGAGACCCAGAAGGGCGACAAGCGATTATCTAAGCTTCGAGAGTAAGCTAGCGATGATGTGGACTCCGAGTGGCGAGTTAGCATAGATGGGGGCCTACGATACTATGGCCATCTATGCGTCCCAGATATTCAGGACTTGAGACACGAGCTTCTCGAGAGTGCCCACAGATCGAAGCTTGCGATGCATCCTGGTAGCACGAAGATGTATCAGGATATGAAGCGGTCGTATTGGTAGGACAATATGAAGGTTCATATAGCAGAGTATATTTCACGTTGTCTCATGTGTCAGTAGGTCAAGGTCGAGCATCGCCGACCTCCTGTACTCCTTCAGCCCATGACCGTAGCTGAATAGAAGTGGGACTTCATCTCTATGGACTTCATCTAGGGGCTACCGAAGACGAGAAAGGGTTATGACTCTATTTAGGTGATCGTGGATTGATTGACCAAATCAGCTCATTTTCTCCCTATCAGAGTGGCGAACTCTGCAGACGACTTGGCTAAGTTATACATTAAAGAAATAGTACGTCTGCATAGAGTTCTCTTGGAAATTGTGTCGGACCACGACACGTGATTCACATCTATCTTCTGGACTCGTATCCAGGAAGCGATGGGTGTGAAGTTGAAGTTCAGTACCGCGTTCCATCCTCAGACCGACGGGCAGACAGATCGGGTGAATCAGATTTTAGAAGATATGCTGCGGGCTTGTGTTTTGGACTTTAAGGACAGTTGGGATGACTACCTCCCATACGCAGAGTTCACCTATAACAACAGCTTTCAGACGAGTATTGGCATGACTCCTTACGAGGCTTTGTATGGGTGCCCTTACAGAGCACCGCATTGCTGGGTGGAGGTTGGTGAACGCAGTTTGATTAGCCCAGAGTTAGTACAGGTGACCTCGGAGAAGATCGATATTATCAGGCGTCGACTCCTGACGGCCCAGAGCAGATAGAAGAGTTATGCCGATACGAGGCGGCGACCACTTGAGTTTGAGGTTGGAGATCATGTATTCCTCAGAGTTTCCCCTATGAAGGGAGTCCTTCGGTTTGGGAAGAAGGGCAAGCTTATGCCGCGGTTCATTGGCCCATTTCAGATACTTGATCGAGTGGGTGTGGTGGCATATCGTCTAGCTTTGTTCACACCACTCGCGGGCGTGCACAACGTATTTCATATATCTATGCTGAAGAAATACGTCCCTGATCCTTCACACATCATCCATTGGGAGCAGGTGCAGTTGAGCGAAGTGCTACATATGTACTGCGTCCGACGCGTATCCTAGACAGGAAGGAGCGGGTGTTGCGCAATAAGGTGATTCCACTCGTGAAGGTACTATGGACGCATCATACAAAGGAAGAAGCTACCTGGGAGACAGAAGCCGAGGTTTGAAAGAACTATCCTCAGCTTCTCAAGGAGTACGAAAAGGTACTAATTTCGAAGATGAAATTTTTCATTAAGGTGGGTAGATTATAACAACTCAGAAAATCTCGTATAAAGACCTGAGTACCACCTCAGGCAGAAATCACCTAGGATCAAATCCTTTATAAATTTGACAAAGTTAACTAAGTGCTAAACTAAATTAGCTACGAAATCCGTTTGATCCACTTCAAATCCGATCTGCAAGACCTAAAACTTATAGAATCAGTGACGCTAGGCTACCATAAAATCTAGGATCAATCTCATTACCCAGTTACTCTCAGGAGCACATTGAAACTCCGTATCAGATCTGGACCGCACGTCAAAAGTCTGATGACTATGAAGTTATGGAAGTAGGACCACCTTGCTGGGCTTGACAACCATCTCGGAAGTCAAAACCAGATAGTATTCCGGGGATATTCGCTTAAGCCAGGAGTGGAGAGTGTGAGAAAACGTGATTTTCTTTAGAAATTAAATCTAATTTAAGTAATCTGAGACCTATCGTTTGTGGCCCAAATATAAGCAATCAGACCGTCGGAATCTGACCCAAATACACTCTCGGATCAGGGAACATTTCCCATACATGTCCGTGTACATGTAACCCTGATCGAGTTTCAGTGACCGTTGAACTGAAACTGGTCCGCCACGTGTGATCTGGGAACCCGATTGGAATGAAAACTTAACTCGACATAGATCCATAGTCAGTGAGCTTAAGTCCAACCTTTGGCTCAAGGGGGGCCTCCAGAAATGCTCCATTGAGCTAGAACAGATGCCCTTTGGACATAACCTAAGTATACCTTGGCCTTGAGTTTAGTTTAGTGAGTTTTAGGCCTATATAAGGACCTTAAACCCTCTCTCATTCTCACCATACGAATTTGAGAAAACCCTAGGAGAGAGAAGAGAAGAAAGAGAGAAAAAGTGTGAGAGAAGTGGGAGAATCTTCCTGCTATTCTACCCTGGTGCTATACGTGCTTAACCACCACGATCTAATTGCTTTTCCGGCGATTCCGACTTCATTTCTAGGTAAGAAACCCTAACCTTAATCAGTTCTAGAGTTTCACATGTTGTAAATATCGAAATAGCTGACTCAACTCGTGATGTAGGTTGTTACGACAATGCCAATGAAGGCTTAGCGATTCTAGCGAGTTCGTTACGCTTCTACGGCGTAAGGTGCGGACTTTAGACGTATAGGTTAAGGTTTTCAAAGCTCTTAATGCCAGATAATGATAGATTCATGATCTGGGTGTTATTGTACATGCACAATGCGATGTTTGTTTTGTGTTTCAGTTGCGTATGCAAATTATGGCATGTTGTGTGTTCTGTATATTTGTAGAAAATATCGTATACGTACAAATTTTGAAAGTGTGTTTGTCATGATTAATTACTGTATGAACATGCTATATATATGTGTAGTACTTACTAGGCGAAACGATTCACCCTAATACTTGTTTTTGCTAGTATACGCTATGTATGTTAAAGGAGTGTATTCTAAGTGTTTGTGAAAATATTTGTAAGAGTAAGTACTTAGATGATAGTACTTCAGATAGGTGTTGAGATAGGATTCTCAACTACCTTAGTGATGTGTATGATTTCCTCTATGCAAGTTGTTTAATTTAACCACTTACTTATGAAATGTATATGTCTGCATTTCCTGCTTATATTGTACTTTATAACATGCTTATTAACATGCTTGAATTAGTTTGTTTATTCTGCTTTACTCTACATGCTTCTGGTTAAGGATTGAATATGATTGGGGTTATGTTATAGTCCAGGCGATCGGTAACAGACTTGAGTTCATGGTTGAGATTCCTTCACCACGTAGGACGTGTTTGACGAACCCGAGTCGTACTTCAGTTGGCGACAGTGGTTAGGCCACGCAAAGTGCTTATGCACTTCATGTCGTTCAGCTGGTTGTGTGTTCGTGCTAGTCGAGCTCGTCAAGTAACCTGATCTATCTAATGTATGTTCACCATGTTTGGACGCTACTGCTTGAACCTAAGGTACCAAACTTACCAGTGTAACCCCGTTAACCTTGGTACCTCGATCCGCTAAGACTTATGAGCCGGACATGGTGGTATAGGACACCGTGGTTGAGCTGTCGGCCTACGCTGGGGCCACGTGCCTCCCCGTAGTGACCAGTGAGCAACCCAGACTCGTGAGCTGAATACAGTGGTATGGGACACCGTATTCGAGCTGTCAGCCTACACTGATAAGGTGATGGGGGAGTGGTGTAACAATTATGTGTAACAGCCCTGACAGCCCTTTGTAGTGACCTCGAGCATACTCTGAATTTGTGAAGCAGAGACGAGCCTTTCCGTAGTAAACAAAGTATATACTAGACCTGTATTGATAAGGTGATAGGGGTGAGGTGCAACAAGTGCGTGTAACAGCCCTTGCAGCCCTTTACAGTGACCTAGAACCGTATCATCATATGAAATTATCTAGGACTGACGACCCTGGAATGGATCATTATTTGGGAATGATATAAGGTACCTTAGTTTCCCAATACCGCTGTTTGAAAAGGACTAATAATAACTCGGTAATCACGCTCATAACATAGCACTGCATGTGCCTGGAAGATGTGGAGCATTGAGGGATGAACGCATGCCGCGGACGTAAGATGTTGTCACACGAGGGAGCATTGGCGAGGGCATGCATCATGACTGCATTTTATCCTTGCACTAATAAGAGTAATTAGGATTGTTTGACTGTATTGCTTTATCATTACTGCTTGACTGAATTGATAACATGTCAACCTGTGCTTTATTGTTCCACTGAGTTAGCTACTCACTCCCATGTTACGGGACGGTATTCTGGACACCCACCAGATTCTGTCTTAGATGCAGGTATCAACGAGACGTAGGAGGCTGAGCTTGATTACTATGATGATCAGGATGAGTTCTCCTACATGCAGTTCTCTGGAGGCTTCACTTAGGCCATTCAGATGACGGGACTACAGGGTTTATCATTATAGTTGTACCATGTTTTGGCATTTTGATTTTTGAAACTAATACATGTATATGGTGACTCAGTAAGGTGTTCATACTCTGGAGACCGATTGTGATGTTTTGGCTTTATATACATTTATATACATCTTTCAATCTTCCGCTTGTGTTTTATAACTTGATCAGGAGTATGAATTACTGTTTTGGTATAATCCCACTAATGATTATTGCACTAACACAGACAACATTCAATCATAAGCATTTATGTTGCATAAGTGATGTTTTGGAACTCGGGCATTGAGTTACTACTCGACCCCCAATTTTCAGGGCGTTATAATATCAAAAGGAGCAAGATGTTTAACATGAACAGGTCATTCAACTATTATATTACGCAACTTAATATTCTGCACATAAGAGGGATTATCTTCGGGTGTCCGAAGGTGGCGCCGTGTGATAGGTGCCGATCTAGAAGTTGAAGGACCATGGAAAGTTTTCTTTTTGCCTCTGCCTTCCAGTTGTAACTAAAAAAATCGAGGAACTAAGTTGTTGCAAAAGAGGTAGAGTGGGTATTCTCAATATCAGATTTTGGAGAAGAAAACCCCAAGAACCTTAATGAAACAAGAAATAAATCACTCCAAAGATGAAAAAGAAGTGATATGAACTTGAATCTACAAGGAAAATGGAAATAAAGCACTAACCTTGAAGAACTAGGGAGATGGGTTTGACCAGTCGACCTAGGACCCGTTGGAGAAGAAACCCAATATGAAGAAAAAGGAAATTTTCCCCCAAATGAAGCACTAACCCGCGCTACACGACTGGTCGAGTATATGCTTGACCGGTCGTGCCACGACTGGTCGAGTATGTACTCGACTGGTCGTGCATAGCCAAAAATATGCAATTTTCATAAAATTTGAAAATTTAAATAGATAAAATAGCAAATATATATATAATATGATACAAAAATGCATGATTAATCAATTCAAATTGCACATACCAAGATCAAATTTCAATTTAGAAAACCTACTTTTATTGAGCGGTTTAGTGAAAATGTCAGCAAGTTGAGTCTTGGTCGGAATGTATTCCAAAGAAATTATTTTTTCTTCCACTAATTCAAGGATGTAGTGATATCTAATGTCAATGTGCTTGGTTCGTGAATGCTGGATTGGATTTTTAGATATATTAATTGCACTGGAATTATCACAATATAAAACCATAGAATCCTATGCAATTCCGTAATCGCTTAACATTCTTTTCATCTATACAAGCTGAGTGTATGCATTACCTGCTGCAATGTATTCATCCTTAGTAATTGAGAGTGATATGAAACTTTGTTTCTTACTTTGCCAAGAAACTAAATAGTTCCCTACATAGAAACAACCGTCGCTGGTTGATTTCCTATCATCAACGTTACCAGCCCAATCAACATCAGTGTAACCAGTTAATTGAACACTAGTATTATGTAGATACCAAAGACCTAAATTAGCTGAACTTGCGACATATCGCATAATCCGCTTAACAGCAGTTAAATGTGACTCTTTAGGGTCAGATTGATATCGAGCACAAATCCCTACGCTAAATGCAATATCGGTCGACTCGCAGTTAAATACAGCAAACTACCTATCATACTGCGATACAATTTAGGATCAACTCTCTTACTTGTAAAGTCCTTTGAGAGTTTTAAGGTCGTACTCATAGGAGTATCAAAAAATTTCCCATTCTCAAATTCAAACTTTTTAACTAAGTTCAGATCATATTTGGTTTGAGAAATAAAGAAGCTATCAGGTTGTTGTTTAACTTGCAACCCTAGGAAATAATTCAATTCCTCAACCATGCTCATTTCGAACTTAGATTTCATATGATCTACAAACTCAATAGTCATGTTAGCACAAGTAGATCCATAAATAATATCATCAACATAAATTTGCATTATTAAAATGTGATCATTATGTTTCTTTACAAACAATGTCTTATCAATACATCCCATTAGAAAGTTATGACTTAGTAAAAACTTAGTCAATTTTTCATACCATGCCCTGGGAGCTTGTTGTAAACCATAGAGAGCCTTTTTTAGGTGATAGACATGATCAATATTCTTAGGGTCTTCAAAACCTGTTGGTTGTTCAACATACACTTCTTCATGCAAATCGCCATTCAAGAAGACACTATTTACATCAATTTGATATTTTTTGAACTTTTTAAAGCATGTAATGGGTATAAATAGTCTGATTGATTCAAGACGAGTTACTAGGGCAAATGTCTCATCATAATCTGTAAGCGCTATTGTTTATTGCCCTTTTTGTTGTCAAATTTATGGTGCTAAAGACACTATTATGAAGCTTACATATGTGAAGATCAAAGCACTACTCAAGATCAACTTTAATGGACAAGCACTGCTCACAAGTCAAGATCTCAAGAAGCTTTCAAGTTCAATCTTAATATCTCAAGAAGCTTGCAAGTTCAATCTCAAGATCTCAAGAAGTTTTCAAGTTTGAACTACATCAAGATTTCAAGCTTCACTACTTTCAAGGTCACTTGTTCTTAAGTTTCAATGTCCTTACGTCACTATTGAGGTTTGACTGACCGCAGGTTGATCTTTAGAGTAGGCCATTTTGGATACATAATTCATATATTTTATAGAAATGAATCTGGCCTGTTCTAAGATAAGTCCTGGACTTTGGTCGACTAGTCCTAGCACTGCTTCGACCTGTCTAAGGATTTCTTGGATCAGTCGTAAGTTTAGTGTAAAATTCAAAAAATTTTCTGTTAGGCTTCGACTAGTCCTGGGGACTGTTCGACTAGTCATAGGAACAATGTCGACAACTTCTTCGACCAGTCATAGTCCTACGACTCAAAGTACAGCATTGAAATTCGGCCAGCTTCGACCAGCTTTGACCAGTCGAAGGGAACCTACGACTAGTCAAAGGAGACCTACGACCAGTCGAAGGTGTCCTACGACTAGTCGTGAAGCCGTCTTATCTTATCGTGCCTGAATTTTCAAATATCTGTTGGATCTTCGACCAGTCATAGTGACTTAAGACCAGTTGAAGATGTGATTTATTCACACTATAAATAGAGCACGAATCTTAGAATTAAACAGACCATTCAAGATAATTTAATTCGGCCTTCTGAGAGATAAATCTGTGCTCCGTTTAAAGTTAAGTGTGCTTATTTAATATTCTCTTTCTTTAGCTTTGTTAATTGATTTTGTTTCTTGCATTCCAATCTAATTTGTAAAGAGGAAGTTTTATTTTTCTTTTACTGGAATCAAAATCAATTCAAGCTAGCCCATTTGTTTTAATTTAAAATCTATTAGAAATTAGAACCATTATAAAGTGAGTATTGGACATTAATCTTGAACATTCAAATCTCTACTCCAACTCGGTTCTTTTTGGGCTGCTACATCGAAGGAGAAATTCAGGTATTTTACATTTATTGTAAATTCATTTATTTTGGTTTTATTTGAGGTTAAGCCAGAAAAATCTCAAAGCTGTTGGTTATCTGAGGAGAGCCAGAAAACTCAGAAGTGAGGGTTTTTTGAATTGTGTAAGCCCTTTGAAAAAGACACAATTGTAAAGGTTTTTGGTGAACCTGTGAAAACCTATTTGATAGTGAACGCTAATATCCCCTGTGTGAGAATATTAGGAGTGGAGTAGCATTCTGTGTGGCTGTTGTTGAACAGTTGGTGTACACACAGGCGAACCACTATAACTCCTTGTGTTGTGTGGAAGTGTACTTTATTTTCCTATCTTTGATTCTTCTTTTGTGGAATGTATGTGGATGTGAATGTTGTAATCATTTTAATTTCAAGCTCAGTGGGGAATGTTGTAATAGTTTAGATTTAAATTTCTATAATTTATTTCAAGCTATTCTTTTATTTGTTTGAGCTTTAGATTCTCTAAATTGTTCTAGTAAGGTTGCCCTGCCATTTCTATGGTGTATGGTTGTCCCTAGAAATATTTGAGATTACATTCAATTCCTTTATTTAGTTTCAATTTGTTTATTCCTAGAAAGTTTGAGTTCTTGATACAATGATCTTTCTAGAAATCAGGTTGCCCTACCATAAACTTTGATTTTTGGTGTAAGGTTGTCCTTAGAACAACTTTTGTATCAATCTCTCAATATTTGTTTATTGAGGTTGCTATTCATTTCATCATTATGGATTGATTTACTTTATTTGGCTATCTTGTTATTTAAATTCCGCTGTAATTATTTTAAATTTGGCATAGTCCTATTCACCCCCCCTCTAGGACATATAGCTTGGCCATTTCAAGTGGTATTAGAGCCTAATAGCTCGCTTTTAATTGTTATTCTTGGATTTACTTCCTAAGCAAACGATCTAAGCTTTATATAAGATGTCAAATTTTGATAGCCGTTCAGTCATTAGGCCTCCGCCTTTCGATGGCACCAATTATGCCTATTGGAAAGCCAGGATGAGGATCTTCCTCAAATCCATGGATGAAAATGTGTGGCTAGCCACAGTGAATGAATGGTCCCCTCCTACCACTGAAGTAGCTGGTGTTGATGGTTTAAAAACAACAAAAATACCGGCTTATTTTTCTTGGACCACACTTCAGAAAATTGTGAGTAGTGCAAATGCTAAAGCATTAAATGCAATTACATGTGCACTATCACCAGATGAATTCAAAAGAATTATATCCTGTGATTCTGTAAAACAAGCTTAGGATATATTAGAAATGACACACGAGGGTACATCAATTGTAAAAAAAATCTAAAGTCCAACTCCTCAACCAAATTTGAAGAAATTCATATGAAGGAAAATGAAATGTTTATGGACTTTTACATACGATTAAATGACATTGTAAACTTAATGTGGGGTCTTGGCGATAAAATCCCAGAAAGTAAAGTGTGTGCAAAGATACTACGCTCACTTCCTGAACGGTTCAACTCCAAAGTAACCGCGATCCAGGAACTTCGTGATACGGACATTATGAAGGTAGAAGGACTAGTTGGTTCTTTAAAACACCTATGAATTAAACTTTAAAGCTCCTAAAGGAAAAATCTATAGCACTTAAATCTTCTAAAATTGTTTCTGAAGAAAACTCTGATTCTAAAGATGATGTGGCTCTTTTAGTAAAAAAGTTTTAAAAGATTTTTAAAAGTAAGAAAAGGGTTGATCTTCAACAATCAAATGATAAAAAGAAATTTAGACTCAAAACTCGAAAATCTTTGAAAGACAGTTAGTGTTACAACTTCAGTGAATATGGGCATTTAGCAAACAAATGTCCTAAAATGGACAAACCCAAAAGGAAGGGTATGTTGGCTACTTGGGATGAATCATCTGAGTCTGAAACTACTTCTGATTCAGAAGATTCTGAAACCGAGTCGGGCAATGAAGTTAAGGCCCTTATGACTTTAGCCAAGTTCACTTTTTCAGATCATGATGATTCAACTAGTGAAGAAAATTTGAATAGTGATTATGAAAATAAAGATGATCTTTAAGATGCTTACAATGCCCTATACAAGGAAAGTTGTAAAATTACTGTGAAGCTTAAACTTCAAAAAGAAAAGTTTTTTAAACTCAAAGAATGCTTCAACTTACTTATTTTAGAAAATTCCCATATTTCAGATAGTTTTGAAAAATCAAAATGTGATTTGGAATTCAAAACCTCCCTGATTGAAGATTTAAAATCTGAAATTGAGAAACTCAAGAATAAATTATCTTCTCTTCTAAGTTTGAAGGATACATAGAGGTATGCCCAAGGAGATCCAAAGTTAGAAAAACTTTTATCCGGATCTAGAAAATGTGGTGATCGATCCAGGTTGGGCTATGATAAAACATACCTCATAAATAAAAGAGTACTCCTCCCAACTTTGTGAAAGGAGAAGCCTCAAACTCAAAAGAAAAAGATACTTGTCAAGGTTTTTCTAAAAATACAAAAACTTTTCAAAAACCTAAACGTAGCTATATCAATTTCAAAAATTAGAACAGAAACCCTCTGGCTAAAAAAAGAATTGATTAACTTAAGGAGCTCTTAAAATCTAACTCAGTAGGTCATTCCCACAACTATAGAGATAAGAAGACCAACAATGTTCCTAAACCCAAAACAGTTCTGAAATGGGTTCCTAAAGTCACTTGTTTGGTTGCTCACACTGCTTTCAAAGCTACAAGCCATTCTAAATGGTACCTAGATAGTGGATGCTCAAGGCATATGACGGGTGATAAAGGTCTATTCACCGATCTCAAAGACATGACTGATGGTTTAGTCACATTTGGTGATGGCAGCAACTGCAAGATTATGGGCCAAGGTACGGTTCAACTTAATAACCTTCCTTTATTCAAAAATGTCTTATATGTAGAAGGTCTAAAACATAACTTGCTTAGCATATCTCAAATATGCGATAATGACCATAGTGTACGGTTTTCTAATCAAAGCTATGAGATTCTAAATAACAGAGGCTCGGTAATATTAACTGGACGAAGAACATCTGAAAACTGCTATATTGTAAGCGAATCCAGCTCATCTGATCAATTGTGTTACATGGTCCATACAGACGAGACTGATTTGTGGCACAAACATCTTGGACATGTACATTACCGAAATCTATATAGATTGAGCAAACAAGAACTTATAAGAGGTCTACCCAAACTACAAAAATTGGATAAAATATGTGGTGAATACCAGATTGGCAAACAAACAAGGAACTCACACAAAAAGGTGAATTTCAATACCACATCAAGACCACTCGAGCTTCTCCATATGGATCATGTAGGACCTACAAGGACAGAAAGTTGAGGTGGTAAAAGATATATCTTGGTAATAGTGGATGATTTTACCAGATATACATGGGTTGTCTTCTTAAGGGACAAATCAGAAACCCTTGAAGAGGTGAAAAAGGTTCTAAAAAGGATTCAAACTGAAAAGAGTTCTCAAGTCAGTAAGATTCGTAGTGATCATGGATCTGAATTTGAGAATAGCGGTTTTGAGAAGTTCTATAGTGACCAGGGAATATTACATGAATTCTCAGCGCCCAAAACTCCTCAACAAAATGGTATTGTTGAAAGAAAAAATAGAGTGCTTCAAGAAATGGCAAATGTCATGTTGAATAGTATGAAGCTCTCTAAGAATCTTTGGGCTGAAGCAGTCAATACAACTTGCTACATCATCAACCGGGTTTACACTAGTAAAGGTAATAATAAAACGGCTTATGAATTGTGATTTGATAAAAAGCCTACTGTCAAATACTTTCGAGTTTTTGGCAGCAAGTGCTATATTTTACGAGATCGTGAAAATCTGGGAAAGTTTGATACAAAGAGTGATGAAGGGATCTTTTTAGGATACTCTTTAAATAGTCGAGCTTATAAGGTTCTGAACAAAAGGACCGGTGTGATTCAAGAGTCCATCAATGTGGTCATTGATGATCACTTGAACACACTAGTCTCAAGTTCAGATAATGATGAAGTTCTTGTGATTGATAAATCTGATACTTCATCTAATCAAACTGATTCTAATTTGAGGACTGTTAAAGATCATCCAACCACTTAGATTCTTGGAAACCCTCTCACTGGTGTTCATACCCATAGACAACTTGAGGATATATGTAATTACATATGTTTTACATCTCAGATAGAACCTTCTAACGTAAAAGAAGCTCCTGCTGATGAAAACGGGATTGTTGCAATGCAAGAAGAACTTAATCAATTTGTTCGAAATGATATCTGGTATCTTGTTCCTAGTCCTAAAGATAAACATATTATTGGAACAAAATGGATTTTTAGAAATAAGTCTAACGAGCTTGGGAATATTATTCGAAATAAGGCAAGATTAGTTGTACAAGGGTACACTCAAATTGAAGGTATTGATTATGATGAAACCTTTACCCCAGTTGCTCATCTTGAATCAATCAGACTTTTATATCCATGGTATGCTTTAAAAAGTTTAAAAATTTTCAAATGGATGTAAAGAGTGCCTTTTTAAATGGGGATTTACATGAAAAAGTTTATGTTGAACAACCTGCAGGGTTTGAAGATCCTAAGTTTAATGATCATGTATACCGTCTTATAAAAGCTCTCTATGGTCTAAAACAAGCTCCCAGAGCATGGTATGAGAAATTGACTAAGTTTTTACTTTGTCATAACTTTCAGATGGGAAGTGTTGATAAAACATTGTTTGTTAAGAAACATAACGAAGATATTTTAATGGTTCAAATCTACGTAGATGATATCATTTATGGATCCACTTGTACTGATATGACTATTGAGTTTGCAGATTTGATGAAATATCAATTTGAAATGAGTATGGTTGGGGAATTGAATTACTTCCTTGGGTTACAAGTAAAACAACGAACTGATGGAATGTTCATCTCTCAATCTAAATATCCTATGAATTTGATTAAGAGATTTGGATTTGAGAATGGTAAGTAATTTGATACTCCTATGAGTACAACTGTGAAACTCTCAAAAGACTCTGCAGGTAAAAATGTGGATCCGAAACTATATCGGAGTATGATTAGTAGTTTATTGTATTTAACTGTTAGTAGACCCGATATTACTCTAAGTGTTGGTATTTGCACTAGATATCAATCTGAACCTAAAGAATCGCATTTGATTGCAGTCAAACGAATCATACATTATGTTGCTAGTACTGTTAATCTCGGTCTATGGTATCCGCATGAGACTAGTATTCAATTAGCTGGGTACTCGGATGTTGATTGGGCTGGTAATCTTGGTGATAGAAAATCAACCAGTGGTGGTTATTTTTATAGTGGAAACTGTTTAGTTTCTTGGCTTAGTAATAAACAAAGTTCTATATCACTTTCAACAGCTGAAGCTGAATATATCGCAGCTGGTAATGCTTGTACGCAGCTTGTTTGGATGAAACGTATGCTAAGTGATTATAAAATTAAATAGGATTCTATATTATTATATTGTGATAATACCAGTGCCATAAATATTTCAAAAAATCCAATTCAGCATTCTCGTATTAAGCATATTGATATTAGATTTTATTATATTCGAGATTTAGTAGATGAAAAGGTAATATCATTGGAATATATCCCTACCAAGAATCAATGTGCAGATATTTTCACTAAACCGCTCGATAAAAGCAGGTTTAACAAAATGAAATTTGATCTTAGCATATGCATTCTAAAATGATTATTTATGCCTATTTGTATCATATTGTATATATTTGCTAGATTAAATTTCCAATTTTTTGAAATATGCATGAAAATCTAATTTTTGGTGGTACTCGACCAGTCGAGGATTTCCTCGACCTGTCATGGCACAACCGGTCGAAGTAAACCCACGACCAGTCGTAGATCGCGGTGATAGACTTATATTTGGGGGAAATCACTTTCTTCCTCATTTCTTCTTGCCTCTTCGACTAGCCGACGCTCGACCAGTCGAACCCACCTTCTAAATCATTTATGGTTAGTGCTTCATTTGCTTATTTCTTATGGATTTGTGTCTAGATTACTTCTCTTTTACTCTTGAAGCTATCGATTTCAAATTTCGTTAAGATTTGGAGTTTCCCTTTTGAAAAATCTGTTTTGAGAAAACCATCTTCTCAAACCTTTACAACTCTTTCTTTTCTTGAAATCTTCATTGCAAATGGCATCTAGAGGGAGAAAAGTAACATCCCGTGATCCGTCTTCTTCTTCCAGATCAGCCCCTCTTACTAAGCATCATCTTCGAACTCCCGATGATGATCCGTCTTATGTTCAGGACATTAAATTGCGTAATGTTATTGTTGAACATCCTGTTGATGTTAATCATGTTGCTCCTTTTGATATCCTTCCCTTGCTTCAAGCTGTAGGTTGGGATAACTTATTACATTGGGGTGGGCCAGCATACCGGTCTATTGCACAGTCCATGTTTGCATGTATATGTAATTTTTCACTGAAAAATTTAACTTTTAAAATAGCCACTAGAGAAGGACCATTTGACATTGATCGTCATTTGATTTCAGCTCTTATGGATATTCCTATGAATGATGAGGGGATTCCTATCTATAATTTATCTGACAAACCCTCAGAAACTGAAAAACGTCTCCTCACTAGAGATTTATACAATCTGAATGCTCAATGGACACAGAAAGGGAATGCACTTCCTTCAAGGTATTTGTTACCCAAATACAGAGTTCTTCACAAAATCTTTATGTCTAACTTATATCCACGATCGAGTAATAAATCTGAATTGATTTCCTTCATGGTTCATGTTCTTCATGCTATTGCCACTGGTAGGTCTATCTGTTTACCATCCTTGATTTGTCACTCCATTCTTAATTTTCATCTCCATCCTGGTCATAGTGACATTCCTTTTGTTTATTTGATGACTGTGTTGGCTACTCATATGTTAGTCGATATGCCAGTTGGAGAGGCCCCTATCCGTCATCTAATATTCAATAATTCTAACTTAAATAAGATGAAGTTAGATTTACTTCCTGGCCAAGGTGATGGTGTTGGCAATGCTGAAGCAGCACATGAGGAAGTAGCTGATGATCTTCCTTCTGATGATATTAATATGGATGATATCTTTGAAGAACTTGATTCTGATTCTACGAATGATCCGGATTATGAGCCTTTTAACTTTGATGCACGTCTGCATGCATTGGAGGATAAGGTTGAGAATATAAATGTTAAGATGGAAAACATGTCTGTTGCTCATGATTTATAATTCAAGTATATGTGTAAATATCTTAGGCGCTTGAACAAAGGCATGCATAAACTTGATCCTTCCATCCCTGTTCCTTCATCCGATTTAGATTAGTTCTTTTTACCTATCTAATTTGTAATAACTTTACTATTCTTGTGTTCAACTGGTTGGGAGATTGTAGCTATCTATGACTTAGCTTAATCTATAACTTATGTGAGTTGATTATGCACTTTTCTGTTATCTTGTCTTGTTACCTCTCATATATCTCTCTAATTATTTCTCCTTAGTTTATTTGTTTTGTGTTTCCTTTGTCCTCTTGTGACAAAAAGGGGGAGAATGCATATGTCTAATGCTTAAGTTATGAGGAGGGAGTAGCATATTGCGCATTGCTTTTATGCATATGTTACTCAGTGGGAGTATGCTGTTACTCAGGGGGAGTGTGTGTAGAGGAGGAGGATTGTTGAATATTGATTTGCATGTTCATATGACTGTGCCAGTTGATAACAACCGGTGTATGATTTGTTAATCAGATACTCTATGTTCTGTAACATATCTTGGAAGTCTGTTTTGTCACTAATTTAACAAACGGGGAGATTATAAGTGCTATTGTTTATACCCCTTTTTGTTGTCAAATTTATGGTGCTAAAGACACTGTTATGAAGCTTGCGTATGTGAAGATCAAAGCGCTACTCAAGATCAACTTTAATGGACAAGCACTGCTCACAAGTCAAGATCTCAAGAAGCTTTCAAGTTCAGTCTCAAGATCTCAAGAAGCTTGCAAGTTCAATCTTAAGAAGCTTTCAAGTTTGAACCACATCAAGACTTCAAGGTTCACTACTTTCAAGGTCGATTGTTCTTAAGTTTCAATGTCCTTACTTCACTATTGAGGTTTGACTGACTGTAGGTTGACCTTTAAAGTAGGGCATTTTGGATACATAATTCATATATTTTATATAAGTGAGTCTGGCCTGTTCTAAGACTAGTCCTGGACTTTGGTCGACTAGTCCTAACACTGCTTCGACCTGTCTAAGGATTTCCTGGATCAGTCGTAAGTTTGGTGTAAAATTTGAAATTTTTTCTTTTAGGCTTCGACTAGTCTTGGGGACTGTTCGACTAGCCGTAAGAATAGTGTCGACAGCTTCTTCGACCAGTCGTAGTACTACAACTCAAAGTACAGCATTGAAATTCAGCCAGCTTCAACCAGTCGAAGGTGTCCTACAACTAGTCATGAAACCGTCTTATCTTATCGCGCCTGAATTTTCAAATATCTGTTTGATCTTCAACCAGTCGTAGCGACTTAAGACCAGTCGAAGATGTGATTTATTCACACTATAAATAGAGCACGAATCTTAGAATTAAACAAACCATTCAAGCTAATTTAATTCGGCATTCTGAGAGATAAATTTGTGCTCTGTTTAAAGCTAAGTGTGCTTATTTAATATTATCTTTCTTTAGCTTTGTTAATTGATTTTGTTTCTTTCATTCCAATCTAATCCGTAAAGAGAAAGTTTTATTTTCCTTTTACTAGAATCAAAATCAATTCAAGCTAGCCCATTTGTTTTAATTTAAAATCTATTAGAAATTAGAACCATTATAAAGTGAGTATTGAACATTGATCTTGAACATTCAAATCTCTACTCCAACTCGGTTCTTTTTGGGCTGCTACATCGAAGGAGAAATTCAGGTATTTTACATTTATTGTAAATTCATTTATTTTGGTTTTATTTGAGGTTAAGCCAGAAAAATCTCAAAGCTGTTGGTTATCTGAGGAGAGCCATAAAACTCAGAAGTGAGGGTTTTTTGAATTGCGTAAGCCCTTTGAAAAAGACATAATTATAAAGGTTTTTGGTGAACCTGTGAAAACCTATTTGATAGTGAACGCTAATATCCCCTGTGTGAGGATATTAGGAGTGGAGTAGCATTCTGTGTGGCTGTTGTTGAACAGTTGGTGTACACACAGGCGAACCACTATAACTTCTTGTGTTGTGTGGAAGTATACTTTATTTTCCTATCTTTGACTCTTCTTTTGTGGAATGTATGTGGATGTGAATGTTGTAATCATTTTAATTTCAAGCTCAGTGGGGAATGTTGTAATAGTTTAGATTTAAATTTTTGCAAATTATTTCAAGCTATTCTTTTATTTGTTTGAGCTTTAGATTCTCTAAATTGTTCTAGTAAGGTTGCCCTTCCATTTCTATGGTGTATGGTTGTCCCTAGAACAATCAATATTTGAGATTACATTCAATTCCTCTATTTAGTTTCAATTTGTTTATTCCTAGAAAGTTTGAGTTCTTGATATAAAGATCTTTCTAGAAATCAGGTTGTCCTACCATAAACTTTGGTTTTTGGTGTAAGGTTGTCCTTATAGAACAACTTTTGTATCAATCTCTCAATACTTGTTTATTGAGGTTGCTATTCATTTCATCATTGTGGATTAATTTACTTTATTTGGCTATCTTGTTATTTAAATTTCGCTATAATTATTTTAAATTTGGCATAGTCCTATTCACCCCCCCTCTAGGACATATAGCTTGGCCATTTCATAATCGATACCTTCAATTTGAGTGTACCCTTGTACAACCAGTTTAGCCTTATCTCTAATTATATTACCAAGTTCAGCAGACTTATTTTTGAAAATCCATTTAGTTTTGATAATGTGTTTATCTTTAGGTCTAGGAACTAAGTACCAAACATCATTTCTTATAAATTGATTAAGCTCTTATTGCATCACAACTATTCAGTTTTCATCAGTAAGAGCTTCTTTTACGTTAGCCGGTTCTATCTGAGATGTAAAGCACACGTAATTACACATATCTTCTAGTTGTCTACGAGACGCACACTAGTGAGAGGGTTTCCAAGAATCTGATTAGTTGGATGATCTTTAACAGTTCTCAGTTTAAAGTTATTTTGACTTGATGAAGAATCTGGTTTATCAATTAGAAGTACTTCATCATTATCTGTACTTGAGACTGGTGTATTCAAGTGATCGTCTATAACCACATTAATGGATTCTTGAATTACACCGGTCCTCTTATTAAGAACCCGATATGCTCGGCTATTCAGAGCATACCCTAAAAATATCCCTTCATCACTTTTGGTGTCAAACTTTTCCATATTTTCTCGATCACGTAAAATATAGCACTTGCTGCCAAAAACTTGAAAGTATTTGATAGTAGGCTTCTTATCAATCCACAATTCATAAGCCGTTTTACTATTTGATTTTGTAGTATAGACGCGGTTAATTATATAACACAAAGTATTTACGGCTTCAGCCCAGAGATTTTTAGGGAGCTTCATACTATTAAACATTACATTTGCCATTTCTTAAAATACTCTATTTTTTCTTTCTACTATGCCATTTTGTTGTGGTGTTTTGGGAGCAGAGAATTCATGTGATATTCCCTGATCACTGAAAAACTTCTCAAAACTGCTATTTTCAAATTCTGATCCATGATCACTATGAATCTTACAAACTTGAGACTCTTTTTCAGTTTGGATACATCTAAGTACCCTTTTAACTTCATCGAGAGTTTCTGATTTGTCTCTTAAGAAGACTACCCAAGTATATCTGGTAAAGTCATTAACAATTACCAGTATGTACTTCTTGTCACCTCAACTCTCCGTTCTACTTGGTCCAATAAGATCCATATGGAGGAGTTTGAATGGTTTAGATGTGGCATTGGAGTCCACCTTTTTGTAAGAACTCCTAGTTTGCTTGCCAATCTGGCATTCACCACATATTTTATCTATTTTTTATATTTTGGGTAGACCTCTTACTAACTCTCTTTTACTCAATCTATACAAGTTGCGGTAGTGTACATGTCCAAGGCATTTATGCCATAACCCGGTTTCATTGGTATGGACCATGTAACATGATAGATTAGATGAGCTAGAATCACTTACAATGTAATAGTTTTCAGAAGTTCTGCGACCAGTTAATATTACAGAACCACTTTTATTTAAAATTTCGCACCCTAGGTTAGTAAATTTTACATTGTGATTTTTATCGCATATTTGAGAAATGCTTAATAAGTTATGTTTTAAGCCTTCTACATATAAAACATTCTCAAATAAAGGGATGTTAAAAAGTTGAACCGTACCTTGACCAATAATTCCGCAGTTGCTACCATCACCAAATGTGACTGAACCATCGGTCATGTCTTCAAGATTAGTGAACAGTCCTTTGTCACCAGTCATGTGCCTAGAGCATCCACTGTCTAGGTACCACTTTGAATAGCTTGAAGCTTTGAAAGCAGTGTGGGCAATCAAGCAAGTAACCTTAGGAACCCATTTCATTACAGTTTTGGGTTTAGGAGTATAGTTAGTCTTCTTATGAATGTAGTTGATATAACACTGACCCAATGAGTTAGATTTTAAGAGCTCCTTAAGTAAATCAACAATTTTCTCAGCTAAAGGATTATGATTATGATTTTTGTAGTTAATATGGTTGCTTCTAGGTTTTAACGTTTGAAAAGACTTAGCATTTTTTAAATGATTTTGATTCAGGCTTTTCCCTTTTGACTTTGAAGACTCCCCTTTCACAAATTTTGGTGGAGTATTCTTATGTTTAGGAGGAATACTTTTGTTGTAGCCTAGTCCAGATCGATCGTCACATTTTCTGGATCCGGATAAAAGTTTTTCTAACTTAGGATCTCCTTAGGCATACCTCCATGTGTCCTTTAAACTCAAAAGTGAAGAGACTTCAAGTTTTAGTTTTTCATTTTCAGATTTTAGATTTTCAATAAGGGAAGTTTTGAAATCTAAATCGCATTTAGTTTTTTCAAGAATGTCACCTACACGCATCTATTGTGCATAAGCTTATAGAATGATTAGAGGATGGTGTAAGTGTGTGAGCAGTATATGCGTGTTCAGAATGTAATATCAGAGTAAATGGAGGTACTGATAAGTCCACGAACCATACAATATCAGACTAAGCAGAAAAACAGACAAGTCCATGAGTCATACAATATCAGAGTATGCAATACAAATTAGCTATGCAAATGAGGAATTCAAGACAGGCAAATATCAGATGTTGAGGGTACAGTGCAATATGTAAATCCTTCTGAGTCCGTATAGGCCATATAAGTGCAGAAACATAATAATCCCAAAATGCCATATGCATGCGGATGTAATGCAATATGCGATGCGAATGAAATGACCAATGCTGGAGTGTGAAGTTAGGATGATAGTATATAGTATCGCAGGCTACGGGGTCCACCACGAGGGACTTCTATCCAAACTAGTCCCATACCTAAATTTGGATAGTCAGACTCAATGTGGTAAACCCCTGACCTCAGGTTAGTCGCATGCCCCAACCGAAATTCGGGCCATTGAGAAGGTACATGTAACAAATAGTTGCGCACCACCAGCTAGAGTGGATAGTGAATGAATGAATGAATATGCAAGTCTGGCCCAATAAGTCCACATATCAGTACTGTTCATCTCTGGGATCATCACCGGGGTCTAGTACACTCAACATGCAAATCGCCGCCCACTGACGCGTGACCATGCGAGTGGAAGAGACCTCACTATCCGCTTGACCAATAGTCAGCCAATATCTGCCTGATACATTGATAGTGGACCCATTCACGAGCTGGTCAAACTCAGCCTAGCTATGCTCCCTACACTCGGGTGAGCAAAGTCATACCCCCTCCCAACCGACTATGATACAGTGAGAGACGAGACCTCCTAGTATTCGACACTCGAGCACTCATGTATCCACTCGGTCTCGACGTTGGGGTGTCTCCTGTCCTCGGAGGTTTAGGGACTTTCACCCACGGAAATTCAAAGTGCCTAGATGGTCAAACCAAACATTTTCAGTGTCCCATCTAGTCACCCACGACATGCCTGTGAAGGTCACAACCCTGATGTCGCTAGGGCATATAGTAATCACAATCACACAATGCAAGATATATGAGTCATGTAGTCTAATCATGCATCAATCCTATATATATTGTGTGCTCATGTGGGATAACTCCACTAATCAGGGAGTCCCATAAACCATCTGTACTATGGCATATGCAATGGTCAATCGCATCTCACAATAAACATGCAAATGATGTGTATGGGCATGTAACATGATGTTATGCTGTCATATACTCATAATTGGTATCAATAACTGGCATCAACAATCGACCTTGACAATGTGGATATTTAACCAACATTGCCCCCAAGGAATGGTCCACATAGAGCCTAACATATAGTGGACCCATGACCTCACACAAGGACTTAATATACAACACCATGGGCCTCACTCAAGAGCTTAATACACATCACGATGGGCCACTCACATGGGCCTAATATATATCACAATGGACTCCATCGCCTGGCCCTTAAATGCATCACAATGAGCCTTATCACATAGACCTCATATTTATCACATTAGGCCTTAAACATGGGTTGAATATACATCACAATGGGCCTCAAATACGGGCCGCATATACATCACATTGGGCCTCAAACACGAGCCGCATATACATCACACAGGCCGAATACACATCATAATAGGCCTCAACTACGGGTCGCATATACATCATATAGTCTCGACAATCGGCTTCGGCAATCAAAATCGGCCTCGACAATCGAGATCGGCCTCAACAATCAGAATTGACACTCATTCGGTCTCGATACTCGGCCTCGACAATTGGAATTGGCCTGTACAATCGGCCTCGACAATCAGAATCGTCCTCTACAATCGGAATCGGAATCGGCCTATACAATTAGCGTCGACAAATTAGAATCGGCATTGATACTCGGCCTCAACAATCGAAATCAGCCTATACAATCGGAATCAGTATCAACAATCGGCCATGACAATTGGAATCGGTCTATACAATTGGCCATGACAATCAGAATCGGCCTCGATACTCGGCCTTAACAATCGGAATGGGCCTCAATAAATCTGAATGGGCCTTGATACTTGGCCTCGACAATCGTAATCGGCCTATACAATCGGCCTCGACAAATTAGAATCGCTTTGATACTTGGCTTTGACAATCGGAATCGGTATCAACAATCGGCCATCGACAATCGGAATCGGTATCGATAATCGAAATCAGCCTCGATAATCAGAATTAGAAACGGCCTAAGGGAAGGTCATAATGTGGATATTTAACCATCATCACCTATCAATGTGGTCATTTAACCAACATTGCTCCCAAGGGGTGGCCCTCATAGGGCCAAACATATAGTGGGCCCATGGCCTCACAAAAGGTCCTAATGCACATCACTTTAGGCCTCCCTCATGGGCTGCATATATATCATAATGGACCTCGGCACATGGGCCATAATACACATCACATGGGCCGCATCACATGGGCCTATATACATCACAATGGACCGCATCACGGTGGGTCACATACGATCTCAATGGGCCGGAAATACATCACAATGGGCCTTACCAAATGAGCCAGAAATATATCACAATGGGCCACGTCCCACATCCTAATACACACCTTAATCGGCCTCATCACATGGGCTACAATTGCATCAAGGTGGGCCTTAACGGATGGGCCACAAATACATCAAGATGGGCCTCATGGATGGGCCGCACCAATGGGCCTCAAGTGAGAGCTTGGGTTACACCAAAAATCATTTCAATAGTTGCAGGTGTAACATGTGTATCACTGAACACTATCATTCCATGGGGCACATGGCCCACTAATGATGATCAGCACTGTCCAAACTTTGTCCAGGTAAATCAGCACCTTCTAGATGTTGTCTAGCACCGTCTAAACATTCTGGACGGTATGGATTAAACAGATACCTCACGGTGGTGTCCCACCGTCCAAATGATGGATGACTGGGATAAAGCAGATACTTCACATATGGGCTCCACGTGCTGGACAACATGTATGAATAACACATACATCATGGCGGCCACCTACTGTCCAGAGAGATGGACGATTGGATACAATACAAATGACAAGGTGGCCCCACCCCCACACGTGCAGCAAGTGTGGGGTGGGCCTCACACAGCTGTAAATGCATGGGCGACCTGGCTAATCAGATACATCATGGTAGGCCCTGTACAACACCGTCCAAGGGATATGTGTGTATAAACACATACATCATGTTGGTGCGTCCCACCTGGATGGTCTACACGTCAATAGGTGGACCCCACCCTCACATGTACAGCACATGTGAGTTGGGTCCCACACCCTACAAAATAAATGGATGGTGTGGAGAAAAGCCTACATCATGGTTGGCTTCACAAGCACCATCCAGAGGGACGGTGCAGATGTAAAGCAAATACATCAACGTGGGTCCCACATGGGGCCCACCACATATGATATATATGATATATTATATAATATATATACATCATCTTGAAGCCAAATGTATATGCATATATATAATATTTAACAACGTCTGCAGCCTGCCCACGTCCAGCGACCACCGTCCATTGGACTGGACGGTGTGGACGTAAGACATGAGCATCACGGTGAGGTCCATAAAATCTTATGTCGTCAATACAATAGCCATCTGGGTGGGCTAATGGCCCACCAGCAGATGAATGGTCTGGATTTAACTCACACCGCATGATCAGACCCCTTTTAAACTTACTGACGTCATGCAGTGGGACCGGTCTAGATTTAACTCAAAACGCATGATCAGACCCCTTTTAAACTTACTAACGTCATGCAGTGAGACCCACTGCTGGACGTTAGGATTCAAATACATCAAGATGTGTCCAGCACCATCCCACATGCTGGATGGTGCACGCACGACAAGTGGGTCCCATGCCTCTCACACATCAATATAGCAGCTATGCAACTATGTGAGGTACACTAGCCAAACCGATTCCACAGCAAGTGGGCCTCACCGTCTAGCTTGCTGGACGGTGTAAGAAAACCCATAAGTCATGGTGGTCCTCACGCAGGACGACATGGATTCACCATGCATCAGGGTGGGGTCAACGGCAACGTGGCCCACCAGCTTTGGATCAAATCAATATTTGTATTTTCCCTTCATCAGATCTATCCCAAAGAAATGGGCAGCAACATGGTGGGCCTCAAGATCGGACGGTGCAGATGATCATCAAGGTGGACCATGCAATCAAGGAAGAAGAGAGGGAGAGAGAGAGAGATCGTTAGAAGGGGAGGGACCCCGCCACTATGGGCCCTCCCTATATAATGTATACATCAAGATGGGTCCCACCATAAGTAGGCCCTTAAATAAAAAAATCAACACATAAGATCACCCACCGTTAGATCTCAGACTCCTCCTTCCACCGATGCGATATAGAGCTCCATGGAATGCTTTTTAACGGTCGAGATGAAGCTTGGAGGGTGGAATTGGGTGGTAGGAAGGTAGGCCACATCTAGCTCTCACATGAGAAGCTTGGGCGTGGGTTGCTTGGGAGGAATGAGAGAGAGAGAGAGGGATGGGTGAGTGATGGGGTGTGATAGGTGAGTGAGTGATGGATGTGTACTTGTGTAAGAGAGTGTTGAATTTTGAGGAGGGTGGTTGTACTTTGGGATGGGATGGAGTGATGGGTTGTACTTTGATTAATTGATAGATTGATGTGATGTTTCGTAGAGATTCTCTCGGAATTGCAACGTGCGGTATTTTCCTTGAACTGAACGCGGGCACACATCTCCTGGCACGGGTATCGCCTCGACGCGCAAGACGTGGCGTCGGAACAACGGCGATGGTGCGGTCGTAAGGGTACAAGTCTCGGGTTGAGCCGACTCTAATATACGGGACACAACTCAGGATCGCGCGAAAATGCCGATAACAAATCGCGGGTCGCTAGAATTCGACCGGGAGGACCGCGGAGGCCTAGGAACAGTACGAGCTAGGATATGAGTCTTATATAAGTGGTAGGAGGAGTTCAATCAGTCACTGTGGCTTGCCACACACTCTCATCCATGGATTTTAAGAAAATCCTCATCCTGGCTTTCCAATAGGTATAATTGGAGCCATCAAATGGTGGAGGCCTAGTGACTAAAAGACTATTAAAATTTGACATCTCAAATAGCTCAAATTGATTAGCTCAGGAAATTTATCCAAAAGAAATAGTAATTTAAAACGAGCTATTAGACTCTGATACCACTTGAAAAGGCCGAGCTATTAAGTCCTAGAGGGGGGGTGAATAGGACTATGCCAAATTAAAAATTAACAGCGGAATTCATACAAATTAAATAAAGATAGCACATAAATAACCCCACAATGCTGAAATTAAATACAACCTCAAATGTACGAGTATTGAGAGGTTGATACAGATGTTGTTCTAAGGACAACCTTACACCATAAAAACCAAGGGTTTATAGCAGGACAACCTTATTAGAACGTTTTGTGTATCAAAAACTCAAATTGATACATATGAATAAAGGAATAAACAGCCAGGAAAGAAATTTATGCATTACAACATTCCCACACATACATAAAGGATTACAACTTTCTCCACAAGTGCAAAAAGGGAAATTACAAACATTCACAAAATGAAATAGAAATTCAATCAACTACAAGACCAGAAATTTTAGTGGTTCGTTTGTGTGTACACCAACTGTTAAACAACAGCCACACAACTACTCCACTCCTAATATCCTCACATAGTGGATATTAGCATTCACTATGAAAATAGGTTTTTCCAGGTTTACTTAAAACCCTCACAATTGTGTCTTTCAAGTAGGCTTACATAATTCAAAAACCCCACACTCTGAGTTTTCTAGATCACCTCGGACAAACCAAAACAGAGAGATTTTTCTAATACAATCTCAATGAAACCAAAATACAGAAATTTACAATAATGTAAAATACCTGGATATTCTCCTTTAGATGCAACCCAAAATAACCAAATCGGAGTAGAAGTTTAACGTAGAAGTTCAATGTATGCACTTACTTGTGAAATGGTTCTAGGTTCTAAATTGATTTTAAATTAAATCACTTTGGGCTAGCTTGATTTTGATTCTAAGAAATAGGAATATAACAATCCATCTTTCAAATAAAATTAGAATACGGAAATTTAAAATCAAATGCAAAGAAAGCTAATAGAAGAGAATATTAAATGAGCATAATATAACTTTAAAAGATCACTAACTTATCTCTCGGAGTGACGTATTGATTTAGCTTTAATTGAATATAAAACTCTAAAATTTGTGCTTTATTTATAAGTGAAGAAATCGCGTCTTCGACTAGTCCTGAGGTTTCCACGAATGGTTGTAGGACCAACAGATTTTTGAAATTTGGGCGCGATAAGATAAAGCTGTTCCACGATTGGTCGTAGGCCCTGCACGATCGGTCGAGGGACCTCCACGACTGGTCGTGACCAGTCCATGACTGGTTGTGTGGATCCTGATTTAGTTGCTGGACTTTGAGTCGAGGCTTCAAGACTGGTCGAGCATGAGTCGAGCACCATTCATACGACCGGTCGAGCAGTCTCCAGGACCAGTCGAGGCTTAATAAAAAATTCTGAAAATCTATAACAAACTTAGGACTGGTCAAGGAATTTCTTGGACTGGTGGAGCTAGTACTTAGGACTAGTCGAACATAGCCTAGGACTAGTTGAGAAACAGTCTATTCACTTATAAAATGACCTAATTGAATTATGTATTCAAAATGACCTACCCTAAGGTCAATCTAGGGTCATTTATACCTTGTTAGTGATGTATGAACATTGAATCTTCTTTTTCTATAGTTGATAGTCGTTATTTGAAGTTCACGAAGCTTGAGATCTTGTCATATGATGAAGCTTGAACTTAAGAATACTGAAGATTGAAATTGACTAACGTTGAAGCTTGAACTTGAGATTCAAAGTCTGGGAATGTTGTCTTGACTTATACGAAGCTTTGAAACTCTTAAATCTTGAAGCTTGAAAGCTTGAATTCACACTTGATGTTGTACTTGAACATGAACAAGTACACTTGCCTTTGAAGTTCTTGAACAAAAGAATAAAGACCATTGTCCTTGAGAGGTGCACAGTCTAGATAAGACACAGATTCCAAGAGGTCTTGGCATTATAAAATTTGACAATATAAGAGCTAGAAACCATAGCACTTACATGGGCCACTCAAAATTACAAGATCACATGGTTTGGTGGCCATTAGTACAACAACACACATGAATAGGTAAGACCCACTATCCAATGGAGAATAGGGATTAGACACATATAACTCAGTGGGCCACATATTGGGCCCATGAAATCAACCAACAACCAGGACAAAAGTGGGCCTTGGAATGGGCCAGATATATGGACAAAATGAATTTATTTTTAAATGGGTTTTATATGGCCCAGAAAATGTCCTGCGTCTGGGCTTGACAAGGCCCATAACCGGGCTAACCATCTTGACCGTGCCTGCATCGAGACTATGATCTAACCCTAACAATCAATCAGAATAAGCCAACCAATGGGCCAGAGGTTTGGCCAGCTAACTCGGATAAACGATCCATCAGGTAGGAAGGAAAATAAACATAGTAGTGGCCCCACATTGAGTTGACTGGCAATAACCATTAATTACATAATACCCTAGGGTGCTCCCAGCAGAAGTGGGGATCCCTGCCCCTGGCTGAGATAAGCGGTGTAAATATAAAACATTCACTATCGTGGTCCTTGCCTCACCTATATATATATATATATAAAAAGAGCCGGAGGCCTTTCTAAATGAAATATCATGGTAGGTCTTGGGGACTTCAAAAGTTAGAATTCAATAATCCCAAGTATTCACTGGTGTGGCCCACCTGAGATTTGGTTTTTTCCTTTTGTGAACATTCATCGTGACGGTCTGCACCTGATGAAAGGATTGGATGGTTTATGCTCCATATGGATGTCCTACTCTCCCAAATGGTAGGGTCCCACGTCAGTGGGCGAGGCCAACACAGGTTTAGATGGTAAATGACACCACAACCTGCTTCAGGATGGTCTCAATGGTGGACGTTCATAGCCACTGTTTCCATCAATATAGGGCTATAAAAAGGCATACATCATATCCATCAGGGTTGGCCCTAAGAAGCTTTTAAAGGTGCACATTCAATCACAACTGCTCCCTGTAGCGTGGTCCATCTGAAATTTAGATCTGATTCATTCCCCATTTCTTGTTTATATACGTTCATATTCACACCTTTAGACTGCTACATGGTGGGTTCAACTTCAATGGTGTGGCCCGCATAAGACTTGGATCTGCCCTATTCCTTGGCTTATGTCTTAAAATGATCCAGAGAATGTGATGGACAGCATGGATAAAACAAAAACACCACGTGGTCCATAAGAAGTTTTAAGTACGGCTCGTCTAAATTTGCATGGCCTGACTTTTGGAAGCCAGCCATAAAATGGGCTGCTAAAATGGATGGACGGTGTGGATTTATCAAGTACGTTAAGGGGTATCACGGTAGGCCCCATAGTCCTTTGTTATTCTCTCTATTTTCTTTTTTCTTACAAACGAGATATGGACGGGACTCCCTCTCTTTGTTATTTTTACTTTAAAATATAATATGGGTGAGTATTTACACATGAATGTTGTCTACATGGGTTTAGCCAGACCAGCGAGGTCGAACATTTTGATGGTTTGGATTGCATGTAACATCACGGTGGCCCATGGTGGGGCCGACAACCCTGTTCAAGCTGGTATTTGTATGGTCCTTCCATCAACGTCTTCATGAACGTATGACAAGTTGGATGGCCAATAAACATCATGGTAGGGCTAACCGTAAGTAGGTCCCACTCAAGCTTTAGCTCAAATTGAATTTTGTGTTTTCCTCCCATCTAACCCATTGGACAGCATGAACGATCCAAATATCATGTAATCCTCAAAGTGGGGGCCCTCATCAGCGGGTTTTATAGCTACACTACAAGAATGAGAACAAGGAAACAAGGAGGAGGAAGGGTGAGGAGGTGTACTCACCTTGATGATCAAAATAGATGATTGAGATGGATTGATGGAGTTGATGGTGGAAGGGATGGGGTTGATGGCCCACCAAGATCACCTTTCCTTTCATCTCTCTCTCTCTCTCTCTCTCTCTCTCTCTCTCTCTCTCTCTCTCTCTCTTATTGTAGAAAATTGTGAAAATGTAAGGAATGGAGGGGTATTTGTAGAGAAATGGATAAAAGTGTGGTTAGGTTACATTAATGTGGTTATGATTAGCTTAGGCAAGTACTATGGTAAGTAATGCATGATTAGGAGTTAACGTTGTATTAAAGGGACATGGGATGTCATGGTATGATGAGGTCATGCATGGGGAATGGTATGGAGAAGAGTTGACTTTGGGGTACACATGAGAGAGGGGTGGTATGGGAGGGTGACATCACACACATGGGTAGAGAATCTCTCACTCATGTGTGGTATGATGCATGTGTGGAAGCATGTGTTGCACACATATGTAGAATGGAACGTACGGCGCCGTGCGCACATGATTCCTGATGAGGGTCGAATATTGCATCTCAGACCCCGATTATTGCCCTATTTTACGTACATGATAATGCCTAACATCGTATTTTAATCGTGTTTTCGTTGTAGGATGTAATAAGGATCATTGGTTGAAAAAGAGTATTAAAAGCGTGGATTTGACGCTCCGAAGTTACCAGAGCAAGGGACGGACTCCATAGGACCAATATTGAAGAATTTACATGCCAGGGACCCGAGGAAATCAAGCCGTTCACGTTTAAAGAGGCCCGAAACTGGTCTAGAATGGAAGATCACATGGTTCCCTCCATCCGATTGGCTCGAAACTTTATACATGGGATTAGAGACATAAATTAACTGTACATTTCAAATTTCAGCCCTCGGATCACTATGAAAGTGGCCCAACTGACAAATTAGCCCATAAACCGTTGATTCTGGGCCCACCTGATATCTGAAAATGCTTCAACTTCAGATTCAACGCCTTACTTGAGGAGAAAAAATGAATGGATGGATTGGATTTCTCAGAAACATCGTCGTGGACCCCACATGTACAGAGTGTGCATAAAGCACTTCTGCACTAGCGGTGCACCGCACATTCAATGTGGTCAAACCGACCGCTGACCCGAACCTTCTTCCTAAAACGGCAGTTGCCGTTTCCAGCATCCGCAAACGGACGACTGGTCGTCGGTTGTGGGTCCACACCGTCCATCAAACCAACAATCCGGACCGTCCATCAGGTCTAAATGAAGGCCATTATCACTCCCTAGGTGACGGATTTTGAAGAGATCAAGAGAACGGGATCCTAGCCGTTCAAACGTCGGACGGACGGTAGCAAGAGAAATCGGGTGGGCCTCGTTAGTAGAAGAAAAAAATACATGTGTCCGTGCGAATTTTCGTCCTTCATCCAATGGACGGCTTAGATTTCGCCATAAACATCAAGGTGGGACCCACTGATCGTCACAGCGTCATCATCCTCCAAAAACGGAAACTGCCGTTTTCGGCTGCAGCGAACGGACGCCGCTGGTCCATTTTACGGACGGTAGTAGGCACCACCCATGCCCCGTACGGAAAATCCAAACCATTCATCTTGTAGATGGCCGCGAATACTACAAAACCATGTTGCTACTTTGCAACCATGCGTGTACATGTGTGTGATACAGAGGCCACAAAAGGGCTGCCCTGCAACGTTCAAATCTGATCTTTTTGTGTTTTCTTCTCTGGGACGCGTCAATGGACGTTCAAAACTACCTATTCTTGACTGAAATTTTGTCCTGAATCCAATGGACGGGGTGGATTTTCCAGAAAATACTTCCGTGGGGCCCACCGATCACGACAGCGAGGGGTGCGAAAGTTTCGCACATATTAAGAAATCCGGTTTTTCAGGCAGTTGTGGGCCACCATCTTTGATCATATGGTAGATCTGAACCATACATCATGTAGAGGACCCAAGAAAGTCCTAGGGGACGGTGTTTGTTTGGAATTTGAGCGAGGAAAATGCTATGTTTCGAGGGCCCAAACAGGGCTGCGAAAAGGTTTTTGCCGCGCGTACGATAGCTTCCCAAATCCGATTTTCACCACTCCAGCCACTTCATCAGCTATAAAAAGAGTTGCAAAACATGAGGAAGAGCATTCAAAAAATTGGAGAATTCCAGATCCAGAAGAAAATAGCAGATCCAGAGAAGAGAAGAAAGGAGAGAGAGAGAGAGAGAGAGAGAGAGAGAGAGAGAGATCGATTGATTTGATGTTCCCTTTTTATGAATTTTGTTTATCCATCTTTTTAATGGATTTTATGGGTCACTAATCTCTCAGCTAGGGCTGAGATGAAGCCTCTAATTTGATTAGCTCTTGTATTGGTTGATTTTACTTTGATTTGATTGGTGTGTTTCTTTCTCTAAGTGAGCTTGATTGGTTTAAATTCTATACTTCTCCATCTATGAACTTGACCAAAGTATATATATGGATGTTGTTTGGATGCTTATTATAGGTGCTTGTGTCTGATCAAGAACAGGTTTCCTATAGAGGAAGAAACAGGGTGCTTTAATGAACTGTATATTCCATGTGCCCGACCAAGGACATGGGATATGTTATTCATGGTATTGCTTAAAGGAATTAGACATTCTATATGCCCGATTAAGGACATAGATTGTGCTTTCTCTATATAAGTGGTATCAATCTATATTAAGGTGAATCAACAGACAAAACAAGGGTTAGGATAATTAGGAGTGGATTCAAAAGTCCTAGTGCTCTCTTTTTGATTGAATTTTCTTCCCTGTTTTCAATTATTTTTCATAGAATTGTGCTTAGTAATTCGCTCCATTATTTGTTAGATTAGTTAAGTAGAATCATAGATTTGAATTGTGATGACCAGTCCTCGTGGGAACGATCTCGTAATACGTACCATATCTACATCTGATTCGTATACTTGCGAGTTTAAATATCATTTAAATCATGCTGGTTTAAATAAAACATCAAGTTTTTGGCGTCGTTCTTGGACTGTTTGTTCCAAATTGAATTTAGGATTCTCTCTTATCATAATTCATAGCTTAGGATTTTACTAACGTAGAGTTCTTTTCTTTATTTTAGAAATTAACCTATTTCCTGTTTTGTAGGGTCCTGAAATAAACTTCTAATCTGGTAATCCCTTTCTAAATTCTTTACTTTTTCTAATTTTTATTTTTAGAATTAGGATTTTACTTTTTAGAAATTTTCCAATTCTAGAATTTCTTTTTTGAATTTTTGAATTTTCTATTTTTAGATTTAGATTCTTCTTTTAAGTAACTTTCTATTTTCTAGTTTTAGAAAATTTTTTTCTTTTTTAGAAACTAACCTTTTTTTTTTTTTTTTTTTTTTTTTTTTTTTATAGTAACTTTCTAATTCTAGGATTTCTTTCCTTTTTAGAAACTAACTCTTTTTTTTGTTGTTCTTTAGAAAATTTCTAATTTTAGATTTTCTGTTTTAGAAACTAACTTGTTTTGTTTTCTTTTGCAGGATTCTAACATAGATTTCCAAATTGGTAACATCTTTCTAAATTCTCCAGTCTTCTCTTCTTTCTATTTTGAAAATTAGGTTTTTATTTTTTAGGAATTTCCTATTTTCTAACTTTGGATTTAGAAACTTTCTATTTTCTAGTTTTAGAAACTTTCTTTTTTAGAAATTAACTGTTGCTTAGGATTTTTCTATCATTATTTTAGGAAACTTAATTTGTTTTTGTTTTTATTTACAGGAATTGAGGAAGGAAGTTACTAAGTGAAGGAGGAGCTTCTTAAATCTTCTGCCATCAATCATCTCCTTTTCCGGGTTCTTTCTTCCCATTCTTATTTACATAGTTTTAACTTGTTTTAGAATCTCATAGTTTCTAGTTCCAGTTTTATTTCTCTTAGGTTGCTTCTTAGTTTAGTTTTCTTTCTTACATTGCAATAACATAGTTTATGCTAGGACGTAGATCTCTAAACATAGAAATAACACCTTTTGATCCTGAAATAGAAAGAACTTTTCGTAGAAGATTTAGAAACATCCTATTTGAAATGGCAGAAGAGAATGGAACTAAAGCTCTTAGAGATTATTCAGCTCCTGTCCAATTCAATGCGCCTTCATGCATAGTGTTGTCCACCACCACGACAGCACACTTTGAACTCAAGACTGGGGTCATACAGTTGTTGCCTTCCTTTTATGGTTTAGACAAGGAGGACCCATATCATCATGTGAAAGAATTCCTAGACATTTGCTCTACCTTTAGGTTTCAAAACTTTTCAGACGATTCGATCCGTTTGGGCCTTTTTCCTTTTTCTTTGAAGGATAAGGCGAAAGCATGGTTAAATTCTCTGGAAGTTGGGTCTATCACTACATGGGACCAATTGTCTAGGAAGTTCTTAAACAAGTTCTTCCCTGTTCACAAAACTAATGCTCTCCGTAGGGAAATTACCAATTTCATACAAAAAGAGGGAGAGTACTTTCATGAATGTTGGGAAAGATGGAAGGACTTACTTCTTAAATGTCTACACCATGGTTTTGAAAAGTGGCAACAGGTTCAATACTTCTATGACGGTTTGACACCCCAGAACCGTCGCATGGTTGATGCCACCAGTGGAGGGTCATTCATGACCAAAAGTGATGTTGAAGCATGGAACTTCTTTGAAACCTTGTGTGAAAATTCCCAGCAATGGAACTATTCAAATAGAGGTGACAGAAGTCCCCAACCACAAAAGAGAGGTGGTATATATGAGATAGGAGTCATGCCAGATCTGTGCGCCAAGCTTAATAACCTGACAAAGAAAGTTGATGCTCTGGTATTAAATAATGGACCTCCACAAACAGCTCAAGTCGAGGCATGTACCATATGTTCTAGTCCTGCCCATCCTATGCAGTCTTGTCCATCAGTGTGCAAGATCCCCTGAACTTCTTTCTGAACAAGTACATGCAATGAACACTTTTCAAAGACCTGGGAATAATCCTTACTCAGAAACTTACAACCCAAATTGGGCTAGACATCCAAATTTTTCTTGGGCAAAAGGACCACAACAAGGAGGACCATCCGGAAATCCTCCTATGTAACCTCAGCAGTTTCCACAATATCAATAACTGCCTGCACAATCAAGGAAACCATCTCTTGAGGATACACTCAATCTTTTTATGCAGAGTTCACTCCAATTCCAAAAAGACACTCAACAAACCTTACTAGCCAACCAGCAAAGCTTACAAGCAAATGCGCAATCCATTGCTAAGCTAGAAGTACAAATGGGTCAACTAGCTGCCACATTGAGTGAGAGAGAGAAGGGTAAGTTCCCTAGCCAACCTGTGGCTAATCCAAAGGGACAATATGAGATTGGCTCTAATTCCAACCAAGGGCAATATCATGAGCAAGCCAAATCGATCACTACCCTTAGGTCAGGCAAACAAATTGACAACAAAATAGAGATGCCTAGGGATGAATCAAATTCTAAAGCAGAAGATCAAGATGAAGCAGAGAGACACACTAATGCATCTAAAGTCCAAAAGCTCTCTGACGCTCCAAGAGACACTAATGTGCCACCCTATGTGCCCAAAGCACCCTTTCCTCAACGTCTGGCACCAATGAAGAAAAGAAATAACTTTGATGAAATCCTGGATGTGTTTAAAAAAGTGCAAGTCAACATTCCATTACTTGATGCCATCAAGCAAGTCCCTGCATAAGATAAGTTTCTTAAAGATTTATGCACTCAAAAGCGTAAGCAGAATGTTCATAAGAAAGTCTTCCTTGCAGAGCAGCTCAGCTCCATGATTCAACATAACACCCCTCCTAAATTTAGGGATCCAGGAGCTCCCACCATTTCTTGCGGCATAGGAGATCATAAGATCGGGAAGGCATTGCTTGATTTAGGGGCGAGCGTCAATTTGTTACCATATTCGGTTTATGAGCAGTTAGGACTTGGTGAGTTGAAACCGACTAAAATAACATTATAACTAGCTGATAGATCTGTCAAGGTGCCCCGGGGTGTTATTGAAGATGTGCTAATCCAGGTTGATAAATTTTATTTTCCAGTGGATTTCATAGTTATAGATACTCAGCCTGTCCAGAATCCTCATAGTCAGATCCCAGTCATCTTGGGTCGTCCATTTTTGGTCACATCTAATGCTATTATAAATTGCCGAAATGGAGTTATGAAGTTGTCCTTTGCTAACATGAATATTAAACTCAATGTCTTTAATGCAGGACAACAATCCGCAGATTTGGATGACATATTTGAAGTGGACATGATCAAGAGTCTAGTGCAGGACTCCTTCCGTAAATCCTTTGAAGATCCACTTGAGACCTGCTTAGCACAATATGGCATGGACTTTGACATCGATAGTCCCATCCACGAAGTCAATGCACTGCTCGACTCTACTCCTATATTGGGGACTGAAAAATGGAGAGCGAAAGTGGAACCTCTTCATCCCTCTGAGACTCTTCCTGACAGCACAGTTTCTAACTCTGAGAAGGCAAAGGAGAGCAGACTGCTTAATGTTCTTAGAGCATATAAGGCAGCAATTGAACGGAGGATAGCGGAAATACAGGGAGTATGCCCCACTGTATGTATGGATCATGCTGCGGGAATGTCGCGTGAAATGCAAAGGAAGCGTGATCTTAACATGGAAGAAGTCGTTCGAGCAGAAGTCCTTAAATTATTTGACGACAGTATCAGTTACCTCCTTTCAGATAACACAGTTCATGGGAACTCACATCACTTGTCTGGGATCGGTTAATCAAGGTGTTGAGGTAATTTCTTTGGCGGACTCTGGTTACAAAGATTAGTTAATTCATGGTCCGTTCTTGTCTGGCTGAAGACGTTAAACTTAGCGCTCCTGGGAGGCAACCTAGCCTTTTCATTTCATTTCATTTTTCCAATTAGTTAGTTCAATGTTTGTGGGTAACATTACTGCAAACCGTCACGAGACTACAACTCGTCCACTAGGGGTAACGTAGGGGTTTAAAGGCTTGTTGCATGCGCTAAATGCAATCGAGAGCACCTGCGAAAGTGGTATAGGTAGAATCTTCTTTTGTTTTTGTTTTTATTATTTTTGCTTCTGTTAATTTCTCTCTTGTGCTAACTCGCTCTTACATTGATAATTTTGGAAAAGCCTCTTGATTCTTCGTCCAGGTACCATCTTTCCATCACTCTTTTATTTTCATTGTCCCATGTGCATCGCATGCTTATTTCTGTTACATTGAGGACAATGTAGATTTTAGGTTGGGGTGGGAGATTAGGTTACCTAATCAGTATTTTCTTGGTCTTGAGCAAAATTTGTGAAAATTTTAAAATTTTTTCTGGAATTTCTGTTGAATTCAAAGTGATTTTGAAGGATAGTTGTGATTTTGAAATTACGAGATACAGAATGTGAGTAATTTATGACTCTTGGATTCAGTTGTCTGGTAGATTTCACAGTTAAGTTTAAATTGTTAATCCATGATTAGAAGTTGTAAACATTGATTGAGCCAGGATTGCACATATCAGATCTCACTTACACATTAAGCTTTCAGTTCGATATTAAAAGGTAACTTGGTAATCATTAAGCATGAAAGGAACCAGCCTGAAAAACAAAATTTTTAGCATCAGTTTATAAAGCAGAATTGAAAGAGTAAGTCGCATAATCGTCATCATAGGTTTGCTCCCTATAGATGAAGATTCGATTCCCCATAGTTGACATGAGAAAAGAGTTAGGCGACAAGTTTTCACCATAGGTTTGCTCCCTATAGGTGCGGATTTGATTCCCCTCCTTGGCACCACTGTTTATAAAGGAAATCAAAGGCTAATAGAACGAAAAGATGATCTAAAATGCTAGTGTTGGTTTCAGGTTGGTTGTCACTAATTACTAATGATATCATGAAATTGACAATTGGATCTTTTAATGATTGTAAGCCGAGATTACACTATACACTCATGGAACTCAATGTTTAAAATTGTTCTAATTAATGGATTAATATTTTGAACTTGTTTATGAAGTTTACTGTAAGCTTGATTTCAGGAGAAAAATCTTCTCACCATTCATGAATCTTAGAATTTTCACATCTCAACTATCTGTTCACATGTCACTTGAGTTTACAGGAATTGTCTTTTATTTCTGAAATTATTTTTCGCATGTTTTGCTCGGGACTAGCAAAATGCTGGTTGGGGGTTGTGATGAGGGTCGAATATTACATCTCAGACCCCGATTATTGCCCTATTTTACGTACATGATAATGCCTAACATCGTATTTTAATCGTGTTTTCGTTGCAGGATGTAATAAGGAGCATTAGTTGAAAAAGAGTATTAAAAGTGTGGATTTGACGCTCCGAAGTTACCAAAGCAAGGGACGGACTCCATAGGACCAATATTGAAGAATTTACATGCCAGGGACCCGAGGAAATCAAGCCGTTCACGTTTAAAGAGGCCCGAAACTGGTCCAGAATGAAAGATCATATGGTTCCCTCTATCCGATTGGCTCGAAACTTTATACATGGGATTAGAGACATAAATTAACCGTACATTTCAAATTTCAGCCCTCGGATCACTATGGAAGTGGCCCAACTGACAAATTAGCCCATAAACCGTTGATTCTGGGCCCACCTAATATCTGGAAATGCTTCAACTTCAGATTCAACGCTTTACTTGAGGAGAAAAAATGAATGGATGGATTAGATTTCTCAGAAACATCGTCGTGGACCCCACATGTACAGAGTGTGCATAAAGCACTTCTGCACTAGCGGTGCACCGCACATTCAATGTGGTCAAACCGACCGCTAACCCAAGCCTTCTTCCTAAAACGGCAGTTGCCGTTTCCAGCGTCTGCAAACGGATGACTGTTCGTTGGTTGTGGGTCCACACCGTCCATCAAACCAACAATCCGGACCGTCCATCAGGTCTAAATGAAGGCTATTATCACTCCCTAGGTGATAGAATTTGAAGAGATCAACAGAACGGGATCCTAGTCGTTCAAACGTCGGACGGACGGCAGCAAGAGAAATCGGGTGGGCCTCGTCAGCAGAAGAAAAAATACATGTGTCCGTCTGAATTTTCGTCCTTCATCCAATGGACGGCTTGGATTTCGCCATAAACATCAAGGTGGGACCCATTGATCGTCACAGCGTCATCATCCTCCAAAAATGGAAACTGCCATTTTCGGCTGCAGCGAACGGACGCCGCTGGTCCATTTTACGGATGGTAGTAGGCCCTACCCATGCCCCGTACGGAAAATCTGAACTGTTCATCTTGTAGATGGCCGCGAATACTACAAAACCATGTTGCTACTTTGCAACCATGCGTGTACATGTGTGTGATACAGAGGCCACAAAAGGGTTGCCTTGCAACGTTCAAATCTGATCTGTTTGTGTTTTCTTCTCTGGGACGCGTCAATGGATGTTCAAAACTACCTATTCTTAACTGAAATTTTATCCTGAATCCAATGGATGGGGTGGATTTTCCAGAAAATACTTTTGTGGGGCCCACCGATCACGACAGCGAGGGGTGCGAAAGTTTCGCACATATTAAGAAATCCAGTTTTCCAGGCAGTTGTGGGCCACCATCTTTGATCATATGGTAGATCTGAACCGTACATCATGTAGAGGACCTAAGAAAGTCCAAGCGAACGGTGTTTGTTTGGAATTTGAGCGAGGAAAATGCTATGTTTCGAGGGCCCGAACTGGGCTGCGAAAAGGTTTTGCTGCGTGTGCGACAGCTTCCCAAATCCGATTTTCACCACTCCAGCCACTCCATCAGCTATAAAAAGAGTTGCAAAACATGAGGAAGAGCATTCAAAAAATTGGAGAATTCCAGATCTAGAAGAAAATAGAGATTCAGAGAAGAGAAGAAAGGAGAGAGAGAGAGAGAGAGAGAGAGAGAGAGAGAGAGATCGATTGGTTTGATGTTCCCTTTTTATGAATTTTGTTTATCCATCTTTTTAATGGATTTTATGGGTCACTAATCTCTCAGCTAGGGCTGAGATGAAGCCCCTAATTTGATTAGCTCTTATATTGGTTGATTTTACTTTGATTTGATTGGTGTGTTTCTTTCTCTAAGTGGGCTTGATTGGTTTAAATTCTATACTTCTCCATCTATGAACTTGACCAAAGTATATATATGGATGTTGTTTGGATGCTTATTATAGGTGCTTGTGTCTGATCAAGAACATGTTTCCTATAGAGGAAGAAACAGGGTGCTTTAATGAACTGTATATTCCATGTGCCCGACCAAGGACATGAGATATGTTATTCATGGCATTGCTTAAAGGAATTAGACATTCTGTATGCCCGATTAAGGACACAGATTGTGCTTTCTCTATATAAGTGGTATCAATCTATATTAAGGTGAATCAACAGACAAAACAAGGGTTAGGATAATTAGGGGTGGATTCAAAAGTCCTAGTGCTATCTTTCTGATTGAATTTTCTTCCCCGTTTTCAATTGTTTTTCATAGAATTGTGCTTAGTAATTCGCTCCATTATTTCTTGGATTAGTTAAGGAGAATCATATATTTGAATTGTGACGACCAGTCCTCGTGGGAACGATCTCGTAATACGTACCATATCTACATCTGATTCGTATACTTGCGAGTTTAAATATCATTTAAATCATGTTGGTTTAAATAAAACATCAATACCCCAATGATTCTTCAGGGCATATCTCACTAACGGAGTGTCGCACGGATGCACGAGTGGTACCTCCACTACCACGGTGACAGGGCGGTGGATATGGCGAGGGTTTCGAGGCTTGGGGTTCTGCTCAGTCGAGTGTGCACTATACACGACCAATCTAGGTCTAGCCAAGGGCATCGATCATCATGCACATAGTCATAAAAAAGTTACGGAATGGACAGGGTCTTACAATGGACACTTATGTGTCCTAATGGCCTTCACTACTGCTTTCCTCCCTAGAGACTTGGGAGACCATAACACCCTATATAGGTGACCTTAAAAGGTTTATGTGGTCTTAATAGGTAAATTTGAGGATTTCAGCCTCATTTGTAAGTAAATAGGTAAATCTAAGGAATTAATCCTTAAAAAAAAAAAAACCTTATAGGTAAATTAAAAGATTTTAAGCCTCTTTTTAAGTGTGTGCTTAATAGTTAAATCCGATGATTAAGCCTCTTTCTTTTTTATAGTATACATTTAAAGTTTCTTAATTTTCGTATCATATGTTTATTGTTAAACTGTCATTGGTCATTATTGCTTGATAAGTAAAATTTTCAAATGACCATTTGGTGCATGATCCATATTTTTAATGTTTACATGCACCATTATATTCTCTCCTGTCAGTATGTGCTTATTGGTAAATGGCTGACTTATAGAGCTTTACATATTATATACCTGATTGGTATATTTATTGCATTAGCTCTTTGTCAATTGTTGATAGAAAGGGGAAGAAAATATCCCACTAAAGCATAGAGAATTTCTTTGTTATAGGTATATGGTGAAGTAAGGGGAAACAATATGGCGGGAGAGTTAAAGGAACAATTACATGTCATATAACGACTTGTAAATCATTTGTAATTTGACATATAATGTTTTTTTAACTATATTAGGTTGTCGTTAGTATGGACCATGGCAAGGTCTATGTTAGGTTTTCGTTACGTAATTCAAAAAAAAGGAGAGATCGGTAATGCACTTATCTATGCAACTATTTATCAATCACGTGGTTTCATGTGTTAGTGAGTCAGTTAAGCCTTTGGAAGCTGAAGAATGAAGGCACAAGAGGACATGAAGTAATAAGGAGTGAAGAATAGGTAAATCATAAAGTGCCTTGGTTACCCTAACCTTAGACCCAAAATAACCTAACCTTTAGATGATCTTAACCTTAATAGATAAACCTTCAATTGATCATTCTTTAGCCCTAGGAGCTCATTCAGATCACGATTAAATAGGCCACAAAGGTCCGGAGCTACTGTAAATCATGAAAGTACCTTGGTTTGTCAATTAGCGTGAGTGTTGAGTCAGCAAGACAAGTGAGCCCCATAGGAAGATTGTTCAAGCATCTGCCTCAACTGGATGTGATTTCAGATCTCTACAAAAGTAAACTTAGTCTTACATCCCATGTCTCAAAACACCAGGTATATAAAACCCTTAAAAATAGTAAAAACAACATAGGGTTTAAGGTGTGAAAACTATTTTGCAAAATCAGGAAAATCTCTAAGTTTTCAGCCTTTGTCGATTTATCGATTATGCTTCGATGAAATTGGACTCTGTTATCGATGTCCTTGAAACTCACTCGATGTTATTGAAATGAGGACTTCAGATGTCCAGCAGCCAAAATGAATATTGAACTGAATTATTGATGAAAATAAAGATGACAGGCTCGATATCATTAACTTTCGAATCTCGAGTTCATCAAAACGGCTCAATAAAATTGACAACTAGTCATTTTGTGTCCAGTAAGCAGTTAAGGAAAATCATGTGATTTTTTATATCTCGAAGAGAGCCTCGATATCTTCAAATTTCAAATCTCGATGATATTGATGAACCTTCGATGATATCGGATTGGGACACAAAACTGTCCAGCAAGCTTTCTGGAAAATTCTTTTAAATGTTCGAGGCATCGAGAATCACTCGATGATATCGATATTCAAAGAGCGATCATATCGAGACCAGATCGATGTCATTGAATTGGGACACAAAACTGTTCAGTAAGTTTATAGGAAAATTCCTTGACAAGATCGATGAATTGAAACTAGTATCGATATCATCGATAGTCAAAACCAGATAATATCGAGGGATACTCGATCATATCAATGTCTGTTCAGTTCTAAAGGCAAGTCTGCTCTTAGGTTTTTAAATGTCGAGGAATTGAACCATGGGTCAATGAAATCGAAGTTCGAAATTCGATGACATCGAAACATGTTCGATATCCTCGATCAATTGGCAAAAAGGTTTAAAAGCGTTTGACAGATTGGGTTTGTGTCATCGAGCGGCCATTCGACGTTATCGAGAGTATACACTCGATGATATCGAACTCGGTCAAAAAATATGACTGTTTTATTTATGTTGGAACTTTTTGCCTATTTAATGAGAGCTTGCCTAAGGTTGTTTGTAAGGAAAATAGATAGAGCTTTTGAGTGTTTAATTCAAATCACCTGCCCTAAGCCCTTTTCTTTTATAGGAGTTCATTCCTCAATCCACCCTCATCATTGATATTCAATAGAGTGGATTAGTGAATGAACTTTCGTATTCAATGATCCTTCAGCTACCACCTTAATGGCAAATCATTGAGCTGAGATTCCTTGAATGCATAGATCGTGGTATTACTCTGTCACTCCAATGATTAATCATTTAATAGAGTAATTACCAACATAACCTTCACCCAACCCGTCGCCTTACATTGGAGCATCATAAGTGTTACGGATCAAGGGAGCTGAAGATTCTTCATCAACAAAGGAGGAGATCTTCATCAACGTTCTTAATGGGGCTCATCTACTTATATATAATCATTAGAGTCCAGAGACCCTGTTGATCATTCCTTTGTGTAGGATTGGGTCACAGGTGATTCTCACCCCTTTCAAGTCCTCGTAGGAGGCCTCCGATGGGAGAATATGTGTGGGTGCTGTGTGTTGACCCTTACTCTTGGTGAGCATAAACTTATGTCCTTAATGTAGGTCTTTAGCCTATGTGGCTTAAAACCGTATGTGTTATGTGTTGACGTTTGCTTTTGTGTAAGGCATAAACTTTAGGTTCCTTGTGTGGATCCTTGGCCCATGTGGCCTAAAACCCGGGTGTTGTGTGTTGACCCTTGCTCGTGTGTGGGGCATAAACTTATGTCTCGTGGAGACACGTTTAGGTTCCTTGTGTAGCTCTTAGAGTTGACCTTGTGTAGGTTGTGAAGGTTAGAGGTGAACCTGATTTAAAACCTCCGTTAGTGAGATCCAGTACACTCAAGGGTTGAGTGTGTCCGCCGAAAGTGGAGTAGACACGTAGTCGAACCAGTATAAAAATGACTATGTTTGGGATTGCTATTTACGTTTAATACTTGTGTGATTCCTCTGAATATTCTCATAATGCATGCTTACATGATTACCTAGAAGTAATTAGAATCACATCTCACACACAGTCACATCCATCATGAACTATGTTCTTCATCTTGTTTATGTTTTGAATAGTCTTATGATTGGATCCTCTATTTGGCTTGGAAGCCATTAGAGTTACATTGAAGAAATCTTGATATTTGTATATTAACACAGGATAAGGTTGGTAGGATTTAAATTATCAGAAAAGTTTAAAAAGTCCATTTCACCCCCTCTAAGACACCTTGGCATATTCCCACTTCTACTAAAGCGGTCATTACCACAATTTGAATTGGTATCAGAGACGGTCTCTCTTAAGGGCTTCACCGCCTAGAGAGTGATCTTGACTGAAGTTGGAATCATGAAAAATGATGTAGGTCTAGAGGGTACGAACGGTCAGAACAATTGCCTAGTAATTCATATTGCTATGAAATTTGGTAATAGTTCAAAATGGTATCTTGATAGTGGATGCTCCAGACACATGACAGATGACCAAACCCATTTTCGTGAGTATTCTGACTTTGACGGTGGGTCAGTCACTTTTGGAGATGGGAGCTTCGTCCAAAATAATTGGGCAATGAACAATAGTTGGATCGGGACTTCCCAAGATTAAAAATGTTCTTTTTGTAGAAGGTCTAAAGCATAATCTCCTTAGTATCTCCCAAATTTGTGACAAAGAACACTTGGTTACTTTTTTTAAAAAATGTGTGTAGAATCTTAGATCAAACAGGAAAATCTATCATGAAAGGCTTGCGCACAAGTGATAACTGCTACATAATTAAAAGTAGCAATGAGAATGTATTGTCCACAATATGTAATATGGCTGTGAAAAGTGAGTCCAAACTATGACACCAAAGGCTAGGTCACGTGCACTATTGAAACTTAGCCAAGTTAAGTTCAAAAAGCTTAGTATGGGGTCTTCTGAAGATTAAAAAGGAAGAAAAGATTGTACGTGGTGATTTCCTAAAGGGTAAACAAATAAAAGTTGGATACAAAAAGACAACCACCATAGCAACATCAAAACCTTTGGACCTGCTACATATGGATCTAGTGGGTCCTAACAAAGTTGAAAGTCATGGCAGGAAAAGATACTTCTTGGTGGTAGTGGATGATTATTCCAGATTTACCCGGGTCGCTTTTCTTTGAGAAAAATCTGATGCTTTTGATGAATTTGTAGTCATGGCAAAGTGACTCCAAAATGAGAAAGGATACTACATAAATCGTATCAGGAGTGATCATGGTGGTGAATTTAAAAACAAGCGATTTCAAAGATATTGTGATAAGAAAGGAATTCACCATGAATTCTCATCCCTGAAAACTCCGCAGCAAAATGGAGTTGTTGAAAGAAAGAATCGAGTTTTGCAGGAAATGGGCTCGGTTATGCTAAATGGAAAAGATATGGCCAAAAGCTTCTGGGCTGAAGCAGTTAATACCGCCTGCTATATAATAAATAGAGTATATTTAAAGTAGGCTTAAACAAAACACCATATGAGATATGGTATGGAAAACAACCTAGTGTGAAACACTTCCGTGTCTTTGCTAGTAAATGCTATATCCTGAAAGACAGAGAACACCTAGGTACGTTTGTATCTAAAAGTGATGAGGGCATCTTTTTAGGATACGCCTTGAATAGTCGTGCCTATAAAGTATACAATCTAAAAACCCTCACCATTCAAGAATTAGTTAATGTGGTGGTTGATGACCGACCTCATGAAGAAGAGAGTTCCTTGAATGAATTGGAAGATGATGTGGATTCATGCATTCTAGGTAAATCAGATAACAAAACTACCACATCTAATGAACCTCAGCCATCGTCTAACATACCCATCATTAAAGATCACCCCCTAAATCAAATCATTGGAGATCCTAATGATGGTGTAAGAACTCGATGTTAAATAGAAAGTATCTATAGTCATTTTTGCTTTACCTCAAAAGTTGAGGCAAAAAATATTGTGGAAGATCTTCAAGATGAATATTGGATAAATGCTATGCAAGAAGAACTTCAACAATTTCAAAGAAATGAGGTATGACAACTGGTTCCTAGGCCATCTGATACAAATATCATTGGAACTAAATGGATCTTCAAGCATAAATCCGATAAATCTGGAAATGTGATTAGGAATAAATCAAGATTGGTAGCTCAAGGATACTCACAGATAGAAGGTATTAACTTTAATGAAACATTTGCACTGTAGCTTGCCTTGAGTCAATCAGGATTTTATGTCAATTACATGTGCATTGAAATTTAAACTATTTCAAATGGATATCAAAAGCGCATTTCTCAATGGAGTACTTGATGAAGAAGTCTATGTGGAACAACCTAAGCGATTTTTAGACCCCAAGTATCCTCAACATGTTTATCGATTGAGCAAAACACTTTAGGGTCTTAAACAAGCTCCATGTGCTTGGTATAAACATCTAGCACAATTTCTTCTAGACCACAAATTCTGTTGGGGTAGTGTAGATAAAATACTATTCACTCAAAAGTCAGAGAATTCATTGCTCATTGCCCAAATCTATGTGGATGATATAGTCTTTGGCTCCACATGTGGAGATACTGCTCATAACTTCGCTAATCTCATGAAGTTTGAATTTGAAATTAGCATGGTTGTTGAGTTGAACTTCTTCTTAGGCTTACAAGTGAAGCAATTGTACAATGGGATCTTTATATGTCAGAGCAAATACGCTAAAAATCTAGTTAAAAGATTTGGACTTGAATCTGGTTGTATCTATCATACTCCCATGAGCACCACACTCAAACTCTCCAAAGATATAAATGGGAAAAGTGTGAATCAACACCTATATTGAAGCATGATAGGAATCCTATTATATCTAACTGCAAGTCGTCCAGACATATAGTTTAGCGTAGGAGCACGTGCATGATAACAGGCTGATCCTAAGGAATCTCACCTAACAGCAGTTAAAAGAATCATCAAGAATGTGGCTGGAACAATCATCTTCGGTCTATGGTATCCATTCGAAACATCTACCATCATCATTGGATACTCAGACGCCGACTAGGCTGGAAATTTAGATGATTGCAAGTCAACCAGTGGTGAATATTTTTATATTAGAAACTGTTTAGTGTCTTGGCAGAGCAAGAAACAGAATTCGATATCCCTATCCACTGCCGAAGCCGAATACATTGCTGCAGGCAGTTTATGTGCTCAACTCCTTTGGATGAAATAGATGCTATTGGATTATGGGATTGAGCAATCATCTATGACTCTCTTCTGTGACAACACTAGAGCTGTCAATATTTCAAAAAATCCTGTTCAACATTCTCGGACCAAGCATTTTGACATTAGACATCATTTTATCCGAGAACTTGTTGAGGAAAAGATCACAATGTTGGATTATGTGTCTACAGAAAATCAACTTGTTTACATACTAACTAAACCGCTAGATGCAAACCAATTTAGCAACCTTCAGAAATCAATTGGAGTATGTGCAATTTGATGACAAGTCAAAGTCAAACATGAGCTGAATTGGCATATCTGAGGACTATGGCCTGCTTATTTTCTGTATGGTTAAACATGTACTATATTGGTATATCTTTATGTCTTAACCATATTTTGCACTTTAAGAGAAATATTTTTCAATTTTCCTTCATACTCGATGAAATTAAACAGGTCTCGATATCATTGGCGGCTCTTAGGAATACAAGGTCTTAACCTGACGGTTATAAATTCTACTGTCTCGATATCTGTTGGGTATTAACTGTTGATCCTTTCCAACTGTCATTGACATAGTCTTCGATAGCTTTATGAGCTGGCTTTTGATGACATTGATGGTATATCGATATCATCGACACTCTGCTATAAAAAGGAAATGAGCATCAGATCTGTCTTTCAACTTGTTCTTTCTCTTCTCTGGTTGTTTCTCCCCATCTATATCTGTCTTCCTGGGCTGTCCTCCAAAAAGAACCATGGTGAAGGGCAAAGGTAAGGATCTTACTCATTCCAAATCATCCAAATCAAAAAATCAATAACCAGAAACAAGTCAGTCTCGTCCCAATCAGCTGGCTTGGGAACAAGTTACAATAGCCGAGCGCATTATTCTTAACAGCGCTATTGACCCATTCGGAGTTGATCTCCTCTTAGAAGTTATAGGGTGGAAAAATATACTCAATCTTAGTGGACCCTATCAACTTGAACTGATTCATCAGTTTTTCAGTAGCTGCCATATTGTTCGTGATAATCTCTCATGTATTCGATTGGAGCTCTTACATCACACAAAACTCATTAGTCCAATCATACTTGGGCGTCTCCTAAACCTAGAAGTTACTCGAATCCCAGTAATGAAATGCAATCTAAATGGGTTAGGAGTATGGGTCGAGATAACATGAGCACTATGTCATGACACCATTGTTCCTAGGAATGATGAAAATACTCTTCATGTCAACCACCTTGGACCCTCCTTCAACATTCTTCACAGCATCTTTGGGACTAATGTGTATCCATGTGATATAAAGGAAAGTTATCTTACTCCCTTCATGCTCAATGTCCTATATGATGTTTATCAAGAGGTCCAAGTATGCCTTCCATCTCTTATCCTAGGATAGCTCACTCGTTGGAACGTCATCTGCTGAATGGCTTGGCTGGTATTAATGAGTGTCTTTACAACTGCGAAAGACGTCTAATAGCGATTAAGGACAAAATTGAAGCCCTCCAACATACGACCCAACAAGTAGTTGACTTGCTAACCGATGGCGAAATTCAAGCACCTTAAGTGCTCAAGGAAGGATTGGTATAGATGAGGTTACATCTGGACATTACGGCTGATTTCTTTTTGGAGACCGCATGATTTTCTTATGATGAATTGAAACACTTTGGGGTTGTTCATCCTCTGGAAGAGAAAAATACTTTAGTTTGGTATGCCCATGGTAGGGCAAGATATTTGGTTGGGTTGGTTTGGGATGGATGTTGAAATACTGCCAAGCTTGGGCAGTTTTTATTTTGGATATTTTGATGGCCATTTGCTAATTCATATATATTTGCTGCCATGTCTATTTGCTCTCAATCATTCACTGATCTCTATGAAATGCTTATATAAATTGGGATTACTTTCTACTAAATATCCCTTAAAGATTGAGAACTGGATTGTGATTCTCATGTTTAAAAGATATACTGCTATCTGTTTTTGAAAACTCACCACTCTCCTTTGTCTTGATTCTCCCAGTGTCTTAACTGCCAACTTCGGTCATTCATGTTCTTTTGGTTTATGATTACCTATAATGACTGACAAAAAGGGGGAGAACAAATCCCACCAAGGAGACAATTGTGTGTATCTATGTATGTATGGTGGTGCGGGTGTTAGGGGAAGCAGTTGCATGACGACAGGGGGAGCAGCTACATTTGTGTGTTTAAACTTGCAGTAGCTTTGTAAAAATGTGTAAAATTCTTGTACACACAATTTTGGGTGTTGGTTTAGATGTTGTTCTATGATTTCAGGTGTTTTGTCACGTAATTAACAAAGGGGGAGATTGAAAGTGCCTTAGTTTGTCTATTAGCTTGAGTGTTGAGTCAGCAAGACAAGTGAGCCCCATAGGAAGATTGTTCAAGCGTCTACCTCAACTAGATGTGACTTCAGATCTCTACAAAGGTAAACTTAGCCTCACATCCTAGGTCCCAAAACACCAGGTATATAAAACCCTTAAAAATAGTAAAGACAACATAGGGTTTAAGGTGTGAAAACTGTTTTGCAAAATCAGGAAAATCTCTAAGTTTTCAGCCTTTGTCGATTTATCGATCGTGCTTTGATGAAATCGGATTCTGTTATCGATGTCCTCGAAACTCACTCAATGTTATCAAAATGAGGACTTCAGATGTCCAGCAGCCAAAATGAATCTTGGACTAATTATCGATGAATCAATGACAGGCTCAATATCATCGACTTTTGAATCTCGAGTTCATCGAAACGGCTCGATAAAAATGACAATTGGTCATTTTGTGTCTAGTATGCAGTTAAGGAAAATCATGTGATTTTCGATATCTCAAAGAAAGCCTTGATATCTTTAAATTTCAAATCTTGATGATATCGATGGACCTTTGATGATACCGGATTGGGACACAAAACTGTCTAGCAAGCTTTCAGGAAAATTCTTTTAAATGTTCAAGGTATTGAGAATCACTCAATGATATCGATATTCAAAGATCGACCATATCGAGACTTGGTCGATGTCATCGAATTGGGACACAAAACTATTCAGTAAGTTTATAGGAAAATTCCTTGAAAAGATTGATGAATCGAAACTGGTATCGATATCATCGATATTCAAAACTAGATGATATCAAGGGATACTCGATCATATCGATGCCTGTTCAGTTCCAAAGGCAAGTCTACTCTCAGGTTTTCAAATGTCGAGGAATCGAACCATGGGTCGATGAAATCGGAGTTCGAAATTCGATGACATTGAAGCATGTTTGATATCCTCGATCGGTTGACAAAAAGGTTCAAAAGCGTTTGACAGACTGAGTTTGTGTCATCGAGTGGCCATTCGATGTTATCGAGAGTATACACTCGATGATATCAAACTCTGTAAAAAAATATTACTATTTTATTTCCGTTGGAACTTTTTACCTATTTAATGAGAGCTTGCCTAAGGTTATTTGTAGAGAAAATAGATAGAGCTTTTGAGTGTTTAATTCAGATCACCTACCCTGAGCCCTTTTCTCTCATGAGAGTTCATTCCTCAATCCACCCTCATCATTGATATTCAATAGAGTGGATTGGTGAATGAACTTCCGTATTCCAGGATTCTTCAGCTACCATCTTAATGGCAAATCATTGAGCTCAGATTCCTTGAATGCATAGATCGTGGTATTACTTTTTCATTCCAATGATTAATCATTTAATAGAGTAATTACCAACATAACCTTGACCCAACCCGTCGCCTTACATTGAAGTATATAAGTGTCGCGGATTAAGGGTACTGAAGATTCTTCATCAACAAAGGAGGAGATCTTCATCAATGTGCTTAATGGGGCTCATCTACTTATATGTAAGTCATTAAAGTCCAAAGACTATGCTGATCATTCCTTTGTTTAGGATTGGGTCATAGGTGATTCTCATCCCTTTTAAGTCTTCATAGGACACCTTCAACTGGAGAATACGTGTGGGTGCTGTTGTTGACCCTTGCTCTTGGTGAGCATAAACTTAGGTCCTTAGTGTAGGTCCTTAGTCTGTGTGACCTAAAACCCTAGGTGCTGTGTGTTAACCTTTACTCTTATGTAGGGCATAAACTTTAGGTTCCTTGTGTGTATCCTTGGCCTATGTGGCCTAAAACCTGGGTGTTGTGTGTTTACCCTTACTCTTGTGTGGGGCATAAAGTTGTGTCTCGTGGAGACACATCTAGGTTCCTTGTGTAGGTCCTAGAGTCAACCTTGTGTAAGTTATGAAGGTTAGAGGTGAACCTGCTTTAAAACCTCCGTTAGTGAGATCCGGTACACTTAAGGGTTGAGTGCGTCTGCTGGAAGTGGAGTAGACACATAGTCAAATCACTATAAAAATGACTGTGTTTGGGATTTGTTTTTTCTTTTAATTCTTGTGTGATTCCTCTGAATGTTCTCATAATGCATGCTTACATGATTACCTAGAACTAATTAGAATCACATCTCACATACAGTCACATCCATCATGAACTATGTTCTTCATCTTATTTATGTTTTGAATAATCTTATGATTGGATCCTTTATTTGGCTTGGAAGCCATTAGAGTTACATTGAAGAAATCTTGATATTTGTATATTAACACAGGATAGGGTTGATAAGATTTAAATCATCATAAAAGTTTAAAAAGTCATATTCACCCCCCTCTAGGACACCTTGGCATATTCTCACTTCTACTAAAGCAGTCATTACAGCAATTTCAAATCAAACTCTCAAAACCAGCAGACTCTTAGGTGAGTTGGAGCGAAGCTCGATCGATCAAAGTTCAATTTCGATATATCAAGCATAGCCAAAACTGTCCAGTGAGTCCATTGGCCTATTACAACGAAGTTTGATTAATCAGCGACCCTTGGTCAATCGATCGAGGATGGTGTTATTCTGCCCATTTTATAGCCGTTGTAAACTGAAATCTATATAAAGGACATTCAGGCATTAGACATTTTGATGGGTTTCTAGTGCCATTAGAGCTTAAGTGATTCCACACTCATATTCCACATCCTAAACCTTTAAACTTATGATATTCAAGTCATCTTATTGAGCTTTACTGCTTTATTGAGGATTCCAACCTCCATTAGGAAGATGAACTTAATCTCTACATTATTTTAGAGATTAGACACTAAACCTATTGGCATATTCTTGTCTAAATCCTCTAAAACACCCATCTAGGTCAATTCTCCCTTAAAAATTAATTATCCATTAGTTATAGGAGATTTCACCTTCCTTCCATTACCTTAGTCACCTCATTAGAGCATCACATGAAATGTGTTTGCTCGTGGAGCTGAACCATCCGTATCAATGAATGTGGGAGCAATTGAGAAGATGATTATAACACGAGAGAGCATCGATCAAACATCTCAAGTAAGGCGTTACAAAGAGGCTTAATCCAATAAGCAAGTTTGTCGATTTAGAGTCGACACACTCCTTCATTGTGTAAGATTGAGTATAGAGTTTGTTGATTTGTGCATGTATTTGTCAATAACGTGTGTCTGTGTGTCAGTGAGTTGGTTGAGCCCTTGAAACCTGAAGACCAAAAACACATAAAGACTTAACGCATCAAGGAGTGAAGAATATGTAAATTGAGGTGACCTTATCCTTAGATCAAAAGCAACCTAATCTGTAGATGATCCATTCTCAAATAGGTAAACCCTTGTTTGATCATCACATAAGCCTTAAGAGGTCATTTAGAACATGTTAAGATAGGCTTTAAGGGTCCCGAGTTGCTGGAAAATAAACTGCCTAAATCTACCAAACTTAGAGGGAATATGTGGTCGAATAAAGCAGTAAAGCTCAATAAGATGACTTATTGAGCTATTGGGCTCAATGGATTGAACGTGGTCGAATATGTCCAATGAGTTCATTGGACTATTTTGATGATGTCATTTTCTGCATGTTTTTTACTGTAAGAACTTTGTTCCTTTATTAAGGGCACTCGGATCTTGAGCAAAATGATGGTTTTTAAGTTAGAAGCTCTATTGTATCCCAATATTTTCCAACACTATTAGGTTCTCGCCCAATGGGATCTAAAACATCTTGCATATGATTAATCACTCTCATGAGCATTCTGAGCATTCTAAGATCCTTATAAATATGATCTTATTTCTTTAAAGTCTTTAGATGATAGACACCAGTCCAATAGGTAAATTCTTTATCCTTTTAACCTCTGGAATGCCCATTTAGGTAAATCCTCACTTGAAAACCATTTAAGCCTTTAGTTGTATGTGAAATTGCAGCTAAAATGCTAATTGAAGTATGGAATTATGTCCAAGTATCCTAGAGGGAGGTGAATAGGACTTTTTAAAATGTTAATCCTTCTTAATGCAAATATTAAATTCTTAATCACTAGTAAGCAGGATTAATTCACAATTATGAATAATAAAAAATAGGATAATGAAATATCTCTTTGCAAGATTTTATTAAACATGTAATGTGCATAAATTATGCATAACATCAAGTAATAAGAAAAGCACATCCACAATCATTCATCTAAACACAACAATATATAGTGGTTTGGTTACATACCAACTCCACTCCCGGCAGACGCAATCTCTCCTAGAGTGTACCAGATTTCACTATCTAATGGTTTTAAATCAGGTTAAACATAAACCTTTACAACCTACAGAAGGTTAAGCTAAGGAGCCTATACAAGACAACCTTAGGTGCCTATACAAGGCAACTTACTATGTGTCACACCCTAAACTCAGAAACCGGGCTCACAAAACTCTCGATCGCCAAATCCGGTGCTAACATCCTCTGTAGTACCTCATTCTCGGCTCCCAGCGTCCATACACCAGATTATGATCTTGGGATCCTACAAGGAGGATTTTTAACATGAATTGGTCTCATAAGAAGCATAACCACAAGTTTACCCAAATCACAAAGGCAACATCATCATTACATATCCACTAATATAATCATTTGAGTACAATGCTGAAAGGGAGATACAATATAGAAATATCAAAGAAAACTACAGAAGCTCAACCGCACGCTCCTACCTCAGCTCGACTGCATCAAGATGTTACTTGCACGCATCTATCGGGCATAAGCTTATAGAAAGCATAGAGGGTGGTGTAAGTGTGTGAGCAGTATATGAGTACTTAGAATGTAAATCAGAGTAAACGAAGCTATTGATAAGTCCATGAACCATACAATATCAGAGTAAGTAGAAATACTAACAAGTCCATAAAGATATCATCAACCTCATCCAGGATATGCGATGAAAAGATATAGCAAGCCAATGACATATACTGAGAAAGTAATGTAAATCGGCTATGTAATGCAAAAAAATAATGAACCAGATATCGGATATCGAGGATGCAATATAATATGCAATTTGGAAGAGCTACAAATACCATCAATCTCATTTAGGTCATATAAATGCAGAAACATAACAACCCAGAATGCCATATGCCAAGGATGTAATGTAATACGCAATATGTGGTGCAAATGAAATGACCAAACTGCAGTGTGAATTCGGGATGATAGTACATGGTATCGCAGGCTATGATGCCAATCACATAACAATTAGTTGCACACCACCAACCCGAGTGGATAGTGAATGAATGAAATGAATAAAATGTCGAGTATGCAACTCCTGCTCCATAAATTGGTATAGTACATCTCTGGTTTCATCACTAGCGTCTAATACACTCCACACCAGCTTGCCGCCCCATCAAGCACACAACTAGGTAAGTGAAAGAGACCTCACTATTCGCTTACCAATACCGGCTCGGCTCATCGATAGTGGATCCATTACGAGCTGGTCAGACTCAGCCTAGCTATGCCTACTCCCTCAGGCGGGTAAGGCTGCACCCCCTCCCAACCGACCACGACATAGTAGGAGACGTGGCCTACTGGTATATAGCCATCATTCGCTCATATATATCCACTCGGTCTTGATGTTGGGGCATCCTCTGGTATCAAGAGGGTTTAGGGATTTTCATCCAGGGCCATCTATGACGACCCGATGCTAGTAACAGATTTTTAGCATCCCATCTGGCCATCCACGATATGACTGTGGAGGCTACAATCCTGATGTCGCTAGGGCGTACAGTAATAACCATCACACAATGCGAGATGCATGAGTCACGCAGTCCAATCATGCATCAATCCTACGCATACCGTGTGCTCATGTGGGATAACTCCGCCTATCAGGGAGTCACATAAACCACCTGCACTATGGCATATGCAATGGTCAATCACATCTCATAACAAATATGCAGATGATGCATATGGGCATGTATCATGATGCTATGCTGCCACATACTCATAATCAGTATCTGAAATGGCGGTGAAGACCGCACTAATTGAAGAAGGAATATGCCAATATGTCCTAGAGGGGGGTGAATAGGACTTTTTAAAGTTTTTATGGTTTATTTCAAATCCTATTACACTAATCCTAACAACAGACACACATTAGGATTACTCAAGAACAACTCTACTGACTTCCAAGCCTAGTAGAGGATCCAATCACAAACTATTTTAAAAAGTAAACAATATGCAACCTAGTTTATGATGGATATGACTGTGTAGGTGTGTGAGGTGTGATCAGATATTCAGATATGGAAGTATTAAAGTAAATCACACAATCAGAAGAATAACAATCTCAAACACAGTCATTTTTATAGTGGTTCGATGATAAGTCTACTCCACTTCAGGTAATCGCACTTAACCCTTGAGTGTACCGAATTTCACTAAGGAGGTTTCACAATGGTTCACTTCAAACCTAAGGTTTTAAATCAGGTTCACCTTCAACCTTTACAATCTACACTAAGGCTGACTATTTATGCTCTCACGAGCAAGGGTCAACACAACGCACCCACTTTTAGGCACACTGGCTAAGGATCTTCCATAAGACCCTACTGGAGGTTTCTACATGGTTCACCTCTAACCTAGGAGTTTTACTAGTTCGCTCTTAACCAGATGTTTATGCTCTCCACAGAGTAAGGGTCCACACAATGCACCCACTACATACACTCCCACCGGAGGCCTCCTAGAGGACTTCAAAGGGTGAGAACCACTTAAGACCTAATCCTACAAAGGAATGATCACAAGTGTCATCTTGGACTATAGATACTTACAAATAAGTTGATGAATCCCGATTAACGCAATGCCGAAGATCTCCTCCTTCTTGTTGACGAAGAGTCTTCTACTCCCTTGATCTGCAACACAAGATAATATACCAATACTTGGCTTCAGGTTGGGTCAAGGTCAAGATGGAATCGTACTCTCAAAATGTTTTCCTATTAGGAAGATAGAGCGATTCCAATCTTATGCATTCAAGGCATCCTAGTTTAATGATTTGCCATTAAGGTAGTAGATGGAAGATCCTTGAATGCAAAAGTTCATTCCCCGATCCACTCTATTGAATATTAATGATGAGGGTGGATTGGAGGATGAACTCCCTTGAGAGAAAGGGCTTTGGATATAAGATATAAGTTGAAACATGCAAAAGGTCTCTCTTCTTTCTCTCATAGCAATAAAAGACAAGTCCTCTCTATATAGGTAAAAAGTTCCAACGGATATAAAACGGTCACATTTATGACAGAGTTCAATATCATCGAGCAGGTTCGATATCATCGAGCGTATACTCTCGATAGCATCGATGGTCTGCCCGATGACTCAACTCAATGTCATACGCTTTTAAAACTTTTGCCAGTTGGTCGATGAATCGAAACTATTGTCGATGTCATCGAATTTTGAACTCCGATTCCATCGATGACGGGTTCGATCCATCGACACTTGAAAAATGAGAGAGACTTAACTTTTAAATATTTCAGGATTTCATGAATGATCGGGGAACCATCGAGATCATCGGAATTTGAATGTCAATGATATCGATATCAAAGTCGAGACATCGATAGGTCTAGCAGATTTTTTTGTTAAGCTTGCTGGACAATTTATGACTTTGTTCGATGCAATTGACCTGGTACTGATAACTTCGATATTTGAATATCGATTCTATCGAAGGGCCCTCGATCATAGTTAAAAACATCCTGAAATATCTGTTGTAAGATATGCGCGCCGACGATCGATATGATCGATGGTCCTCCGATCTAATCGATATTTGATTTCAGATCATATCGAAAGATCATCGATATATTGAAGAAATTTGAGATTTTCATTAAAAAATAGGGGCGCCAAAAATCTTCCTGTCAATCTTATTGAGCCACTTTTGATGGGCTCGAGATTTGTATATCGATGATATCGATAGAGGAATCGATATATCGATAAATCAGTCCAGATGAGCATTTAGTTGCTGGACACTTTTAGTCATTATATCGATGATATCGATAGGTGCATCGATAGATCGATAAATCCGTCCAGATGAACATTTAGTTGCTGGACACTTTTGGTCCTCATATCGATGATATCGTTAAGGTATCGAGGACATCGACAGAGCAGGTCGATCATATCAAGGGTGTTTCGATAAAATCGACAAGGCAAGAAAAACTTAGAGATTTTCCTGTTTTGAAAAAGTTTTCTCACCTTAAAACCCTATGATTTCTAACATGTTTTTAAGGGTTTTATTCACTTGGTGTTTTGGGTCATGGGATGTGAGGCTTTAGTTTTACCCGTGACGAGCTTGCTCACATCCGGTTGAGGCAGATGCTTAAATTGATCTTCCAATCAGGCTCTGTAGACAATCTGACTTAATACTCATGTAACTTGACAAACCAGGGCACTTTCAGTATCAATAACTGGCCTCAATAATCGACATCAACAATCAGCCTTGACAATGTGGACATTTAACCAACATTGCCCCCAAGGAGTGGCCCACATAGAGCCTAACGTATAGTGGACCCATGGCCTAAAAAAGGGCCTAATATACAACACCATGGGCCCCACTCAAGGGCTTAATACACATCACGATGGGCCTCTCCCATAGGCCTAATATACGTCACAATGGACTTCATCGCTTGGCCATCAAATGTATCACAATGGGCCTCGTGACATAGGCCTAATATACATCACAATGGGCTTTCAACCCGGGCTGAATACACATCACAATAGGCCTCAAATACGGGCCGTATATACATCACATTAGATCTCATCAATTGGCCTCGGTAATCAGAATCGGCCTCGGTGGTCGGCCTCGACAGTCGAAATCAGCTCGACAATCAGAATCAGCCTCGAAGATCGGCCTCAACATTTGAAATCGGTCTCGACCATCGGAATCAGGCTCGATGATCGGCCTCAACAATCGGAATCGGCCTCGACTATCAGAATCAGCCTCGAAAATCAAAATCGGCCTCGACAATCAGAATTAGCTCAACAATCAGAATTGACCTCAACAATCGAAAACGGCCTCGATGATCAATCGGTTGAACAAGGCTTAAGGGAAGGTCACAATGTGGGCATTAAACCATTATTGCCCATCAATGTGGACATTTAACCAACATCACTCCCAAGCAATGGCCCACATAGAGCCAAAAATATAATGGGCCCACTGCCTCACCCAAAGGCCTAATATACAACATAATGGGCCTTACTCAAGGGCCACATATACATCACAATGGGCTTCGGCACCTGGGCCATAAATAGATCACATCGGGCCTCACTCATGGGCCTCATATACACAACAAGTGGGCCCTGCATATGGGCCTCAAATACATCATACGGGCCACAACCCATGGGCTTAATACATATCAGAATGGGCCTCATTAAATGGGCTACAAAAAACATCACAATGGCTACGCCACATGGGCTGGAAATACATCTCATTGGGCCTTACCAAATGAGACGGAAATAAATCACAATGGGCCACGACATATGGGCCTGAAATACATCTTAATGGGCCATAACCATTTGCCTAATGCACAATACAATGGGCCCCACCAAATGGGCTATAAAAACATCACAACAAGCCGTATCATATAGACATAATGTTCATAATAGGTGGGCCCCGCTAATGAATGACATAGATATATAAAACATGCATCAATGGTAGGCCTGACGTGGCACCCTCCAAAGGTGGACGGTGTGAATATAGAATACGTACGCCAAGGTGGGCCCCATCACATGGGCCTAATATACATAATAGGTGGGCATGCATACACAGCAAATGGGCCCCACCAGATGAGCAGCGTGGGTACAACGTACATCACGGTGGAGTCTATGACACCACCAAACATTGTCCATGTAAATCAACACTATGCAAAGATTGTCCAACACTGTCCAAACATCGTCTAGGACCGACCAAACACTGTCCACCACCGTCCACCACAATTTGGATGGTGTAGATATAAATACATCAAGGTGGGCTCCACATAGCATAGTTGCATCATCACATCAGTTATGTAGCTGGTGCGTGTGCTAGATAGCCAATCCATATCACATAAGGTGAATCCCACATAAGGCCCACCGTAATTTAATATAATAATATAAATTATAATATATATTATATTATGTTATAATATAATAGATATACAGTATGAAAGGCATCCAGGCCCAACCAATGTCCAGAGATGGACGATTAGCCTGGATGAAAATATGCAGGTGTAAGGTGGCCCCATCCCACACGTGTGGGGTGGGCCACGTCCTAGATGGACGGCTGTGTAGAACACATATAATGGTGGGTCCCATAGAGCTTGCTGACATCAATTAACTATATAGCTGGTGCGTGGTGCACCAACCAATCCACACCACCGTAGGTGGGTCTCACGTGGGGCCCATTATAACGTTTACTTTCCATCCAATCGTTCATAAGGTCACAAAGATTAGAATTGAGAGAAAAAACAAATTCCATATAAATTCAAAAACTTCTGTGATAAAAAAAAGGTTTCAATGGTAGACATTCAATCCCCTGCTGTTGATGGTGTGGACCACCTGAGTGTCGTGAACGACTGATTTTTTTTGGGCATCCCCATGCCTAAAGGGGACCCATCAATTGCATGGTGTGGATGCTCCACATGCATCACGATGGGGCCTACTCTCCCTGCCCATTTTACTAGCGCTAGGATGCTAGCAGCAGCAGCGTCAACTAGATTTTTTTTTATAAAGGATTTCATAGGTAGGCCCCACATCATGACGATTCGGTCCGCCTGGTGGGTTCTATGGCCCGGGATGCATCTAACGAGTCCAATATTCAGCATGTTTTGACATATAGAAACATTACAGTGGGCCCTAACAGATTTATCACTAATAAAATGATCTCTTTGATGGTGTGGCCCACTAGAGGTTGGGATTAGCTTTATATTTCGGCTCAATGCCTAAAATGAGCCGAGGAAAAGGGTAGACAGTGTGGATCAGATGCATACATCAAGGTGGGGTCCTAGTCCAGTGGCCTGAACGGTATGGGTAAAGCCCTCATGTCACAGCGGGTCTTGGTCTTGGAACACCCACACCATGGTGGGTGGCAGAACTTGTTGACGTCAATGCAACTATGGCTGCTGGGACCCACTGCCCCACTGGATGGTCTGGATTTCATTATAGGTGGGTCCCACTCTCTTTCATGATAGTTGAGTCCACACATCCACGTGGACGGTGGATAAAACACACATTGTGGTTGGCCCCACTGTCCAAGGTCTGGACAGTGGGCAGCATGGATGAAACGCATACATCATGGTGGGCTCCCACATCCAACATATTTGGATGATGGATGTAAGGCATAAACATCACGGTGGGCTCCATAACATGGATGAAATGCATGCATCATGGTGGGCCACACATTAAGAAAGAGAGAGAGATAAACGACGATGATGGGAGGAGCTCCGCCACTATGAGCTCCTCCATGATACAATGCATACATCAAGATGGATCCCACCATATGTGGACCCTTAAATCATCAAACCGAGATAATGAATACCCACCTCAAGATCTCTTCTTCCTTCTTCCATCAACGCGTTTTATAGCTCCAGAGAATGTGATCCAATGGTTGAGATGAGGCTTGGAGGGTGGGATTGGGCGGTAAGAAGGTGGGCCACACTAACTCTCTCATGGAGCTAGCTTAGACGTGGGTTGCTTGGGAGAAATGAGAGAGATAAGAGAGATGAGAGAGATGAGAGATGTGAGTGATGGGAGTACTTGTGTAAGAGAGAGAGTTGACTTTAGGGGAGGGGTGGTTGTACTTGGGGATGGGTGAGTGATGGGGTGTGATGTGTACTTGATTGATAGGATTGATGGGATTGAAGTGATGGATTCTCTCGGGATTGCAACACGCGATGTTTTGCTCTAACTGAACACAGACCCACATCTCCCGGCCCTGGTATCACCTCGGTGCGCGAGACGCGGTGTCGGAACCGTGTTGACGGTGCAGTCGTAAGGATACAAGTATCAGGTTGAGCCAACTCTGATATATGGGACATGACTCAGGATCGCGGGTAAACACCGATAATAGATCGCGAGTTGCAGGAATTCGACCGGGAGGACCGCGGAGGCCTACGGAACGGTACGGGCTAGGATACGGGTCTTACAATTCTCCCCACCAAATAAAAATTCTGTCCTCGAAATTTACAAAACAAACAAGGGAAGAGGAAACACCATCAAGTATATATGTCAAGGCACAATTAATCTACAAAAGGATGAAGATAACGCTCTCTGATCTCAACCTCACCCTCCCAAGATGCATCATCAACATTATTGTGATCCTATTGAACCTTGGATCCCGGTCAAAAACGACCGAAACTGAAATATTATGCAGCCTCACAATCTTAATGGTAGGGAGCTATATCAGAAAATCTCTAAGTTATTCGAACTCGGGGATCTAACCATTCTAAGTTCTCAACAATCATACAGTGTATGGTAGCTATCAGCATATATGCGATATTATCTTTAGGTATTCGTAAGTTATGCTCTGATACCAACTTCTGTCACACTCCAAACTTGAAAACTGGGCTCACAAACTCCCGATCATCGAATCCAGTGCCGATAGCTCCATAGTACCCCATTCTCGGCTCCCAGGGCCCATACGCTAGATTCCGATCCTAGGATCCTACAAGGAGGATTTTCAACATGAATTTGTCTCATAAGAAGCATAACCACAAGTTTACCCAAATCACAAAGGCAACATCATCATCAATATCCATTAATATAATCATTTGAGTACAATGCTGAAAAGGAGATATAATATAGAAATATCAAAGAAAATTTCAGAAGCTCAGCCGTACGCTCCTACCTTAGCTCGGTTGCATCAAAATGTCACCTACATGCATCCATCGTGCATAAGCTTTTAGAAAGCTTAGAGGGTGGTGTAAGTATGTGAGCAGTATATGCGTGCTTAGAATGTAATATCAGAGTAAATGGAGATATTGATAAGTCCACGAACCATACAATATCAGTGTAAGCAAAAATACTGACAAGTCCATAAAGATATCATCAACCTCATCCAGGATATGTGATGAAAAGATATAGCAAGCCAATGTCATATACTGAGAAAGTAATGTAAATCGGCTATTTAATGCAAAAACATAATGAACCAGATATCGGATATCAAGGATGTAATACAATATGCAATTCGGAAGAGCTACGAATACCATCAATCTTATCATGGTCATATAAATGTAGAAACATAGCAACCCAAAATGTTATATGCCAAGGATGTAATACAATATGCAATATGTGGTGCGAATGAAATCTGCAGTGTGAATTCAGGATGATAGAACGTGGTATCACAGGTTATGGGGCCTATGACAAATGACTTCTATCTAAACCAGTCCCATACCTAAATTTGGATAGATAGATTCAATGTGGTAAGCTCCCGATCTCAGGTTAGTCGTGTGCCCCAACCAAAATCCTGGCCATTGTGAAAGTACATATAACAATTAGTTCGCACCACTAGCCCGAGTGGATAGTGAATGAATGAATGAATATAATGTTGAGTATGCAACTCCTGCTCCATAAATCGTACTGTACATCTATGGGATAATCACCGGGATCTAGTACACTCCACACCAACTTGTCGCCCCATCAAGAGCACAATTGGGTAAGTGGAAGAGACCTCCCTATCTGTCTACCAATACCAGCCCGGCTCGTCGATGGAGGACCCATTTACATGCTGGTCAGACTCAGCCTAGCTATGCCTACTTCCTTAGGGGGGTAAGGCCACACTCCCTCCCAACCGACCATGACACAGTGGGAAACGAGGCCTACTGGTATACGACCCTCATGCGCTTATATATATTCACTCGGTTTCGACGTTGGGGCATCCTCTGGTACCAAGAGGGTTTAGGAATTTTCACCTAGGGTTATCTATGGCATCCCGATGCTAGTAATAGATTTTTAGTGTCCCATCTAGCTATCCACTATATGAATATAGAGTCTACAACCCCGATGTCGCTAGGACGTTCAATAATCACCATCACACAATGTGAGATGTATGAGTCACGCAGTCCAATCATGCATCAATCCTGCGCATACCGTGTGCTCATGTGGGATAACTCTGCCTATCAGGGAGTCCCATAAACTACCTGCACTATGACATATGCAATGGTCAATCACATCTCACAATAAACATACGGATGATGCATATGGCCATGTATCATGATGTTATGCTGCCACATACTCATAATTGGTATCAATAACCGGCCTCGTTAATCAGCCTCGACAATTGGCCTCGACAATGTGGATATTTAACCGAAATTGCCCCCAAGGAGTGGCCCACATAGAGCCTAACGTATAGTGGACCCATGGCCTCACAAAGGGCCTAATATACAATACCATGGGCCTCACTCAAGGGCTTAGTACACATCACGATGGGCCTCTCCCATGGGCCTAATATACATCATAATGGACTCCATCACCTGGCCCTCAAATACGTCGCATTGGGCCTCATCACATAAGCCTAATATACATCACAATGGGCTTTCAACATGGGCTGAATACACATCACAATGGGCCTTAAATACGGGCCGCATATACATCACGTTGGATCTCGTCAATCTGCCTCGACAATCAGAATCGACCTCGGTGGTCAGCTTCGACAGTCGGAATCGGCCTTGATGATTGACCTCAACAATTGGAATCGACCTCGATAATAGGCCTCAACAATCAGAATCGGCCTCGACAATCAAAATCAGCCTTGACAATTAAAATCGGCCTCCACAATCAGAATCAACCTCGATAATCGGAATTGGCCTCGATGACCGGCCTCAACAATCAGAATCGGCCTCGACAATCAGAATCGACCTCGCTAATCGAAATCGGCCTCGACAATTAGAATTGACCTCAACAATCGGAATCGGCCTCAACAATCAGAATCGGCCTCGATGATTGGCCTCAACAATTGGAATCGGCCTTGACAATCGGAATCGGCCTCAACAGTCAGTATCGGCCTCGATGATTAGCCTCAACAATCAAAATTGGCCTTGATGATGGGCATCAACAAACGAAATCGGCCTCAACAATCGGAATCGGCCTCAACAATTAGAATTAGCCTCGACAATCGGAATCGGCCTCGATGATTAGCTTCAACAATCGGAATCGGCCTCGACAATCAGAATCAACCTCGACAATCGGAATCGGCCTCGACAATCAAAATCGACCTCAACAATCAGAATCGGCCTCGATAATCGGAATCGGCTTCGATGATCAGAATCGGCCGAACAAGGCCTAAGGGAAGGTCACAATGTGGGCATTAAACCATTATTGCCCGTCAATATGGACATTTAACCAACATCGCTCCAAAGCAGTGACCCACATAGAGCCAAACATATAATGGGCCCACTGCCTCACCCAAAGGCCTAATATACAACACAATGGGCCTTACTCAAGGGCCACATATACATCACAATGGGCTTCGACACCTGGGCCATAAATAGATCACATTGAGCCTCACTCATGGTCCTCATATAAACAATAGGTGGGCCCTGCACATGGGCCTCAGATACATCATACGGGCGACAACCCATTGGCTTAATACATATTAGAATGGGCCCCATTAAATGGGCTACAAAAACATCACAATGGCTACACCATTGGGCCGAAAATACATCTCATTGGGCTATACCAAATGAGACAAAAATATATCACAATGGGCCACGACATATGGGCTTAAAATACATCTTAATGGGCCACCACCCATGGGCCTAATGCAGATCATAATGGGCCCCACCAAATGGGCTACAAAAATATCACGACGGGCCACATCATATGGACATAATGTTTCATAACAGGTGGGTCCCGCTAATGAACGACATAGATATACAATACATGCATCAATGGTAGGCCCCACGTTGCACCGTCCAAAGGTGGATAGTGTGAATATAGAATGCGTACACCAAGGTGGGCCCCATCACATGGGCCTAATATACATAATAGGTGGGCCTGCATACACAACAAATGGGCCCCACTAGATGGGCAGCGTGGGTACAACGTACATCACGGTGGAGTCAACGACACCGCCAAACATTGTCCATGTAAATCAACACTGCCCAAACATCATCCAACACTGTCCAAACAACATCTAGCACTGACCAAACACTGTTCACCACTATCCAGCACAATCTGGACAGTGTGGATATAAATACATTAAGGTGGGCTCCACACAGCACAACTGCGTCACCACAGCAGTTATATAGCTGGTGCGTGTGGCAGATAGCCAATCCATATCACATAAGGTGAATCCCACATGAGGCCCACCACAATATAATATAATAATATAAATTATAATATATATTATATTATTTTATAATATAATAGATATATAGTATGAAAGGCATCCAGGCCCAACCAGGACGGAGAGTTGAGGTGGTAAAAAATATATACTAGTAATTGTGGATGACTATACCAGATTCACTTGGGTAGCTTTCTTAAGGGATAAATCAGAAACCCTTGATGAAGTAAAATGAGTTCTCAAACGAATCCAAACTGAAAAAGGGTCTCAAGTCTATAAGATCCGTAGTGATCATAGATCAGAATTGGAGAATAGTAGTTTTGAGAAATTCTGTTCCGATCAAGGAATATCACACGAATTCTCTACACCCATAACTCCACAACAAAATGGTATTGTTAAAAGAAAAAATAGTGCTTCAAGAAATGGCAAATGTAATGTTGAGTAGTATGAAGCTCCCTGAGAATCTTTAGGCTGAAGCCATAAATATTGCATGTTATATAATCAACCAGGTTTATACAAGTAAAACTTATAATAAAATGGCTTATGAAATGTGGTTCGATAAGAAGCTTACTGTCAAATACTTTTGAGTTTTTGGCAACAAGTGATATATTTTACATGACCGTGAAAATCTGGGAAAGTTTGACACTAAAAGTGATGAAGGTATCTTCTTAGGGCATTCTTTGAACAGTCGAGCATATCAAGTACTGAATAAGATGACCGGTGTTATTCAAGAGTCCATTAATGTGGTCATTGATGATCACTTAAATACACCTACCTCAAGTTCAGATAATGATGAAGTTCTTTTAATTGACAAACCAGATACTTCATTAAATCAAACTAACTCCGAATTGAGGACTATTAAAGATCATCCAGCCACATAAATTCTTGGAAACCCACTCACTAGTGTATGCACTCGTAGACAACTAGAAGATATATGTAATTACGTGTGCTTTACATCCCATATAGAACCGGCTAATGTAAAAGAAGCTCTTACTGACGAAAACTGGATAGTTGCTATGTAAGAAGAGCTTAATCAATTTGTGAGAAATGATGTTTGGTACTTAGTTCCTAGACCTAAAGATAAACATATTATCGGAACTAAATGGATTTTCAAAAATAAGTCTGATGAACTTGGTAATATAACTTGAAACAAGGCTAAACTGGTTGTACAAGGGTATACTCAAATTGAAGGCATCGATTATGATGAAACCTTTGCCCCAGTAGCTCATCTTGAATCAATCAGACTATTTATATCCATTGCTTGCTTTAGAAAATTCAAAATTTATCAAATGGAAGTAAAGAGTGCCTTCTTAAATGGTGATCTGCATGAAGAAGTTTATGTTAAACAACCAACGAGTTTTGAAGACCCTAAGAATACTGATCATGTCTATTACTTAAAAAAGATTCTCTATGGTTTGAAACAAGCTCCTAGGGCATGGTACGAAAAATTGACTTTCTACTAAGTCATAATTTTCAAATGGGTAGTGTTGATAAGACTCTTTTTGTTAAAAAACATAATGATCATATCTTAATATACAGATCCAGGTTGATGATATTATTTATGGATCTACCTGTACTAATATGACTATTGAGTTTGTAGATTTAATGAAATCTAAGTTCGAAATGAGCATGGTTGGGGAATTAAATTATTTCCTAGGGTTGCAAGTAAAACAACAACCTGATGGTATTTCTATTTCTCAAACCAAATATGCTTTGAACTTAATTAAAAAGTTCAGATTTGAGAATGAGAAAAATTTTGATACTCCTATGAGTACAACATTAAGACTCTCAAAGGACTCTACGGGTAAAAGTATAGATCCTAAATTATATCATAGTATGATTGAGAGTTTACTTTATTTAATTGCAAGTAGACCCGATATTACTTTTAGTGTTGGTATTTGCGCTAGATATCAATCTGACCTTAAAGATTCTCATCTAACTACTGTTAAGCGGATTATGTGATATGTCATAAGTTCAGCTAATTTAGGTCTGTGGTATCCATATGATACTAGTTTCAGTTGGCTGGGTACACAAATGCTGATTGGGCTAGTAATATCGATGATAGAAAATCAACCAGCGGTGGTTGTTTCTATATTAGAAATTGTTTAGTTCTTAGTTTAGCAAGAAGTAAAGTTTCATATCGCTCTCAACTGTTGAGGCTGAATACATCATAGCTGGAAATGCATGTACTCAGCTTGTATGGATGAATAGAATGTTAAGTGATTATGGAATTTCACAGGATTCAATGGTTTTATATTGTGATAATTCTAGTGCGATAAATATATCTAAAAATCCTATCCAGTATTCACGAACCAAGCACATTGACATTAGATATCATCACATTTGTGAATTAGTGGAAGAAAAAATAATTTCTTTGGATTACATTCCAACCGAGACTCAACTTGCTAATATTTTCACTAAACTGCTCGACAAAAGCAGGTTTAATAAATTAAAATTTGATCTTGGTATGTGCAAATTAAATTGATTATTCATGTATTTCTGTATTATAGTTTATATATTTATTAAATTATAATTTTAAATTTCAAAATTTTATGAAGAATGCATGTTTTTGTCTTTGCACGACTAGTCGAGGACATACTCGACCAGTCGTCACTTGACCGGTCGAGGACGTCCCACGACTAGTCGTGTAACGTGCTGGATCTTTTAATTTGGGAAATAAATCCTTTCTTCCTCATTTCCTCTTTCTTCTCCAACGAGCCGTAGCATGACTAGTCGTACCCAACTTCTTGATTCTTTAAGGTTAGTGTATTATTTCAGTTTTTCTTGTAGATTTATGCTGTAAACACTTCATTTTCTTACTTGGAGTGCTTGATTTCAAGTTTCCATGAAGCTTTTGGGGTCTTCTTCTCGAAAATCTGTTTTTGAGAAAACTCATTCCACATCTTTTGCAACTTCTTACTTCTTTGATTTTTCTTGTTACAAATGGATGCTAGAGGGAAAAAAAAAACTTCCCGTGGTGCTTCCTCATCTAGATCAACTCCTTTAACAAGGCGACATCTTCGGTCACCCGAAGATGATCCCTTATATGTGTGGGATTTAAGAATGCGCAATGTTATAGTTGAGTGATCTGTTGATCTTGAACACATTGCTCCTTTTGGTCTCCTTCCTCTTCTCTAAGCTATATGATGGGCTAACATTCTACATTGGGGTGGGCCAACATACCTGTAACGACTCAAAAATCCCGTACAATGGTCCGAGTACCACCTCAGGCAGAAATCACTCAAGACCAAAACCTTTAGAAATTAGACGAGGATTAACTAGTGTTAAACTAGATTACATATGAAATCCGTACTAATCACTTTAAATACGATCTGCAAGACCCAAAACTTGTGGAATCATTGAGGTTACATTACCCAAAAATATAGGATCAATCTCATTACCCGGCTGCTCTCGGGAGCATTACGAAACTCTGTATCAGATCTGGACCGCACATCGAAAGTTTGAATAATACAAGGCTATAGAATTAGGACCGCCTTGCTAGGCTTGACAACCATCTTGGAAGTCAAAACCAGATAGTATCCCTGGGCTATTCGCTTGAACCCGGAGCGAGGAGTGTGAGAAAATATGGTTTTCTTTAGAAATTTAATTTAATTTAAGTAATCTGAGACTTGTTGTTTGCGGACCAAATATAAGCAATCAGTCATCAAAATCTGACCCAAATACACTCTCGGATCAGGGAACATTTCCCATACATGTCCGTGTACTTGTAACCCTGATCGAGTTTCGGTGACCGTTGAACTGAAACTGGTCCGCCACGTGTGATTTGGGAACCCAATTGGAATGAAAAATTAACTTGACTTAGATCCATAGTCAGTGAGCTTAAGTCCGACCTTTAGCTCAAGGGGGGGCTCTAGAAGTGCTCCGTTGAGACGGAACAGACCTACTTTGGCTATAACCTAAGTATACCTTGGCCCTGGGTCTAATTTGGAGTGTTTTGAGCCTATATAAGGACCTTAAACCTTCTCTCATTTAGCCCATATGAATTTGAAAGAAACCCTAGGAGAGAGAAGAGAGAAAAGAGAGAGAAAGTGTGAGAGAAGTGGGAGAATCTTACCCTAGTGCTATACGTGTTTAACCATCGTTATCTGATCATTTTTTCGGCGATTCCGGCTTCGTTCTTAGGTAAGAAAACCTAACCCTAACCTGTTTTAGAGCTCCAGGTAGTGTGAGTTGTGAAATAACTAATCTGGGTCATGTTGTAGGTTGCCAAATCGCCGTAGACAAAGGCTTATCGATTCTATCGAGTTCGTTACGCTTCTACAGTGTATGGTGCAGACTTTAGACGTATAGATTAAGGTTTTCAAAGCTTTTAATGTCAGATAATGATAGATTCATGATCTAGGTGTTATTGTACATGCACAATGCGATGTTCATTTTGCGTTTCAGTTGCGTATGCAAATTATGGCATATTGTGTATTCTGTATATTTGTAGAAAATACCGTATACGTACAAAATTTGAAAGTGTGTTTATTATGATAAATTACTATATTAACATGCTATATATAATTGTAATACTTACTTGGTGAAAGAATTCGCCCTAATACTTGTTTTGGCTAATATACGTTATGTATGTTAATAAGTGTATTCTAAGTATTTGTGAAAATGCTTGTATGAGTAAGTACTTAGATGATTATGCTTTAGGTAGGTGTTGAGATAGGATTCTCAACTACCTTAGTGATGTGTATGATTTCCTTCATGTAAGTTATTTAAGTTAATCGCTTACGAAATGTATGTGTTGAATTTCCTGTTTATATTGTGCTTTATAACAAGCTTGTTAACATGTTTGAATTACTTTGTTAATTCTACTTTGACTATTATACATGCTTTCTGGTTACGACTTGAATATGATTGGAGCTATGTGATAGTCCAGACAATCGATAATAGGCTTAAAGTCATGACTGAGATTCATTTCGCCACGTAGGATGTGTTTGACGAACCCGAGTCGTACTTCGGTTGACGACAGTGGTTAGGCCACGCGAAGTGCTTATGCACTTCATGTCGTTCAGCTGGTTGTGTGCTTGTGCTAGTCGAGCTCGTCAAGTAACCCGATCTATCTAATGTATGTTCACCATGTTTGGACGCTACTGCTTGAACCTAAGGTACCAAACTTACCAGTGTAACCTCGTTAACCTTGGTACCTCGATCCGCTAAGACTCATGAGCCAGGCATGGTGGTATGGGATATCGTGGTCGAGCTGTCGACTTACGCTGGGGCCACGAGCCTCCCCGTAGTGACCAGTGAGCAACTTAGACTCGTGAGCCGAATATGGTGGTATGGGACATTGTATTCGAGCTGTCGGCCTACACTGATAAGGTGATGGGGGAGTGGTATAACGATTGCGTGTAACGGCCCTAACAGCCCTTTGTAGTGACCTCGAGCATACTCTGAATCTGCGAAGAGGCGATGAGCCTTCCTGTAGTGAACAGAGTATAAACTAGGCCTGTATTGATAAGGTGATGGGGGAGCGGTACAACGAGGGCGTCTAACAGCCCTGACAGCCCTTTACAGCGACTTAGAACCGCATCATCGTATGAGATTATCTAGGACTGACGACCCTAGAATGGATCATTGTTTGAGAATGATATAAGGGAGGTACCTTAGTTTCCCAATACTGCTGTATGAAAAGGACTAATAACAACTTGGTAATCACGCTCATAACATAGCACTGCATGTGTCTGGCGTTGTGGAGCACTGAGGGATGAACGCATGCCGCCGACGTAAGATGGTGTCACACAAGGGAGGTTTGGCGAGGGCATGCATCATGACTACATTTCATCCTCGCATTAATAAGAGTGATTAGGATTGTTTGACTGAATTGCTTTATCGTTACTACTTTATCGTTCTACTGAGTTAGCTACTCACTCCCACGTTACGGGACGGTGTTCTGGACACCCACCAGACTCTGTCTTAGATGCAGGTATCGATGAGACACAGGAAGCTGAGCCTAATTACTATGATGATCAGGATGAGTTCTCCTACATGTAGTTCTCTTGAGGCTTCGCTTAGGCCATTCAGATGATGGGGCTACAGGGTTTACCATTGTAGTTATACCATTTTTTTGGCATTTTGATTTTGAAACTAATACATGTATATGGTGACTCAGTAAGGTGTTCATACTCTGGAGACCGATTGTGACCGTTTCTGGCTTTATATGCATTTATATACATCTTTCAATCTTCTGCTTGCATTTTATAATTTGATCTGGAGTATGAATTACTGATTTAGTATAATCCCACTCATGATTATTGCACTAACACAGACAACATTCAATCACAAGCATTTATGTTGCATAAGTGATGTTTTAGAACTCGGGTGTTGAGTTGCTACTCGACTCCGGTTTTCAGGGTGTTACAAGTTGGTATCAGAGCATGATTTGGATTAAACCGGACCTAGGTTATGGCTACACGATGTATGTTGACGCATTTCAACTTAGGTGGGTGTGAGAAGATCTAGAAACAAAAGTAGGATTTTCCAGTTTCGCTAATTGGCGAAGTTCACTGAAATCGGTCGGCTTGTTTGAGTCTGTACTCAACCATGACCGCACGAGTTGACCCCAAAACACTTCTAGACCGTCAAACGACAGGTTTAGATTACAACTCACCCTATCCTAGCATTTAAAAATCGGTAAATACAAATATGTATCAGAAACTTCCTGAAACAACTTAAACCAGAGTCAGGGGCCTACCTACACCATTCTAGAGGGACCGAGGGTGGGAACCAGACTTTTTTGGGGCCTAGGGGGCAGGAGGGCCTCGCTGAAATGACGACCCCTTACCAACTTATCCAGAGAGTGGCGAGGCCCTCGCTGAGTCGGCGAGGCCTTGCTTGTTAATGAGCCCGGCCAGGCGGGCCGCTCGGGCCGATGCTATTTGGGGGCTAGGGTAACCCTCTGATGTGTGGGTCGTCGACTAAAACACTCCCAAACACCTACCTCCTTCACAAACCACACCATTAAGCTCTCTTTCCTCTTCCAAGTTCCTGATTTTTGACAAAAACCTCCCCACCAATCGATCCCTCTCCCATTTTCGTGCACTCTCTCCATCACCTTGCTGTAAACCCTCCATAACTACCTACCCTCTCCATTCTCTTTCGTTTGAGCCTCTACACCCCACATTTGAAGCTTAAAATTGTGTAAGCTCTCAACCATCCCTTCAATTTCTTTCTTCAACCCCTATCATTTGGGCCTTTACAACCTCTATTGAGGCTTAAATTCATGGAGAACCAAAAGCTCCAGCCCCTATTCCCCTTATACACACTTTCCATGACCTTCTTTGAGTTCATTGCGGCCATTTTCTTGATTTCCATCGTCCTTTCTCTCATGGGAAAGAGAAAGGGGGCCGTGGATGAGGCTGGGCCTAGTCGCCCTATGCGTTCAAGGAGGCCGAGAGGTACCGCTGCTAGCACAAGCGCCGCTCGAGAGTTTCGGATGAAGCGGGATCTTGATCCCCAGACTCCTACTGGAAGGGCTCTCTTGGCGGAGCTGTCTCAGGGAGTGTATGAGGGCCGTAGGGTCCTTTTTGAAGCTCAGATGGATGGGCGGCTCTTTAGAGAATATCTGTTGTTCGAGTTCCTAAAAGGGACTCGTTGGGGTCCACTATTTGATGGTGGGTATCGTGCCAATGCGAGCATTGTTCGAGCTTTCTATGCTAACATTCACGATCCTACGCTTGAACTCCTACAGTTCCAGATCCCATGTGGAGGGGATCGGTTGGCCACAGTTGATGTCAGATTGATATCTCAGCTTCTGAATGTACCCCTTGGCAAGGTGCATGCTAGCGAGCTGAATTTGAGGAGTGTACATGAAAGGGATCGTCACACACGTTTCCTTTGTGGTGGCCGACTAGTCAAGTGACAGCTGAACAAAAGTCTTCTAGCGACCGATATGTCTGACGACTTCCGCTTGCTCCATCACATCTTCATGTTTAATGTCTACCCTAGGTGGAGCAATCGTAGTGAGTGTACGCGCCTCATGGTAGATTTCCTGTATCAAGTGGGACAGAGAGTGAACCTGTGCATGCCTATGTTCATATTGCGATAGATAATTAATAATGCACGCTCCGCTAGAAGGACTGATTCGCTCCCCTTCGGCCGACTCGTATGCAAAATTGCACGTGAATTTGGATACAGTCTTGGGGCGGAGATGCTGGTGCTGATTCATCACATCGGTGAGACTACCCTCAACCAGATGAAGATTGGGCCACTACAACGCCAAGCTCGACTTGAGGAGAGTGATGATGAGATGAGGAGCGAGGAAGAAGAGAGTGAGGAAGAAGATGGAGCTGAGATAGAAGAGGAGGAACAAGAAGAAGAAGAAGCGGAAGAGGAGGCCCAAGATACAGCGGAGAGCTCCCCTCCTATGGCACCGGTACAGGACACTGATCGGGCTGCTTGAGATGTTCGTATAGCTTGACTGGAGGAGGATCATGCTACCCTACGACAGGGTCAGGAGGTCCTACGATAGGATGTTATGGATCTTTGAGGCCTTATGAAGCACAAGTTTAAGAAAGTAACTCGCACGTTAAAGACTATCATATTTTGCCTGAAGGATAAGGGTGCCCCTTCTTCATCGCCAGACTCGGATGCCTAGTCATCCATACTGTTTTCTTGTAGTTTTCTTTGGTTACCACCTTAGGATGCTTATGTTTTCATGTTGATGGGTGTAGTAGTTGGTAGAATATTTTAGATGTTTGAGGCTTTGGTTGTATTAGCTCCCATGCATCTTCTGTCATGATTCATGTAACTCTGTATTCCATGTATTGTGACAATTTTGGTAAATAAAATGCATGCAGCCTCTTTTACTATGAAGTGTGTGAAATGCTTAAGTGATTGTGTATTGTGTTGCTATGCTTCATCTTACATGCATTACACCCTATGTTGTATAGGGCATGCCACGAAAATATACGCGGAGCACGGTACACCTCCCACTCACTGATACGATGGATCAGGCTCATTCCCACAGAGATGGTTGTACGGACCCTAGTTTGGGCCCGGATCGTGAGACTATACCTGCGTCTCAGCCTTCCACTGGTCCTACAGTTGAACTACCACCTTATACACCACCGGTTCGCGAGCAGAACCATGCGTCTTCCTCGACGCAGTATGTGCCTCAGCCTACCCCACCTACTAATAGGTTTGAGCAGGTGATGATGTTGATGCAACAGCAGCACCAGCAGCTCTTGACCACTATTGCAGGGGCCTTATCTCAGGGTGGGAGTGTGACTCCACCTTCACCATTTGTACGTCCTGCTAAGACTGTAGAGCCTTTTGCCCAGGCTGAGGATGTGCCTCCTCCTGCACCTGCTGCATACCCTATGGGGAATTTGGGTACTAGTGGCCTTCTTGAGCGATTCCAGCGCTTGAGGCCTCCTACTTTTACGGGTTCTCACAAACCCGAGGAGGCTGAATATTGGCTAGACCGCATCTCCAAGATGCGACTAATGTCAAATTTACCGAATCAGAGTAGGTTGAGTTGGCCACATTTATGTTTGAGAAGGAGGTCAGTATGTGGTGGAATAGCGTCCTACGGGCAGTCACAGTTGGCTATGTATGGACTTGGGCAGCTTTCGAGTTTTATTTCCACGAAAAGTACTATCCTCAGACCTACTGACATGAGAGGGAGAATGAGTTCTTGCGCTTCAGGCAGGGAGGCATGACAGTTACCGAGTACGAGCATCGATTTACTAAGTTGGGCAGATACGTCCCTACGATACTTGCTGATGAACAGATGCGGATACGATGTTTTTCTGAGGGCTTGCGACCTGACATTCAGTCGAAGATGTGTTGTGTCAGCATACCCTCCTATGGCGAGCTGGTACATATGTCTATGCAGGCAGAGCAGGACATAGAGCGACTGACACACGCTCGTGGCCCTATGGTTGCTAGGCCACGAACAAATATCCAGAGCAGGCCATTCCTCGGCAAGAGGCCTTGTATTGACTCTCCTCCCAAGATTGCGGCGCCAGTAGTTCCGATGAGCCGTCCAGGTGTGACCTGTTCTTACTGCAGGAAACCGGGTCACCCTGTAGAGAGTTGTTTTGCATGGATGAGAGACAATGGGTTTGTACTACTGCAGAGGATTGATCGTCCTCGCCCTCAGGCTTTATCGGCTCCACCACTACGGACAGCACCTGCACATCCATCCTTTAGACCACCTGCACCTCATTATAGGCCACTACAGCGACCTATGATGCCTCAGCCCAACCGACAACAATAGGCACGTGTTCATGTGCTCACAACAGAAGAGCCAGAGACAGCACCTATGGCCTTCAAGGTCACTGCGCATGTTCAAGGTACTCCTATCTTTTTATTGGTGGACACTGGGTCCACTACCTCCATCATTTCATGTGCGGCAGTTAAGCGTCTAACATTACATACTACTCCCATGAAGGGTGTGAAACTCACTACTGCTACTGGGACTTTTTCGGATATCACACGGGTGTGTGAGGGTTGTTCTATAGATTTGGGTAGCAGGACGGTATTTATTGACGTCATCGTCGCTCCAATATGGCACTACGACATTATCCTCGGTATGGATTGGCTCACCGAGATGAAGGCAGAGATTGATTATGATAATTGGGTCATGACAGCCAGCGAACTGGACGACACGGTTTTTACTTTTCCAGTACAGGTTAGTTGGACATGTCGCATTGGATGTTACGCCGTTTTACTTGAGCCTGTTGATGGGCCGATGTTAGAAGATATGTCAATAGTTCGAGAATTTGAGGATGTATTTAGGATGATCCCTGGATTACCTCCTCGGTGCGAGATCGATTTTACAATTGATCTTGTGCCCTGTACAACCCCCATTTCATTACCTATGTAACAGATGCCTCCATGTGAGATGGAAGAACTGTGGAAACAGATTTACGAGCTGGTAGAGAAGGGCTTCATACGACCCAGTGTGTCTCCTTGGGGAGCCCCTGTGTTGTTTGTCAAGAACAAAGATTGATTGTTATGATTATGTATTGATTATTGCAGGTTAAACCAGTTGACCGTGAAGAACAAATATCCTTTGCCCAGGATAGACGACCTGTTTGATCAGTTGAAGGGGGCAAAGTATTTTTCGAAGATCGATTTACAGTCAGGGTATCATCAGTTGCACGTCAGGGAGAATACATGCAGAAGACGGCCTTCATGACCAGTTTTGGGCATTACGAGTTCCTTGTGATGTCGTTCGGTCTTACAAACGCACCGGCCGTGTTCATAGACTTGATGAACCGGGTATTTCAGCCATTTCTATACCGATTCGTCATCGTATTTATAGATGACATCCTGATATACTCCACGAGTCGGGAAGAGCACGAGGAACACTTGTAGGCAGTCCTAGATATTCTGAGGAAGAACCAGTTGTTCGCGCAGTATAAGAAGTGTGACTTCTGGCAGAAGGAACTCAAGTTCCTGGGACATGTGGTGTCCAAGGAAAGGATAGCAGTGGACCTGGCTAAGGTAGCCGCCGTTCAGGACAGGAAGCAGCCTGGTTCAGTTAATGAGGTGAGGCCTTGCAGGCTATTACCGACGATTCATCCGAGACTTCTCAAAGATAGCCAGACCGTTGTCACAGTTGATGCGAAAGGATCTAAAGTTCGCCTGTAATGAGAAGGCGGAAGCAGCTTTTTAGGAGCTGAAGGACAGGCTGACGTCTGCCCCTGTGCTAGTATTGCCAGAGCAAGGGGTTAAGTACACTATATATACTGACGCGTCTTGCGTTTGTTTCTGTTGTGTCCTTATGTAGAAGGACAGGGTGATTGCATATGCCTCAAGACAATTAAGGAAGCACGAGGAGAATTACCCTACGCATGACCTTGAGTTAACAGTGGTCATATTCGCATTGAAGCTCTGGAGACATTATCTCTATGGAGAGGAGTTTGAGGTTTTCAGTGACCACAAGAGCCTTAAGTATATATTTACTCAGCGGGACTTGAATATGAGGCAACACCGATGGATGGAGACCTTGAAGGACTTCAAGTTCAAGGTTTCTTACCATCTTGGCAAGGCCAACCTTGTGGCAAATGCGTTGAGCCGTAAAAAGGTGATCATATTTGCAGCTCCGCTGATGATTGAAGAGTGGAGTATGCTAGAGTTCGTGCAGGACTTCGAGTAAAAGCTCACGGTGGAGGAACCATTCGAGTGTGTCGCACACGTTCAGGTACGACCACTTATTGATGACTGGATTATCGAGGCCTAGAAGGGCGACGAGCGGTTGTCTGAGCTTCGAGAGCAAGCTAGCGATAATGTGGACTCCGAGTGGAGAGTTGGCATAGATGGGGGCCTATGATACCGTGGCCGCCTATGTGTCCCAGATATTCAAGACTTGAGACAAGAGCTTCTCGAGACTGCCCACGGATCAAAGCTTGCAATGCATCCTGGTAGCACGAAGATGTATCAGGATATGAAGCGGTCGTATTGGTGGGACAATATGAATGTTCATATAGCAGATTATGTTTCCCATTCTCTCACATGTCAGTAGGTCAAGGCTGAGCATCATCGACCTCCTGGACTCCTTCAGCCCATGCCCATAGCTGAATGGAAGTGGGACTTCATCTCTATGGACTTCATCTTGGGGCTACCGAAGACGAGAAAGGGTTATGACTCTATTTGGGTGATCGTGGATCGATTGACCAAATTGGCTCATTTTCTCCTTATTAGAGTGACGAACTCTACAGACGACTTGGCTAGGTTATTGTAACGCCCTGAAATTCGAGGGTCGAGTAGCAACTCAACTCTCGAGTTCCAGAACATCACTTATGCAACATATATAATGATGATTAAATGTTGTCTGTATTAGAGCAATAAACATGAGTGAGATTATACCAAAATAGTAATTCATACTCCAGATTAATTGTATAAAGGTAAGTGAAAGACTGAAACTGTATATATAAGGTATGTAAAGAAACAAAATCATCTTGGTCTCCAGAGTATGAACACTAACTGAGTAACCATATCCATGTATTGTTTCTGAATCAAAAGGTCAAAATACAACTAAAAAGATAGATCCTGAAATCCCCGCGATCCAGTTAGCCTAAGCAAAGCCGTCAGAGTACTGCATGAATGAGAACTCATCCTGGTCCTCATCATAGTCTGGTTCCACCTCCTGAATCGATGTATCATCTATACCTGAGACAGAGTCTGATTTGTGTGTACAACACCATCCCGTAACGTGGGAGTGAGTAGCTAACTCAGTGGAACAATAAAGCATAGGTTAACATGTTATCAATTCAGTCAAGCAGTAATGATAAAGTAGTATAATTAAATAATCCTAACTACTCTTATTTAATGCAAGTATGAAATGACATGATGAATGCCCTTGCTAAACAACCCTCATTCGACACCATCTTACGTTCGCGATATGCGTACATCCCTCAGTGCTCCACATCTACCAGGCACATGCAGTGCGATGATGAGCATGATTACCGAGTAGTTATTAATCCTTTCAAACAGCAGGATTGAGAAACTAAGGTACCTCCCTTGTATCATTCCCAAACATGATCCATTCTAGGGTCGTCACTCATAGGTAATCTCATATGATATTATGGTTTGAGAAGCATAGTGAAGGCATCACAAAGGGCTAGTCACCTGTCAGCACAGATACAGATCTCACCGTATACGGCTCAATTGTTAGCCGTCAGCTCGAATACAGGTCTCACCATATTCAGCTCAATCGCTGGCCGTCAACTCGAATACAGGTCTCACCGTACTTAGCTCAACACATGCTCTAGTTACTGCGAAGTGATCATCGCCAATCACAGATTTTAGAGTATGCTCGAGGTCACTTCACTAACGTCCTACCAACTGGCAGTCTATTTTCGAAGCCCGACTAGCCCACTTATTGACAATGGGACTTGGATGCAACCTGACTGAGGACCACAGCAGGCTACGCCAGTGTAGGCCGACAACACGAATATAGTGTCTCATACCACCATAATCGGCTCACGAGTCTGGTTGCTCACTGGTTACTACGGGGAGGCACGTGGCCCCAGCGTAGGCTGACAGCTCGACCACGGTGTCCCATACCACCATGCCCGGCTCATAAGTCTTAGCGGATCGAGGTACCATGGTTAACGGGATTCCACTGGTAAGTTTGGTACCCTAGGTTCAAGCAGTAGTGACCAAACATGGTGAATATACATTAGACATATCGAGTTTCTTGATGAGCCTAACTACCTCGAGCGTACAATCAACTGAATGACATGAAGTGCATAAGCACTTCGCGTGGCCAAACCACTGTCGCCAACTGAAGTACGACTCGGGTTCGTCAAACACATCCTACGTGGCGACACGAATCCTTAACCACGATCTCAAGTCTGGTACCGAATGTCTGGACTATAGACATAGTCCCAAACTCAATCAATCCTTATTTAGAACATGTAGAGTAAAGCATAATAAACAAAGTAAATCAAGCATGTTAACAAGCATAACATAAAGCATGTCATAAAGCATGTTATAAAGCATGTTATAAAGTATATTGTAAAACACTATATAAACAAGTATACAAACACATATGTTTCATAAGTAAGCGGTTAAAATAAACAACCGCATAGAGGAAATCATATAGGTCTCTGAGGTAGTTGAGAATCCCCTCTCAACACCTATCTAAGGCAACATTATCCAAGCACTTACTATCACAAGCATTTTCACAAACACTTAGAATACACTATTTCAACATACATAGTGTATGTTAGCAAAACATGCATCAGGGTGAATCCTTTCACCAAGCAAGTATTTTATGCATATATAACATGTTCATACAGCAAATAGTCATGGCAAACACATCTCCAAAATATTTACGTATACGGTACTTTCTAGAATACACAATTTCTACATACATAGTGTATATTAGCAAATCATATATTATGGTGAGTCCTTTCGCCAACTAAGTATTTTATCCATATATATTATATTCATACAACAAATAATCATGGCAAACACATTTCCAAAATTTATACGTATACGGTATTTTCTACGAATACTTAGAATATGTAAAATTCTATATTCTTTGTCTTTAATCGAAACGAAATACAGACAACACTTTGTACATGTGCAATTGCATGCAGATCATGAATCAATCATTATCTAACATTGAAAGCGTTGAAAACCGTAACCTATACACCTAAAGTCCTCACCTTATACTGTAGAATCACAACGAATCAGCTAGGTTTGCTAAGCTTCCGTATTCGGCAGTTTGGTAGCCTAAAGAATAAAATAGGTTAGCTATTTCATAACCTACAACCTTCACACCCCAAAACAAATTAGGGTTAGGGTTTCTTACCTCAAAATGAAGTCGGAATCGCCGGGAAAGCGATGAGAATCTGGTGGTGCAGCTTGTGTAGCGGCAGGAAACGGTAGTTGGGAGATTCTCCCATTCTCTCACTCTTTCTCTCCCTTTTCTCACTTCTCTCTCTAGGGTTTCTCTCAAATTCGTATGGCTGTGAGAGAGAGGGTTCTAAGGTCCTTATATAGCCTAAAAATGCACTAAACTAGACTTGTGGTCAAGGTATACTTAGGTTATAACCAAAGAGGCACTTTTCCAGCTCAATGGAGGACTTTTGGCGGGCCACCTTGAGCCAAAGGTCGGACTTAAGCTCATCAACCTTGGATCCAAATGAAGTTAAGTTTTCGTTTCAGTCGATACCCAGATCACGCATGGCGGACCAGTTTTAGTTCAACGGTCAGCGGATCTCGATCCGAAATTCCAAGTACATGGAAATGTTTATGAAATTTTTCCTGATCCAAGGGTGTATTTGGGTCAGATTCTGACGGTCTGGTTGCTTACAAATTGACCGCAAGTAACAAGTCTCAGATTACTATTCAAGATATTTATTTAAAAAGAAAACTAAGTGTTTTCACACTCCCTCACTCCGGACTCAAGCGAACAGCCATGGGACACTGGCTGGATTTAATTTCCGAGATGGTTGTTAAGCCCAACGAGGCGGTCCTAAGTCCTTAACCTCGTATTATTCGGACTCCCGATGTGCGGTCTAGACCTGATACGGAGTTTCAATGTGCTCCTGAGAGCAGTCGGGTAATGAGTTTGATCCTAGATTTTACGGTAACCTAACATCAATAATTCTACAAGTTTTGGGTCTTGTAGATCGTATTTAAAGTGATTCAAATGGATTTCATGGCTAATCTAGTTTAGCACTTAGTTAACTTTGTCAAATTTCTAAAGGATTTAATCCTAAGTGATTTCTGGTCGAGGTGGTACTCGGGCCATTGTACAAAATTTTTTGAGTCGTTACAATCTACCCCCCTTAAACAAAAATTTTATCATCGAAATTTGTACCTTTTCATACTCCTCGAGAATTTAAGGGTAGTTCTTTCTGACCTCGGCCTCTGTCTCCTATGTAGCTTCCTCTTCTGTATGATGTGTCCACAGTACCTTTATGAGTGGAATCACCTTGCTATGCAGTACCTACTCCTTCCTGTCAAGGATACGCGTCGGACGCAGCTCATACGTAACATCCTCGCTCAGCTGTACCTACTCTCATCTGATGATATGCGAAGGATCAAGAACATACTTCTTCAGCATAGATACATGAAATCGTTGTGTACAGCTGCAAGTGGTGTGGGCAAAGCGAGACGATATGCCACAGCACCCACTCGATCTAGTATCTGAAACGAACCGATAAACCTCGGTGTGAGCTTCCCCTTCTTCCCGAACCGAAGGACTCCCTTCATAGGGGAAATCGGAGGAATACATGATCTCCGACCTCGAATTCAAGTGGTCGCCACCTCGTATCGGCGTAACTCTTCTGCCTGCTCTGCACTGTAACAAGTTGACGCCTGATAATGTCGACCTTCTCTGTGGTCTCCTATACCAACTCTGGGCCAATTAGACTACGCTCGCGAACCTCAGCTCAACAATGCAGTGCTCTGCAAGGACGATCATACATGGCCTCATATGGAGCCATACCAATACTCGCCTGGAAGCTGTTGTTGTAGGTGAACTTTGCGTAAGGAAGACAGTCATCCTAACTTTCCTTGAAGTCCAACACACATGCTCGCAACATATCCTCCAGAATTTGATTCACCCGCTTTGTCTGCCCATCAGTCTGAGGATGAAACGCCGTACTGAACTTCAACTTCACACCCATCGCTTCCTAGATACGAGTCAAGAAGATAGATGTGAACCGAGTGTCTCTGTCCGACATGATCTCTAAAGGAACTCCATGCAGACGGACGATCTCTCTAATGTATAATCTAGCCAGCTCGTCTGCAGAGTTCGTGACTCTGATAGAGAGAAAATGGGCCGATTTGGTCAACCGGTCCACAATCACCCAGATGGAATCGTGTCCCTTCCTCGTCTTTGGCAACCTTGATATGAAATCCATGGAAATGAAGTCCCACTTCCACTCCACTATGGGCATGGGCTGAAGCAGTCCAGGAGGTCGGCGATGTTCTGCCTTGACCTGCGGTACGTCAGACAACGAGAAACGAACTCAGCGATGTGGGCCTTCATGTTATCCCACCAATACGACCATCTCATATCCCAGTACACCTTCGTGCTACCAGGATGCATCGCAAGCTTCGAGTTATGGACAGACTCGAGAAGCTCATGTCTCAAGTCAGGCATGTCAGGAACGCATAGGCGGCCATAGAATCGTAAACCCCCATCTGAATCAACTCTCCACTTGGAGTCCTTGGCGTCGCTACTTGCTCTCGAAGCTCAGACAACCGTTCATCGCCCTTCTGGGACTCAATAATCCTGTTATCAATAAGTGGTCGCACCCGAACGTGCGCAACACACTCAAATGGCTCCTTCACGGTGAGTCTCTGCTCGAAGTCCCGCACGAACTCAACTATGTCCCACTCTGCTATCATCAATGAAGCCGCAAATGCTATAGCCTTCGTGCTGCTCAACGCGTCAGCCACAAGGTTCACCTTGCTAGGATGGTAGGAACCTCGAACTTGAAGTCCTTCAAGGTCTCCATCCATCGGCGTTGTCTCATATTCAAGTCTCGATGCGTGAATATATACTTAAGGCTCTTGTGGTCTGTAACGCCCTGAAAATCGGGGGTCGAGCATAAACTCAACTCCCGAGTTCCAACGCATCACTTATGCAATAAAATGAATGATGATTGAATGTTGTCTGTATTAAAGTAGTGAACATGAGTGAGATTAAGCCAAAACAGCATATCATACTCCAGAGACAGTTAAATTTGCGAGCGGAAGACTGTGATAGATATGTAAAATATATAAACTGTGGTGAGTCTCCAGAGTGTGATAACATTACTAGGTTAAATAATTACAAGTACAATTTTAAATTATACCAAGTTGTGTAGTGTGATCTAGTCAACATCCCTGTAGCCCCGACAATCAAGGCACGACTCTCATAAAACCGCCAAAAAACAACATGTACGAGAAAGCATTCTCGTTGTCATAGAAGTCTGGCTCCGCCTCAGAAGTAGCGTCGCCATCTGCAATCAGACAAAGTCTGGTGGGTGTTCGGAACACCGTCCCGTATCGTGGGAGTGAGTGATCAACTCAGTGGAACAATAAAGCATAGGTTAACATGTTATCAATTCAGTCAAGTAGTAATGATAAAGCAGTACAATCAAACAATTTTAAGTACTCTTATTTAATGCAAGTATGAAATGACATGATGTATGCCCTTGCCAAACCACCCTCATGCGACATCATCTTACGTTCACGAATGCGCCCATCCCTCAGTGCTCCACATCTACCAGGCACATGCAGTGCGATGATGAGCATGATTACCGAGTAATTATTAGTTCATTTCAAACAGCAGTATTGGGAAACTAAGGTACCTCCCTTGTATCATTCCCAAACATGATCCATTCTAGGGTCGTCAGTCCTAGTTAATCTCATACGATATTATGGTTTGAGAGGCGTAGTGAAGGCATCACAAAGGGCTCGTCACTCGTCAGCACGGATACAGATCTCACCGTATGCGGCTCAATTGCTGACCGTCAGCTCGAGTATAGGTTTCACCGTACTCGGCTCAATCACTAGCCGTCAGCTCGAATACAGGTCTCACAGTACTTGGCTCAACTCATACTCTAGTTGCTGTGAAAGACTCGTCGCCAATCACAGACCTTGGAGTATACTCGAAGATACTACAGAGGACTCGTCGCCCGTCAGCACCAGTACAGGTCTCACCGTACTCGGCTCTTGCCGTAAGTATCGACAGCTCGAATACAGTGTCCCATACCACCGTATTCGGCTCACGAGTCTGGTTTGCTCACTGGTCACTAAGGGGAGGCACATGGCCCCAGCGTAGGCCGACAGCTCGGCCATGGTGTCCCATACCACCATGCCCGGCTCTCATGAGTCTTAGCGGATCGAGGTACCACGGTTAACGGGATTTCACTGGTAAGTTTGGTACCCTAGGTTCAAGCGGTAGCGTTCAAACATGGTGAACATACATAAGACAGATCGGGTTGCTTGACGAGCTCGGCTAGCTCGAGCGCACAACAAGTTGAACGATATGAAGCGCATAAGCACTTCGTGTGGCCAACCACTATCGTCAACCGCAGTACGACTCGGGTTCGTCGAACACATCTCACGTGGCAATTGGATCATAGCCACAAATCCAATTCTGGTACCGATTGTCTGGACTATAATCATAGCCCCAAACACAATCAATTCCTAACCATAGCATGTGAAGTACAGCATGATAACATGGTAATTCAAGAACACTAGCAATCATGTTATAAAGCATGTCATAAAGCATGTTAATAAACAAGTTACAAAGCATATTGTAAAGCACTATACAAATAGGGATACAAATACATATATTTCATAAGTGAGTGGTTAGAGTAAACAACCACATGGAGGGTATCATACATGACTCTAAGATAGTTGAGAACCCCATCTCAACACCTACCTAAGGCACTAACACTTAAGCACTTACACTCACAAGCAATTTCACCAACACTTGGAATGCACTAATTCAACATACATGACGTATGTTAGAGGAAAGTGCACTAGGGTTGTCCCTTTACCAAACTAGTATTTTATACGTATATATCATATTCATACAGCAAATAATCATGATAATTACATCAGCAAAATTTATACGCATGGGGTATTTTCTAGGATACCCAATTTCGACATACATAGCATTTACAAGGGAACTTGTATTACGACTATTCCTTTCGCCAAGCAATTATTTTATGCGCACATAATATATTTATACAACAATTAATCATGACAAATACCTCGCTAAAATATACATGCATATGGTACTTCTTACAATACCGTATTTCTACATACATAGTGTTTATTAGTAAACATGTATTTAGGCGAATCCTTTCGCCAAATAAGTATTTTATCCATACATCATATATCCATACGACAAATAAACATGTCAAACACATTTTCATAAAAAATACGTATACGGTATTTTATACGAATACCTAGAGTATGTGAAATTCCAAATTCTACAATTCTAATCGAAACAGAAAACGGAAAGTACTTTGTACATGTGCAATTGCATACAGATCATGAATCTACCATTATCGGACATTGAAAGCGTTGAAAACCGCAACCTATACACCTAAAGTCCTCACCTTGTGTCGTAGAATCGTAACTGAGTCGATAGGTTCGCTAAGCTTCCGTATACGGGAGTTTGGCAACCTATGGAACAAAATATGTTAGCTATTTCATAATCTACAACCACCCAAGCCCCAAATCAGGTTAGGGTTAGGGTTTCTTTCCTAGAAACAATGCCGAAATCGCCGGGAACGCGATGAGAATCAGGCGGTGGTGCCCGAATAACGGCATGGAACAACAGCAGGGAGTTCCTCCCACATCTCCCACACTTTATCTCTCTTTTCTCTCTCTCAAATCCAAATTTATATGGCTGCCATGAGAGAGGGTTTAAGGTCCTTATATAGCCTAAAAATTTACCGAAATAGACTCCTGTTCAAAGTATACTTAGGTTATAACAAAAGCGGGACTTTTTCAGCTCAACGGAGGACTTCTGGCGGGCCTCCTTGAGCCAAAGGTCGGACTTAAGCTCACTAACGCTGGATCTACGTTCTATTAAGTTTTCGTTTCGGTTGGGATTCCAGATCATGCGTGGCGGACCAGTTTCAGTTCAACGGTCAGCGGATCTCGATCGGAGATGCCGAGTACATGTAAATGTGTATGAAATTTCTCCTGATCCGAGGGTGTAATTTGGTCTGATTCTGACGGTCTGGTTGCTTAAAACTGATCAGCAAGCAACGAGTCTCAGATTATTATTCAAGATATTTATTTTTAAAGAAAACAAGTGTTTTCACACTCTCTCACTCCGGACTCAAGCGAATAGCCGTGAGACATCGGCTGGATTTGATTTCCGAGATGGTTGTCAAGCCCAGGAAGGCAGTCCTAATTCCTTAACTTCGTGTTAATCGGACTTCCGACGTGCGGTCCAGATCAGATACGGAGTTTCGATGCTCCCGAGAGCAGCCGGGTAATGAGATTGATCCTAGATTTTAGGGTAACCTAGCGTCAATGATTCTACAAGTTTTGGGTCTTGCAGATCGTATTTAAAGCGATTCAAATGGATTTCATGGCTAATCTAGTTCAGCACTTAGTTAACTTTGTTAAATTTCTAAAGGATTTAATCCTAAGTGATTTCCGTTTGAGGTAGTATTTAGTCCTTTGCAGTTTGTATCTAAAGTGATCCAAGTTATACTACTTAGCTAGTTTAAGATAGTGTCTAGGGCGAAGGTGCTTTGAAAAATTGAAAGAACAAGGTAGTGAAGGGTGGGATTTGTGAAGGAAATGGGTTAAGGAGCGATTTTAGACTGTGGGATTTAGTTCTGACAAGTTAATAAGGTGTTAGGATCGACCCATCGCCTAAGGACGTCTAATCCCAGGTTGGCAAAAATCCGGGGTGTTACAATCTATCCCCCATAAAACAAAATTTCATCCCCGAAATTGGTTATGGGTAATAAAGAAAGATTTAATTATTTCTTTTGCCTAAGTTTTATTGATTTCAAGTTTCTACGTGTGGTAGGGTATGTACTAGCTGGTTCATTTTAGTCTACCCCTATTAAAACTTATTTCTTTATCCATTGCTTATACCCTGATGGTTTGCTACAATTTATTTCTTTACCTATTTGGAGTCTTGACGACAACTCCCAACAATTTAGAGTAAGATAGCTGTTTTCATTGTTTGACCAACACGGAGAAACGGTAATAGTGGGCTCGATCCCGATACATCGATCATCTACCGGGCCAGGGTAGGAAGCTCATCATATCACTTCCGAATCCTGGTGGATCCTGGTCTTCTGCTCGGCCAAGCAGTGAGTCCATTGGTAGTCGCCCAGGATTGAGAATTGGGTCAAGCCGCGAATGTTTCGCAGTTGTATATTTCAGTAACTCCGTAGTCCGATCACTCTAAAACCATAGGGAATGTCCATCATTGAAAGGTTCAAATTGTTTATTCTAAGGTTGCCCTTTAGGTTTTAGTCTAAGTGAGTCCTCGATATTATCTATGTCCCAGGGAAGGGTGAATCAAATCTTACTAGATCATCCTAAAACATTTTCATAGTAGAACTTGTTAGGGCTTCTATAATGTGCGTATGTTAACGAGCACCGTTTCGATCCTGGGCCAGTGGAGTAGGGTCCACCATGCTTTCGCTGTGCCACCCAGATCAAGAGATGCAATAGGTAACCTAACTAGATTGGGCTCATAATGTTCTACCCCCCTTAAAATTTTATTTTCACCCTCAAGGCTTAAGATTTATGTCCTGCTCCGTACATCGGAACAGGGTGTAATTTATAACCTATCCTTGACATGAAATGAGATGCGGTCTCCCACTACATCAGTCTTGGTACCTAGGATTATAGAAAGACTATCACGGATGGGTGTGAGTTTGAGGCAAGATGCTTAATTCTACCAAGGAATTTTGTCGCGGTCCAGACTTATCCTATTTAATCATGTTTAGCTTAATAGGCAGGCTATCTTTTTACGTTCATAAGCACAATATGTATGCCGACATGGCATGCGATTTGGGACCTAATTCCTAACTGTCTGTTGCCCATTTGGGCAATTCCTATACCTAAAAGACAAAGTCTCTATCAGCTATATACTCCTAATACTTTTCAAGGACAAAATTATAAACTTTTAGTTGTAAATGGTCGGGCCAACACGGAAAGAAAATTGTGTAGTGGGTCTGAGTCGGTTAAGCCGAATAACCAAGTCTATTATTCAATTGGCTTAGTATAATTAATTAGTCTTTTACTTTCCTTAGCCTAATCAGTAGTCTAGTCTTAATTTAAGAGTAGCGGGAATCCATAGGTGAGTCCAAAGTCCATGATCATACACTAGATGATTTCACATCATTTCTAATATAGGAAGGGTTTTATCACTTAGGGTTAAAGGTTGTCAATTGAATTGCCCGAACTTGAATTTAACTATGCCAGAGCATTTCACCCATGTTCATACTAGCTAAGAAGATCCTAAAGTTCACATTATAAATTCGTTGGATTTCCTACACAGTCAGGCCTGTCGAAATCTAGGAGCACCGCTTTAGGTCCAAAACTCTAAGGGTCTATTCGGCCAATGGTCTTAGGTTGTATTAAATGGGACTGTATTGCTAATTCCACATCGGGATTGGGAATGACATGTTTGGTAGGAGGGGAGGTGGGGATTAAAATTAATGTCATAGGCTTTGGAAAATGAGTCTGGTGTTGGAAAAGTGTGAGATGGGATTTCCAAACCCCATGATGATGAATTTATGAGTGTAATTTGAAAGGAAAACACGGGATTTACGTTTAACTGTCTACATCCCAAACATAGTATGGATGATTAGGCCTCCAAGAAAATGGCCGTACACTCTCGGATAGAGCCATGGAAAATGAGGATAAGGGGAAATGGGGGGCTGGAGTTTTTGGTTCTCCACGGATTGGAGTCTCGACAGACGTCGTAGAGGCCCAATAGATAGGGTTTGAAGAAGGAAAACGAATAGATGGGATGGGTTGAGAGCTTACCCGAATTTGAGTTCCAAATGGGGCATGTAAGTGATCAAAAGAAAGAGAATGGAGAGGGTAGGGAGTAGGTTATGTTGTAAACGTTGGAAGAGGATGAGTTGGGCAGGAAATGATAAAATGAGTGATTAGAGGGAAGGTTTGAGAGGTAAAACAGCAAGTCGAAAGAGAAAGGTGGGCTTGGAGGTGCGTTTGGGAGAGAGGGGGCAAAAATGATGTGAAAAAGGGGTCCCCCAGAAAATTTGATAGGCACCATACGGGCCTAGGGAAGTTCTACGCACTTTCTGGCATTTCTAGTTAGTCTATTATTTTAATTATTTTTTTAGTAGTTCATCATCAAGTATGCTTCATCTCCACCAAATTTCATTATATTTTATCTTGTAGAAAAATTCTAAAAATTCTAGAAGCAGCAGCTGTCCAAACTAATAACTTTCAGATAGTTGACACAACGATCCATATTTAACTATATTAAATATTTTATTATATTTTTAACTTATTTTTATATGAAACTAGACTTATCAAACTTAAATTTGACTTTTGAATCACCTTAATCGGAGTTATAACGAGGGAGATATGACTTTTTGAAGTCGGACCAAAATTGTAGAAAAATTATGGCCGAAAACGGGCCAGCCAATGAACTGCGGCCCGCCCGGGCCCGCTGGACCGCGGTTCCACCGCGGTCCACCTTGTCCAGTACTGTGCCGCCGCAGCTTGGTGGTGTTCTCCACCCTCCCAAGAGGTCAATGGTACCCCGGGTCAGCCCCGAGTCCCCCCGGATTGACGCGTGTGGCCCACGACTCCGTTTCGAGTCGTTTTGGGTCAAATCGGACGTATCTTGTAATCTGGAATGAGTTATCTGACATATAATATATGATTTTGGGGTAGAACGAGCTAATCTATCCAAATAACCTATTTAATTAGTTAGATTCTAAAGTTTGAATTCTCAAAGGTCCAATATATACATATACTTACTATTTATAGTAAATTTTTGTTTAAGTATTATTCTTCATCATTTATATATTAGAATTTATATCTGGTATGAAAGGATGAAAAAAGAAGAAAAATAAAAAAAAAAATAAAAAAAAAAATTAAAGAATGAAGTGGTGCAAGGAGAGAATTTGAAGAAATTGGGTAAAAAGGGGTTTTAGGCTTTGATGTTGTGATTGACCCATAACCTAAGAACATTCGTCTCTAAGGAATGACTCAAACCCGTCGACTGACGGCCTAGAAGTGATTCAGGATTGTTCCGCGTGATCATGGGTGTGTACGGCCCAATCTCAGCGGTCAATTTCGGTCGGTTTCGCCATTCGGTGAATTTGAAAAATCCTAAGTCAGTTTCTACATTTCGTCGCTCCCTCCTAAGTCAGAGTGCGTAAGTGCGCGTCGTGTGACCATAACCCAGGTCCGGTTTAATCCAAATCATGCTCTGATACCATCTTGTAACGCCCTGAAAATCGGGGGTCGAGCATAAACTCAACTCCGAGTTCCAACGCATCACTTATGCAACAAAATGAATGATGATTGAATGTTGTCTGTATTAAAGTAGTGAACATGAGTGAGATTAAGCCAAAACAACATATCATACTCCAGAGACAGTTAAATTTGCGAGCGGAAGACTGTGATAGATATGTAAAATATATAAACTGTGGTGAGTCTCCAAAGTGTGATAACATTACTAGGTTAAATAATTACAAGTACAATTTTAAATTTTACCAAGTTGTGTAGTGTGATCTAGTCAACATCCCTGTAGCCCCGACAATCAAGGCACGACTCTCACGAAGCCGCCAGAAAACAGCATGTACGAGAAAGCATTCTCATCGTCATAGAAGTCCGACTCCGCCTCAGAAGTAGCGTTGCCATCTGCAATCAGACAAAGTCTGGTGGGTGTTCGGAACACCGTCCCATATCGTGGGAGTGAGTGATCAACTCAGTGGAATAATAAAGCATAGGTTAACATGTTATCAATTCAGTCAAGCAGTAATGATAAAGCAGTACAATCAAACAATTTTAAGTACTCTTATTTAATGCAAGTATGAAATGACATGATGTATGCCCTTGCCAAACCACCCTCATGCGACATCATCTTACATTCGCGAATGCGTCCATCCCTCAGTGCTCCACATCTACCAGGCACATGCAGTGCGATGATGAGCATGATTACCGAGTAATTATTAGTTCATTTCAAATGCAGATTGAGAAACTAAGGTACCTCCCTTGTATCATTCCCAAACATGATCCATTCTAGGGTCGTCAGTCCTAGTTAATCTCATACGATATTATGGTTTGAGAGGCGTAGCGAAGGCATCACAAAGGGCTCGTCACTCGTCAGCACGGATACAGATCTCACCGTATGCGGCTCAATTGCTGACCATCAGCTCGAGTACAGGTCTCACCGTACTCGGCTCAATCACTAGCCGTCAGCTCGAATACAGGTCTCACCGTACTTGGCTCAACTCATACTCTAGTTGCTGTGAAAGACTCGTCGCCAATCACAGACCTTGGAGTATACTTGAAGATACTACAGAGGACTCGTCGCCCGTCAGCACGAGTATAGGTCTCACCGTACTCGGCTCTCGCCGTAAGTATCGACAGCTCGAATACAGTGTCCCATACCACCGTATTCGGCTCACGAGTATGGTTTGCTCACTGGTCACTACGGAGAGGCACATGTCCCCAGCGTAGGCCGACAGCTCAGCTACGGTGTCCCATACCACCATGCCTGGCTCATGAGTCTTAGCGGATCGAGGTACCATGGTTAACGGGATTTCACTGGTAAGTTTGGTATCCTAGGTTCAATCGGTAGCGTTCAAACATGGTGAACATACATAAGACAGATCGGGTTGCTTGACGAGCTCGGCTAGCTCGAGCGCACAACAAGTTGAACGATATGAAGCGCATAAGCACTTCGTGTGGCCAACCACTGTCGTCAACCGCAGTACGACTCGGGTTCGTCGAACACATCTCACGTAGCAATTGGATCATAGCCACAAATCCAATTCTGGTACCGATTGTCTGGACTATAATCATAGCCCCAAACACAATCAATTCCTAACCATAGCATGTGAAGTACAGCATGATAACATGGTAATTCAAGAACACTAGCAATCATGTTATAAAGCATGTCATAAAGCATGTCATAAAGCATGTTAATAAACAAGTTACAAAGCATGTTGTAAAGCACTATACAAATAGGGATACAAATACATATATTTCATAAGTGAGTGGTTAGAGTAAACAACCACATGGAGGGTATCATACATGACTCTAAGATAGTTGAGAACCCCATCTCAGCACCTACCTAAGGCACTAACACTTAAGCACTTACACTCACAAGCAATTTCACCAACACTTGGAATGCACTAATTCAACATACATGATGTATGTTAGAGGAAAGTGCACTAGGGTTGTCCCTTTACCAAACTAGTATTTTATACGTATATATCATATTCATACAGCAAATAATCATGATAATTACATCAGCAAAATTTATACGCATGGGGTATTTTCTAGGATACCCAATTTCGACATACATAGCATTTACAAGGGAACTTGTATTACGGCGATTCCTTTCACCAAGCAATTATTTTATGCACACATAATATATTTATACAACAATTAATCATGACAAACACCTCGCTAAAATATACATGTATACGGTACTTCTTACAATACCGTATTACTACATACATAGTGTTTATTAGTAAACATGTATTTAGGCGAATCCTTTCGCCAAATAAGTATTTTATCCATACGTCATATATCCATACGACAAATAAACATGTTAAACACATTTTCATAAAAAATACGTATACGGTATTTTATACGAATACCTAGAGTATGTGAAATTCCAAATTCTACAATTCTAATCGAAACAGAAAACGGAAAGCACTTTGTACATGTGCAATTGCATACAGATCATGAATCTACCATTATCGGACATTGAAAGCGTTGAAAACCGCAACCTATACACCTAAAGTCCTCACCTTGTGTCGTAGAATCGTAACTGAGTCGATAGGTTCGCTAAGCTTCCGTATACGGGAGTTTGGCAACCTATGAAACGAAATATGTTAGCTATTTCATAATCTACAACCACCCAAGCCCCAAATCAGGTTAGGGTTAGGGTTTCTTACCTAGAAACGACGCCGGAATGGCCGGGAACGTGATGAGAATCAGGCGGTGGAGCCCGAATAGCAGCAGGGAACAGCAGCAGGGAGTTCCTCCCACATCTCCCACACTTTCTCTCTCTTTTCTCTCTCTCAAATCCAAATTCATATGGCTGCCATGAGAGAGGGTTTAAGGTCCTTATATAGCCTAAAAATTTACCGAAATAGACTCCTGTTCAAAGTATACTTAGGTTATAACCAAAGCGGGACTTTTTCAGCTCAACGGAGGACTTCTGGCGGGCCTCCTTGAGCCAAAGGTCGGACTTAAGCTCACTAACGCTGGATCTACGTTCTATTAAGTTTTCGTTTCGGTCGGGATTCCAGATCACGCGTGGTGGACCAGTTTCAGTTCAACGGTCAGCGGATCTCGATCGGAGATGCCGAGTACATGTAAATGTGTATGAAATTTCTCCTGATCCGAGGGTGTAATTTGGTCCGATTCTCGACGGTGCCTGGTTCTTTGGCGAAAACGATCCATGCAAGCGACGAGTCTCAGATTATTATTCAAGATATTTATTTTTAAAGAAAACAAGTGTTTTCACACTCTCTCGCTCCGGACTCAAGCGAACAGCCGTGGGACATCGGCTGGATTTGATTTCCGAGATGGTTGTCAAGCCCAGGAAGGTAGTCCTAATTCCTTAACTTCGTGTTAATCGGACTTCCGACGTGTGGTCCAGATCAGATACGGAGTTTCGAGATGCTCCCGAGAGCAGCCGGGTAATGAGAGTGATCCTAGATTTTAGGGTAACCTAGCGTCAATGATTCTATAAGTTTTGGGTCTTGCAGATCGTATTTAAAGCGATTCAAATGGATTTCATGACTAATTTAGTTTAGCACTTAGTTAACTTTGTCAAATTTCTAAAGGATTTAATCCTAAGTGATTTCCGTCTGAGGTAGTATTTAATCCTTTGCAGTTTGTATCTAACATGATCCAAGTTATACTACTTAGCTAGTTTAAGATAGTGTCTAGGGCGAAGGTGCTTTGAAAAATTGAAAGAACAAGGTAGTGAAGGGTGGGATTTGTGAAGGAAATGGGTTAAGGAGCGATTTTAGACTGTGGGATTCAGTTCTGACAAGTTAATAAGGTGTTAGGATCGACTCATCGCCTAAGGACGTCTAATCCCAGGTTGGCAAAAATTCGGGGTGTTACATGTTCGCAGAAAAGCTCGAACTCCTCTCCGTAGAGGTAATGTCTCAAGAGCTTCAATGCAAAGATGACAGCTGCCAACTCCAGGTCGTGTGTAGGGTAATTCTCCTCGCGCTTCCTTAATTGTCTCGAGACATACGAAATCGCCCTGTCCTTCTGCATAAGGACACAACCCAAACCAACGCGAGACGCGTCAGTGTATATCATGTACTTAACCCCTTGCTCTAGTAATACTAGCACAGGGGCGGACGTCAACCTGTCCTTTAGCTCCTTGAAAGTTGCTTTTGCCTTCTCATTCCAAGCGAACTTCAGGTCCTTTCGTATCAACTGAGACAACGGCCTGACAATCTTCGAGAAATCCTAAATAAAGCGTCTATAATACCCTGCCTGACCAAGGAAACTCCTCACCTCGATAACTGAGCCAGGCTACTGCCAATCCTGAACCGCGGTTACCTTAGTAAGGTCCACTGCTATCCCATCCTTGGACACCACATGTCCGAGGAACTTGACTTCCTTTTTCCAGAAGTTGCACTTCTATACTGCGCGAACAACTGGTTCTTCTTCAACGTATATAACACTGATCTCAGGTGCTCCTCGTGCTCCTCCCGACTCGTAGAGTATATCAAAATGTCATCAATAAAGACGATGATGAATCGGTATAGGAATGGCTGAAATACCCAGTTCATTAGGTCCATGAACACGGTCGGTGCGTTCGTAAGACCGAACGACATCATTAGAAACTCGTAGTGCCCAAAGCATGTCCTGAAAGCCGTCTTCTTTACATCCTCATCTCTGACGTGCAGCTGATGATACCCTGACTGCAGTTAATCTTCGAAAAATACTTCGCCCCCTTCAACTGATCAAACAAATCATCTATCTTAGTGATGTTTTATTTAAACCAACATGATTTAAATGATTTTTAAACTCGCAAGTATACGAATCAGATGTAGATATGGTACGTATTACGAGATCGTTCCCATGAGGACTGGTCGTCACAATTCAAATCTATGATTCTCCTTAACTAATCCAACAAATAATGGAGCGAATTACTAAGCACAATTCTATGGAAAAAAAATAATTGAGAATATGGAAGAAAATTTAATTAGAGAGAGCACTAGGACTTTCGAATCCACCCCCAATTATCCTAACCCTTGTTTTGTCTATTGATTCACCTTAATCTAGATTGATACCACTTATATAGAGAAAGCACAATCTGTGTCCTTAACCGAGCATACAGAATGTCTAATTCCTTTAAGCAATGCCATGAATAACATATCCCATGTCATTGGTCGGGCACATGGAATGTACAGTTCATTAAAGCACCCTGTTTCTTCCTCTATAGGAAACCTGTTCATGATCAGACACAAGCACCTAGAATAAGCATCCAAACAACATCCATATATATACTCTGATCAAGTTCATAGATGGAGAAGTACAGAATTCAAACCAATCAAGCCCACTTAGAGAAAGAAACAAATCAATTAAATTCAGGATGGAATCAACATATAAAAAAGGTCATTCAAATTAGGGGCTTCATCTTAGTCCTAGCTAAGAAATTAACAAGCCATGAATTCAAATAAAAAGAAGGAAAAATAAAATATCAAGAAATACATCTCCCTTCTCTTTCTTCTCTTCCTGTCTCTCCTCAAGCTCTGGATCTGCTCTCCCTAGCTATGGATCTGGAATCCCCAATTTTGGATGCCCTTCCTCACATTTTGTAACTCTTTTTATAGCTGATGGAGTGGCTGGAGTGGTGAAAATCGGATTTGGAAAGCTGTCGCACGCGCAGCGAAAGCCTTTTCGTAGCCCAGTTCGGGCCCTCGAAACAAAGCATTTTCCTCTCTCAAATTCTAAACAAACACCATCCCTTAGGACTTTCTTGGGTCTTCTACATGATGGATGATTCAGATGTACCATATGATCAAAGATGGTGGCCCACAATCGCCTGGAAAATCGGATTTCCTAATATGTGCAAAACCTTTCGCACCCTTTCGCTGTAGTGATCGGTGGGCCCCACAGAAGTATTTTCTGGAAAATCCACCCCGTCCATTGGATTCAGGATGAAATTTCAGTCAAGAATAAGTAGTTTTGAACGTCCATTAACGCGTCCTAGAGAAGAAAACACAAAAAGATCAGATTTGAATGTTGCAGGGCAGCCCTTTTGTGGCCTCTGTACTGCACACGTGTGCACGCATGGACACAAAATATCAACATGGTTTTATAGTGCTCGAGCCACTCTACAAGATGAACGATTCGAATTTTTCGTACGGGTGACGTGTGGGTCCCACAGAAGCCCGAAAAATGGCCAGCGGTCGTTCGTCGCGTAGCTGAAAATGGCAAGTGTCGTTTTAGGAAGAAGGTGCGGTCAGCACTTGCGCTGACCGGCTGGCCGATCCTATGCACGGCGGGCGTGTGTACACTATGTACACACGTTGTACACACGAAGTCCACTGTGATTTTTTCGAGAAATCCAAGCCGTCCATCCTGTTTCTCATATTATTTAAACCGTCTAGCTAAATTTTGAAGAAGTTCCAGATATCAGGTGGGCCTGAAATCAACGGTTTGTGGGCTGATTTGTCAGTTGGAGCACTTTCCGAGACATCAAAAGGCTGAAACTTAATATGTACGGTTGATTTTTAGTTATCATCACATGTATGCAGTTTCGAGCCAATTAGATAGCTGGAACCATGTGATCTTGCATTCTGGACCCTTTTCGGGCCCCTTTGGCTTGCTTTCCTCATATCCCAGGCATGTAAATTCTTAATTATTGGTTCTCTGGAGTCCATCTCGTGCTCTGGTGACTTTGGATCATCAAATCCATGCTTTTAATTCTCTTTTCAGTGTAACACTCATTATTACGTCCTACAATGAAAACACGATTAAAACACTCCATTAAACCTTATCATGTACGTATCGTTAGGCAATTACTGGGGTATGATATGCAACATTCGACACTCATCGCAACCCCCAACCAACATTTTGCTAGTCCCGAGCAAAACATGCGAAAAATAATTTCAGAAATAAAAGACAATTCCTGTAAACTCAAGTGACTTGTGAACAGATAGTTGAGATGTGAAAATTCTAAAATTCATGAATGGTGGGTGAAAATTTTTTCCTGGAATCAAACGCACGGTAAACTTCATAATCAAGTTTAAAATATTAATCCATTAATTAGAATATTCTAAACATTGAGTTCCATGAGTGTATAATGTAATCTCGACTCACAATCATTAAGAGATCTGATTGTCAAATTCATGATATCATTGGAATTCATGACAACCAAACATGAAACTAAAACATGCCAACAGATTAACTTTTCAGTCTACCAGCCTGTGATATTCTTTATGAATAGTAACGCCAATGAGGGGTATCAAATTCTCACCTATAGGGAGCAAACCTATGGTGAAAACATGTCGCCTAACTTTTTTTTTTTTTTTTTTCATATGTCAACTATGGAGAATTAAATTCTCACCTATAGGGAGCAAACCTATGGTGAAGATTATGTGACTTAGCCTTTCTTTCTTCTTCTTACTAAATGAATTTGTTTTTTTTTACTTTTTTTTTTCAGACCAGTTCTTTCATGCTTAGTGATTATCAGGTTAATCATTCCATGTATAAGCGAGATGTGATATGTGAAATCACAGCTCAATCAATGTTTACAACTTCTAATTATGGATTATCAATTCAAAATTGACTATGAAATCAAGCAGATGGCCGAATCCAAGAGTCATAAGTTGCCACATCACGTGTCTTATAATGTTAAAATCACAACTATCCTTCAAAATCACTTTGAATTCAACAGAAATTCTAGAAAAAATGTTAAAATTTTCACAAAATTTGCTCAAGACTAAGAAAATACTGATTAGGTAACCTAATCTATCTCCCACCGATTAGGTAACCTAATCTATCTCCCACCCCCAACCTAAAATCTACATTGTCCTCAATGTGACAGAAATAAGCATGCGATGCACATGGGACAACGAAAATAAAAGAGTGATGGAAAGATGGTACCTGGACGAAGAATCAAGAGGTTTTCCCAAAATTATCAATGTAAGAGCGAGTTAGCAGAAGCAAAAATAACAAAAAGAAAAACAAAAGAAGATCCTACTTATACCACTTTTGCAGGTGCTCTCGATTACATTTAGCGCATGCAACAAGCCTTTAAACCCCTAGGTTGCCCCTAGTGGACGAGTTGTAGTCTCATGAGGGTTTGCAGAAATGTTACCCACAAACATTGAAGTAACTAACTAGGAAAAAGTAATACAATAAAACAAAAGGCTAGGTTGCCTCCCAGGAGCACTAAGTTTAACGTCTTCAGCCAGACAAGAACGGACCATGAATTAACTAATCTTTATAACCAGGGTCCGCCAAAGAAATTACCTCAACACCTTGATTAACCAATCCCAGACAAGTGACGTGAGTTCCCATGAACTGTGCTATCTGAAATGAGGTAACTGATACTGTCGTCAAATGATTTAAGGACTTCTGCTCGAACGACTTCTTCCATGTTAAGATCACGCTTCCTTTGCATTTCACGCGACATTCCCCCAGCATGATCCATACATACAGTAGGGCATACTCCCTGTATTTTCGCTATCCTCCATTCAATTGCTGCCTTATATGCTTTAAGAACATTAATCAGCCTGCTCTCTTTTGCCTTCTCAGAGTTAGAAACTGTGCTGTCAGGAAGAGTCTCAGAGGGATGAAGAGGTTCCACTTTCGCTCTCCATTTTTCAGTCTCCAATATAGGAGTAGAGTTGAGCAGTGCATTGACTTCGTGGATGGGACTATCTATGTCAAAATTCGTGCCATATTGTGCTAAGCAGGTCTCAAGTGGATCTTCAAAAGATTTACGGAAGGAGTCCTGCACTAGACTCTCGATCATGTCCACTTCAGATATGTCATCCAAATCTGGATTGTTGTCCTGCATTAAAGACATTGAGTTTAATATTCATGTTACCAAAGGACAACTTCATAACTCCATTCCTGCAATTTATAATAGCATTAGATGTGGCCAAAAATGGACGACCCAAGATGACTGGGATCTGACTATGAAGATTCTGGACAGGCTGAGTATCTATAACTATGAAATCCACTGGAAAATAAAATTTATCAACCTGGATTAACACATCTTTAATAATACCCGGGGCACCTTGACAGATCTATTAGCTAGTTGTAATATTATTTTAGTCAGTTTCAACTCACCAAGTCCTAGCTGCTCATAAACCGAATATGGTAACAAATTGACGCTCGCCCCTAAATCAATCAATGCCTTCCCGATCTTATTATCTCCTATCCCGCAAGAAATAGTGGGGGCTCCTGGATCCCTAAATTTAGGAGGGGTGTTATGTTGAATCATGGAGCTAAGTTGCTCCGCAAGGAAGACTTTCTTATGAACATTCTGCTTACGCTTTTGAGTGCATAAATCTTTAAGAAACTTAGCGTAAGCAGGGACTTACTTGATAGCATCAAGCAACGGAATGTTGACTTGCACTTTTTTAAACACATCCAAGATTTCATCAAAGTTGTTTCTTTTCTTTATTGGTGCCAGACGTTGAGGAAAGGGTGCTTTGGGCACATAGGGTGGCACATTAGTAGCTCTTGGAGAGTCAAAGAGCTTTTGGACTTTGGATGCATTAGTGTGTCTCTCTGCTTCATCTTGATCTTCCGTTTTGGAATTTGATTCATCCCTAGGTATCTCTATTCTGTTATCTATCTGTTTGCCTGACCTAAGGGTAGTGATCGATTTGGCTTGCTCATGATATTTCCCTTAGTTGGAATTAGAGCTAATCTCATACTGTCCCTTTGGATTAGCCACAGGTTGGCTAGGGAACTTGCCCTTCTCTCTCTCACTCAATGTGGCAGCTAGTTGACCCATTTGTACTTCCAGCTTGACAATGGATTACGCATTTGCATGTAAGCTTTGCTGGTTGGCTAGTAAGGTTTGTTGGGTGTCTTTTTGGAATTGGAGAGAACTCTGCATAAAAAGATTGAGTGTATCCTCAAGAGATGGTTTCCTTGATTGTGCAGGCAGTTGTTGATATTGCGAAAACTGTTGAAGTTGTTGACTGCCAACTTGGGGGTGCGGTTGCATGGGATGATTTCCAGATGGTCCTCCTTGTTGTGGTCCTTTTGCCCACGAGAAATTTGGATGTCTAGCCCAACCTGGGTTGTAAGTTTCTGAGTAAGGATTATTCTCAGGTCTTTGAAAAGTGTTCATTGCATGTACTTGTTCAGAAAGAAGTTATGGGGATGCTGCACCAGATGGACAAGACTGCGTAGGATGGGCAGGACTAGAACATATGGCACATGCCTCGACTTGAGCTGTTTGTGGAGGTCCATTATGCAACATCAGAGCATCAACCTTCTTTGTCAGGCCATCATTCTTAGCATGGAGATCTGACGTGACTCCTATCTCATATATACCACCTCTCTTCTGTGGTTGGGGACTTCTATCACCTCTATTTGAATAGTCCCATTGCTGGGAATTTTCATATAAGGTTTCAAAGAAGTTCCATGCTTCAACATCACTTTTGGTCATGAATGACCCTCCACTAGTGGCATCAACCATGCAACGGTTTTGGGGTGTCAAACCGTCATAGAAATATTAAACTTGTTGCCACTTTTCAAAACTATGGTGTGGACATTTAAGAAGTCCTTCCATCTTTCCCAACATTCATGAAAGTGCTCGCCCTCTTTTTGTGTGAAATTAGTGATTTCTCTACGGAGGGCATTAGTTTTGTGAATGGTGAAGAACTTGTTTAAGAACTTCTTAGACAGTTGGTCCCATGTAGCGATAGATCCTACTTCTAGAGAATTCAACCATGCTTTCGCCTTATCCTTCAAAGAAAAAGGAAACAGGCGTAGGCGGATCGAATCGTCTAAGAAGTTTTGGAACTTAAAGGTGGAGCAAATGTCTCGAAATTCTTTCACATGATGATCTGGGTCCTCCTTGTCCAACCCATAAAAGGATGGCAACAATTATATGACTCCAGGTTTAAGTTCAAAGTGTGTTGCCGTAGTGGCTGGCAACACTATGCATGAAGGCGCATTAAATTGGACAGGAGCTGAATAATCTCTGAGAGCTTTAACTTCGTTCTCATTCGCCATTTCAACAAGATTATTTCTCAATCTTCCACGAAGTGTTCTTTCTATTTCAGGATCAAAAGGTGCTAGTTCTATATTCAGAGATCTACGTCCTAGCATAAACTAAGTTACTACAATGTAAGAAAGAAAACTAAACTAAGATGCAACCTAAGAGAAGTAAAATTAGAACTAGAAACTATGAAATTATAAAACAAGTTAAAACTATGTAAATAAGAATGGGAAGAAAGAACCCGGAAAAGGAGATGATTGATGTCAGAAGATTTCAGATGCTCCTCCTTCACTTAGTAGCTTCCTTCCTCAATTCCTGTAAATAAAAAAATAAAAACAAATTAAGTTTCCTAAAATAATGATAGAAAAATCCTAAGCAACAGTTAGTTTCTAAAAAAGAAAGTTTCTAATCTTAGAAATAACAAGCTAAGTTAGTTTCTAAAAAGGGAAGAATTTCTAAAACTAGAAAATAGAAAGTTACTTGAAAGAGGAATCTAAATCTAAATTTAGAAACTAAAAAAAATTTCTAAATAAAACCCTAATTCTAAAAATAGAAATTAGAAAAAGTAAAGAATTTAGAAAGGGATTACCAAATTAGAAGTTTATTTCAGGACCCTACAAAACAGGAAATAGGTTAGTTTCTAAAATAAAGAAAAGAACTCTAAGTCAGTAAAATCCTAAGCTATGAATTATGATAAGAGAGAATCCTAAATTCAATTTAGAACGAAATAGTCCCCAGCAACGGCGCCAAAAACTTGATGTTTTATTTAAACCAACATGATTTAAATGATTTTTAAACTCGCAAGTATACGAATCAGATGTAGATATGGTACGTATTACGAGATCGTTCCCACGAGGACTGGTCGTCACAATTCAAATCTATGATTCTCCTTAACTAATCCAACAAATAATGGAGCGAATTACTAAGCACAATTCTATGGAAAAAAACAATTGAGAATAGGGAAGAAAATTCAATCAGAGAGAGCACTAGGACTTTCGAATCCACCCCCAATTATCCTAACCCTTATTTTATCTGTTTATTCACCTTAATCTAGATTGATACCACTTATATAGAGAAAGCACAATCTGTCCTTAATCGGGCATACAGAATGTCTAATTCCTTTAAGCAATGCCATGAATAACATATCCTATGTCCTTGGTCGGGCACATGGAATGTACAGTTCATTAAAGCACCCTGTTTCTTCCTCTATAGGAAACCTGTTCATGATCAGACACAAGCACCTAGAATTAGCATCCAAACAACATCCATATATATACTTTGATCAAGTTCATAGATGGAGAAGTACAGAATTCAAACCAATTAAGCCCACTTAGAGAAAGAAACAAATCAATTAAATTCAGGATGGAATCAACATATAAAAAAGGTCATTCAAATTAGGGGCTTCATCTCAGCCCTAGTTGAGAAATTAACAAGCCATGAATTCAAATAAAAAGAAGGAAAAATAAAATATCAAGAAATAGATCTCCCTTCTCTTTCTTCTCTTCCTGTCTCTCCTCAAGCTCTGGATCTGCTCTCCCTAGCTATGGATCTGGAATCCCCAATTTTAGATGCCATTCCTCACATTTTGCAACTCTTTTTATAGCTGATGGAGTGGCTGGAGTGGTGAAAATTGGATTTGAAAAGCTGTCGCAAGCGCAGCGAAAGCCTTTTCGCAGCCCAGTTCGGGCCCTCGAAACATAGCATTTTCCTCGCTCAAATTCCAAACAAACACCGTCCCTTAGGACTTTCTTGGGTTCTCTACATGATAGACGGTTCAGATGTACCATATGATCAAAGATGGTGGCCCACAATCGCTTGGAAAACCAGATTTCCTAATATGTGCAAAACCTTTCGCACCCTTTCACTGTCGTGATCGGTGGGCCCCACAGAAGTATTTTCTGGAAAATCCACCCCATCCATTGGATTCAGGACAAAATTTCAGTCAAGAATAGGTAGTTTTAAACGTCCATTAACGTGTCCCAGAGAAGAAAATACAAAAAGGTCAGATTTGAATGTGGCAGGGCAGCTCTTTTGTGGCCTCTATACCGCACACGTGTGCATATATGGACACAAAATATCAACATGGTTTTGTAGTGCTCGAGCCACTCTACAAGATGAACGGTTCAGATTTTCCGTATGGGTGACATGTGGGTCCCATAGAAGCCTGAAAAAATGGCTAGCGGCCGTTCGTCGGGCAGCTGAAAACGGCAAGTGCTGTTTTAGGAAGAAGATGCGGTCATCACTTGCGCTGACCAGCTGGCCGATCCTATGCACGGCGGGCATGTGTACACTATGTACACATGCTGTAACACGAAGTTCACTGTGATTTTTTTGAGAAATCCAAGCCGTCCATCCTGTTTCTCATATTATTTAAATCGTCTAGGTAAATTTTGAAGAAGTTCCAGATATCAGGTGGGCCTGAAATCAATGGTTTATGGGCTAATTTGTCAGTTGGAGCACTTTCCGAGACATCAAAAGGCTGAAACTTAATATGTATGGTTGATTTTTTGTTATCATCACATGTATGCAGTTTCGAGCCAATCAGATAGCTGGAACCATGTGATCTTGCATTCTGGACCCTTTTCGGGCCCCTTTGGCTTGCTTTCCTCATATCCCAGGCATGTAAATTCTTCATTATTGGTTCTCTGGAGTCCATCCTGTGCTCTGGTGACTTTGGATCATCAAATCCATGCTTTTAATTCTCTTTTCAGTGTAACGCTCATTATTACGTCCTGCAATGAAAACGCGATTAAAACACTCCATTAAACCTTATCATGTATGTATCATTAGGCAATTACTGGGGTCTTATATGCAACATTCGACACTCATCACTTAGGCAAAGGATACTTGTTCTTCACCATGGCCTGGTTCAACCTACGGTAATTAATACATAACCGTAGCGTCCCGTCCTTCTTCTTCACAAATAGAACAGGTACTCTCCATGGAGACACACTAGGTCGTATGAAACCCTTCTCTATTAGCTCGTTAATCTGTCTCCGCGGTTCCTCCATCTCACATGGAGGCATACGAAAAGTCGGCAATGAGATAGGTGTCGCACCAGGCGTAAGATCAATGGTGAAATCGATCTCGCGCCGAGGAGGCAAACCAGGAATTGTCTTAAACACATCTGTAAACTCCCGAACCACCAGCGTATCTTCTAATGTCGGACCATCAATCGGCTCTAATAAAGTAGTATAACACTCAACACGGCAGGGCCAACTGACCTACACTGGAAACGTGAAAGCTGTGCCGGGATCCATAGGCCGTCACGACCTGAGTATCACAATCTATCTTTGCCTTCATCTTAGTGAGCCAGTTCATACTGAGGATAATGTCGTTGTGCCATAGTGGAGCAACAATGAGGTCGACGAGCACTGTTCTGCTACCTAAATCCATGGAGCAACCCTCACACACCCGTGTGACATCTGAAAAAGTCCCAGTAGCCGTAGTGAGTCTCATTCCCATCGTGGGAGTAGTATGTAAAGCTAGACGCTTAACTGCCCCACATGAAATAATAGAACTAGTGGACCCACTGTCCACCAACAAGGAGACGGAAGTACCTTGAATGTGGGCCGTACCCTCAAAAGTCATCGAAGTCGTAATCGACGTCTCAGGTGCTTCAGCAACAAGCGTATGTACTAGAGCCTGTTGCTGACGGTTCGGCTGTGGAACTAAGGGCCGTTAAGGTGGCCAGAAGCGTGATACAGGAGGTCTGAAAGATGGATGAGCAGTGGCAGTCTGTAGAGGTGGAGCTGATATGGCTTGAGGGTGAGGGCGATCCAATCTCTGCGGTGGTGAGAACCAGCTAGCCCTCATACGTGAAAAATAGCTCTCTGCAGGATGTCCCGGTTTCCCGTAGAAAGAACAAGTCACTCCTGGGCGTCACATCGGAAGTATTGGCACTGCGATCCTGGGGGGAGAGTCAATGCGAGGCCTCTTGCCTAAGAAAGGCCTACTCTGCATCTCAAGTCGTGGTCTCGCAACCATAGTACCACGAGAACGTGTCAGCCGATCGACATCCTGCTCGGCCATCATAGACATGTGGACCAGCTCCGCGTAAGAAGGTATACTGATACAACACATCTTCGACCGTATATCAGGTCATAAACCCCCAGAAAAATGGCGTATCCGCATATGCTCATTAACAAGGATGGTTGGGACAAAGCAGCCCAACTCAGTGAAGCGATGCTCGTACTTAATAACAGTCATGCCTCCCTACCGGAGGTGTAAAACTCATCCTCCCGTTCGTGTCTGTAGGTTTGCGGGTAATACTTCTCATGGAACCGAAACTCAAATGTTGCCCAAGTCCACACATAGCCCACTGCGACAGACCGAAACACACTATCCCACCACAGGCTGGCCTCCCTCTCGAACATGCAAGTGGCCAACTCGACCTGCTCTGCCTCAGTACAATGCATCATCCATAGCATCTTGGAGATGCGGTCTAGCCAAAACTCAGCCTCCTCGGGTCTGTGAGAACTTGTGAATGTGGGAGGCCTCAAGCACTGGAATTGCTCGAGTAGGCCACGAGTACCAACATCTCCAGTAAGGGTACAACAGGCGCAGTGGGAGGTATAGCCTCAGCCTGAGCAGGAGGCTCAGCAGTCTCTGGTGGTGTAGATGATGAAGGTGGAGCCGCACTGCCACCCTGAGCTGACAAAACTGCAAGAAGCTGCTGATGCTGTTGATGCATCAGCATCATCATCTGCTCAAACCTGTCAGGAGGTGGAGCAACCTGTTGGTCATGCTGTGTAGATGAGGATGCCCGGTGCTGCTCGCAAACTGGGGGTTATAAGATGGCAATCCACCAGTAGGACCAGCAAGAGGCTGATCCGAGTCTAACCCTCGGTCGGTAGGACCACCACTACAAGAAGGAGTCTGGTCCATGGAGTCAGTGAGAAGGAGGTGTGTCGTGCTCCGTGTATACTGCCGCGGCATGCCCTATACAACATAGGGTGTAACGTATGTGAGATAAAGCATAACAACACATTAGACAAGCACTTTAAGCATTCCACACATCTCATACCAAAAGAGGTTGCATGCTTTTCATTTACCCAAAATTTGTCATAATACATGGAATACAGAGTTACATGAATCATGATAGAAACTACATGTGAACCAATTACATCCACAACATCAAACACTTAAAACATACTACTAACTACTACATATCAACATGAAATATAAACCTACTACAGATTAAACCAAATCAACTACAAACAACAACTTGGATGACTAAGCATCCGAGTCAGGTGATGGAGGAGGAGCATTCATGTCCTGTACATAGCACAGGATGGTCTTCAACGTGCGAGACACCTTCTTAAAACTCTTATTCATGTAGGCTTCAGTCACCTCAAGATTGGCTCGGGTCTCACCAAGCTTAGCCCGAACCTATCCAATCTCTTGCTGCAGGGCGGCCTGGTTCTCCTCAATGCAAACCATACGAGCATCCCTTGCAGCGTCTAGTTCTGGTGCTCCAGGAGGAGAGCTCTCCTCAGTATCCTGAGCCTCTTTTTCCTCTTCCTGTATCTCATCACCGCCTCCTTCTTCGCTTCCTGCCTTGAGGTCAACACTCTCCTCACCAGCACTATCCGACTCATCTCCAGACTCGTCGAGTCGGGCTTGCCGTTAGCGAGGGCCGATCTTCATGTTGTTAAGTGTAGCCTCACTTATGACTCGGACTGGTGTAATGTCTTCCATGTTAAGCCTATAGCCAACATTTCGAACCATCTTGCATATTAGGTAGCCAAATGGGAGCGAAAGGTCATTCCTGACAGATCGAATAACTTGGACTATTTGAAATAGGACGAACGTGGGCAGGCATAAGTTGTCCCCATGTCCAATCTTGTATAGGAAGTCCACCATCAACTGAGTACAATCCGTGCGGTTACCCCACCGTGGATACACATTATATGTGAAAATGTGGTGAAGTAAAAGGAAGTCCTCTGTCAACTTCGTCGACGAAAGGCAGTTTCCTCGTGTCCAAGAAACCCGTCGACCACAAAGGAATCGCGTACGGCGATCCCTTTCTCGCGCACTCCTGGAGAAGTTGTCATTAGGAAGCACTTCACCCCGTGGGATCTTCATGATCCGAGCCATCTCAACCACAGTAATCGTGCACCTTATGCTCCTTACAGAGACCGTGAACTGAAGAGGCTCCAACGATGGGTTTATGATATGGGCGTAGAAGGCACGAACCGTATTCTCACATGCAGGCGACTCACCTTCAAATATAGGACCCCATCCGACGACATCCACCAAATGGTCCATCATCGGGTGTAGCCCAAACATCCGCTCATCCACGTGGGCTTCAAACACAACCTTACAGTTAGCAAAATGACCGTATTCAAAGCCAATCGGTAGTGCATCCCTGATCGGATGTTGAGGATCTAGGTCTCGCTTTGACCTAAACTCCCGAACGGTGCTACTGTCGGCTTCAACGTTAGCCCTTCTTCTGGAATGGGCTGGGCTGCTCAGCCCAGCATCATCTACAGCAGTTTTCCTCTTTCCCATGAGAGAGAGGATGAAGGAAATGGAGAAAATGGCCGTAATCAACTCAAAAAGGGCCATGAAAATGAAGGAAGGAGAGAGAAGGGGCTGATTTCTTTGGTTCTCCACGAACAACCATCCCGATAGGTGTTGAAGAGGCCCAAATGAAGGGGAATGAAGAAGGAACAAGGGAGAAATGGGATGGGTTAGGAGGTTGCACGATTTTGAGCTTCAAATGGGGGGTGTGAGAGCTCAAATGTGAAAGAAAGGGGAAGGGTAGGAAGGTAGGGTTGCTGTGATCGATGGAAGTGGATGGATTATGGTCGAAAATGAAGGATTGACAGATTGGAGGAAAGATTTGAGAGAAAATATCGAAATTGGAAGGGAAGGGAGCTTGGAAGGAAAAAATGTGAGAGAGAGGGCCTAATATAGACCTAAAATAGGGACCCCCTACACATTTCGTACGCACCAAACGTGCATAGGGGTCGGCCCGACCATGACCAGGCCCGGCCCAACTTGAGTGGGCCCACCTGACCGCGGTCTGCCGCGGTGACCGCGGTTCCGCCGCGGTCCGCCTTGGCCGGTGCCGCGTCACCTCGGTGGGGTGGTGTTCTTTAACCCCCAAGGTACTAAATACACCTCGGTTATACCCTGGGTCCCTATACATTTAAGTGGGGAGGCCCACGACTCCATTCTGTTCCAGATCGGGTGGTTTCAAGAAATTTTCTGATCTCGACTGATCTTTACTGACTTTTAACGACTGGAATTAGGTGGATTGGGATCTAGACTCATCCATAGATGGCCTAGAAGTGTTTTAAGGTCGACCCGTGCGACCAGGGTTGGGTACAGACTTGATTTCAGCGTCCATTTTCAGTGAACTTTGTCGTTGGACGAAATTGAGTACCTAAGACTGTTTCTATATTATTCTCTCACCCTCCTAAGTTGTAATGCGTCAACATACATCGTGGGAACATAACTCAGGTCCAGTTTAATCAAAATCATGCTCTGATACCAACTTGTAACGCCCTGAAATTCGAGGGTCGAGTAGCAACTCAACTCTCGAGTTCCAGAACATCACTTATGCAACATAGATAATGATGATTAAATGTTGTCTGTGTTAGAGTAATAAACATGAGTGAGATTATACCAAAACAATAATTTATACTCCAGATCAATTGTATAAAGGCAAGCGGAAGACTGAAACTGTATATATAAGGTATGTAAAGAAACAAAATCATCTCGGTCTCCAGAGTATGAACACTAACTGAGTAACCATATACAAGTATTGTTTCTGAATTAAAAGGTCAAAATACAACTAAAAAGATAGATCCTGAAATCCCCGCAATCCAGTCAGCCTAAGCAAAGCTGTCAGAGTACTGCATGAATGAGAACTCGTCCTGGTCCTCATCATAGTCTGGCTCCGCCTCCTGAATCGATGTATCATTTATACCTGAGATAGAGTATGGTTAGTGTGTACAACACCGTCCCGTAACGTGGGAGTGAGTAGTTAACTCAGTGGAACAATAAAGCATAGGTTAACATGTTATCAATTCAGTCAAGCAGTAATGATAAAGCAGTAGAATTAAACAATCCTAACTACTCTTATTTAATGCAAGTATGAAATGACATGATGAATGCCCTTGCCAAACCACCCTCATGCGACACCATCTTACGTTCGCGATATACGTACATCCCTCAGTGCTCCACATTTACCAGGCACATGCAGTGCGATGATGAGCATGATTACCGAGTAGTTATTAGTCCTTTCAAATAGCAGGATTGGAAAACTAAGGTATCTCCCTTGTATCATTCCCAAACATGATCCATTCTAGGGTCGTCACTCCTAGGTAATCTCATACGATATTATGGTTTGAGAGGCATCGTGAAGGTATCACAAAGGGCTCGTCACCCGTTAGCACAGATACAGATCGCACCATATGCGGCTCAATTGCTGGCTGTCAGCTCGAATACTGGTCTCACCGTACTCGGCTCAAACGCTGGCCGTCAGCTCGAATACAGGTCTCACCATACTTGGCTCAACTCATGCTCTAGTTACTGCGAAGGGCTCATCCCCAATCACAGATTTTAGAGTATGCTTGAGGTCACTCCACTAACGTCCTACCAACTGGCAGTCTATTTTTGAAGCCCGACCAGGCCACTTATTGACAATGGGACCCGGATGCAACCCGACTGAGGACCACAGCCAGGCTACGCCGGTGTAGGCCGACAACACGAATATAGTGTCCCATACCACCATAATCGGCTCACGAGTCTGGTTGCTCACTGGTCACTGCGGGGAGGCATGTGGCCCAAGTGTAGGCCAGCAACTCGACCACGGTGTCCCATACCACCATGCCCGGCTCATGAGTCTTAGCGGATCGAGGTACCATGGTTAACGGGATTCCACTGGTAAGTTTGGTACCCTAGGTTCAACAGTAGCGACCAAACATGGTGAACATACATTAGACATATCGGGTTTCTTGATGAGCCTAACTACCTCGAGCGTACAATCAAATGAACGACATGAAGTGCATAAGCACTTCGCGTGGCCTAACCACTGTCGCCAACTGAAGTACGACTCGGGTTCGTCAAACACATCCTACGTGGCGACACGAATCCTCAACCATGATCTCAAGTCTGGTACCGAATGTCTGGACTATAGACATAGTCCCAAACTCAATCAATCCTTATTTAGAACATGTAGAGTAAAGCATAATAAACAAAGTAAATCAAGCATGTTAACAAGCATAACATAAAGCATATCATAAAGCATGTTATAAAGCATGTTATAAAGCATGTTATAAAATACTATATAAACAAGCATACAAACACATATGTTTCATAAGTAAGCGGTTAAAGTAAACAGCCACATGGAGGAAATCATACAGGTCTCTAAGGTAGTTAAGAATCCCCTCTCAACACCTATCTAAGGCAACATTATCCAAGCACTTACTCTCACAAGCATTTTCACAAACACTTAGAATACACTATTTCAACATACATAGTGTATGTTAGCAAAACATGCATTAGGGCGAATCCTTTCGCCAAGCAAGTATTTTACGCATATATAACATGTTCATACAACAAATAGTCATGGAAAACACATCTCCAAAATATGTACGTATACGGTACTTTCTAGAATACACAATTTCTACATACATAGTGTATATTAGCAAATCATGTATTATGGCGAGTCCTTTCGCCAACTAAGTATTTTATCCATATATATTATATTCATACAACAAATAATCATGGCAAAAACATTTCCAAAATTTATACGTATACCGTATTTTCTACGAATACTTAGAATATGTAAAATTCCATATTCTTTGTCTTTAATCGAAACGAAATACAGACAGCACTTTGTACATGTGCAATTGCATACAGATCATGAATTTATCATTATCTCACATTGAAAGCATTAAAAACCATAACCTATACACCTAAAGTCCTCACCTTACACCGTAGAATCGCAACGAATCAGCTAGGTTTGCTAAGCTTCCGTATTCGGCAGTTTGGTAGCCTAAAGAATGAAATAGGTTAGCTATTTCATAACCTACAACCTTCACACCCCAAAATAGATTAGGGTTAGGATTTCTTACCTCAAAATGAAGTCGGAATCGCCGGGAAAGCCATGAGAATTTGGTGGTGCAGCTTATGTAGTGGCAGGGAACGGTAGTAGGGAGATTCTCCCACTGCTCTCACTCTTTCTCTCCATTTTCTCACTTCTCTCTCTAGGGTTTCTCTCAAATTTGTATGGCTGTGAGAGAGAGGGTTCTAAGGTCCTTATATAGCCTAAAATTGTACTAAACTAGACTTGTGGTCAAGGTATACTTAGGTTATAACCAAAGCGGCACTTTTCCATCTCAACGGAGGACTTCTGGCGGGTCTCCTTGAGCCAAAGGTCAGACTTAAGCTCATCAACCTTGGATCCAGGTGAAGTTAAGTTTTCTTTCTAGTCGGATACCCAGATCACGCGTGGCAAACCAGTTTTAGTTCAACGGTCAGCGGATCTCGATCCGAAATTCCAAGTACATGGAAATGTTTATGGAATTTTTCCTGATCCAAGGGTGTATTTGGGTCAGATTCTGATGGTCTGGTTGCTTACAAATTGATCGCAAGTAACAAGTCTCAGATTACTATTCAAGATATTTATTTAAAAAGAAAACTAAGTGTTTTCACACTCCCTCGCTCCGGACTCAAGCGAACAGCCGTGGGACACTGGCTGGATTTGATTTCCGAGATGGTTGTCAAGCCCAACGAGGCGGTCCTAAGTCCTTAACCACGTATTATTCGGACTCCCGATGTGTGGTCTAGACCTGATACAGAGTTTCAATGTGCTCCTGAGAGCAGTCGGGTAATGAGTTTGATCCTAAATTTTAGGGTAACCTAACATCAATAATTCTACAAGTTTTGGGTCTTGCAGATCGTATTTAAAGTGATTCAAATAGATTTCATGGCTAATCTAGTTTAGCACTTAGTTAACTTTGTCAAATTTCTAAAGGATTTAATCCTAAGTGATTTCTAGTTGAGGTGGTACTCGGGCCATTGTACAGAATTTTTCTAGTCGTAACAGTTGTACATCAAAGAATTAGTGCGTCTGCATGAAGTTCCCTTAGAGATCATGTTAGACCGCAACACGTGATTCACGTCTATCTTCTGGACCCGTATCCAGGAAGCGATGGGTGTGAAGTTGAAGTTCAGTACCGCATTTCACCCTCAGACCGACGGGCAGACAGAGTGGGTAAATCAGATTTTAGAAGATATGCTGCGGGCTTATGTTTTAGACTTTAAGGACAGTTGGGATGACTGCCTCAGGTACGTAGAGTTTGCCTACAACAACAGCTTTCAAGCGAGTATTGGCATGGCTCCTTACGAGGCCTTGTATGGGCGCCCTTACAGAGCGCCACATTGCTGGGCTGAGGTTGGCAAGCGTAGCTTGATTAACCCGGAGTTAGTATAGGCGACCTCAGAGAAGATCGACATTATCAGGCGTCGACTTCTGATGGCCTAGAGCAGACAGAAGAGTTATGCCGATACGAGGCGGCGACCACTTAAATTTGAGGTTGGAGATCATGTATTCCTCAGAGTCTCCCCTATGAAGGGAGTCATTCTGTTTGGGGAGAAGGGAAAGCTTACGTCACGGTTCATTGGCCCATTTCAGATACTTGATCAAGTGGGTGCGGTGGCATATCGTCTTGCTTTGCCCACACCACTCGTGGGCCTGCATAATGTATTTCATGTATCTATGCTGAAGAAATACGTCCCTAATCCTTCACACATCATCCATTGGGAGCAGGTGCAATTGAGCGATGATGTTACATATGTACTACATCCGACGTGCAAGAAGGAGCAGGTGTTGTGCAGTAAAGTGATTCCACTCGTGAAGGTACTGTGGACACATCATACAAAGGAGGAAGCTACCTAGGAGACTGAAGCCGAGGTCTGAAAGAACTACCCTCAGCTTCTCGAGGAGTACTAAAAGGTACTAATTTCGAGGACAAAAATTTTCTTTAAGGGGGGTAGATTGTAACGACTCGAAAAATCCCGTACAATGGTGTAACGCCCTGAAAATCGGGGGTCAAGCATAAACTCAACTCTCGAGTTCCAACGCATCACTTATGCAATAAAATGAATGATGATTGAATATTGTCTGTATTAGAGTAGTAAACAAGAGTGAGATTAAGCCAAAACAGCATATCATACTTCAGAGACAGTTAAATTGCAAGTGAAAGACTGTGATAGATATATATATAATATAAAAACAGTGGTGAGTCTCCAGAGTGTGATAATGTTACTAGGTTAAATAATTACAAGTATAGTTCTAAAATATACCAAATGTGAGGAAGTATAATGTCTCCTATCCCAAGTACCATAGCTCCGTCAATACAATACCAAGTCTTCATAGACCTGTCAGAGAGTTACATGTAGGAGAACTCCTCCTCAACATCATAGTAGTAGTCTGGCTCTGCCTCATAAGCATCGCCATCACCTGAAACTCAACAAATCTAGTTGGTGTGTACAACACCGTCCCGTAACGTGGGAGTGAGTGATCAACTCAGTGGAACAATAAAACATAGGTTAACATGTTATCAAAACAGTCAAGCAGTAATGATAAAGCAGTACAATCAAACAATTCTAAATACTCTTATTTAATGCAAGTATGAAATGACATGATGTATGCCCTCACCACACACACCCTCATGTGACACCATCTTACGTTCGCGACATGCTTTTATCCCTCAGTGCTGCACATCTTCCAGGCACATGGAATGCATGATGAGCATGATTACCGAGTTTTTATTATTCCATTTCAAATAGCAGGATTGGAAAACTAAGGTACCTCCCTTGTATCATTCCCAAACATGATCCATTCTAGGGTCGTCAGTCCTAGTTAATCTCATACGATGGTGTGTTTCTAGGTCGTAAAATTTGTCGGAGGTGGTCGTTACAAGGAATCGTTGCACCACTCCCCCATCACCTTATCAATACAGGCCTAGTTTATACTCTGTTACTACGGGAAGGCTCATCACCTCACCGCAGCTTTAGAGTATGCTCGAGGTCACTCCACTAATGTCCTACCAACTGACAGTCTATTTTTTAAGCCCGACCAGTTCACTTATTGAGAATGTGACCCGGATGCAACCCGACTAGGGACCATAGCCAGGCTACGCCAGTGTAGGCCGATAGCTCAAATATAGTGTCCCATACTACCATAATCAGCTCACGAGTAGGTTGCTCACTGGTCACTATGGGGAGGCACGTGGCCCCAGTGTAGGCCGACAGCTCGACCACGGTGTCCCATACCACCATGCCGGCTCATGAGACTTAGCGGATCGAGGTACCATGGTTAACGGGATTTCACCGATAAGTTTGGTACCTTAGGTTCAAGCAGTAGCGACCAAACATGGTGAACATACATTAGACAGATTGGGTTACTTGACGAGCTTGACTAGCACGAGCGCCTGTTGAGTTGTACGACATGAAGTGCATAAACACTTCGTGTGGCCTAACCACTGCCGACAAGTAACGTACGACTCGGGTTCGTCAAACAAGTCCTACGTGGCCAATGAATCTCAGCCACGAATTCGATCCCATTACCGACTACCTGGACTATACAATAGCCCCAATCACATTCAATTGCAGATAGGTAAAGCAGTAATGGATCAAGATTCAAATTATATAATCAAAGTCTGGTATTATCTGTTTAGGGCTGCCAGGGCTATTGCATGGAATCGTTACACCACTCCCCTATCACCCATGATGGATCATACAACGTAAACATGAATTTAAACATATGCATTACATAGATAAAATCATACAATCAGTTGAGCATGTTATGAAGCATATTATAAAGCATGTTATAAATCACAATATAAACAAGAATACAAACACATATATTTCATAAGTAAGTGGTTAAAGAAATCAACCACATGGAGGAAATAATACACGTCTCTAAAGTAGTTGGGAATCCCATCTCAACACCAAGCTAAGACACCATCATCCAAACACTTACTCTCACAAGCATCTTCACAAACACTTAGAATACACTATTTTAACATACATAGTGTATGTTAGTAAAACATGTATTAGGGTGAGTCCTTTCGCCAAGCAAGTATTTTACGCATATATAATATATTCATACAGCAAATAATCATGGCAAACACATCCCCAAAATTTATACGTATACGGTACTTTCTAAAATACACAATTTCAACATACATAGTGTATATTAACAAATCATGTATTAGGGCGAGTCTTTTTACCAAATAAGTATTTTATCCATACATAATATATTTGTACAACAAATAATCATGGCAAACACATTTCCAAAATTTATACGTATATGGTATTTTCTACGAATACCTAGAATATGTAAAATTCCATATTCTTCATCTTTAATCGAAACAGAAAACAGACAGCACTTTGTACATGTGCAATTGCATGCAGATCATGAATCTATCATTATCTGACATTGAAAGCGTTGAAAACCATAACCTATACACCTAAAGTCCGCACCTTTTGTCATAGAATTGTAACGGAGTCGATAGAATTGCTAAGCTTCTGTATACGACAGTTTGGCAACCTATGGAATTAAATAGGTTAGCTATTTCATAACCTACAACTATCAAAACCCCAATTCAGTTTAGGGTTAGGGTTTCTTACCTAGAAGCGTCGCTGAAATCGCCGGGAATGTGATAAGAATGAGGTGGTTAAGCACCTAAGGCAGCAAGAAAGAAAGGCAGGAAGGATCTCCCACAACTCTCCCACACTTTCTCTCTCTTTTCTCTCTTTCTCTCGTAGGGTTTTCTCAAATTCGTATGGTTGTAAGAGAGAGAGTTTTAAGGTCCTTATATAGCTTAAAAACTCACCAAATTAGACTTTAGGTCAAGGTATACTTGGGTTTTGTCCAAAGGGTATCTGTTTCAGCTTAACGGAGCATTTTCGGAGCCCCCTCTTGAGCCAAAGGTCAGACTTAAGCTCACTGACATTGGATCTAGGTACCATTTAGTTTTCATTTCAGTCAGATTCCCAGATCACGCGTGACGGACCAGTTTTAGTTTGACGGTCAGTGGGTCTCGATCGGAGATTCCGAGTACACTGACACGTGTCTGAAATTTTTCCTGATCAGAGGGTGTAATTTGGTCTGATTTTGACGGTCAGTTTGCTTAATACTGACCCATAAGCGACAAGTCTCAGATTACTATTTGAGATATTTATTTTTAAAGAAAATCAAGTATTTTTATGCTCCTCGCTCTGGACTCAAGCGAACAGCCGTGGGACACTATCTAGATTTGATTTCTGAGATGGTTGTTAAGCCCAGCGAGGCGGTCCTAAGTCCTTAACCTCATATTATTCGGACTCCTGATGTGCGGTCTAGAACTGATACGGAGTTTTGAGATGCTCCCGAGAGCAGCTGGGAAATGAGATTGATCCTAGATTTTAGGGTAACCTAGCGTCAATGATTCTACAAGTTTTGGGTCTTGCAGATCGTATTTAAAGTGGATCAAGCGGATTTCATGGCTACTCTAGTTTAGCACTTGGTTAACTTTGTCAAATTTCTAAAGGATTTAATCCTAAGTGATTTCTGGTCAAGGTGGTACTCAGTCCTTTATAGTAATGTTTAGTTTAAGTATTGTTCTTCATCACCTAAACTTTAAGATAGTGTCTAATGTGAAAGTACTTAGAACGATTAAAAGAACAAAGTGGTGAAGGGTGGGATTTGTGAAGGAAATGAGTTCAGAAGTGATTTTAGACTGTGGGATTGAGTTCTGACAAGTTAATAAGGCGTTAGGAGCAACTCATTGCCTAAGGACGTCTAATCCCAGGTTGGCAAAAATTCGAGATGTTACAAATGGCCCGAGTACCACCTCAGGCAGAAATCACTTAGACCAAAACCTTTAGAAATTAGACGAGGATTAACTAGTGTTAAACTAGATTACATACGAAATCCGCACTAATCACTTTAAACACGATCTGCAAGACCCAAAACTTGTGAAATTGTTGACGCTGCATTACCCAAAAATCTAGGATCAATCTCATTACCCGGCTGCTCTCAGGAGCATCACGAAACTCCGTATCAGATCTGGACCACACATTGAAAGTTTGAATAATACGAGGCTATAGAATTAGGACCGCCTTGCTGGGCTTGACAACCATCTCGGAAGTTAAAACCATATAGTGTCCCTGGGCTATTCGCTTGAGCCCGGAGCAAGGAGTGTGAGAAAACATGGTTTTCTTTAGAAATTAAATTTAATTTAAGTAATCTAAGACTTGTCGTTTGTGGGCCAAATATAAGCAATCAGACCGTCAAAATCTGACCCAAATACACCCTCAGATCAGGGAACATTTCCCATACATGTCCGTGTACTTATAACCCTGATCGAGTTTCGGTGGCCGTTGAACTGAAACTGGTCCATCACGTGTGATCTGGGAACCCAATTGGAATGAAAACTTAGCTCGACCTAGATCCATAGTCAGTGAGCTTAAGTCTGACCTTTGGCTCAAGGGGGGCTCCAAAAGTGCTCCGTTGAGGCAGAACAAACATACTTTGGCTATAACCTAAGTATACCTTGACCCTGGGTCTAATTTGGAGTGTTTTGAGCCTATATAAGAACCTTAAACCCTCTCTCATTTAGCCCATACGAATTTGAGAGAAACCCTAGGAGAGAGAAGAGAGAAAAGAGAGTGTGAGAGAAGTGAGAGAATCTTACCCTAGTGCTATACGCATTTAACCATCGTTATCTAATCACTTTTCCAGTGATTTCGGCTTCGTTCTTACGTAAGAAAACCTAACCCTAACCTTTTTAGAGCTCCAAGTAGTGTGAGTTATGAAATAACTAATCTGAGTCATGTTGTAGGTCGCCAAATCACCATAGACAAAGGCTTATCGATTCTATCGAGTTCATTACGCTTCTATGGCATAAGGTGAGGACTTTAGACGTATAGGTTAAATTTTCAAAGCTTTCAATGTCAGATAATGATAGATTCATGATCTAGGTGTTATTGTACATGCACAATGCGATGTTCATTTTGCGTTTCAGTTGCGTATGCAAATTATGGCATATTGTGTATTCTGTATATTTGTAGAAAATACCGTATACGTACAAAATTTAAATGTGTGTTTGCCATGATAAATTACTGTATGAACATGTTATATATAAGTGTAATACTTACTTGGTGAAAGAATTCGCCCTAATACTTGTTTTGGCTAATATACGTTATGTATGTTAATAAGTGTATTCTAAGTGTTTGTGAAAATGCTTGTATGAGTAAGTACTTGGATGATTGTGCTTCAGGTAGGTGTTGAAATAGGATTCTCAACTACCTTAGTGATGTGTATGATGCCCTTCATGTAAGTTGTTTAAGTTAATCGCTTACTTATGATATGTATGTGTTGTATTTCCTATTTATATTGTGCTTTATAACATGCTTGTTAACATGTTTGAATTACTTTATTAATTCTGCTTTGACTATTATACATGCTTTCTGGTTATGACTTAAATGTGATTGGAGCTATGTGATAGTCCAGACAATCGTGGTGACTAAGATTCATTTCGCCATGTAGGATGTGTTTAACAAACCCGAGTCGTACTTCGGTTGGTGATAGTGGTTAGGCTACGCGAAGTGCTTATGCACTTCATGTCGTTCAGCTGGTTGTACGCTCGTTACGCTGGTGCTAGTCAAGCTCGTCAAGTAACCCGATCTGTCTAATGTATATTCACCATGTTTGGACGCTACTACTTGAACCTAAGGTACCAAACTTACCAGTGTAACCCCGTTAACCTTGGTACCTTGATCCGCTAAGACTCATGAGCCGGGCATGGTGGTATGGGACATCGTGGTCGAGCTGTTGGCCTATGCTGGGGCCACGAGCCTCCCCGTAGTGACCAGTGAGCAACCCAGACTCGTGAACCGAATACGGTGGTATGGGACACTGTATTCGAGCTGTTGGCCTACACTGATAAGGTGATGGGGGAGTGGTGTAACGATTGCATGTAATAGTCCTGGCAGCCTTTTGTAGTGACCTCGAGCATACTCTGAATATGCGGAGACACGACAAGCCTTCCCGTAGTGAGCAGGGTATAAACTAGGCCTGTATTGATAAGGTGATGGGGGAGTGGTGCAATGAGTGCGTGTAACAGCCCTGACAGCCCTTTATAGCGACCTAGAACCGCATCATCATTGAGATTATCTAGGATTGATGACCCTAGAATGGATCATTGTTTGGGAATGATATAAGGGAGGTACCTTAGTTTCCCAATACCGCTGTATGAAAAGGACTAATAACAACTCGGTAATCACGCTCATAACATAGCACTGCATGTGCCTAGCGTTGTGAAGCACTGAGGGATGAACGCATGCCTCGAACGTAAGATGGTGTCGCACGAGGGAGGTTTGGCGAGGGCATGCATCATGACTACATTTCATCCTCGCATTAATAAGAGTGATTAGGAATGTTTGACTGAACTGCTTTATCATTATTGCTTGACTGAATTGATAACATGTTAACCTATGCTTTATCGTTCCACTGAGTTAGCTACTCACTCCCACGTTACGGGACGGTGTTCTGGACACCCACCAGACTGTCTTAGATGCAGGTATCGACGAGACGCAGGAGGCTGAACCTGATTACTATGATGATTAGGATGAGTTCTCCTACATGCAGTTCTCTTGAGGCTTCGCTTAGGCCATTCAGATGATGGGGCTACAGGGTTTACCATTGTAGTTGTACCATTTTTTTTGGCATTTTGATTTTGAAACTAATACATGTATATGGTGACTCTTCTGCTTGCATTTTATAATTTGATCTGTAGTATGAATTACTATTTTAGTATAATCCCACTCATGATTATTGCACTAACACATACAACATTCAATCATAAGCATTTATATTACATAAGTGATGTTTTGGAACTCGGGTGTTGAGTTGCTACTTGGCCCCCGATTTTTAGGGCGTTACAATACCAGTCTATTGCGCAGGCTATCTTTGCTTGTATTTCTAAATTTTCGACTGAGAATTTAACATTTTCAACAGCTACTAAAGAAGGTCCATTTGACATATACCGTCATCTAATTTCGGCTCTAATGGACATACATGTTAATGACAAGGGTATTCTTGTTCATACTCTAGTTGACAAACCGCTGGAATCAGAAAAACGTATGCTAACTAGAGATTTGTGTAATATAGATGCACAATGGACTTATAAAGAGAATGCGCTTGCTTCCAAGTACTTGTTACCAAGATACAGGGTTCTTCATTGAATATTTATTTCAAATCTGTATCCACGTTATAGTAACAAAACAGAACTGACTTCCTTTATGGTTCAAGTTTTGCATTCCATCATCTGTGGTACTCAAGTTTGTCTTCCATCTTTGATTTGTCATTCTATCATTCAATTTCGTCTCCATCCTAGACACAGTGATATTCCATTTGTCTATGACTGTGTTAGCTACTCACATGCTTGTTGCTATGCCTGTTGGAGAGGGTCCTATTCATCACCTTATTTTCAACAATTCAAATATAAACAAGATGAAATTAGGACTAGCTCCTGGCCAAGTGGATGTGGGTGGTGGTGGAGCTGAAGCAGGCAATGAAGAAGAAGGTGGCGATCTTCCTTCTGATGATTTGAATATGGATGACATTTTTGATGAAATTGAATTAGACTCTATAAATGATCCTGACTATGACCCATCCGATTTTGATGCTCGTTTTCGTGCACTTGAGGAGAAGGTAGAGAACATGAATGTTGCCCATGATTTTCAATTTAAATATATGCACAAGTATCTTAGACACTTAAATAAGGGCCTTCATCAACTTGATCCTACCATGCCTGCTCCTTCAGGATCTGATTAGGTGTTTTTATCCTATGGTCTGTAATAACTCTTATTCAACTATGCTTTCTTTCAGTTTGTGAGACTGACTCTGGTTGACTTTGGTTTATACTAGTAAATGATATGTGATCTTTGAATTAGCTTATATTTCTTTCATATCTTGCCTAGTCAATTCCTTTACTACTCTCTTTTTAGTCTTCCTCTTCCATTTCTTCTTTACTTCCTTTGTCATATTGTGACAAAAAGGGGGAGAATATTTCTAGTTTTGGATTGATTGCTTATGGATATGGAATGGATATATGTGTGGATATATGTGTGCTACTTAGGGGGAGTAAGTAAGGAGTTGCCTACTTCATGATGATGTGTGCTAACTGGTTCATGACTACTTCATGATGATGTGTGCTAACTGGTTCATGACTACTTCATGATGATGTGTGTTAACTGGTGCATGATTCTTTATTGAGATGCAACTCTTATTTTTATTATGTTTTGTCATAAATTTGATAAAGGGGGAGATTCTAAGTGCTATGGTTTCATGCTCCTTTGATTGGATTGTCAAATTTTGTAGTGCCAAAAAACTTTAATCTGTGTCTTGTGTAGCACGATGTTATATATGTTCGAGGCAATGCATCTCATGTACAAGGATAATGCTTCAAGTCAAGTACAATGATCTACTTCAAGAATTGCAAGATCAAGTACATTTTTCTCTTCTGTAAGCTTTAGAGTTTTTAGAACTACGTTGAAAGACGAGATCTTGTTCAAGACTCAAGGTGTAGTGCAATTTAAGAATTACAAGTGCAAGGTTTCAAAGATTACTAATCATCTGAAGAAAAGAGTGTTCAATGTCCATACATCATGTCTCAGGTATGAAAGACCTTAGATTGACAATACATAATTCAAATTAAATTACTTTATAGTTGTTTGGTCTATTCTACTACTAGTCCTGGACTCTGTTTGACTAGTCCTGACAATGGCTTGACCAGTCTAAGAAATTTCACGACCAGTCCTAAGTTGTTGCAAATTTTTGGAATTCTTTTGGTTGAGCTATGACCAGTCCTGGAGTCTGCTCGACCGGTCATGTGAACAATGTCGACTCGTTCACAACCAGTCCAGCAGCTACAACTCAAACTATAGCAACCATTCCTGGTTTCTCACGACCAGTCGTGGAGGTCCCTCAACCGGTCGTGAAGTGCCTACGACCAGTCGTGGAACGGTTTTATCCGATCGTGCTTAAAATTTCAAAATATGGTTCATCATACGACCAGTCGTAGTGTCCTCACGACCAGTCGTAGACGTGGCTTCTGCAACTATAAATAGAGCACGATTTTCAGAGTTTGATAACTCAATTCAAGAAAAATCAAGGATCACCCTGAGAGATAAGTTTATAAACTTTTTAAGTTAGATTGTGCATATTTAATATCCTCTTTTGTTAGCTTTTTATATTTGATTTTGTTTCTGCATTCCAATTTGATTTGAAAGAGGAATTGTTATATTCCACTTCTTGGAATCAAAATCAAATAAAGCTAGCCCAACTTGATTTAATTTAAAATCAATTTAGAATTTAGAGCCATTTCTTGAGTATTGGACATTGAACTTCTATTCGAACTTCTACTCCGATTTAGTTCTTCTGGGCTGTAACAAAAAGAGAAATCTAGGTATTTTACATTAATGTAAATCTTCTATGCTTTTTGTTTTCTTTGAGATTAAGCCAGAAAAATCTCTAAGTGTTGGTTATCTAAGGAGAGCCAGAAAACTTAGAGTGTGGGGGTTTTTTGAATTGTGTAAGCCCACTTGAAAGACACAATTGTGAGGGTTTTAGGTGAACCTGTGAAAAACCTATTTTCATAGTGAACGCTAATATCCCCTATGTGAGGATATTAGGAGTAGAGTAGTAAGCTGTGTGGCTGTTGTTTAACAGTTAGTGGACACACAAGTGAACCACTATAATTCTTTGTGTCTTATAATTTGAATGCTTCTTTATTTTTTTATATCTTTTATCATTCAAAGTTATGGGATGTATATGTGGATGTGAATGTTGTAATATTTACATTTCAAGCATTGTGGGGAATGTTGTAATAGTTTAGACTTCCATTCTTGCTATTTACTTTTTATTCCTCTTCGGTTTGAGATATCGATACTTAAACCATTCTAGTAAGGTTGTCCTGCCATAAGCCCTTAGTTTTTATGGTGCAAGGTTGTCCTTAGAACAACATTTGTATCAACCTCTCAAGACTAGAATTTTGAGGTTGCTTTACATTTCTGTAATGTGATTTGTTTAAAGTGCTATCTTTCCTTTATTCATTTGAATTCCGCTGTTAAAAGTTTTAATTTGGCATAGTCCTATTCACCTCTCCTTCTAGGACATATAGCTTGGCCTTTTCAGCCTACACAAAGCAATGTATCTTACATAAGGATACACACCGTATTCTCCCATCGGAGGTCTATGAAAGGTCTTGGCAAGTTTGTATAATTAAACTCTGAAACCCAATCCTACACAAGGAAAGAGGTTCAGACATAAGAGACTCTTGGTACTTACTTGAAAGTGAGCGAACTGCATTTTTTGCACATGCTGATGATGATCTTCCTTGTTATGAAGAGTCTTCAGCTCCCTTAATCTCCAATAACTAGATATGATCCAATGCAAGTCGCCAAGTGTTGGGTCAAGGTACTTGGTGAATCTTATATATTAAATATGGGTTTTTAAGTATAGATGAGATTCTCCAAGGTTAGGCATTTAAAGGATCCTAACTCAATGATTTTTCAACAAATGAGCTGTTGGAAGATCCTTGAATGCTAGAGTTCATTTTTCGATTCAATTTATTGATTTTCTAATGATGGCATTTAAGATAGGATTGAAAGATAAACTCCTATGAGGAAAAGAGATTTAAAAGGGTAGGTGCTCTTGTAATAACTCTCTCAAATCTCTATCTTTTTCTCACTGAAGAACTAAGAAAACAAGCCTTCGAATTTATAAGCAAAAATCCCAACAGCAAAAAAATGGGAAGATTTTTGTTAGGTTTTGATGTCATCGAAGGGCTTGGATGTCATCGAAGATTCCTTCAATGTTATTGAACCTCCTTTGATGTTATCGAAACCTTGCACTACGATTTTCATATAAGTGCTTTATAGATCTACTCAATGTCATCGAGTGACGTTCGATGCCATCAAATGCTAGCACGATGTCATTGGAATTTTCTCTAAAAATGCTTGGAGATTGCTAGATAATTTGGTTCACTTTTACGATGTCATCGAAATTTGAATTTCGATGTCATTGAAGGAAATTCAATGTCATCGAGAATTTCAGAATTTTCTTTAAAAACTCTCTGGATAAAACAGGTCCATTCTCGATGTCATCGATCGGTCATTCGATGTCATCGAATTTTGAATTTCGATGACATTAAACATAGTTCGATTCATTGAGATTTTCCTGATTTTTTTAGCTTGCTGGAACATTGAGTGCATAGTTTTTGATGTCATTGAGATAGGTTCGATGTTATTAAACTTGAATTCAATGTCATCAAAACCTGTTTGATGTCATCAAGAATTTCTCCAGGATTATTAGTTTGTTTGCTGGACGAATTTGGCCATTTTTTCTATGTCATCGAACCTTAAGGTTCGATGTCATTAAGTAGTTTTCAATATCATCGATAGTTGTAGAAAATACATGTACCTATTCATTTTTTTACAACTTGATTTTTCTTTTTCTAACCTTACCAAGATGTTTTCCTAGTTAGTTTTAGGTAAGATTGGACCACTTTTAAGGGATTACTACCGGTGTGTTTTTGTCATGGGGTGTGAGGATTATTTTACCTTTGGAATACCTTGAACATCCTTCACCTTGTTGAGTCTTCAATCTTCTAGTTGTCCATGTGGGGCTCACTTGACTCTTTGACTCAACCGTCACGTTAATTGACAAACAAGGGAACTTTCAATCTCCCCCTTTGTCAATTACGTGATAAAACACCTAAGAAAAGCTAAATTGTGTATACAATTCAAAATGATAGAATTTTACAACTCAAACACTACACATTTATTTAAACAGAGTTTGTTGCTTAAGTCGCTACTTCTCCTCGAAATTACGATAGAACTACTAGTACTGAAATATGAAGTATGACTAAGTATCTTGAGGGGGGTGAATAGGACTTTTTCAAAATTTTTTATCTTTTAATAACAACCTATGTCTAACTTTTTAAAACAAAGAAGTAAGGCAAAGTAACTCTATAGCTTCAAAGCCAATAGAGGATCCAATTCACATAGGCTTATACAAGATTCAAATGTAAAATCAAAACCTATAAGGATAGTATGCATTGTGTGTGGGATGTGACTTTTATCAACACTTATATATAAACTAAATCATGCATCAATGTACACATATAATGAACACAAGAATAATTAGATAAATGTACTCAAAACAATCCCAAACACAATCATGTATAGTGGTTCAGCTACTTGCTTACTCCACTCCCAGCAGATGCACTCTCTCTTAGAATGTACTGGGTTTCACTATCCAATGGTTTTAAATCAGGTTAACCACGAACCTTCACAACCTATACAAGGTTAAGCTAGGACACTTACACAAGGTTTCTAGATACTTACATAAGGTAACACATCCTACCTAAGGACACAACACTGGGAGCCTACACAAGGTGACCCAAGCCTACACAAGGAACAACCTACGTAAGGCTACATGTCCTACACAATGACACAATGTATTCTCCCGTCGGAGGCCTACAACTAGGACTTGGCAAGTTTGATACTCAAACTCTAAATCCCAATCCTACATAAGGAAAGGGCTTCAGATACTTTAGACTCTAAATACTTACAAAGTAAGTTGGTGATCCCATTCTCGCGCAGTGTGAAGATCTTTGATGATGACGAAGAATCTTCAGCTCCCTTGAACCGCAACCTTTTGATGATGCTTTCGCGAAGGTTCTGAGGTTGTGAGGTTTAGGGTTTTTTATCTTTTCTATTTAAATGGTAAGATTTAAATCAATAGAGAAGGTTTCCATGAGTTAGGCATTCAGAAGTTTCAAGGATAGTATGATTAGTTTGAAACTTCATGAATGCTAGAGTTCATTATTCAATCCAAGTATATAAGATATGAGTTGATGCTTAAGCAAATGATTGAATGATGAACTCTAATTGGAAAGAGAGTGAGTAAGAGGGTAGGTAGATCTTGGAATAGCAGGCTCAAACTCTCTTGGATTCTAGCTCATTTTAACAAGAAGTAACCTGAGGTATTTATAGAGAAAGAATCCCAATAGTAATAAAACAGGCAGAAATCTGTCATTGTCGATACTATCGAACAATCTTTGATATTATCAAAATTTGAATTTCAATTACATCTAGTTTCATTAGATTGTATTGACTTTATACACATAAATGTTCATTTTTTTGTAGAACAAACTCTGCTCGATTTTATTGAATACCATTCGATTCCATCGATGTGCACTTCGATGTTATCGAGGGTAGTTCGATCCCTTTTAGATTCTCTTTAGAAATGTACCTTAGGCTACTAGAAGATTTTGTCCAGAAGTTCGATGCAATCGATCATCATTCAATGCTATCAAATTTTAAAGTTCGATTACATCGAATAGTATTTAATATGATCGAAGATATACGTATTTTCTTTGAAAGCTTGTTGGATAAAATGTTCCTCAAGTTTGATGTAATTGAGACTGATTCGATACTATTGAGAACTTACTCTCGATGTAATCGAGGGTGACTCGATTCGATCGATGAACACTTTTGAGAATGTCTTCTATTTAGAAGAAGTCCCTGAGTCGATATGATCAAAAAGGGTTCGATAGTATCGAATTTTGAATTTCGATATTATTGGACTGTATTCGATATTATTGAGATTTTCAGCAGATAGATCATTTTGTTGCTGGATAGAATGGGACTATATATCGATAGTATCGAACCATCTTCGATAATATTAAAGATGTTTTCGATTGTAAATCGATATTATCGACTTGCTAGTATAACACATTTTTCTTTCCTTTAACATTCTAAGTGTCTTTCTTACTTAAGCTTACCAAGGTGTTTTCTAATGAGTTTAGAGGTAAGTTTTAAGTTGGATGGGGGTCATATACCTTAGGATTTGGTTTAGGAAAGTGAGGCTTCATTACTTGCTTGGAGCACTCGAGCTTCTCTCTGGTTGAGGTCTTTATCTTGAAATCTTTGCTCTTGGGACTCACTCGAAGATAGACTCAACATTCACGTAATTTGACAAACTGGGGCACTTTCACCCCTATCTTCCTACATCACCATTATCCTCAAACAAACATACGCACATAATGGTAGGATACTGTTCTCCCCCTTTTTATCAGTTATTAGCAAATGGTTAGTATTTAAGTAGCATGCCATAGATAATTAAAATTTTGAGAGACAGTTCACATTATATTACAATTTGGAAGATAGAGTCAAACATGCTTATAAAAATAGGAACACAATGTAAAGAAGCAAGTCATCATGTATATCTTAAATGCCTAAGATTGGCATAAAGATCCAAAATATCAGTATTAAAAAAATATAGCCCCAAACACAGGCAATAATATCCCAAACCAAATATCCCAAGAAAATGTATATGATGTTACACACACACACAGAAGTTAGGGCAGCAAAAAGATATATTTGCCCTAGCCATCACGTTGACTCACACATGCGGAAAATGTAGGACTATGGTGTAGGTGTTACATCTCGTGGAGCTGAGTCATCATGTCTACATGTCATCAACTCAAAGATTTGCTGCATGGTACGCTGCAATGCCTTTACCATCGGCTCGATCCCAGACATCCGCTTGTCACTCCGTGTCAGTCATTCCTCATACTGATCGAGTTGCTCCTCAACTCGTATCTATCCTCGAAGGATGGAGCCAATTTGATCTTGATGGTGTCAGTGTTATTGCAGAATAACGTCATCACAGATTGATTAATATTATAATCCAACAACATTTGCTTCATCCAAAGAAGCTGAGCGCAATAACTACAGGCTGCAATGTATTCAACCTCGGTCGTTGATGAAGAGATGGAGTTTTATTTCTTACTATACCAAGATACAGAGCAATTACCAATATAAAACAACCACCACTGGTTGATTTGCAATCATCTATGTTTTCAGCCCAATCGGCGTCTGAATACCTAGCAATAATGGTAGATGTGTCAAATTGGTACCAAAAGCCAAAACATGTTATCCCAACCACATATCTTATAATTCTTTTAACCACATTTAGGTGTGATTCTTTAAGATAGGCTTGAAATCTAGCACCTACGCTAAAGGAAATATCTGGTCGGCTCACAGTTAGGTAGAGTAAACTCGCTATCATGTTGTGGTATGAGTGTTTATCCAAACTTTTCTCATTTGTATCTTTGGAAAGCTTGAGTTTGTTGCTCATTGGAGTGTGATGAGTGTGGCCAGATTCAAGTCCAAATATTTTTACCAATTCCTTAGCATACTTGGGCTGGCACACAAAAATCCCATTTTGCAGTTGTTTCACTTGCAACCCAAGAAAGAAGTAAAGTTCACCTACCAAACTCATCTCAAATTCAGATTTCATTAGTTCAACGAATTCATGAGTGGTATCTTCAAAAGTGGATCCAAATACAATGTCATCCACATAAATTTGGGCAATCAGCAAGGCATTCCTAGTCTTTTGGGTAAACAACATTTTATCAACACTCCCCCTACAAAAGTGGTGGTCTAGCAAAAATTGAGTCAAACGTTTATACCACTCATGGGGTGCTTGTTTAAGACCATAGAACACTTTACTCAATTTGTATACATCTTAAGATGTTTAGGATCAATAAATCCATTGAGTTGCTCAACATACACTTCTTCCTCAAGTACAAGATTGAGGAAGGTACTCTTCACATCCATTTGAAATAACTTGATTTGTAATGCACGTGCAATGGACGTGAGAATTTTTATAGACTTAAGACGAGCTACCAGGGCAAAGGTTTCATCAAAATCAATGCCCTCAATTTGAGAGTACCCTTGCGCAATGAGTCTTTCCTTGTTCCTTATGACATTCCCAAATTCATTGGATTTATTCTTAAAGATCCATTTATTCCGATGATATTTGTTTTTAATGGCCTGGAAACTAGCTGCCACACCTCATTCCTTTCAAACTGTTGCAGCTCATCTTGCATTGTAGCAATCCAATATTCATCTTTAAGTTCCTCTACAACATTCTTATGTTCAATCTTAGAGGTGAAGCAAAGATGACTAAATGAGGTCTCAAGTTGTCGCTGAGTTTTCACACCGGCTTTAAGATCTCCAATTATTTGATTGAGGGGATGATCCTTAATAACATGTATGTTACCCAACGGTTGAGGCTCAGGCAAAGGAGTGTGATTGTTATCAGATTTACCTATAATGCATGACTCCTCATCATCCTCCATATCAATAGTACGACCATTTTTGTCATGTGGTTGGTCATCAACAACCACATTGACTGATTCTTATATTGTGAGGGTCCTCAAATTGTAGACTCTATAAGCATGATTGTTTAATGAATATCCTAAGAAGATGTCGTCGTCTCTTTTAGAATTAAATTTACCCAGTTGTTCCCGGTCTCTAAGGATATAACGTTTACTGCCAAAGACAGAGAAATATTTTACACTAGGTTATTTTCCAGTCCATAGTTCATGAGGAGTTTTGTTTAGCCCAACTCTAAGATACACACGATTAATAATATAACAGGCGGTGTTGACAGCCTCGACCCATAAACTTTTTGGCATATTTTTACTATTAAGCATTATTGAGCCCATTTCTTATAATACTTTATTTTTTCTTTCTACTACTCCAGTCTATTGTGGAGTTTTTGGAGCTGAGAATTCATGTCGTATTCCATTTTCGTCACAGTATTTTTGGAACCGGTCATTCTCAAATTCGCCTCCATGATCACTTTGTATTTTGTCAATGACATATCCTTTTTTCAGTTTGGAGTTGCTTTGCAACTTTCTTAAATTCTTCAAATGCACTAGATTTTTCATGAAGAAACGCGACGCAAGCAAATTTGGAATAATCGTCAACTATTACCAAAAAAATATCTCTTCCCTCCATGGCTCTCGACTCTAGTGGGACCCCCTAGATCCATGTGTAACAAATCAAGAGGTTTGGAAGTTGTTACGGTGGTTGTCTTCATATGTGCAACTTTTATTTATTTTCCTTTTAGACAATCACCACACATGTAAGGCTCGTCTCCTAGTAAGTACCGTTTCATAGAATCCCGTGATCCTCCCCATCGAATTCAGACAACCCGTGACCTGTAATCGGCATTTGCGTCTGACCCTAAGTCATATCTCGTAGATCTGAGTTGGCTCGACCCGAGACTTGTACCATTGTGACCATATCGTCACTGCGGTTCCAACGCCACGTATTACACACCGATGCGATACCCAGGCCAGGAGATGTGGGCCCACGTTTATCTCGAAGAAACGCTGCACATTTGCAATCTCGAGAGAATCTCTATAACCCATCCCATCAATCAATCAAATTAAGTTAAGTACACATCACATCTATAGCTAATGCTTTCTTTCCCCCCAAGGCAAGCAACCTACCTAAGTCAACTCTTAAGTCAAGTACAACCATCACTCACACCCATCACCTCTCTTACAACCTCTCTCTCTCTCTCATTCTCCGCCCATTCTTCCAAGCAACCAAGAGAGGTGGACGTCCAAGCACTTCCAAGGATAGAGAGCTTTGTGTGTGGCCCACTTCCTACCCCTCTCATCTCCCATCTCAACCCTCCAACCTTCATCAACCTCTATCAAAGAGAGAGCCAAGGAGTTTAATATTCCATCGGACCAAGAAGATCCAACGGTGGGTGCTTTTATAGGCTTAGATTTATGTTTTGATGATGGGCTAAGTGGGGCCAACCGAATGATGGTATGGATCTCACTTTGGACCTAGGTGTGGCCGATGGCCCACCATGTTTCATATGATCATCCCATGATGGGGCCATTCTTCATGGACCCCATCATGATGTTTATTTTCCTAATATGAAAAGGTCATCTAGACCTTGCATTTTGGTGGAGAAGAGATCTCCACCTTGATTTTGATTGGTAGGCCCACATATAATGGGATCCACTTGAAGTATGTTGTAATGCATCAAAGGGAGGGCTCATAGTGCCGGGGTCCCTTGCACACCGCTCTCTCTCTCTCTCTCTCTCTCTCTTTTCCCTATTTTGCGGCCCACCATGATGAATGTATTTTATCCATGCCATCCACCGAGTGGGCCCACCTAGCAGTTCGTTTGGATGGGCCTGATTGGAGGAAAAACACAAATATCAGCTCTATCCAAGGCTGGTGGGTCCCACACGTGTGGACCCACCTATGAAGTATATGTTTCAACCATGCCATCCACCATCCAGACCCCTGGACGGTGGAACTACCTTGATGTATTTGTTTTATATCCACACAGTCCAGCGTTCCGAGACGGTGGGGACCATCTGACCGTCCATCCATTGGACGTAGACCCCACCATGGTAGCGTGTGGGGTCCACCTTGATTAGAAGTGTTGCATCCACACCATCCAATCCATGGACGATGGATGTGGATTAGCTGGAGTACCTCACGCAGCTGGCAGTTATTAGAGACGTCAGCAAGTTCTGTGGGTCCCACGCATGAGGTATGTGATATATCCACACTGTCCATCCCAACTCCGAATGAGATAGATTTAAATGTCAGGTGGAGCACACCATTGTCCAAATAAGAAAAATTGGTGGGCCACGCAAGTGGGGCCCACCTTGATGTGTATATTACATCCACACCGTCCATCAGGGATGGTGGGATCCACCATGATTTATATGTTATATCCCCACTGTCCAGAGCTGGGACGACAGGCCCGCTTGATGTATCTGTTTTATTCACAACGTCCAGTTGAGGACGGTGTGACCCACTTGAGGGATGTGTTACATCCAGACCATCCATCTGCTGGACAAGCAGCCTTGGGCAGTTGTATTGTTGTCAGCAAGTTATGTGGGTTTGATCCACACCATCCATCTGCATGGACCCCACGTACTGTGTGGGCTTTATCCACACCATCCATTTGTGGTCCCCATAGCAGTAGACAATTGCTTGGTTAAAGCCAGTAGTTCTGTGGGTCTCATATGATGTGGGTTTCACCCACAACGTCCATCTGTTTCATATCCAGACCATCCGTCTGATGGACGATGGGCTAGCATCAACAACAATATAGCCGCTGAAGTGACATCATCAAGTTCTGTGGGTTCCTCTGTGATGTATGTGCTTTGGTCCACACTGTCTAGATGGCTAGACGGTGGGCCACACCGTGATGTATATGTTACATCCAACCATTTATCAGGTGGACCACACTACAAAAATTAGTGGAGATTAAATGTACACGATTGTAACTGTTTGGGATCACAGAAGGTCTGGATCAATATGAAATTGTTTTCCCTTTTAATTCAAGCCTTGGTGACCTTATGAACAGATTGGATGGAAAATAAACGTTAAGGTGGGCCCTGTGCATTATTAACAGTGAAAAGCATTATCTCCACTACTATTTGTGGTATGGTCCAAATGATCTTTCAATATGATTCATTTTTTTTGGAATGTGGGAGGCCCATGTATATGAGGCCCACTTAATGTATATGAAGCCCATGTATATGAGGCCCATGTGATGCGGCCCACTTGATGTATCGGAGGCCCATGAGTGAGGCCCAATGAGATGTATATGAGGCCTAAGAGTGAGGCCCAATGTGATGTATGAGGCCCTTTGAGCGAGGCCCATGGAAATGTATGTGAGACCCTTGTGTGAGGCCCAATATGATGTACATGAGGCCTATTGTGAGGGATGAGCCCACCCATGATGTATGTGTTATATACATGCGTTGTCCATCCTTTTCCTAGATAATTGGAGGGTCGAGAGCCTCATTATGATTCTAATTCTGATTTCCAAATGGACCTCACCTTAGGACAATGGTGGTTAAATGTCCACCGTTGTAAGCTTTCCTAAGGCCCATTGTTAAGCCCCTTTTTCCACCCTTACCCAGTGGGCTAACCCAAACCGTTGAGCCCCCATTGATGATGATACTTTTAGTGGACCCGCCTTAGGATATACGACATGCTAGTACCTTGAATAGGTTATGATAGTCTAACATGGACCATTCCATATAGACTTCTATATGCCTAGCGGAGCGTATCGTTCAGCCCTTACTCTTGTAAGTAGCATATTGGTTGAGTCCAATCATTGCCTGCTAAATCTGATAATCATGCTACTTTACTTAGTCTAGTAGGACACATTGAGAATATGCTTAGTATATCATTATGATACATGCCTATACACATCATTTGTATGCCTGTCATGAGGAGTATTTGATCATAGCATATGCCGTTGGGCTGAGACATTTTTGGGACTCCTTATGATACGGAGCGCCCCACATGATCATGCGGTACACGCAAGAGTGATGCATGACTGGATGGTGTGACTCATGCATTTCCTATTTTGTGTGACATGATTCACTATACGTCCTAGCAACATCAGGGTTGTGGTCTCCACAGGCACATCGTGGATGGTCGGATTGGATATCGGAAATACTTGGTTCTAGCACTGTGGGCACATGGATGTCCTTGGGTGAAAGTTGTAGAACCTTTTTAGGTCCAGGAGATGCTCCAACGTCTAGACCGAGTGGATACACGAGTGCCCGAGTACCAGTAGTCTGCGTCTTCCACTATGTCGTGGTCGGTTGGAAGGGGGTGTGGCCTTATCCGCCTGAGTGAGAGGGCTTTAAGCTAGGCTGAATATGACCAGCTCGTAAATGGGTTCGTCATCGACAAGCCAGGTAGGTATTGGCAGACTACTGGTCAGAAGGATAGTGTGGTCTCTTCCACTTACTGTGATATGCGGCTTAGGAGGCGGCAGTCAGTGTGGAGTGTAGTAGACCTCGGTGATATCCCAGAGGGGAACTGTATTGATATATGTACTTGATGAGGACTGGTATGCTTGCATTGCATCTCGTATATAGCTACGTAGGCCTCGCATCGCATGACCTTGGTATTGCCGATAGCATTCATGTCTTACATCACATAGCCTTAGTATGACTGATAGTATTTATGGACTTACCAGCATATTTTTGCATTACTCTAATATTGCATACTTAGCACTTACCTTGCGTACACACTTACACCACCCTTTAAGCTTTTTGTAAGCTTATGCATGATCGTTGGGTGCAGGTGACGTTGGATCGCAACAGCACTGAGGCAGGAGTGTGTAGCTGAGCTTTTGGAGTTCCAATATCTATATTTGTATTTCCCTTTCCGCATTATACTCAAAGTTTTTGATATAGTGGATATGTGGTGATGTTGTTTTATGACTTGGTTATGCTTGTGGTTATACTTCATTACAAAAAAAAAATCATATTGAAAATCCTCCTTGTAGGATCCCACGATCGGAATCTGGTATATGGGTGCCGGGAGCCTAGAATGGGGCACTAAAGAGGCTGTCGGCGCCAGATTCGGCGATCGGGAATTTTGTGATTCTATTTTCTGAGTTTGGGGCGTGATAACACACAATCTTCTCTTTCTTCCTGTAACGACCCGTAAATTTCCGTACAAGGGTTCGAGTATCACCTCGACCAGAAATCACTTATGATTAAATCCTTTAGAAATTTAACAAAGTTAACTAAGTGCTAAACTAGATTAGCCATAAATCTGTTAGAATCACTTTAAATACGATCTGCAAGACCCAAAACTTATAGAATCATTGACGCTAGGTTACCCTAAAGTTTAGGATCAAACTCATTACCCGGCTATTCTCGGGAATGACTTGGAACTTCGTATTAGGTCTAGACTGCACATCAGAAGTCCGATTAACACAAAGTTAAGGAACTAGGACCTCCTCACTGGGCTCGACAACCATCTCGAAAATCAAGTCCAGACAATGTCCCACGGCCATTCGATCGGGTCCGGAGCGAGGGAGTGTGAAAACCACCATTTCCTTTACAAAATAAATATCTTGAATAGTGATCTGGACCATTTGTTTGCGGATCAGTATTAAGCAACCAGACCGTCAGAATCAGACCAAATTACACCCTCGGATTAGGAAAAATTTCAGGTACATTTACATGTACTTGGAATTTCGGATCGTGGCCCACTGACCGTTGAACTGAAAGTGGTCCACTCCGTGTGATCTGGGAATCTGATCGAGTCAAAAACGTAATCCCACGTAGATCCATGAGTTGTGAGCTTAAGTCTGACGTTTGGCTCAAGGGGGGCCGCCATAAACACTCTTTTGAGCCGGAAAAGCGCCGAATTGCTTATAATAGTCGTACCTCTTGAACTGGAGTCTGTTCCGGGGAAGTTTTAAGCTATATAAGGGCCTTAGAACAGCCCCTCTCACAGCCATATGAATTTGGGATAAAACCCTAGAGAGAGAGAGAGAAAAAGAGAGAGAAAGCTTAGGAGAAGTGGGAGAATCTTCCTCCTACTGTTGCAAATCACCCCACAGGCTGCACCACCCCTTCCTTGACGTTTTTCCGGTGACACCGACTCCGTTTTAAGGTAATAAATCCTAACCCTAGACCTGTTTTGAGGAGTGTAGGCTGCAGGTTATGAAATAGCTAACCGATTTCCCTCTTTAGGCTAGAAAACTCCCGAATACGGAAGCCCATCAAACCTTGTTGATCCGTTGAGATTCCAAGAGGCAAGGTGAGGACTTTAGGTGTATAGGTTGCGGTTTTCAATGCTTTCAATGTCAGATAATGGTAGATTCATGATCTGCATGCAATTGCACATGTACAAAGTGTTTTCCGTTTTCTATTTCGATTAAAATTGTAGAATTTGGAATTTCACATACTCTAGGTATTCGTATAAAATACCGTATACGTATTTTTTATGGAAATGTGTTTGACATGTTTATTTGTCGTATGGATATATGACATATGGATAAAATACTTAATTGGCGAAAGGATTCGCCTAAATACATGTTTACTAATAAACACTATATATGTAGAAATACGGTATTGTAAGAAGTACCATATACATGTATATTTTAGCAAGGTGTTTGTCATGATAAATTGTTGTATAAATATATTATGTGCGCATAAAATAATTGCTTGGTGAAAGGAATCGCCGTAATACAAGTTCCCTTGTAAATACTATGTATGTCGAAATTGGGTATCCTAGAAAATACCCCATGCGTATAAATTTTGCTGATGTAATTATCATGATTATTTGCTGTATGAATATGATATATACGTATAAAATACTAGTTTGGTAAAGGGACAACCCTAGTGCACTTTCCTCTAACACACGTCATGTATGTTAAAATAGTGCATTCCAAGTGTTGGTGAAATTGCTTGTGAGTGTAAGTGCTTAAGTGTTAGTGCCTTAGGTAGGTGCTGAGATGGAGTTCTCAACTACCTTAGAGTCATGTATGATACCCTCCATTTGGTTGTTTACTCTAACCACTCACTTATGAAATATATGTATTTGTATCCCTATTTGTATAGTGCTTTACAACATGCTTTTGAATATGCTTTGTAACTTGTTTATTAACATGCTTTATGACATGCTTTATAACATGATTGTTAGTGTTCTTGAATTACCATGTTATCATGCTGTACTTCACATGTTATGGTTAGGAATTGATTGAGCTTGGGACTATGTCCATAGTCCAGGCATCCGGTATCAGACTTGGAGTTGTGGTTGAGATTCGTTTCGCCACACATGATGTGTTGGCGAACCCGTGTCGTACTTCGGTTGGCGATAGTGGTTGGCCACACGAGGTGCTTCTGCGCTTCATATCGCCCAACTTGTTGTGCGCTCGAGCCAGCCGAACATGTCAAGTAACCCGTGTGTCTTATGTATGTTCACCATATTTGGTTGCTAATGTTTGAACCTAGGGTACCAAACTTACCAGTGAAAATTCCGTTAACCATGGTACCTCGATCCGCTAAGACTCATGAGCCGGGCATAGTGGTATGGGACACCGTGGTCGAGCTGTCGGCCTTCGCTGGGGCTACGTGCCTCCCCGTAGTGACCAGTGAGCAACTTAACTCGTGAGCCGATTATGGTGGTATGGGACACTATATTCGCGCTGTCGGCCTACATTGATAAGGTGATGGGGGAGTGGTGCAACCTTTGTGCGTAGTAGCCCTGGCAGCCCTTTGTAGTGACCGCGAGCATATTCTGAAGTCGCAGTACGCCTTAGGGTTCGCCGCGATATATAGAGTATGAACTAGGCCTGTTTCTGTATTGTGATGAATCGTTTAAGGGGTGATGGGGGAACGGTGCAACCTTTATGTGTAACAGCCCTGACAGCCTCTGCAGTGACCTAGAAAACACACCATCGTCTGATATTAACTAGGACTGACGACCCTAGAATGGATCATGTTTGGGAATGATACAAGGGAGGTACCTTAGTTTCCCAATCCTGCTGTTTGAAATGGATTTATTAAAAACTCGGTAATCATGCTCATCATACATCACATGTGCCTGGAAGATGTGGAGCACTGTGGGATGTAAGCATGCCGCGAGCGTGAGATGGTGTTGCATGAGGGAGTATGTCGGTGAGGGCATCCATCTTACCTGCATACATACTTGCATTAATAAGAGTAACTAGGAGTGTTTGACTTCCTGCTTTATCATTACTGCTTGACTCCATTGATAATATGATAACTTATGCCTTATTGTTCCACTGAGTTAGCTACGCACTCCCACGTTACGGGACGGTGTTGCGCACACCAAGCAGAGTCTGTCTCAGGTTTAGGCGAGCCGACAACTCTGGAGGGGGAGCCTGATTATGACGAGGATCAGGAGTTCTCGTATATGTAGTTCTCTAGCGGCTTCGACTAGGCTGTCAGGACTGGCGGGTTTTGTAGGGATTGTACTTAGTTTTATTTTTGATATGTTGTTTATAAAACAGACATGTTTATGGTGACTCAGATGGATTCATACTCTAGAGAATGAAACGTTTATTTTGTTCTTTACATACATATATATAGTTCAGTCTTCCGCTTGCTTTTATACAATTGACCTGGAGTATGAATTACTGTTTTGGTATAATCTTATTCATGTTTATTGCTCTAACATAAACAACATTCAAACATCATTAAATATGTTGCATAAGTGATGCGTTGGAACTCGAGAGTTGAGTTACACTCGACCCCCGATTTTCAGGGCGTTACACTTCCCGATCTTAGGGAGTCCTCTTACTAGGTTTTTATGATGAGATGAGATAAGTTTCGGTAGTGTACATGCCCGAGTCTTTGGTGCCATAGTTCAAATTCATTATCTTGGGCCATGTTACATCTTGTGGAGGGAGTATTTTCTCCATTGCTTTCTATCACATAGAAGTTATTACTTGTGCGTAGACCTTTCATAGTTAATTTACCAATATGGTATGAGATCTCGTACATACCCTTAGAGAAATTGGCTGAGTATTCTTTGTCACAAATTTGGAAAATCCTTAGGAGGTTGTGTTTCAGTCCTTCAACATAAAGAACATCCTCAATCTTGGGAAATCCAGGCCCAATTATTGTTATTCGTCTAATAATCTTGGCGGTGCTCCCATCTCCAAAAGTAACCGACCCACCATCAAATTTAGTATAATGATAAAAGTGGGTACGATCACCAGTCATATGCCTGGAATAACCGCTATCACGATACCATTTATTACTACTGTCCGCTTTAAGTATAAGGTCCGTATCCTAATCCGTACCATTCCGTAGACTCCCGTGATCTTCCTTGTTGAATTCCGGCAACCCACGACATGTAATTAGCATTTACGCGTGACCCTGAGTTACATCCCGTAGATCTGAGTCGGCTCGACTCGAAACTTATATCATCCTGACCACATCGTTGCCGTGGTTCTAATGCTGCATCTTACGCACTGATGTGATACTCAAGCCAGGAGTCGTAGGCCTGCATATATTTCTAAGAAACGCTGCGCATTGCAAATTTTGAGAGAATCTCTACAACCCATCACATCAATCAATCAAATACTAGTCAAGTACACAACCCATGCCTCTCCCATCCCTTTCTTACCAATAAAGACAAGCAACCTATACCCTAGGCCACCTTACCCCCCATAAGTCAACTCTCTCTTATACACACCCATCCCTCTCTTACACTATCCATTCCTCTCATCCCATCCTTCTTACACAATCCCACTCCTCTCTCATTTCACTCCATTCTCTACCATTTCCTAAGCAACCATGAGAGAAGAATCTTAAGGAGAGAAAATAAGCTAAGTGTGTGGCCCACTTCCTACCCCAAGATCCCTCATCCTAGCCCTTCAATCCTCTTCATCTTCCATCAAAGAGAGAGCCAAGGAGTTTGGCATTCCATTGGACCAAGAAGATCGAATGGTGGGTGTTTATAGGATTAGATTTGTGATTTTGATGATGGGCCAAGTGGGGCCTACTGATTGATGGTATGGATCTCACTTTGGACCCTAGGTGTGGCGGATGGCCCACCATGATTCATATATCCATCCCATGATGGGGCCATTTTCCATGGACCCCATCATGATGTTTAATTTTCTTGTATGAAAAGGGTCATCTAGACCTTGCATTTTGGAGGAGAAGGGATCTCCACCGTTGATTTTGGTGGGACCACATGTAATGAGATCCACTTGATGTATGTTGTAATACATGGAAGGGAGGGCCCATAGTGTTGGGGTCCCTCCATCACCGTTGTTTCTCTCTCTCTCTCTCTCTCTCTCTCTCTCTCTCTCTCCCTCCCCCTGTTTGATGGCCCACCATACACATGTATTGTATAAACGCCGCCTGCTAAGCAGGACAACCCTGCCAGCTGCCCTGTGGCAATATGCTGGCTGTCCGTTTTGGATGGATTTGGCTAAAAGGAAAATACAAAGATCAGCTTGGTCCTTATCTAATGGGCCACCTACGTGGACCCCACCATACATGTGTTGTGCCCCCACCGTCCAACACATGGACGGTGCTAGACGCACTTAATATATGTATTTTACCCATCGTCCAGCTGGGACGGTGGTACCTGTAAGTGCTACGTTTTCTAGCTCCTATGATTGTCAAATTTTATAGTGCCAAAACCTCTTGGATTTTCTATCGTGTAGCTCATCTTCATGTCAAATACAATTCTTGTACAAGCTCAAGATGATCCATTACAAGGTGTTCCATTTTGAGATTCAAGCATCACAAGTATCAGAATTCAAGTAAAACATCAACTGATAGTTCATGCTTTCAAAGATTCAATAGTCTTTATATCGGTACTCAAAGTTCAAGGTGAAATACAACTCAAGTACCTCAAGCTCAAGATTCAAGATATTTCAAGTTCAAGCTTCCTAAGGTTACAAATTCAAGTTTCAATATACTTCAAGTTGAAACTTCAAAATGTCTCAAGTTCAAGCTTCATCATATGTCAAGATAACGAGCTTCGTGATCTTCAAAGAACAACAATCAACTGAAGTAAAAGATGTTTCAATGTTTAAACATCGCTTATAAGGTATGAATGACCCTAGGTTGACCATAGGATAGGTCATTTTGAATACATAATCTAATTGGGTCACTTTATAAGTGCATAGTCTATTTTTCGACTAGTCTTAGACTATGTTCGACTAGTCTTAGCACTGGCTCGACCAGTACAAGAAATTCCTTGACCAGTCCTAAGTTTGTTTATAATTTTTAAAATTTTCTGTTAAAGCCTCGACTAGTCCTGGAGACTGCTCGACCGGTCAAGTGAACAGTGCTCGACTTGTGCTCGACCAGTCCTGCAGGGTAGACTCAAAGTCCAGCAACTAAAATGAGTCCCACACAACCAGTTCTGGATAGGACTTGACCGGTCGTAGATGCCACTCTACCAGTCGAGCAGGTCCTACGACCGGTTGTGGAACGGTATGATCTTATCACACTCAAAATTTCAAAAGTCTGTTGGTCCTACGACCAGTCGAGCCGACCTCTGGGCCAGTCGAGCGGACAATTTCTGCACTTATAAATAGAGCACGATTTCCAGAGTTTGGTATCCAATTCAAGAAAAATCAATACACCACTCTGAGAGATAAGTTTGTGTTATTCTTTAGCTATTTAGTGCTCATTTAATATTCTCTTTATTTAACTTTTTGCATTTGATTTTATATTCTATATTCCAATCTTATTTGAAGAAGGGATTAGAATTTTCCTCTTTCTTGAAATCAAAATCAAATTAAGCTAGCCCAAGGTGATTTAATCTAAAATCCATTTAGAACTTAGAACCATTTCAATAGTGAGTGTGAACATTGAACATTTATGATTGAACTTCTACTCCAAATTGGTTCTACCAGGCTGCAACAAAGGAGAATATCCAGATAAGTATTTTACTGTTTTGTAAATCTTATTCTTTTGGTTTCATTGAGATTGTGCCAGAAAAATCTCTTTCTTTTGGTTGTCTGAGGTGATCCAGAAAACTCAGAGTGTGGGGTTTTTGAATTGTGTAAGCCCACTTGAAGCAAGTTGTGCGGGTTTTACCTGAACTTTGAAAAACCTATTTCATAGTGAACACTAATATCCACAATGTGAGGATATTAAGAGTGGAGTAGGTGTGTGGCTATTGTTTTACAGTTGGTGTACACACAAGCGAACTACTATAATTCTCTGTGTTTTGTGGATGTGTGGTTTATTTATTTATCTTTTATGATTTAAAATTGTTGGATGTATTTGTGGATGTGAATGTTGTAATCTTTATATTTCAGCATTGTGTGGTGAATGTTGTAATAGATTAGTTTTTATTTCTTTCATATCCTCTTCAGTTTGAGTTTTTGATACTCACCCATGTTCTAGTAAGGTTGTCCTACCATAAACCATTGGTTTTTGGTGTCAGGTTGTCCTTAGAACCAAGTTTGTATCAACCTCTCAATACTAGATTTTTCAGGTTGTTATTTCTTTTAGTTATTTGCAATTCGTTTGGCTATCATATTGCTTATATTCCACTTATTAATTTTTATTTGGCATAGTCCTATTCACCCCCCTCTAGGACATATAGCTAGGCCTTTTCAAGTGGTATCAAAGCCTAATAGCTCGCTTTAGTTTTTTTTGTTGGATTAAATTCCCGAGCTAATCGATCTAAGCTTTTTAAGATGTCAAATCTTGATAGTCTATCAGTCACTAGGCCTCCACCATTTGATGGTTCCAATTATGCCTATTGAAAAGCCAGAATGAGGATTTTCCTAAAATCCATGAATGAGAGCGTGTGACAAGCTACAATGACTAATTGGACCCCTCCTACCACTGAAGTAACTGGCACTGATGGATCTAAATCTATAAAAGTCTCACCTTATTTTTCTTGGTCCGCTCTTCAGAAAAGTGAGAGTAGTGCTAATGCAAAGGCTCTAAATGCAATTACTTGCGCACTATCATCGAACGAATTCAAAAGAATTATATCCCGCGATACTGCAAAGCAAGCCTGGGATATTTTAGAAATGACACACAAGGAAACAACAATTGTCAAGAAATCTAAAGTCCAAATGCTCACAACTAAATTTGAGAAAATACGTATGGAAGAAAGTGAAACTTTTATGGACTTCTATACAAGATTAAATGACATTGTCAACTCTATGTGGGGTCTTGGTGATAAAATTCTAGAAAGTAAAGTCTGCACAAAGATACTACGCTCACTCCCTGAACGGTTCAATTCAAAGGTGACTGCGATCCAGAAACTTCGTGATACGAATAATATGAGGGTAGAAGAATTGGTTGGTTCTTTACAAACCTATCAGTTAAAGTTTAAAGCTCCTAAAGGTAAATCTATTACCCTTAAGTCTTCTAAAAATATTTCGCATGAAAATAATAATTTTGATTTAGAAAATTCTGAAGATGATATGGCCCTTTTAGCTAAAAAGTTTTACAAAATTTTTAAAAGTAAAAAGAGGGTAGATTTTCAAAAACCTGTTGAAAAGAAAAGATGTAGATTTAAAACTTGAAAATCTTTAAAAGACAGCTAATGTTACAAATACCATGAATATGGGCATCTAGCAAACAAATGTCCTAAAAAGGATAAATTGAAAAAGAAAGGTATGTTGGCTACATAGGATGAATCTTCCTGCTCTGAAGCTTCTTCTGAGTCAGAAGATTCTGAAACCAAGTCGGGTAATGATGTTAAAGCCCTAATGGCTTTAGCCAAGTTCACTTTTTGAGATAACGATGATTCGAATAGTGAAGAAAATCTGAATAGTGATCACGAAAATGAAGAAGATCTTCAAGATGCTTATAATGCCCTGTACAAGGAAAGTTACAAAATTACCGTAAAATTAAAACTTTAAAAAGAAAAGTTTTCAAAACTTAAAGAAAATTTTGATAATCTAGTCTTAGAATAATCACACATTTCAAATTGTTTTGAAAAAACTAAATACGATTTATATTTCAAAACTTCCCTTGTTGAAAATCTAAAATCTAAAAATGAAAAGCTAAAACTAGAAGTCACTTCACTTTTGAGTTTAAAAGACACATGGAGGTATGCCCAAGGTGATCCCAAGTTAGAAAAAACTCTTATCCGGATCTAGAAAATGTGGCGATCGATTTAGATTGGGCTACGACAAAAGTATTCCCCCAAATCATAAGAATACTCCACCCAGATTTGTGAAAGGGGAGTCTTTAAACTCAAAAGGGAAAAGTCTGAATCAAAATCATTAAAAAAATGCTAAGTCTTTTCAAACCTTAAAACCTAGAAGTAACCATATCAACTATAAAAATCAAATTCAAAATCCTTTAGCTGAGAAAATTGTTGACTTACTTAAGGAGCTCTTAAAATCTAACTCAGTGGGATGGTCTTATAACAACTACAAACATAATAAGACCAACAATACTCCTAAACCTAAAACTGTAATGAAATGGGTTCCAAGGTTACTTGCTTGGTTGCTCACACCGCTTTTAAAGCTTCAAGCCATTCAAAGTGGTACCTAGACAGTGGATGCTCCAAACACATGACATGTGACAAAGGTTTGTTCACTAATCTTAAAGACATGACTGATGGTTCAGTCACATTCGGTGATGGTAGCAACTGCAGAATAATCGGACAAGGTACGGTTCAGCCCTTTAACCTCCCTCTATTTGAGAATGTTTCATATGTAGAAGGGTTAAAATATAATTTATTAAGCATCTCTCAAATATGTGATAAAAATCAGTGTAAAATTTACTAACCAAGGGTGCAAAATTTTAAATAAAAATGGTTCTGTAATATTAACTGGTCGCAGAACTTCTAAAAACTGCTACATTGTGAGTGATTCAAGCTCATCTAATTTATCGTGCTACATAGTCCATACTGATGAAACCGAATTATGGCATAAGCGCCTCGGACATGTACACTACCCAACTTGTATAGAATGAGCAAAAGAGAGTTATAAGAGGTTTACTCAAAATACAGAAAGTAGACAAAATATGTGGCAAATGCCAGATTGGCAAACAAACCAGGAGTACTCACAAAAAGGTGAACTCTAATGACACATCTAAACTGCTCGAACTTCTCCACATGGATCTTATTGGACCAACCAGAATGGAGAGTTGAGGTGGCAAGAAGTACACACTAGTAATTGTTGATGACTTTACTAGGTATACTTGGGTAATTTTCTTAAGAGACAAATCAGAAACTCCCGATGAAGTAAAAAGGGAACTTAAACATATCAAAACGGAAAAAGAATCACAAGTCTCTAAGATCCGTAGTAATCATGGATCGGAATTTGAAAATAACAGTTTTGAGAAGTTTTGCAGTGATCAAGGAATATCACATGAATATTCAGTGCCTAAAACACCAGGACAAAATGGTATAATAGAAAGGAAAAATAGAGTGCTTCAAGAAATGGCAAATGTTATGCTACATAGTATGAAGCTTCCTAAAAATCTTTGGGCTGAAGCCATTAATACTGCTTGTTATATAATTAATCACATTTATACTAGAAAATCAAATGGTAAAACAACTTATGAAATGTGGTTTGATAAGAAGCCTACTGTCAAATACTTCCGAGTGTTTGGCAGCTAGTGTTTCATCTTACGTGACCGATAAAATCTGGGTAAGTTTGACACCAAAACTGATGAAGGGATATTTTTAGGGTATGCTCTAAATAGTCGAGCATATCGTGTTCTTAACAAGTGGACTGGTGTAATTCAAGAGTCCATTAATGTGGTTATTGACGATCACTTGAATATACCTATCTCAAGTTCAGAAAATGATGAAGTTCTTTTAATAGATAAACTTGACTCTTCATCAAGTCAAGAAAATACCAAACTGAGGACAGTTAAAGACCATCCTACTAATCAAATTCTTGAAAACCCTCTCATTGGTGTGTGCACTTGTAGACAACTTGAAGATATGTGTAACTATGTGTGCTTTACATCTCAAATAGAACCGGCTAACATAAAAGAAGCTCTTACTGACGAAAACTGGATTGTTGCGATGTAAGAAAAACTTAATCAATTTGTTACAAATAATGTTTAGTACTTAGTTCCAAGACCGAAAGATAAACATATTATTGGAACAAAATGGATTTTTAAAAATAAGTCTGATGATATCATTAGAAACAAGGCTAGGCTAGTTGTACAAGGGTACACTCAAATAGAAGGCATCGATTACAATGAGACCTTTGCCCTAGTAGCTCATCTTGAATTAATTAGACTATTTATATCCATTACGTGCTTTAGAAAATTCAAGATTTACCAAATGGATGTAAAGAGTGAATTCTTGAATGGCGATTTGCATGAAGAAGTGTATGTTGAACAACCTTTGGGTTTTGAAGACCCTAAGCATGCTAATCATGTCTATCACCTAAAAAAGGCACTTTATGATTTGAAACAAGCTCCCAGGGCATGGTATGAAAAATTGACTAAGTTTCTACTAAGTCATAATTTTATAATGGGAAGTGTTGATAAGACATTATTTGTGAAGAAACATAATAATCATATTCTAATAGTACAAATATATGTTGATGATATTATTTATGGATCTACCTGTGCTAATATGACTATTGAGTTTGCAAATCTTATGAAGTCTAAATTTGAAATGGGTATGGTTGGAGAATTGAACTATTTTCTAGGGTTGCAAGTTAAACAGCAACCTGATGGTTTCTTTATCTCTCAAACTAAATATGCTCTGAACTTAGTTAAAAAGTTCAGATTTGAGAGTGGGAAAAATTTTGATACTCTAATGAGTACTACTTTAAAACTCTCAAAGGACCTACAAGTAAGAATGTGGATCTTAAATTGTATCGCAGTATGATAGGTAACTTGCTTTATTTAACTGTGAGTAGACCTAATATTGCATTTAGCGTAGGAATTTGCGCTAGATATCAATCTGACCCTAAATAGTCACATTTAATTGTTGTTAAGCAGATTATACGATATGTTGCTAGTTCAATAAATCTTGGTCTCTGGTATCTACATGATACTAGTCTGCAATTAGCTGGTTACTTGGATGCTGATTGGGTTGGTAACATTGATGATCGAAAATCAACCAGTGGTGGTTATTTCTATATAAGGAATTGTTTAGTTTCTTGGCTAAGCAAGAAACAAAGTTTCGTATCACTCTCAACGGCTAAGGCTGAATACATTGCTGCAGGTAATGCATGCACTCAGCTTGTTTGGATGAAAAGAATGCTAAGCGATTACGGAATTGCGCAAGATTCTATGGTTTTATATTATGATAATTCAAGCGCAATTAATATCTCCAAAAATCCAATCCAGCATTCACGAACCAAGCATATTAACATTAGATATCACTACATTCGTGAATTAGTGGAAGACAAGATAATTTCCTTCAATTATATTCCTACCGAGAATCAACTAACTTACATATTCACAAAACTGCTCGACAAAAGCATGTTTACAAAATTAAAATTTGATCTTCGTATGTGCAATGTGAATTGATAATTCATGACTTTTTGTATCATAATGTATATATTTTTACTTTAAAATTTTTAGAATTTCAAATTTTATGAAAAATTGCACATATTGGGTTGTGCACGACCAGTCGAGTACATGCTCGACTAGTCGTGGCATGACCAGTCGACCATGTACTCGACCAGTCATGAAGTGCGGGTTTGGTGCTTTATTTGGGGGAAAAATCACTTTTTTCTCATTTGGGTTGTCTTCTCCAATGGCTCCGTCGACCGGTTGAACCCATCTTCTATTTCTTCTTAGTTTGTGCATTGTTTTCGTTTTTCTTGTAGATTTAAGTTCTTTGCACTTCCTTTTCATCATTTATGTGGTTTATTTCATGATTTATGTTTGATATTGGGGTTTTCTTCTCTAAAATCTGATCTATTGGAAACCCACTTTACCTCTTTTGCAATCTCCATTTTTCTTGATATCCTTGTTGAAAATGGAAGGTAGAACTAAAAAGAAAGGGTCTCGTGGTCCCTCTTCTTCCTGTTCAGCTCCTATTATAGTGCGCCACCTTCGACGCACGAAGATGATCCTTCCTATGTGCGGGATATTAGGTTGCGCAATGTTTATAGTAGAACGGCCTGTTAATATTGATCATTTGGCTCCGTTTAATATCCTTCCTCTCCTTCAGTCTGTAGGATGGGATAACATACTACATTGGGGTGGGCCTACATACTGCTCCATTGTGCTGGCTATGTATGTTTGCATTTTTTATTTTTCTATATAAATTCTGACATTCATTATCTCCACCAGAGAAGGTCCAATAGAGGTGGACCATCACCTTATCTCTGGATTAATGGATATACCTATCAATGATGAAGGTATTCTTATTAGCACTCTAGTGGCAAAACCATCTGAAACTGAGAAACGAATGCTGACTAGAGCTTTATGCAATATAGATGCGGAATGGAATCCTGCTAGAAATGCGCTTGCCTCAAAGTATTTGTTACCTAGATATAGAATCCTTCATAGGATTTTCATTTCTAATGTTTATCCTCAATCAGGTACCAAAACTGAACTCACTACTTTCATGGTTCTTATTCTTCATTCCATCATTTCTAGAACTTCTACATGTCTTCCTTCTCTAATTTGTCATTGCATCATTCAATTCTGTCTCCATCCTGGACACAGTGACATTCCCTTCACTTAGCTTATGACCGTGTTGGCTACCCATAGTCTTGTGGCTAAACCGATTAAGGAAGCTCCCATTCACCACTTACCCTTCAACAACTCAAATACTAATAAGATAAATTTGAGGTTGGCCCCCGTTCAAGTTAATGTGGGTTCTGATGGAGCTGATGCCGCAAATGAAGAGGAGGGTGATTTGCCTCTAGATGACATCAATATGGATGATATTTTTGAAGAAATTGAATCCGATTCAGCAGATGATCCTGACTATTAGCCATCTGACTTTGATGTGCATTTGCGCTCACTAGAGGTGAAGGTTGAAAACATGAATGTGTCTCATGATATGTAATTCAAATATATGCGCAAGTATCTGAAGCGCATTAACAAGGGACTTCATCAAATTGACCCTTCAATACCTGCTCCTTCATCGAGTTCAGATTAGTATTTGAATTTGTGGTTTGTAATAACTCTTAAGATTCTTGAATTTCTCTTATTTGATTTGAGCTTGGACATATTTGAACTTGGTTTCTTTTGGATTTTGTTAACTTGGTTATTTTACTTGAGAACTTCTCTTGCTCATTATTCTCTTATTTTTCTCTTACTTCTTTATTAATCTTCTTCCATTATCACTCTTTCCTTTGTCATATTGTGACAAAAAGGGGAAAATTTATGAGAATGTTTATAATAATGTGCAATTGTAAATGTGCAATTGTGTGGATAAGTAGACAAATTTTTCATTGCATGAAGTTGGAAGTAAGGGGGAGTATTATTGGGAGAATATTTTTTTAACCTATTTATAACTGGTGCATGATTCTTTGATCAGGTTAAAACGAGTGCATGATTCTTTATTGTGCGTGTTGCATATCTTATTATTATGAAGTGTGTTTTGTCACAAATTTGACAAAGGGGGAGATTTTAAGTGCTATGTTTCCTAGCTCCTATGATTGTCAAATTTTATAGTGCCAAAGCCTCTTGGATTTTCTATCTTGTGTAGCTCATCTTTATGTTAAATACGATTCTTGTACAAGCTTAAGATGATCCATTACAAGGTGTTTCGTTTTGAGATTCAAGCATCATAAGTATCAGAATTCAAGTAAAACATCAACTGATACTTCATGCTTTCAAAGATTCAATAGTATTTATATTGGTACTTAAAGTTCAAGGTAAAATACAACTCAAGTACCTCAAGCTCAAGATTCAAGATATTTCAAGTTCAAGCTTCTTAAGGTTACAAATTCAAGTTTCAATATACTTCAAGTTGAAGCTTTAAAATGTCTCAAGTTCAAGCTTCATCATATGTCAAGATAACAAGCTTCGTGATCTTCAAAGAACAACAATCAACCAAAGCAAAAGATGTTTCAATGTTCAAACATCGCTTATAAGGTATGAATGACCCTAGGTTGACCATAGGATAGGTCATTTTGAATACATAATCTAATTAGGTCACTTTATAGGTGCGTAGTCTATTTTTTTACTAGTTTTAGACTATGTTCGAGTAGTCCTAGCACTGGCTCGACCAGTCCAAGAAATTCCTCGACCAATCCTAAGTTTGTTTATAATTTTCGGAATTTTCTGTTAAAGCCTCGACCAGTCTTGGAGACTACTCGACCGGTCAAGTGAACAGTGCTCGACCTATGCTCGACTAGTCTTGCAGGCTCGACTCAAAGTTTAACAACTAAAATGAGTCCCACACGACCAATCCTGGATAGGACTCGATCGGTTGTGGAGGCCACTCGACCGGTCGAGCATGTCCTACGACCAGTCATGGAACGGTCTGATCTTATCGTGCTCAAAATTTCAAAAGTCTGTTGGTCCTATGACCAGTTGAGCAGACCTCTGGGCCAGTCGAGCGGACGATTTCTACACTTATAATTAGAGCACGATTTTCAGAGTTTGGTATCTAATTCAAGTAAAATCAATACACCACTTTGAGAGATAAGTTTGTGTTATTCTTTAGCTATTTAGCGCTCATTTAATATTCTCTTTATTTAGTTTTTACCATTTGATTTTGTATTCTATATTCCAATCTTATTTGAAGAAGGGATTGAAAATTTTCCCTTTCTTAGAATCAAAATCAAATCAAGCTAGCCCAAGGTGATTTAATCTAAAATCCATTTAGAACTTAAAACATTTCAATAGTAGAACTTAGAACATTTCAATAGTGAGTGTGAACATTGAACATCTACGATTGAACTTCTACTCCGAATTAGTTCTACCGAGCTGCAACAAAGGAGAATATTCAGATAAATATTTTACTGTTTTGTAAATCTTATTCTTTTGGTTTCTTTGAGATTGTGCCTGAAAAATCTCTTTCTTTGTGCCAGAAAAATCTCTTTCTTTTGGTTTGTCTGAGGTGATCCAGAAAACTCATATTTGAATTGTGTAAGCCCACTTGAAAGACACAATTGTGAGGGTTTTAGCTAAACCTTGAAAAACCTATTTCATAGTGAACGCTAATATCCACTGTATGAGGATATTAGAAGTGGAGTAGTTGTGTGGTTGTTGTTTAACGGTTGTTGTACACAACCACTATAATTCTTTTTGTTTGGTGGATGTGTGGTTTATTTCTTTATCTTTTATGATTTAAGATCGTGAGATGTATTTATGGATGTGAATGTTATAATCTTTACATTTCAACATTGTGTGGTGAATGTTGCAATAAATTAACTTCTATTTCTTTCATATCCACTTCACTTTGAGTTTTTGATACTTACCCACATTCTAGTAAGGTTGTCGTGCCATAAACCATTGGTTTTTGGTGTCAGCTTGTCCTTAGAACTAAGTTTGTATCAACCTCTCAATACTAGATTTTCGAGGTTGTTATTTCCTTTTATTATTTGCAAATCGTTTGGCTATCATATTGCTTATATTTTGCTTATTAATTTTTATTTGGCATAGTCCTATTCACCCCCCTCCCCCTCTAGGACATATAGCTAGGCCTTTTCAGACATACCCACTAGATTGACGTCAGTAAATACTGTGGGGCCCACCCATGATATATGTATTTTATCCAGCTGCCCAGCAGCGTGGCCCCCACACACGTGGGGACTCCACCATCATGTATGTATTTTATGACCACACCGTCCATCTGTTGGGCCCACCATGCTAGGCGTGTTTCATCCTGATCGTCTAGGTGTGGGCCTGGACAAAGGAAAACACAAATATTTGATTGATAAAAAACGTGTGGGCCACCCATGTGGGACCACCATGATATATATATATATATATATTATATCTAGACCGCCTAGGGTGTCCAACAGCCCTGGACGGCTATACGACGATTGAAGTGATGTCATCAAGTTCTGTGGGTCCCACATATGATATATGTGTTATCCACATCGCCGATATGCCAGATGGGTGGGACCCACCTTGATTGTATTGCGTCTGCACCGTCCAGACATTTGGACGGTGCTGTGACACCATGATATATGTGTTTTTTCTCCACCGTCCAGATTGTTGGATGGTGGGATGCATCGTGATGCATGCGCTTTACCAGCACCGTCTATCAAGTGGACCACACTGTAAAACCAGTGAAGGATTGAACGTCAACCATTGCAACAGTTTGGGGTCACAGATGTGAGACTCGTATCCTATCCCGTACCGTTTCGTAGGCTTCCACGGCCCTCCTGGTCAAATTTCGGCAACCCGTGACCTGTATCTAACATTTACACACGATCCTCAGCCGTGTCCCATATTCCAGAGTCGGCTCGACCCAAGACTTGTACCCTTGCGACCGCACCATCATTGTGGTTCCGACGCTGTGTCTTGCACGCCGATGCGTTACCCGAGACAGGAGATGTGGGCCCGCTTTCAATTCGAGAAAATGTCACATGTTTGCAATCCCAAGAGAATATCTACAATATGTCAAATCAATCAAGTACATGTCACATCACCCAAAAGCAACCCAAAGTCAACTCTCTCTCTCTCTCTCCACCCATCCCTTTTCAAGTACACCCATCACTCACCCATCTCTCTCTCTCTCTCCTTACATCGCCTCTCTCTCTCTGTCTCAACTCTCTCTCATTTTTTCCTCCCAAGCAACTGTCCATGGCATGAGACCTCCATGAGAGAGCTTTGTGTGGCCCACTTTCTACCTCCCATCTCCACCATCCAACCGTACATCCAATGTCCATCATCCTCCATTAAAGTCGAAGCCGAGTACCTAAGAGTTTCATCGGACCAAGTAGGAAAGACAATGGTGGGTGATGTTTTTTTGTGTGATTTTGATGATTAGAGGGCCCACATATGGTGGGACCCATCTTAATGTATGTATTGTTTAAAAGAGGGACCCATAGTGACGGGGTCCCTCTACTACTCATGTCCCTCTATCTCTCTCTCTCTCTCTCTTGATGCGTGGCCCACCAATGATGCATGCATTTCACCCATGCTAAGGAGCCAACCGTGATGTTTCTATTGATTCCAGTCGTCCATTTGTTTGGATGGTGGTGGATGGAGCCAACATGATTTATGTATTTTATTCCTGCCGCCCATCTGTTATGGATAGTGGGGCCCGCTAGTATGTGTGTGTGGCACCCACACGTGGGGCTAACAACATCCACATCGTCCGTCACTTGAATGGTGGGACCCACCCCACGTGATTGATGTATGAAATTCATCTAGGCCGTCCCAGGCCTGGATGCTGCTGTACGTTTTAGAATGTATATATATATATAATATAATATAATAATATATATTGTTATATGGTGGGCCCTACGTGGGACCCACCTGCTGAATGGAAGAGGATTAGCTGATGCGCCATCACCAAGCCCCTTGGGACCCACTTGATGGGTGTGGGTTCCATCCACACCGTCCGTTCCTCTTGGAACGTGTGGCCCACCAGTGTGGGACCACCTTGATAATATACATTATATCCAGACCGCCCAGGGTGTCCAGCAGCCCTAGACGATTATACGACTGCTTACAATGATGTCATCAAATTTTGTGGGTCCCATGTATGATAAATACACACCGTCTAAATGCCAGACGGGTGGGGCCCACCCTGATTGCATTGCATCTGCACCATCCAGACATTTGGACGGTGCTGTGACACCATAATATATATGTTATGTCCAGCCGTTCATATATGGATCCCGCCGATTGTATAGGCCGATTTCGATTGTCGAGGCCGAGTATCGAGGTCGATTCCGATTGTCGAGGCCGATTATATAGGTCGATTATGATTGTCGAGGCCAATTTCAATTGTCGAGGCCGATTGTATAGTCCGATTCTGATTGTTGAGGCCAATTTCGATTGTCGAGGCTGATTGTATAGGCCGATTCTGATTGTTGAGGTTGAGTATCGAGGCTGATTCCAATCGTCGAGGCCGATTCTAATTGTCAAGGCCAAGTATCGAGGTCGATTCCGATTTGTCGAGGTCGATTCCGATTGTCGAGGCTGATTGTATAGGCCGATTCTGATTGTCGAGGCCGAGTATCGAGGCCGATTCTAAGTGTCGATTCCGATTGTTGACGCTGATTTCGATTGCCGATGCCGATTGTCAAGACCTATATGATGTATATGCAACTCGTATTTGAGGCCCATCGTGATGTGTATTAGGCCCTTGTGTGAGGCCATAGGTCCACTATATGCTAGGCTCTATATGGGCCACTCCTTGGGGGCAATGTTGATTAAATGTCCACATTGTCGATGTCAATTGTTGGTGCTTGTTATTGATACCGATTATGAGTATGTGATAGCATAGCATCACGATACATGCCCATACGTATCATCTGCTTGTTTGTTATGAGATGTGGTTGACCATTGCATATGTCATTAGGCATGTTGTTATGCGACTCCCTGATAGGCGGAGATTGTCTCACATGAGTACACGGTATGCGCATGATTGATGCATGACTGGATTGTATGACTCATGCATCTTGCATTATGTGTTATGATTACTGTACACCCTAGCGACATCAGGGTCGTAGCCTCCACAGGTATTTCATGGATGGCCAGATGGGACACCGGAAATCTATTTTATATGGGGTGCTATAGATATCCCTGGGTCAAAGTCCCTAAACCCTCTTAGTTCTAGAGGTTGCTCCAACGTCTAGACTGAGTAGATGCATGAGCGCATGAGGGCCGTATACCATTAGGCCTCATCTCCCACTGTGTCGTGGTTGGTTAGAAGCGGGTACGACCTTACCTGCCTGAGAGGAGGGGGCAATGCTAGGCTGAGTCTGACCAGGTCGAGGAATGGGTCTGCTATCGACGAGCCAGGCCAGATATTGCCAGGCGGATAGTGAAGTCTCTTCCACTCACCTTGTTGCACGCGATGGGGTGACAATCTAGTTTGAAGTGTAATAGACCCCGGTGATTTTTCATAAAGGAACTGTACTGATATGTGGACTAATTGAGTACGAGTCGCATACTCATGCATTCATTTCATTCACTATCCACTCGGGCTGGTGGTGCACAATTAATTGTTGTGTACCTTCGCATGACTAAGATTTCGGTTGGGCACGCGACTAACCTGAGATCAGGAGTTTACCACATTAAGTCCGACTATCCAAATTTAGGTATGAGACTAGTTTGGATAGAAGTCCCTTGTGGTAGATCCCGTAGCTTGTGATACTGCGTACTATCATCCTGACTTCACACTCCAGCTTGGTCATTTCATTCACATAACATATTGCATTGCATCCTTAACACAGTATTTAGCTTACTATCTCCGCATTGCATAGCTAATCTACATTGTTTCCTCAGTATATGATATTGGTTTATTATATTTTTGCATCGCATAGCCTGTATAAGGTTGATGGTATTTATAGGCCCATTAGCATATTTTCGTATTATTCTGATATTGTATGATTTATGGGCTTGTCAGTATTTCCGCTTACTCTGATTACTCTGATATTGCTTACTTGGCACTTACCTTGTGCACACACTTACACCACCCTCTAAGCTTTTTATAAGCTTATGCACGATAGATGTGTGCAGGTGACGTTAGGTTACAGCAGCGTTGAGCTTAGAGTGTGCAGCGGTCTTCTGGAGCTTGATTTTTGATATATGTATTTCCCTTTCAGCATTGTATTAAAATGTTTATATTAGTGGATATGTGATGATGATGTTGCTTTTGTAATTTGGGTAAACTTGTGGTTATGCTTCTTATGAGACAAATATACGTTGGAAAATCCTCCTTGTAGGATCCTAGGATCGGAATCTGGCATATAGGCGCTGGGAGTCGAGAATGGGGTACTACGGAGGTTGACGGTACCGGATTTGGCGATTAGGAATTTTGTGAGCTTGGTTTCCGAGTTTGGGGCATGACAACATAAGCTTTGGATCAAAATGAAATATGTTTTTTCCCCTCTTAATTCAGGTCTTTGTGACCGTATGAACAGATTAGATGGAAATAAACGTGATGGTGGGCCCGATGAAGTTTAACAGTGAAATTCATTATCTCCACTATTAGTAGTCCAGATGATCCTTCGATATGATTCATTTTTTTTTTGGGAATGTATGAGGCCCATGTAAATGAGGCCCATTAGTGTGGCCCATTGATGCGGCCCACTTGATGTATATAAGGCCCATTGATGCGGCCCACTTGATATATATATATAAGGCCCATTGGTGCAGCCCATTAATGTGGCCCACTTGATGTATATGAGGCCCATTGGTGTGGCCCATGTGATGTGGCCTACTTTTTTTTTTGGTTAGCTTGTTAGTACACACCCATGTCAGTACACACACTTCATGTTAGCCACCCCCACTAGGGATCGATACCAAGACCTCGAGTGTTAAAACGAGGTATATCCACTCAGTCTGCCAGTTGAGCTATGGATCTGGGTGATGTGGCCTACTTGATGTATATGAGGCCCGTTGTGATGTATTTGAGGCCCATGGGTTGAGGCCCAATGTGATGTATATAAGGACCATGAGTGAGGCCCAATGAGACGTATGTGAGGCCTTTATGTGGGGCCGAATGTGATGTATATGAGGTCCATTACGATGTGTGATTCCACCATGATGTATGTAATGATGTTTATGGTGGGCCATGCCTTGGGAACAATGATGGTTTGACGTCCACATTGTAAGACCAATTATGGTTAAATGTCCACATTGTAACTCTCGTTAGGGCCCATTCTTAGGCTCATACTCATTGAGTGTAGGCCGTCTAGGAACGTCTTCGTTATGAAGATAGTTCATCACCATATAACATGCTTAACATAACTCCATAATTCATGCCCATACGCATCATATGTATGCTTGATATGTGGAGTGTTTGATCATAGCATATGCCGTTGGGTTGAGACATTTACGGGACTCCTTATGAGATGGAGTGCCCCACATGATCGCGTGGTACGCACAGTATTGATGCATACTTGATGGTGTGACTCATGCATCTCATATTTGTGTGACATAATCATTGTATGCCCTAGCGACATCAGGGTCGTGGCCTCCACAAGCACATAGTAGATGGCCAGATTAGATACCAAAAATATTGGCTCTAGCACTATGGGCACATAGGATGTCCTTGGGTGAAAGTCTCTGAACCTTTTTGGTACCAGGAGATGCTCCAATGTCTAGACTAAGTGGATACATGAGCGCACAAGTGCCAAATACCAGTAGGTCGTGTCTCCCAATGTGTCGTGGTCGGTTGGAAGAGGGTGTGTCATTATCTGCCTGAGTGAGGGGCTGTAAGCTAGGCTGAGTTTGACCAGCTCGCAAATGGGTCCACTATCAACGAGCCGGGTAGGTATTGGCAGACTGCTAGTCAGGGGGATAGTGTAGTCTCTTCCACTTACTGGGCTATACGTCTAGGGAGGCAGCAGTCAATGTGGAGTGTACTAGACCCCGATGATATCCCAGAAGGGAACTGTACTAATATATTTACTTAATGAGGACTGACATGCTTACGTTGCATCTTACATATGACATTTGGTTACGTAGGCCTTGCATCGCATGGCCTTGGTATGGCCGATAACATTCATGCCTTGCATCGCATAACCTTGGTATGACTGATAGTATTCATGGACTTGCCAGTATATTTCCACATTACTCTAATATTACATACTTGGCACTTACCTTACGCACATACTTACACCACCATCTAAGTTTTTCGTAAGCTTATGAACGACCATTGCATGCTGGTGACGTTAGATCGCAGCAACACTGAGGCAAGAGTGTATAGCTGAGCTTTTGGAGTTTCGATATCTATATTTGTATTTACTTTTCTGCATTGTATTCAAAGTTGTTGATATAATGGATATGTGGTGATATTGTTTTGTGACTTGGTTATGCTTATGGTTATGCTCCATTATAAAAAAAATCATATTGAAAATCTTCCTTATAGGATCCCATGATCGGAATCTGGTATATGGGTGCCGGGAGCCAAGAATGGAGCATTACGGAGGTTGTCGGTGCTGAATTTGGCGATCAGGAATTCTGTGATCCAGGTTTTTGAGTTTGGGGTGTGGCATTACGTGGTATGAATCAAAAGGAAGTTAGTTTCATCTTCACCACCCATTTGGTGATAACCTTCTTTGGAGATGATGTATTCTTTTTTATTTCTCCCCTTCGCTGGGTGTCTATGGGTGCTTTATATTTTTAGGTCAACTGATCTAGATTCGCCTTGAAAGTGCCCTGGTTTGTCAAGTTACGTGAATGTTGAGTCAGAGTGTCTACAGAGCCTGATAGGAAGATCAATTCAAGCGTCTGCCTCAACCAGATATGTGTAAGCTCATCACAGGTAAAACTAAAGTCTCACATCCCATAACCCAAAACACCAGGTGAAGAAAACTCTTAAAAATAAGTTAGAAATGATAGGGTTTTAAGGTGAGAAAACTTTTTTCAAAATAGGAAAATCTTTAAGTTTTTCTCGTCTTGTCGATTTTATCGGAACACCCTCGATATGATTGACCTGCTCTGTCGATGTCCTCGATACCTTAACGATATTATCGATGTGAGGACCAAAAGTGTCCAGCAACTAAATATTCATCTGGACGGATTTATCGATGTATCGATACACCTATTGATATCATCGATATAAGAACTAAAAATGTTCAGCAACTAAATACTCATCTGGACTGATTTATCGATATATCGATTCCCCTATTGATATCATCAATATTCAAATCTCGAGTCCATCGAAAGTGGCTCGATAAGATCGACAGGTAGATTTCTGGCGCCCTTGTTTTTTTTAATGAAAATCTTAAATTTCTTCGATATATCGATGATCTTCCGATATGATCTGAAATCAAATATCAATAAGATCAGAGGTCCATCGATGATATCGATCATGGGTGTGCATATCTTATAGCAGATATTTCAGGTTGTTTTTAACTATGATCGGGGGCCCTTCGATAGAATCGATATTCAAATATCGATGATATCGGCACCAGGTCGATTGCATCGAACAAGGTCATAAACTGTCTAGCAAGCTTAAAGACAAATCCGTGGGATTTATCGATGCCTCGACTCCGATCTTGATATCATCGACATTCAAATTCTGATGATCTCGATGGTTCCCCGATCATTCATGAAAACCTGAAATATTTCAAAGTTAAGTCTCTCTCATTTTTCAAGTGTCGATGGATCGAACTTGTCATCGATGGAATCGGAGTTCAAAATCTGATGACATCGACAATAGTTTTAATTCATCGACCAATTGGCAAAGAGTTTTAAAAGCGTATGACATTGAGTCTGAGTCATCAAGCAAACCATCGATGCTATCGAGAGTATACGCTTGATGATATCGAACCTTCTCGATGATATCGAACTCTATCATAAATGTGACCGTTTTATATCCGTTGGAACTCTTTTCCTATATATAGAGGACTTGTCTTTTGTTGCTGTGAGAGAAAGTAGAGAGCTTTTGAGTGTTTCAACTTATATCTTATATCCTAAGCCCTTTCTCTTGAGGGAGTTCATCCTCCAATCCACCCTCATCATTGATATTCAGTAGAGTGGATTGGGGAATGAACTTCCACATTTAAGGATCTTGCAGCTACTACCTTAATGACAAATCATTAAGATGGGATGCTTTGAATACATAAGATTGGAATCATTCTATCTTCCTGATAAGAAAATATTTTGATAGTAGGATTCCATCTTCACCTTGACCCAACCCGAAGCCGAGTATTGGTGCATCATTTTGTGTTGTTGATCAAGGGAGCAGAAGACTCTTCGTCAACAAGGAGGAGGAGATCTTTGGCACTATGCTAAACGGGACTCATTAGCTTATTTGTAAGTATCCAGAGTCCAAGAGAACACTTGTGATCATTCCTTTCTAGGATTGGGTCTTAAGTGGTTCTCACCCCTTGAAGTCCTCAAGGAGGCCTCCGGCAGGAGTGTACGTGGTGGGTGCGTTATGTGAACCCTCACTCTGTGAAGAGCATAAACATCTGGTTAGGAGTGAACCAGTAAAACTTTGGGTTTTAGGTGAACTGTGTAAAACCTTAGGGTTTGAGGTCCACCGTGTAGAATCCTCCAGTAGAGTCTTATGGAAGATCCTTGGCCAGTGTGCCTATAAGTAGGTGTGTTGTGTTGACCCTTGCTCGTAAGAGCGTAAACAGTCAGCATCAGTGTAGGTTGTAAAGGTTGAAGGTAAACCTGATTTAAAACCTTAGGTTAGAGGTGAACCATTGTGAAACCTCCTTAGTGAAATTTGGTACACTCAAGGGTTGAGTGTGGTTACCGGGAGTGGAGTAGACTCATCGTCGAACCACTATAAAAATGACTGTGTTTGAGATTGTTATTCTTATGATTGTGTGATTTGCTTTAATACTTCCATATCTGAACATTTGATCACACCACACACACCTACACAGTCATATCCATCATCAGCTAGCATGCATACTGCTTATCTTGAAAATAGTTTGTGATTGGATCCTCTACTAGGCTTGGAAGCCAGTAGTGTTATATTTGAGTAACCTTGATAACTGCATGATCATAAAATTAGTGAAGTAGGATTTTTAAATAAATCATAAAACTTTAAAAAGTCCTATTCACCCCCCTCTAGGACATATTGGGATATTCCTTCTTCAACTAGTGTGGTCTTTACCGCCATTTCAATTGGTATCAGAGCAGGTCTCTCTTTAAGGGCTTCACCGCCTAGAGAGTGATCTTGACTGAAGTTGGTAATATGGCCAAAGGAGAGGGCTCATCAGTCACTAGACCTCCAGTATTTGACGGCTCAAACTATGCATACTGGAAGGCTAGGATGCACTACTTTCTGAGATCTTTGGATCATGATGTTTGGGACATAGTTGAAAGTGGATACGTGCCACCAACTAAAAAAATCATACTTGACAGTGGCACAACAATCACAAAGCCCAAACCCAAAGAAAAGTGGACAGCATTCGATAAAGAAAGGCAAACATCTAAAGCCAAGGCTATGACTATTATCTACTGTGCCATGTCCCAGGATATATTCAATCAGATAAGTATGTGTGGGACATCCAAGGAAGTATGGGATTTATTGGAAACAACCCATGAAGGCACAAGCACTGTGAAGCGATCCAAACTTTAACTCCTGACTTTACAGTTCGAAAGTCTCAGAATGGAAGAGCATGAGACATTTATGGAGTTTTTCACAAAGTTAAATATAATTTGCAACTCCATGGGTGGATTGGGAGAGAAAGTTCTGGTACTAAAAATTTGTAAGAAAATTCTAAGATCCCCATCGGAACGATTTAACCCCAAGGTTACAACAATTGAGGAGTGTAGGAACATAGATGAAATGAAAGTAGAAGAACTAGTAGGTTCCCTACAAACTTTTGAACTACACTTCAAACAATCCCAAAAATCCAAAAACATTGTCCTAAAAACTTCAAAGAAAATAATTCATGAGGACAGTGAAAGTGAAAAGGAAGATGAAGATGAAGAAGTGGCTTTGCTGGCACAAAAATTCAGAAGATTCTTTCAAAAGAATCGTGGTCGGCCTTCCATAGGAAGAAAGGTGAACAAAAAACCCTCTGCAGGCAAATTTGGTAGAAGAACCAAAGAACCACAATGCTATGCCTATCACGAGTATGGACACCTATCTACTGATTGCCCAAATAGAAAAACTAAGGGCAAGGCTATGGCTGCCATGTGAGATGATACTGAGGAGTCAAATTCAGAATCTAGTAACTCAGAAAGCGATGGAGATCAGAAATCATTGAAAATACTTATGGTCTCCACTGCGTTAATCATCCCCACTGAATCTGAGAACGAGAAAGAACAGCTAGCCGCTGAATCATTTTCATCTGACAATGAGGGAACTGAAGAAGAAGAAGAATAAGAAAAGGACAAGCTACAAGATGATTACAATCAACTATATATCCATAACATCAAAGTGGTCAAAAGACTTGGAATATCTGAGAACAAACTGGAATTGCTGCAAAGAGATTTGGATAAAACTCTATAAATTAATACACATCTAATCAATGACTTACAACAATATCACTCTGACAATGATAGACTTGAGAGAGTTAACTCCTTCCTTAAATCCGAGTTCGAGAAATTGAACAGACAGGTTGATATCTTAAAACACAAATATATGCTGCTTCAAAATGAAAATCATACACTCACGTTTGATCTAGAAGAGTCCAGAAATACTGCCAAGCAAGACTGTAAGTTTTCCCAGAGTGGCGAAAAGCTAGAAAAACTATTGGGAATGGGAAGACCTGGGAAGGACAAAAATGGCTTAGGATATGAGAAAGGCAGAGCTATAATTGGGTATGAAAAATAAATGCTTGCAAACTCTAATGCCTCTAGTAGCAACACAAAGACTAATCAAGTAGTTGAATCAAATAAGAAAATTAAATCTACTACAAGTAAGATCCCTGTCACAAAATGGATAATTAAAGAAAAGAAGAATTGTCTTGCTACTCACTCAAATCACTTAACAGGCAATGACACTAAGTGGTACCTTGACACTGGTTGCTCAAGACATGCAACAGGTGACATGTCCCTTCTTTCTAAATATAAGAATCTTCATAATGGGATAGTCACCTATGGTGATGGAACCACTGCTAAAGTAATTGGACAAGGAATTATAAAAGGAATACAGTTGCTTGAGAATGAAAAAGCTTTCTACATAAAAGGTCTTACACAATCTCCTAAGCATATCTCAAATCTGTGATAATGGGCATGTGGTCAAATTTAATGGACAAGAATGTGAAATCCTAAACCAATCAGGAAAATTGGTAATGAAGGGTCATCGCACAAGTAACCACTGCTACATTATCAGAGGCACAGAAAGGACTGATGCCTATAAGTACTGAGCAAAGAAGGATGAGTCCAGATTATGCATCTAAATCTGGATATTTGCTGAAATAATGCAATTTTGTTGAGTGTCAAATGATATATCTGAGGTTCCTCACCTCAATCTTTTGTATATAAACATTCAAATGTTTATAATTTTTTTAATGTGTACAGTAATTGTACATAATTTTGCTGAGTATGCTACTGATTCACAGAAATACTAAAAAGTATAATTGAAGGGTCAAAAAAGAAAAATATTCCTCTTCGATATGCCTATCGATCTGTCATCCCCGATTAATCGATCATGAGTCGTTATCATCGACATCTCTTCAGAATGTGGAAAGTCACATGATCGGGACTACTATAGAAGCAATTACCGATAACATTGGATGTGGATCATCAATATAATCGAAAGTAAGTTCGACAAAATCGAAGACTCCCGCCCGATAAAAGGCAATCGAGTGAAAAAATCTTATTTCTCTGAAAAATTTTCTGTTTTTCTCTCTGCTTGAATCCTCGGCCAGAAGACCATTGACGGGTCCCAGAAGCTTCAAAAGAAACGGGTATTATCTTTTCATTTCTTCCACTCCAGAGTCTAACCTCACTTTTGGTCGGGTATTTTCTGATCATCCTTACCTTTGCCTGTTTCATACACTGAAAAATCATGAACAAAGGAAAAGCTAAGTCTCCTTCTCAGTCTTCAAAAGGAAAAACGAAACAACCCAGTAGGTAACTCATTCCATCGGGGAGACATCCAGCTACTGTTGTTGAACGTCTGGTTCTTAACAATGTCATTGAAGCTTTGGGCGTGGACCTTCTTCTAGAAGTAATTGGATGGCAAAATATTCTAAATCTTGGTGGTACTTATCAAATTGGAGTGGTCTATGACTTCCTCAGTAAAAGTCATGTAATTTGTGTTGATCCACCTTACATTCAAGTAGAATTATTGCATTACTCCAAGCACATCACTCCCATCACCTTGAGTAACCTTTTAGACCTCCTAGTCACTCGCATTCCTGTTACCAATCGGAATCTGAATGGTCTTGGTGTTTGGGGCGAGGTAACCCACGCACTGTGTAAGGGAACAACTATTTCTCGGAACGATGATAATTCCCTTCACATTAATAATCTTAGACCCACTTTTAAAATCCTCCACAGCATTTTTGGGACCAATGTCTATCCTTGCGATGTGAATGGAAATCATCTATCTCCTTTTGTACTAAATGTACTGTATGATGTGTATCAAGAAGTCCAGGTGTGCCTCCTAACACTTCTTCTTATGTAGTTAATTCATGTCATTTAAGGTAACCATTAGGATACACTAGCTTTTCCTGTACTCATCTGTAAATTATCCCATCATGTTGGTATTCCTGCCACATCTGATGCAGTCTATCCAGAGAGATGGTTTGATAGTGATTCGGCTCAGCTGGCTCAACAGTTGTGTCTTCCTTAAGCTCTTCTTGAGACCAGTGCTCCCCTGCAGTCGGCTGCTCCATATGCTCCTCCGTCATATCCATGGGGATCCAACCAAACGCCAATGCTAAGTGTGGAGTCTATCACAAATCGCTAAACTCATCACCTCGAACGTCACCTATTGAATGGTATGGCAAGCATGGAGGAGCGACTTCACAATTGTGAGAGACGTCTCACCGTGATTGAAGAAAAAGTCGATTCTCTCCAGCAAACAAATCAGCAAGTGGTTAACTTACTCACATGTGGTGATTCTCGGAGTCAATAGAAGCTGATCATGCAAGATCTATATCACTATCTTCTTGGTACCTATGCGTGTGCTTGGTGTTTTTGCTGGCATATCTGTTAATTTGCTGCCAATACTGGGCAGTTTATTTTGGATAGCTGGATATTTTGATTTTCATTTTGAATATGGCTGAATAGAATTCATATCTTTAATGCCATGATTATATCTTGAGTCTCCCTGGTTTATCTAGTTTCTAATTTGGAATGCATGAGATGCCTTTGATGAATATTTCAACTGCTATACAACTACTCTATCTTATCTAATATGCATTCATGAATTCTAAAATTGATGTTTGATTGAATTGAGTTAACTTTTATACATCAATGTTCTGCTTCTACCCGATTGGTTCTCTTAAATATTTTAAGCTTCAGTCAATATCACTTGAGATATCTTTGTCAATGATTGACAAAAAGGGGAGAACATTTACAAACACCCCGAATGGAAAATTGTGTATCTATCTATGTTGTTGCAGGTGTTAGGGAGAGTAGCTGCATTAAGCAAGGGGGAGTTTAAAAGAAAGGGGGAGTAGCTACTGGGTGTGTACATGGGTTAAAAAATTTTAAAATTGTGTAAAAGCATGTACACACAATTTAGGTTGTGTTTGTCTAGAACATTCTAGGGTGTTTTGGGGATTTTGTCACATAATTGACAAAGGGGGAGATTGAAAGTGCCCTGGTTTGTCAAGTTACATGAATGTTGAGTCAGAGTGTCTACAGAGACTAATAGGAAGATCAATTCAAGCATCTACCTCAACCGGATGTGTGCAAGCTCGTCACAGGTAAAACTAAAGCCTCACATCCCATGACCCAAAACACCAGGTGAATAAAACCCTTAAAAACAAGTTAGAAATCATAGGGTTTTAAGGTGAGAAAACTTTTTTCAAAATAGGAAAATCTCTAAGTTTTTCTCGTCTTGTCGATTTTATCGGAACACCCTCGATATGATCGAGCTGCTCTATCGATGTCCTCGATACCTTAACGATATTATCCTACTTCATACCATTCTGTAGGATCCCGTGGTCCTCCCGGTCAAATTCCGGCGACCAGCGATGTGTAGATAGCATTTGCGTGCGACCCTAAGTTGTACCCTGTTAACATAAGTCGACTCGACCTGAGACTTGTACCATCGCAACCACGCCATCGCTATGGTTCCAACACCGTGTCTAGCGTGTTGATGCGATACCCAGGCCGGGAGTTGTGGGCCTGTGTTTATTTCGAGGAAAACGCCCCGCATTTGCAAAACCCAAGAGAATCTCTACCAAATATCAAATCAATCAATCAATGTACAAGTGAAGTACATATCCCATCACACCCATCCCTCTCTCACCCAAAGTCAAAGCAACCCATGCTTAGCCTATTCCTTTCTTACCAAAAGTCAAGAGAACCCATACCCTCCATCCCATCTCCCTTACAACCCATCCTCTCCTTCTCATTCTCTACCCAATCAACTAAGAGAGAGGACTGTCCATGGAGATGGAGCTCCAAGGATAACCAAGTTTGTGGCCCACTTCCTACCCCCCTAATCTCCCATCTCCACCCTTCAATCTTCATCTTCCACCATCAAAGGGAAAGCCTAGGAGCTAGGGAGTCCACGGAGCCTAGAAGAAGTGGAATCGATGGGTGATTTGCAGGATTAGATTATGTTTTTGTGATGGGCCAAGTGGGGCCTACCGATTAATGGTATGGATCCCATTTAGGACCCATTTTGATGTACGTATTGTAATCCTAAGAGGGCCCCATAGTGGCGGGGTCCCTCCACTACGCCATCTCTCTCTTTCTCTCTCTCTCCCTCTCTTTCATTTCTTTTGGTGATGATGTGGCATGTGGCCCACCCGGATGGACCCCACCATGAAGTATGTATTTTATCCATGCGGTCCATCGAGTGGGACCACCTGGCAGTCCGTTTGGACTGGCCTAATTGCAGGAAAAACACAAATATCAGTCGATCCAAATCTTTGGTGGGCCACCACGTGGACCCACCTTTGATGTATGTGGTGTACCCATACCGTCCAGACCCCCTAGACGGTGTGTCCCAGCAGCCACAACTGCTGTATATCATCAACAAGTTCTGTGGATCTCAATGTGATGCATGTGGTTAATCCACACCATCCAGCCTCCTGGACAGTGTGACCCACCTCTATGTCTGTGTGTGTGTATCTATATACAATATTATGGCGGGCCCATGTGGGACCCACCTACCTAGAAGTGGATTGGCTAGTCTATCGCACACCAACTATATTAGCTAGTGTATTGACGTCAGCAAGTGGGGTCTGATCATTCAGACCGTCCATCTTTGTGGACTCCACCTCCTATTAGCTGTGGAATTGGCGTCAGCAAGGTCCGTGGACCTGATAATGAGGTATGTTTTATATCTAACCGTCCATTAGATAGTTGAACGTCAGCAGCTCTGTGGGTCCCGCATGATGTATGTGTTACATCGAAACCATCCATCTATGTGGACACCGCCGTTTTATATAGTTGTTGCAGTGACGTCAGCGAGTCTGTTTATTTGATCATGAGATGTGTTATATTCATCCATCTATGTGGGCCCTACCATGTGGTATGGGTTTCATCCCCACCGTCTAGCTGCTAGATGGTGGCAACCCACCATGATATATGTACACTGCCCGTCCTCTTTTTTAGGACGTGGGCCCACCCCACACATGTTACATGCGTGGGGGTGGGGCCAACTTTGTTGATGTGTATATTCATATCATCCATCTGACGATGGAGCCTACCTATGATGTATGTGTTTTGTGCCATGTCGTCCTTCTGTTGGCGGGACTGTGTAGGGCCCACCTTGAGGTATGTGTTGCACACACCGTCCCTCCATGGGACTCCACCACTATGTATGTGTTTTATCCATCCCATATGTCTGGAATGGGCTGGATGTGGGCCCATCATGATGTACATGTTTTATCTACACCGTCCATGGGATGTGGGCCCAATGTGATGTATGTGTTGTATTTACTTCGTCCGACCACATTGGACATGTGGCCCATCTTGTGTGTATGTATTGTATATCCAGGCTGTCCGTTCAGACCATGGGGCCCATTGAGATATATGTGTTTTATTGGCAACATCCGTCCAGATGGGCTAGACGTGGGCCCACCATGATGTATGCAGTTTATCTAGGTTGTCCATCCCTAGATGTGGACCTCGCCATGATGTATATTCGCACCGTGGGGCCATCGCGATATGTGTTGTGTATTCGGACCGTCCAGGGTAGCAGTCCACCCTGAAGAATGCGTTGTACAACCATGCTACCCATCAATTTTTCCTGGGTTATGGGCTACCCATCAAGCCCATTTTGTAGTGTATTAGGCCCATGTGATGCGGTCCATTGTGATGTGTGTTAGGCCCATGAGATGCTACCCATTGCAATGTGTAAGGCCCATGGGTTGTGGTCCATTGTGATGTATTCGAGGCCCATGGAACATGGCTTAACATGATGTATATATATGGCCCATATGATGAGGTCCATTATGATGTGTATGTGGCCCATGAGCGAGGCCTGATGTGATGTACATTGGCCCATATGATGAGGTTCATTATGATGTATATGTGGCCCGTGAGTGAGGCCTGATGTGATGTATATTGGCCCATATGATGGGGTCCATTATGATGTGTATGTGGCCCATGATCGAGGCCCGATGTGATGTATATTGGCCCATATGATGAGGCCGGATATGATGTATATGAGGCCCATATGATGAAGCTCGATGTGATGTATATTATCCCCTATGACGAGGCCCGTATGTTGAAGTTCATTGAAAAGTACATCAGGCCCTTGTGTGATGCCGTGGGCCCCACTATATTTTAGGCTTTATGTGGGCTAATCCTTGGGACCAATGTTGGTTAAATGTCCACATTGATGGGCAATGATGGTTAAATGTCCACATTGTGACCTTCCCTTAAGCCCTTTGTTAGGCCGATTATCGATACCGATTAAGAGTGCGTGATAGTATAACATCATGACACATGCCCATACGCATCATCTACATGCTTGATATGAGGAGTGATTGATCATATCGCATGCCATTGGGCGGATTATTATGGGACTCCCTAAAGGACGAAGTTGCCCTACATGAGCGCGCGGTACGCGTAGGTTTGATGGATGACTAGATGGTATGACTCATGCATCTCGCATTTTAGGATATGACTACTGTATGCCCTAGTAATATCAGGGCCGTAGCCTCCATAGGCATACGTAGATGGCTAGATGGGACATCGAAAATCTTTTTTCAATAAGGAGTGTCATAAATATCCATGGGTGAAAGTCCCTAAACCTTCGTGGCCAGGAGACTCCAACGTCTTGACCGAGTGGATACATGATTGCTTGAGTGCCAAATACCAGTAAACCGCGTCTCCCACTGTGTCATGGTCGGTTGGAAGAGGGTGTAGCCTTACCCGCCCAAGGGTAGGGGGCTTAGCTAGGCTGAGTTTGACCAGCTTATAAATGGGTCCGTTATCGACATGCCTGGTAGATATTGGCTGACTACTGGCCAGGCGGATAGTGAGGTCTCTTCCACTTGCGTGGTTGCGTGTCCAGTGGGTGGCAATATATGTAGAGTGTACTAGACCCCAGTGTTGATCACAGAGATGTACAATACTGATATGTGGACTTATTGAGCAAGAGCTGCATACTCATTCATTCATTCATTCACTATTCACTAGGGTTGGTGGTGTGCAACTAATTGTTATGCGTACCTTCACAATGGCCAGGATTTTGGTTGGAGTCTGTGACCAACTAGAGATCAAGAGTCTACAAGATTGAGTCTAGCTATCCAAATTTATGTACAAGACTTATTTAGATAGAAGTCCCTTGTGATGGACCCCATAATCTGTGATACTACGTACTATCATCTCGACTTCACACTCCAGCTTAGTCATTTCATTCGCACCGCATATTGCATTGCATCCACGGCATACGACATTTTGGGTTGCTATGTTTCTACATTTATATGGCCTAGATGAGGCTGACGGTATTCATGGACTCATCAGGATTTGTATATTGCATTGCATCCTCAGTATCTAATATTTAGCTTAATATGTCTCCGCATTGCATAGTTGATCTACAGTGCTTCCTCAGTATATGATATTGGCTTATTATCTTTTTACATCTCATAACCTGGATAAGGCTGATGGTATTTATGGACTTACCAGTATGTTTTCGTATTGCTCTGACATTGTATTCTTGGCACTTACCTTGCGCACACACTTATACCACCCTCTAATATTTCTATAAGCTTATACACAATAGATGCGTGTAAGTGTCGTTAGGTCGCAGCGACGTTGAGCTTGGAACGTGCGGCAGTTTTCTAGAGCTTTGATTCTTTTTTATATATGTATTTTCCTTTCAGTACTGTATTCAATTATTTATATTAGTGGATATGTGATGATAATGTTGCCTTTGTGATTTGGGTAAACTTGTGGTTATGCTTCTTACGAGTTAAATGTACGTTAAAAAATCCTCCTTGTAAGATCCCAGGATCGAAATCTGGCGTATGGGTGCTGGGAGCCGAGAATGAGGTACTCCAGAGGCTGTCGGTACCGGATTCGGTAACAAGAATTATGTGAGCTCGGTTTTCGAGTTTGGGGTGCGACAGAAGTTGGTATCAGAGCGTAACTTGGGAATACCTGAGGATAACATCACATATCTGCTGATAGCTACCCTACACTCTATGATTGTTGAGAACTTAGAATGATTAGATCCCTGAGTTCAAATAGCTTAGAAACTTTCTGGTATAGCTCCCTACTGTTGAGATTGTGAGGATGCATAGTATTCTAGTCTCGATCATTTCTGGTCGGGATCCAAGGATCAGTGAGGTCATCATAGTGTAGATGAGGCGTCTTGGGAGCAAGAGCCTGAGATTCGCAAGCGTTATTCGATTATACTTTATTTCCTATATATAATGCTATGATTTCTCTTCCATTCCCTTATGAGTTATGTCTAGTTGAGTAATAGTACAAATTTCGAGGATGAAATTTTTATTAGGAGGGGAGAGTTATAAGACCCGTATCTTAGTCCGAATCATTCCTTAGGATCATACGGTCCTCCCGATCGAATTCTAGTGACCTGCGACTCGTAGATAGCATTTGCACGCGACCCTAAGTTACATCATATCAATCCGAGTCTTATACCATTGTGACCACGCCGTCGCCACAGTTTCAACGCGGCATCTCGCACACCAATGAGATACCCAGGCCAAAAGTTGTGGGCACGCATTTATTTTGAGGAAAACGCCGCGCATTTACAAAACTCAATAGAATCTCTACCAAATATCAAATCAATCAATCAATGTACAAGTCAAGTACATATCCCATCACACCCATTCCTCTCTCACCCAAAGTCAAAGCAACCCATGCTTAGCCTATTCCTTTCTTACCAAAAGTCAAGAGAACCCATACCCTCCATCCCATCTCCCTTACAACCCATCCTCTCCTTCTCATTCTTTACCCAAGCAACCAAGAGAGAGGACCGTCCATGGAGAAGGAGCTCTAAGGATAGCCAAGTTTGTGGCCCACTTCGTACCCCCCTAATCTCCCATCTCCACCCTTCAATCTTCATCTTCCACCATCAAAAGGAAAGCCTAAGAGCTAGGGAGTCTAAGGAGCCTAAAAGAAGTAGAATCGATGGGTGATTTGCAGGATTAGATTATGTTTTTGTGGTGGGCTAAGTGGGGCCTACCGATTAATGGTATGGATCCCATTTAGGACCCATTTTGATGTACGTATTGTAATCTTAAGAGGGCCCCATAGTGGCGGGGTCCCTCCACTACTCCGTCTCTCTCTTTCTCTCTCTCCCTCTCTTTCATTTCTTTTGGTGATGATGTGGCCATGTGGCCCACCCGAATGGACCCCACCATGAAGTATGTATTTTATCCATGCCATCTGTCGAGTGGGCCCACCTAGCAGTCCGTGTGGATGGGCCTAATTACAGGAAAAACACAAATATCAGCTGATCCAAATCTTTAGTGGGCCACCACGTGGACCCACCTTTAAAGTATGTGGTGTTCCCACACCGTTCAAACCCCCTGGATGATGGGTCCCAGCAGCCACAGCTGTTGTATATCATCAGCAAGTTCTATGGATCTCACTGTGATGCATGTGGTTGATCCACACCGTCCAGCCTCCTGTGGATCTCAATGTGGATCTACCACACACCAACTATATTAGCTGGTGTATTGACATCAGCAAGTCGGGTCTGATCATCCAGACCGTCCATCTGTGTAGACCCCACCTCCTTTAGTTGTGGAATTGATGTCAATAAGGTCCGTGGACATGATCATGAGGTATGTTTTATATCTAATTGTCCACTAGATAGCTGGACATTAGCAGCTCTTTGGGACACGCATGATGTATGTGTTACATTCAAACTGTCCATCTATGTGGACCTCACCGTTTTATATACTACTGTAGTGACGTCAACAAGTCTGTGTATTTGATTATGAGATATGTGTTATATTCATCCATCCATCCATCTGTGTGGGGACCACACGTGTGGGGCCTACCATGTGGTATGGGTTACATCCCCACTGTCCAGTTGCTAGATGGTGGCAACCCACCATGATATATGTACACTGCCCGTCCCCTTTTCTGGGACATAGGACGTACCCCACACATGTTGCATGTGTCGGGGTGGGGCCCACCTTGTTGATGTGTATATTCACACCATCCATCTGATGGTGGAGCCTACCTATGAAGTATGCATTTTGTTCCATGCCGTGTCATGCCCCAAACTCAGAAACTGGGCTTACAAAATTCTCGATCACCGCATCCGGCGCCGACAGCCTCCGTAGTACCTCCTTCTCGGGTCCCGTCACCCATATACCAGGTTCCGCTCCTAGGATCATACGAGGAGGATTTTTCAGCATGAATTTGATTCGCCATAAGCATAACCCGCGAACAATAACCAAGACACTATCACAAAATCCACTACGATAAAAAACTTTAAAGTAGAATGTGCATAAAGAGAAATACAATGATAATAATAACAGAAACTCTTCAAGCTCTACAGCACGCTCCTACTCCTGCTCAGCTATGGTCTAACATCACCTGCATGCATCAATTGTGCATAAGCTTGTAGAAAGCTTAGAGGGTGTTGAGAGTGTGTGCTTAATATAAGTGTACTCAGAATGCAATATCAGAGAAATGTAGAATATGCTAGCAAATCTATGAATACTATCAGCTGTATCAAGGCTTTGCGATGCAATGCATGAATGCTATCGGCCATAACAAGGCCATGCGATATAAGGCATGAATGATGTCGGCCATACCAAGGTCATGCGATGCAAGATGCAACTCAAGCATACCGTCCTCATCTGAATCTACACATTAATGCAGCTCATCACTAGAGCATAAAATATTAGTAAAGTCTTCTCTTTGGATAATCACCGGGGTTTAGTACACTACAAATGATATTGTCCCTTTCCCAGACGCGCAATCCAAGTGAGCGTAAGAAACCTCACCATCCGCCTGTCTAATAGCCTGTAAATACCTATCTGGCACATTGATAGCAGACCTATTTACGAGCTGGTCATACTCAGCCTAGTAATTGCTCCTAACCTCGGGCGAGTAAGGCCACACCCCCTTCCAACCGACCACGACACAGTGGGAGACGTGGCCTCCTGGTATTCGGCACTCGTGTGCTCATGTATCCACTCAGTCTTGACATTGGAGTCATCTTCTGGTACCATTAGATTTAGAGATTTTCACCCAGGGACATCTATGACACCCCGATGCTAGTAACAGTATTTTCGGTGCTCGATCATGCCATCCACGTTATGCTTGTGGAGGCTATGGCCCTGATGTCGTTAGGACGTATAGAAACCATATCACACAAATGCGAGATGCATGAATCATACTGTCCAGTCATGCAGAAATCCTGTGCGTATCGCACACTCATGTAGGGCAACTCTGCCTATCAGGGAGCCCCATAAACAATCTACCCAATGGCATATGCTATGATCAGTCATACCTCATGTCAAGCATACATATGATGCGTATGGTCATGAATCATGGAGCTATACTAAGCATGTTATATGATGATGAACTCTCTCCATAACAAGGATGGGCCTAAACGGCCTACACAGAACCAGTTTGGGCCTAATAATGGGCCTTAGGGAGAGTTACAATGCGTATATTTAACCACCATTGCTCTTATAATGTGGACGTCAAACCATCATTGCTCCCAAGGCATGACCCGCAATAAACATCACTATATAAATCATGGTGGAATCACACATCGCAATGGACCTCATATACATCACATTCAGCCTCACACAAAGGCCTCACATACATCTCATATGGGCCGCACCAATGGGCCACATATACATCAAGTAGGCTGCATCACATGGGTCGGGGCCTCATATACATCAAGTGGGCCGCATCACACGGGCCGCACCAACGGGCCTCATATACATCAAGATGGGCCACACCAATAGGCCTCATATACATCAAGATGGGCTGCAACAATGGGCCGTATATACATCAAGATGGGCGGCAGCAATGGGCTGGACCAATGGGCCTCATATACATCAAGATGGGCCACACCAATGGGCCTCATATACATCAAGATGGGCTGCAACAATGGGCCGTATATACATCAAGATGGGCGGCAGCAATGGGCTGGACCAATGGGCCTCATATACATCAAGTGGGCCGCACCAATAGGCCTCATATACATCAAAATGGGCTACAACAATGGGCCGCACCATCTACACCATTCATCTATTTTAGAGATCTTTTCGGAGCATTATCCAAAAATGAATCACATCGGGAGATCATCTAGACCATACCACAAATAACAGTGGAGATAATGATTTCCACCCTTAAAATTACCAGGGCTCACCATAACTTTTTTCTTCCATCCAATCTGTTCATACAGTTAAAAAAACCTGAATCAAGAGGAAAAACAAATATCATATTGATCTAGAACTTCTGTGATCCAAAAAGGATTTCAATGGTAGGAGTTCAATTCCCCACTATTTTTTGCAGTGTGGTCCACCTGATAGATCTGCCTCATTTTTAGTCTCAGGCCTTAAGATGAGCTCGCCGATTAGATGGATGATTTGGATGTAACACATACATCAGCGGTGGGTCCATGTCCCAGCTGGACGGTTTAGGTATAACACATACATCATACGGGACCCATAGGGCCTGCTAACGTCGTCAGCAACCATATAGCTAGTGTGTGGTCTCCAAATACACGGACAATTTGGATAAAACTCATACCTCATGGTGGGGTCTACACGTGTGACCCACCAGAAAAAATGGACGGACGTCTGGATCACGCCTGTGATCAGACCACCTTGCTGACATCAATACATTAGCTACATAGCTGGTGTGGGGCCATGTCTAGATGAATTGATGGTATAGATAACACATATATGTGTTGTGGTTCCCCAACAGGTGGACGGTGTAGATCAATATACATGGGGTGGGTCACACGTAACTTGTTGATGTCATTACATCAGCTAAATAGCTGGTGTGAGTTACACCAGCCAATCATCTTCCATATTAGGTGGGTCCCACGTGTGGCCCACCACATGCAATATAATATTCTATTATTTATTTATTTATTTTTTTTTGAATCAACACTAACGTTCAGGCCCTGGACGACATGGATGCTCTTACATAGAGGTGGTTTTCCACCATCGGGTGATGGATGGCGTGGAAATATCCTACTCCAAGAGGGCCCATTCAAATAGGAGATAGAGAGAGAGAAACACATGCGATGGGAAGGACCCCGGTACTATGGGCCCTCCCTTCCATGCATTACAACAACATCAAGTGGCTCCCATTACATGTGGGCCTAACAATAAAAATTTCAATGGTGGAGATCCCTTTCCACTAATATGCAATGTCTAGATGACCCTTTACATACTAGAAAAATAAACATCATGATGGGGTCCATGGAGAATGGCCCCATCATGGAATGAACATATGAGTCATGGTGGGCCATCGGCCACACCTAGGTTCCAAAGTGAGATCGATACCATTGATCGGTAGACATCACTTGGACCATCATAAAAAATACAAATTTAATCCTATAAACACCCACCGATGGTCTTCTTCTTTAGCTCCTTGGACTCCTAGGCTCATAAGCTTTGATTTTGATGGAAGATGATGAAGATTGAAGGGTTAGATGGTTGGATGAGGGGGTAGGAAGTGGGCCTCTCTTTTCTCTCCTTAGGAATTTTCTCCCATGGAAGCTTGGAAATGGTGAACATAAGATGGAATGGGTGAGAGATGGGAGAGATGAATGGATGTTGTAAGGAGAGATAACATTGAGGGTATGGGCTTGGTTAAATTTTGGATGAGAGAGGGATGGGTGGAGAGAGAGAGAGAGAGTTGACTTTGGGTAAGGCTTGTGTAAGAGAGGGATGGGTTGTGTACGTGACTTAAGATTGATTAATTGATGTGATGGGTTATAGAGATTTTCTTGGGATTCGCAACGCACGACATTTTCCTCGAAATAAACACGGGCTCACAACTCCTGACCCGGGTATCGCATTGAACTGCGAGACACGGCGTTGGAACTGCGATGACGGAGCGGTCGCTAGGGTACAGGTTTCGAGTCGAGTGGACATAGATATGCAGGATGTGACTTAGGGTCACGCGTAAACGCTGGTTATAAGTCGCGGGTTGTCGAAATTTGACGGGAATGATCGCGGGAGCCTATGAAATAGTACAGTGTAGGATATAAGTCTTACAGCTATCCCCTCCTAGTAAAAATTTCATTCTCGAAAGTTACACAATCATCGTGCAACTAAACATAACTCATAAGGAAAGAGGAAACATGGTATCATATATAAAATCGGGACAGCATACAAGATACAACATATAATCAATCATCAAAGAGATGGGGATAACGCTCTTGAATCTTGGCCTCGCGCTCCAAAGATGCCTCATCAACAGAATGGTGACCCTACTGTACCTTCACCAAGGGGATGACCTTGGTCCAGAGGACCTGATCCTTTCGATCAAGGATACGAACTTGCTGCTCAATGTAAGAAGCGTTCTCACGAACCTCCAACGGCTGCCAATCAATAACAGAAACTACGTCTGACCCACACTTCTGCAACATAGATACATGAAAAATATTATAAGCACCAGACAACTGAGATGGCAAGGCAAGCCGATAGGCCACGGTGCCAACGCCCCCAGTGATCTCGAAAGGTACTATGAATCTCGGGGCAAGCTTGCCCTTCTCTCCAAATCGAACCACGCCCTTCATGGGCGAGACCTTGAGATACACTGTCTCCAACAATGAATTCTAAGGGATGACACCAGTGATCAACAAAACTCTTTTGCCGGCTCTGAGCTGTGTGCATCCTCTTCCTGATGATATCGATAGCCTCTGACGTCTGCCGCAAAAGTTCGGGACCTAGGAGATGCTGCTCTCGAACCTCGGTCCAACAACTCAGAGATCTGCACGGTCTGCCATATAATGCCTCAAAAGGAGCCATGACAATGGTCGCCTGATAGCTGTTGTTATATGCGAACTCATCCAATCACAGATACTCATCTTAGTTACCCCCAAAGTCTATCACGCAGGCCCGAAGCTTATCCTCAAGGATCTGGTTAACCCTCTCGGTCTACCCATCGGTCTACAGATGATACGCGGTGCTGAGCTGCAAAACAGACCCCATCGCTCTCTGAAAGCTCTCCCAAAACTGAGACGTGAACCTTGGGTCTCGATCAGAAATGATCGAGACTGGAACACCGCATAGTCTTACAATACCGTGTAGTCTTACAATCTCCTCAATGAATAACCTCGCAAGCCGGTCCAAAGACCAGGTCGGACGAATCGCAAGAAAATGTGCCGACTTCGTCAGGCGATCCATGACAACCCAAATGGCGTCTTAATCGCATTGAGTCATTGACAAGCCCATAATGAAATCTGTCGACACGTGCTCCCACTTCCACATTGGAATGCTCGACGATTGTAATGGACCAGGGGGTCTTTGATGATCGGCCTTGACACGCTGTCATGTGTCACAGTCTGCCACAAAATTGGAGATCTGACACTTCATCTCTGCCTAAAAATACTGTTGCCTCATATCTCGATACATCTTCGTCAAGCCAGGGTGGAAAGAAAACTGTGAACGATGTGCCTCAATCATAAGATCTTTAGGAACTCTGGAATATCCGAGACACATAATGGGCCTCTGAAGCGAAGCCCACCATCAGAACCAATATGTCAATCTAACTGACTCTCAAATGCTGCCTCTGCTCAGTAACCTTAAAACGACTCGTCTGTCTGCTGAGCCTCGATCACCCTTGCAATAAGAGAGGGTTGAATCGATAGGCTCGATAACTACATGATAGAAGACTGCAGACTGATCTCAAAATCACATGTTGCCACATCCTTAAGCATCTTCCACTCCTATATCATCATATGCACCACCAGGCCCCGTGGCTGATGGCTGAGGGCATCCACTACCACGTTTGCCTTACCCGGGTGGTACTGAAGATCAAAATCACAATCCTTTAGGAGCCTCATCCAACATCTCTGCCTCATGTTCAGTTCAGAGTGAGAAAGTAGGTACTTCAAGCTCTTGTGGTTAGAGAAGAGCTCGAACCTAATGCCATATAGATAGTGCCTCTACAAATTTAGTGCGAAGATGACTACTGCCAGCTCTAAATCATGCGTAGGGTAGTTTAACTCATGGACCTTGAGCTGGCAAAACGCATAAGCCACTGGCCTCTCGTACTGCATCAGGACAGCACCTAAACCAATATGTGAGGTATCGATAAATACAACAAATCCATCACTCCCAAAGGGAAGAGTGAAGACAGAAGCGGATGTGAGGAGGTCTTTCAGATCCATAAATGCTCGCTCACAGGTGTCACTCCAAACAAACGCTGTACTTTTTCAAGTCAACCTGCTCAACGGGGATGCAATACTGGAGAAGTCCTCACTGAAGCACTGGTAGTAGCCCGCTAAACTAAGGAAACTACGGATCTCGGACTTATTCGTGGGCTGGCCCCACTGATGCACGACCTTAACCTTCGAGGGTACATTGCGACACCGTCCTTCGTCACCATGTGACCGAGGAACTTCACCTCCTCCTACCAAAACCCACACTTCTCTAGCTTTGCATACAGCTGGTGGGCACAGTGGGACTACAATGTAATCTCTAGATGTTGCTCGTGCTCCTCACGGGTACTCGAATACATTAGAATGTCGTCGATGAATACCACAACAAACTGTTCGAGATATAGACGGAAGACCTCGTTCATCAATTGCATGAATACAACAGGCGCATTGGTTAGTCTGAAGGACATGACATGGAATTCAAAATGACCATAGCTCATCCTGAAAGTCGTCTTCGAGATATCCTCCTCTCGGACCCGAATCTAATTATAACCGAAACGCAGGTCAATCTTCGAAAGAAACTGAGCACCCTGCAGCTGATCAAACAAATCATCTATCATCGGGAGCAGATACTTGTTCTTGATCGTGACCTAGTTGAGCTCATGGTAATCCACACAAACCCTCAACGAGCCATCCTTCTTCTTAACGAAGAGTATTGATACTCCCCACGGCAAACTGCTCGGACGGATAAAGCCTAACTCGCACAACTCGTTCAACTGACGCTTCAGCTCTCGCAACTCCATCGATGCATATGATACGGGGCCTTCCAGATAGGCATGGTACCATGCACAAGGTCAATATAAAACTCAATATGTCGGTGCGACGGCAACCCCAGAATCTCCTGAAATACATTGAAAAAATTGTAAACCACAGGCAATTGATCGACGCTCACTGTTATGGGCTCCTCTATAGCACACGACATTAAATAAGACAATGACTCTCTTCTGGGCTGGCCAATGAACTGGAACTGTGGTAAGCCTGGTTACAGAATGTGACTGTCCTCGCAGAGCAGTCCAAGATAGCATGGTACTCAGCAAGCTAATCCATGCCTAGGATGACATCAAACTCGAACATCGGTAGCATGAACATATCAGTAAACAAAAAGAAATTGCCAACTAGAATGGGGCAAGATGAGCAAAATTGACCCAATACTGTAGTCTTCCCTAAGGGCATCAATACGGTGAACCCCTCATTAGCAGACTCTGTTAGCAATCCAGTTGAACGGTAAAATCCCTCGGACATAAAAGAATGTGAAGCACTGAAATTAAACAAAACTCAGGCGATGCATGCAGAGATAGTAAGAATACCCTCAACGACTCCTTCGGAGGACTGCGGGTCCTACTGAGCCACATAGAACATAGCCTAAGCTGGCTAGGGATGTGCCTATCCCATCTAAGGGTGCTGCTGCTGGGACAGCCTATATTATTGTCTCTACTGCTGTTGGGGCCTTGGCGGTTGAGGTGGCTGCAGTCGCTACTGCTAGGGTCGCTGCTACGATGGAGGCTGCTGTGGCCCTCTCGGTCGTTGCTGCTGCTGAGGGCGCGGGCACTCATGTATGCGGTGCCCTGTCCCACCACATCTAAAGCAAGTCCCTGTAAATTACCAAAGGGTGGCACTGGAGGTGCCGCTGGTGCTGCTGGTGCTCTGACGGATGGATGACTCCTATGCCTCTGCAGCCGCAGATGCTACTGGGAGTTACCGGAGGGGGCCTGCCTCTTCTGGTCTCTCCTCTGATCTCGATCGCTCTGCGTGCCGACCCAATCAGTCTCATAAATCTGAGCCCTCCATACTACCACCTGAAAAGTCGAGAGCTCATGCCAAACAACATAACCTCAAAGAGTGTAACACAAGCCGTTCTTAAAACGGAGGGCCTTCCGCTCCTCATCATCAACCAAATATGGCGTGAACCTCGATAGCGCCATGAAATGAGCCGCATACTACACCAGTGGCATGTCTCCCTGCACTAAGGTCTTGAACCCTAACGCTCGCTGTCGATGAATATGGTCGAGGAAGTACTGCTGCTCGAATCGATCAATGAAATCCTCCCATGTCCAGACAAAATCAGGCCCTGCAACACTGATAACAGTGGTCCACCAGTGCTCAGCCTCACCCTGGAGAAGAAATACAACTAACTAGACCTGCTGCTGGGTCGTACATGCCATCGTATCAAAAATCTTCTTAATCTCGGAGCACCTTCTCTTGGCTGATGTTGGGTCTGGCTCGCCCTGGAAACGTGGGGGATCGAGCTGTCAAAACTCTCGAAGAAGGGCGGTCGTGTGCTCCTACTCTACTTAGGGTAGTGAAACAAAGGGGTGCCTGCTCTGACCCTAAAGGGCGGTCATCACAGTTTCCAACATCTGCTGTAACTGGGAGGCACTCACCGGTACGGTCGAATCTGCACCTATCTCAGGTAGAGGAGTAGCATCCTCAGGCTAGGGGAGCAGGGGTCATTGGTGCTGGAGTGAGAGTCATAGGTGGTAGAGAGGGAGTCATAGGTGGTGGAGCGGGAGTCGCTCGGGTCGCTCTCCTGGGCTGCATGTCCTATAAGGAAAAATAAAGGCACCTATCAACCTTGAAAACTCTTGAAGGCATGCACGTTAGGAAACTAAATCAGAAGGTTAAACACTCGGGACCTAATTGTCCTAAACTCATAGTAGATATGTGATGTCGTCCTGAGATATGAAAAGGCCAAGCTATATGTCCTAGAGGAGAGGTGAATAGGACTGTACCAAATTAAAATATTACAACAAAAAATAAGAAATAAGATAGCCAACAAAATAAAACAAACCACAATATAAGAATGTAAAGCAACCTCAAAATAAAGAGCTTGATACTAATGTTGTTCTGAGGACAACCTTTGCACCATAAAAACCAAGGGTTTATGGCAGGACAACCTTACTAGAACAAATTGAATATCAAAACTCTAACAGAATGGAAATAAAGAAAATAGCAAGAACATAAATTCTAAACTATTACAACATTCCCCAATGTAAATATTACAACATTCACATTCACACATACATTCCACAAATCTCAATGATTAAATATAGAGAAATTAAAAGAGCATTCAAATAACAAAACACACCGATATATAGTGGTTCGCCTGTGTGTTCACCAACTGTTAAACAATAGCTACACAACTTACTCTCCGCTCCTAATATCCTCACATAGGGGATATTAACGTTCACTATCAAATAGGTTTTTACAGGTTCACCTAAAACCTTCACAATTGTGTCTTTCCAAAGGGCTTACACAATTCAAAAACCCACACTATCTGAGTTTTCTGGCTCTCCTCAAATAACCAGCAACTTTGAAAATTTTCTGGTTTAACCTCAAATAAAACCAAATATAGTAAATTACAGAAAATGTAAAATACCTAATTTTCTTTTCTGTAGTAGCAACCCGGAAGAACCAAGTTGGAGTAGAGATTTGAATGTCAAATTTCAATGTCCAATGCTCACTATATAATGGTTCTAAGTTCTAATAGATTTTAAATTAAAACAAATGGGCTAGCTTTAATTGATTTTGATTCCAGAAAAAGGAAAACAACACTTCCTCTTTTCAGATCAGTTTGGAATACAAGAAACAAAATCAATTTAAAAAGCTAAAGAAAGAAAATATTAAATATGCACACTTAGCTTAAATAAAGCGTAGACTTATCTCTTAGAAGGCCAGATTAAAGTAGCTTGAATTTCATATTTTATTATGAGATTGGTGCTCTATTTATAGGTGAGCAAATCACGTCTTCGACTGGTCTTAAGTGTCTACGACTGGTCGTAGGACCAACTGATATTTAAAATTTCAAGCGCGATAAGATAAGATAGTTTCACGACTGGTCGCAGGTAGTCTACGACTGGTCGAAGGACACCTTCGACTGGTCGAAGGTTGCTCACGACTAGTTGAAGCTAATCGAATATCAACGCTGCAGTTTAAGTCGTAGGTCTACGACAAGTCGAACAATCAGTCAACACTATTCATACGACTAATCGAATAGACTCCAGGACTGGTTAAAGCTTAACTAAAAATTCTGAATTTTTTCAACAAACTTACAACTGGTCCAGGCAAATCTTAGACAAGTCGAAGCAGTGTTAGGACTAGTTGAACAAAGTCCAGGACTAGTCTTAGAATAGACCAAACTCACTTATATAAAACATATGGATTATGTAACCAAAATGGCCTATTCCAAAGGTCAACCTAAGGTCTATCATACCTCAATAGTGAAGTAAGGACATTGAAACTTAAAAATGAGTGACCTTGAGCATAATAAAACTTGAGATCTTGGAGTAGCTTGAACTTGAAAGCTTCTTGAAATCTTGAGTCTTGAACTAAGTCGAGCATTCTCACTTTCTCGAGACTTCTTGACTTGTGAACATTTCTTGACTATCGAAGCTGATCTTGTGAGACTTTTGTCTTGACTTAACATATCATGTGTAGAGCTTTGTTCTTCACATATGCAAGCTCCATAGCAAGATACATAGAGTGTCTTTTGGCACCTCAAATTTGACAATATAGTGAAGCTATCAACTATCGCACTTACAATCTCCCCCTTTGTCAAATAAGTGATAAAACACACTTACAAGATATACAAGATATATTTCATAAAACAGAATATCTGGTTAAGGAATCATGCACCGGTTAATATCAACTGGAACATATACATAAGCATGAACCTGCAAATCAATTTAATATATGTCAATTCAACTTATATCTCTGTATATACACATACTCCCCCTGAGTATAACATATATCCATTAACCATTAACCATCCATTCTCCCCCTTTTTGTCACAATAGGACAAAGGAAGCAATGAATAAAGGAGTTAAAACGAGAGAGTGAAAAAGATAGGATATATGAAACACAAAAAAAGGATAAACAATACATATAATCCATAAACAGAGATAAGTCAAAAGTAGCAAAAATCTCACAAACAGAGAGAGAGTAGAAATATAAAGTTATTACAGCCCAATAAAAAGAACTAATTTGAGCCAGAGGATGAAATTATCAAGCTAATGCATACCCTTGTTCAAGCGCCTAAGATATTTACGCATATATTTGAACTATATATCATGGGCAACATTCATGTTATCTATCTTAACATTCATATTTTCAACCTTCTCCTCCAAATCACGCAAACGCGCATCAAAGTCAGATGGTGCATAATTAGGATCATTTGTGGAATCATAATCAAGTTCTTAAAAAATATCATCCATGTTAATATCATCAGGTGGAAGATCATCAACTTCTTCCTCATGTCTAGGTTCGGCACCAGCATTACCATCACCTTGACCAGGAAGCATATCCAGCTTCATCTTATTAAGATTAGAATTGTTAAATATCAGATGATGGATAGTGGCTTCTTTCACAAGCATGTTGACTAACATATGTGTAGCCAACCCAGTCATCAAATAAGCAAAAGGGATGTCACAGTGACCTCGATGGAGTCGAAATTGAATAATGTGGTGACAAATCAAGGATGGTAAACAAATATTAGCACCTCTGGCAACAACATGAAGAATACGAACCATGAAGGACGTCAATTTGGATTTATTGCCAGATCCAGGATATAGATTAGACACAGAGATCTTGTGAAGAATCCTGTATTTGAGTAATAAAAACTTTGAGGGAAGTGCATTCCCTTTACGAGTCCATTAAACATCCAAATTGTATAAATCCCTAGTAAGCATGCGTTTTTCAGTTACTGAGGATTTGTCAGATAAGGTATGGATAGGAATGCCCTCATCATTCACAGGAATTTTCATAAGAGCTGAAATCAAATGACGATCAACATCAAATAATCCTTCTCTTGTGGCTATATTAAAAGTTAAATTCTCTAATGAAAAAGTACTTATGCATGCAAACATGGACTGGGCAATGGACTGGTATGTAGGCCCACCCCAATGCAATAAGTTATCCCAACCTACGGTCTGAAGAATAGGAAAGATATCAAATGGAGCAACATGATTAACAGAAACTGGATGTTCAACAATAACATTGCGCAATCTGATGTCCCGAACATAAGACGGATCATCATCGGGGGCCCGAAGATGACGCTTAGTAAGAGGAGTAGATCTAGATGAGGATGGACCACGGGATGTTGTCCTTTTACCTCTAGAAGCCATTTGCAACAAGGATTCCAAGGAAACAAAGAGTTGCAAAGGATTGAGAAGTGGGTTTTCTAAAATCAAATTTTGGAGAAGAAAAACCCCAAATCTCAACAAAACTAGAAATAGACAACTTCAAGAAAGAAATAAAAGCATACTTAACACAAATCCATAAGAAATAATCAAATGAAACACTAATCTTGAAGGATTTGGAAGGTGGGTTCGACTGGTTAGGCGTCGGCTAGTCGGAGAGGAAAGATGAAATAAGGAAGAAAAGAAATTTTCTCCAATATAAGTCAATCACCACGATTTATGACTGGTCGTGGGTTGTCTTCGACCTGTCGTGCCACGATAGGTCGAGGAAATCCACGACTGGTCAAACATCACCAAAAATCTGATTTCATGCATATTTCAGAAAAAATGAAATTTAACCTATCAAATATATACAATATGATACAAAAAGGCATAAGTAATCATTTTAGAATGAACATGCCAAGATCAAATTTCATTTTGTTAAACCTGCTTATGTCGAGCAGTTTAGTGAAAATGTCAGCACATTGATTCTCGGTAGGGATATATTCCAAAGATATAACCTTTTCTTCTACTAATTCACGAATATAATGAAATCTAATGTCAATGTGCTTAGTACGAGAATGCTAAATTGGATTTTTTGAAATATTTATGACACTGGTATTATCACAATATAATAACATAGAATCCTATTTAATTTCATAATCACTTAGCATACAATTCATCCAAACATGCTGTGTGCACGCATTACCAGCTGCGATATATTCAACTTCAGCAGTTGAAAGTGATACAGAACTTTATTTCTTGCTAAGCCAAGAAACTAAACAGTTTCCAATATAAAAGCAACCACCACTGGTAGATTTTCTATCAATAAGATTACCAGCCCAATCAGCATCCGAGTACCCAGCTAATTGAACACTAGTGTCATGAGGATACCAGAGATCGAGATTAACAGCACTTACGACATATCGCATAATTCATTTAACAACAATTAAATGAGATTCTTTAGGATCAGACTGATATCTCACACAAATACCAACACTTAAAGCAATATCAGGTCTACTAGCAGTTAAGTACAGTAAACTACCAATCATACTCCGATATAATTTCGGATCCACATTTTTACCTACAGAATATTTTGAGAGTTTCAAGGTTGTACTCATAGGAGTATCAAATTCCTACCATTCTCAAATCCAAATCCCTTAACCAAATTCATAGCATATTTAGATTGAGAGATGAACATTCCATCAGGTTGTTGTTTTACTTGTAACCTAAGGAAATAATTCAATTCCCCAACCATGCTCATTTCAAACTGAAATTTCATCAAATCTGCAAACTCAATAGTCATGTCAGTATAGGTAGATCCATAAATAATATCATTAACGTAGATCTGAACCATTAAGATATCTTCGATATTCTTCTTAACAAACAATGTTTTATCAACACTTCCCATTTGAAAGTTATGACTGAGAAAAACTTAGTCAATTTCTCGTACCATACTCTGGGAGCTTGTTTTAGACCATAAAGAGCTTTTTTGAGACGGTATACATGATCAGTAAACTTAGGGTCTTCAAACCCTGTAGGTTGTTCAACATATACTTCTTCATGTAAATCGCCATTTAAAAAGGCACTCTTTACGTCCATTTGAAAAAATTTTAACTTTCTAAAGCATGCAATGAATATGAAAAGTTTAATTAATTCAAGACGAGCAACGGGGGCAAAGGTTTCATCATAATCAATACCTTCAATTTGAGTATACCCTTGTACAACTAATCTTGCCTTGTTTCAAATAATATTCCCAAGCTCGTCAGACTTATTTTTAAAAATCCATTTTGTTCTGATAATATGTTTATCTTTAGGTCTAGGAACAAGATACCATACATCATTTCAAACAAATTAAATAAGCTCTTCTTGCATAACAACTATCCAATTTTCATCAGTAAGAGCTTTTACGTTAGATGGTTCAATCTGAGACGTAAAACATACAAAATTACATATATCCTTAAGTTGTTTACGGGTATGAACACCAGTGAGAGGGTTTTTAAGAATCTGTGTAGTTGGATGATCTTTAACAGTCCTTAATTCAGAATGAGTTTGATTAAATGAAGTATCAGGTTTATCAATTACAAGAACTTCATCATTATCTGGACTTGAGACTGGTGTATTTAATTGATCATCAATGACCACATTAATGGACTCTTAAATCACACCAGTCCTTTTGTTCAGAACCCTATAAGCTCAACTGTTTAAAGAATATCCTGAAAAGATCCCTTCACCACTCTTCGTATCAAACTTTCCCAGATTTTCATAATCTCGTAAGATATAACACTTGCTGCAAAAAACTTGAAAGTATTTGACAGTAGGCTTTTTATCGAACCACATTTCATAAGCCATTTTATTATTCCCTTTACAAGTGTAAACCCGGTTAATGATATAACAAGCTGTATTGACAGCTTCAGCCCAAAGATTCTTGGAGAGCTTCATGCTATTCAACATGACATTAGCCATTTATTGAAGCACTCTATTTTTCCTTTCAACTATACCATTTTGTTGTGGAGTTTTGGGGGCTGAGAATTCATGTAATATTCCCTGGTCACTATAGAACTTCTCAAAACCACTATTCTCAAATTCAGATCCATGATCACTACGAATCTTACTGATTTGATAACCTTTTTCAATTTGAATCCTTTTGAGAGCTTTTCTTCCTTCTTCAAAGGTTTCAGATTTGTCCCTTAAGAAGACTACCCATGTATATCTGGTAAAATCATCTACAATTACCAAGAGATATCTTTTGCCACCTCGACTCTCCGTCCTGGTAGGTCCTATCAGATCCATATGGAGAAGCTTGAGTGGTCTTAATGTGGTATTAGAGTTCACCTTTTTGTGTGAGTTCCTTGTTTGTTTCCTAATCTGGCATTCGCCACATATTTTATCTAATTTTTTAAGTTTGGGTAGACCTCTTATAAGTTCCCATTTGCTCAACCTATATAAATTTTGGTAGTGTACATGTCCAAGACGTTTATGCCATAAATCAATCTCGTCTGTATGGACCATGTAACAAGATTGACTAGTTGAGCTGGATTCGCTTACAATATAGCAATTTTCAGACGTTCTACGTTCAGTTAATAATACCGAACCCTTGTTATTTAGAATGTCAAAACTTTGATTAGAAAATCTCACACTATGGTTATTATCGTATATTTGAGATATGCTAAGCAAGTTATGTTTTATGCCTTCAACATATAAAACATTTTTGAACAAAGGGAGGTTATGAAGTTGAATCGTACCTTGGCCCATAATCTAGCAGTTGCTTCTATCACCAAATGTGACTGAACCATCAGTCATGTCTTTGAGATTAGTGAATAAACCTTTATCACCAGTCATATGCCTTGAGCATCCATGTCTAAGTACCAGTTCGAATGACTTGAAGCTTTGAAAGCAGTGTGGGCAACCAAGCAAGTAACTTTAGGAACCCATTTCATTACTGTTTTGGGTTTAAGAGTATAGTTGGTCTTCTTGTATTTATGATTTTTGTACGAATGACCCACTGAGTTAGATTTTAAGAGCTCCTTAAGCAAATCAACAATTTCTTCAGCTAAAGGGTTTTAGTTTTGATTTTTGTAATTGATATGGTTACCTCTGGTTTTGAAAGATTGAAAAGTTTTATAAAACTTTTGACTTGAACTTTTCTCTTTTGAGTTAAAGGATTCTCCTTTTACAAACTTAGGAGGAGTATTCTTCTGTTTAGGAGGAATATTTTTGTTGTAGCCCAAACCGGATCGGTCGCCACATTTTCTTGATCCAGTTAAAAGTTTTTCTAATTTTAGATCACCTTGGGCATATGTAACGCCCTGAAATTCGGGGGTCGAGTATGAACTCAACTCCTGAGTTCCAACGCATCACTTATGCAACATACACAATGATGGTTAAATGTTGTCTGAGTTAGCGCAATAAACATGAATGAGATTATACCAAAACAGTAATTCATACTCCAGTTCAATTGTATAAAGGCAAGCGGAAGACTGAAATTTTATATTTAAAATATGTAGAGTATCAAAATTTTGTGAACTTCAGAGTATGAGTATAACTGAGTACCAATATACATGTATCGTTTCTAAGTCAAAAATCAAAAGACAACTCTGTAAATAAGCCCTGGAATCCCCCACGATGCAGTCGGCCTAAGCATAGCCGTCAGAGTACTGCATAAAGGAGAACTCCTCCTGATCCTCCTCGAAGTCGAGCTCCGGCTCCTGAACAGAAGCGCCATCTACACCTGCGACAGAGTCTGGTGGGTGTTGCAAACACCGTCCCGTAACGTGGGAGTGAGTAGCTAACTCAGTGGAACAATAAAGCATAGGTTAACATGTTATCAAATCAATCAAGCAGTAATGATAACGCAGTACAATTCAAACATTTCTAACTACTCTTGTTACATGCAAAAATGATATGAGATGATGCTGTATGCCCTTGCCAAACCACCCTCAAGCGACATCATCTTACGTTCGCAAATGCTAACTCCCTCGGTGCGCCACATCTACAAAGCACATGCGGTGCGATGATGCTCATGATTACCAAGTTTTTATTAATCCATTTCAACCAACAGTATTGGGAAACTAAGGTACCTCCCTTGTATCATTCCCAAACATGATCCATTCTAGGGTCGTCAATCCTAGCTAATCTCATACGATATTATGGTTTGAGAAGCGTAGTGAAGGCATCGCAAAGGGCTCGTCACCCGTCAGCGCGGATACAGATCTCACCGTATACGGCTCAATTGTTGGCCGTCAGCTCAAGTACATATCTCACCGTACTTGGCTCAATCACTAGCTGTCAGCTCAAGTACAGGTCTCACCGTACTCGGCTCAACTCATACTCTAGTTACTGTGAAAGACTCGTCGCCAATCACAGACACTTGGAGTATACTCGAAGAAGATACTACGGAGGACTCGTCGCCGTCGACACGAGCACGGGTCTCACCGTACTCGGCTCTCGCCGTAAGTATCGACAGCTCGAATATAGTGTCCCATACCACCATAATCGGCTCACGAGTTTGGTTGCGCAATGGTCACTACGGGAGGCACATGACCCCGGCCAGAGGCCGACGGCTCGACCACGGTGTCCCATACCACCATGCCCCGCTCATCGTCTTAGCGGATCGAGGTACCATGGTTAACGGGATCGCCACTGGTAAGTTTGGTACCCTAGGTTCAAGCAGTAGCGACCAGACATGTGAACATACATATACACATATCGGTTTGCTTGACGAGCCTGACTAGCTCGAGCGCACCACAAGTTGAGCGATATGGAGCGCAAAAGCACTCCGTGTGGTCAACCACTATCGCCAAGAAGTACGACTCGGGTTCGCCAGACACGTCCGTTGTGGCGATATGAATCTCACCACAACCGCAAGTCTGGTACCGAATATTTGGACTATAGGCATAGTCCCAAACTCAAACAATTCTCATCAATAGCATGTGGAGTAAAGCATGATAAACAAGCAATACAGCATTTTAGCAGGCATGTTATAAAGCATGAAGTAAAGCATGAAGTAAAGCATGTTGTAAAGCATGTTGTAAAGCACTATACACATGGGAATACGATTACATACATATCACAAGTGAGTGGTCATAGCGAACCACCGCGTGGAGGGGGGTCCTACATGTCTCTAAGGGAGTCGGGAATCCCATGTCAGCACCTCTCTAAGGCACTAACAATCAAACATTTACACACACAAAGCATGTACGCGAACACGTAGAATATACTATTCCAACATACACGACGTATGTTAGTAAATGCGTATTAGGGCGATTATTTCGCCAAGCGGTTATTTTATCCGCGCATGCCATATTCATACGACAAATAATCATGACAATTATATTTCCAAAATTTGTACATAAGCGGTATTTCTGGAATACGCAATTTCAACATACATAGTGTTTTCAAGTGAACATAGATCTCGGCGATTCCTTTCGCCAAGCTAGTATTTTATTCATATATTGTATAATCGTATATTAAATAAATATGTCAAACATTATTCCAAAAGAAATACGTATACGGTATTTCTAACATACACAATTTCAACATACGTCGCATTTACAAGTGAACATGTATTTTGGCGATTCCTTTCGCCAAACTAGTATTTTATTCATATATTATATGATCATACATTAAATAAACATGTCAAACATTTATTCAAAAAAAATACGTATACGGTATTTCTACGTATACCTAGAATATGTGAAATTCCATATTTCACAACGTTAATCGAAACAGGAAACGGAAAGCACTTTGTACATGTGCAATTGCAAGCAGATCATGAATCTACCATTATCTGACATTGAAAGCGTTGAAAACCGTAACTTATACACTTAAAGTCCTCACCTTTGCCCTTTGAAACGCAACGAATCAGCAAGGGTAGCAAATCTTCCGTATACGGGAGTTTTCTAGCCTAAAGAGCGGAATCGGTTAGTCGTTACACAACCCACATCGATCCCACCTCAAATCAGACCTAGGGTTAGGGTTTCTTACCTTCAAATGGGATGGAAACCGTCGGGAAAACACCTGGAATGAAGCGGTGTAGGCCGTGTAACAGTCCAAAGCAGTAGGAGGAAGATCTCCCACAAAACCCAAGCTCTTCTCTCTCTTTTCTCTCTCTCCCTCTAGGGTTTTTCTCCAAAATTCGTATGGCTGTGAGAGGGGCTGTTCTAAGCCCCTTTTATAGCCAAAAACATTCCGAAATTAGACTCAGGTTCAAGGGGTACTGCTTATATAGGCATTTCGCCACTTTTCCAGCTCAAAAGGGAAGTTCTGGTGGCCCTCCTTGAACCAAACGTCAGACTTAAGCTCACCATCTATGGATCTATGTGGGATTACGTTTTTGACTCGATCGGATTCCTAGATCGCACGTGGCGGACCACTTTCAGTTCGACGGTCAGTGGGCCACGATCAGAAATTCTAAGTACATGTAAATGTTCCTGAAATTTTTCTTAATCCGAGGGTGTAATTTGGTCCGATTCGACGGTCGGGTTGTTAATACCGACGCGTCAACGAATGATGCAGATCACTATTCCGGATATTTATTTTGGCATGGGAATAGTGTTTTTCACACTCCCTCGCTCCGAATCGAAACGAATGGCCGTGGAACATCGGATGAAGCTGATTTTTGAGATGATTGTTAAGCCCAGTGGGGCGGTCCTAGTTCCTTAGCTTCGGGTTAATCGGACTCCCAATGTGTGATCTAGACCTAATACGAAGTTTCGTTTCATTCCCGAGAGCAGACAAGAAATGAGTTTGGTTCTAAACTTTAGGGTAACCTAGCGTCAATGATTCTGTAACTTTTGGGTCTTGCAGATCGTATTTAAAGCGATCCTAACGGATTTCATGACTAATCGAGTTTAGTACTTAGTTAACTTTGTTAAATTTCTAAAGAATTTAATCCTACGTGATTTCTGGTCGAGGTGGTACTCGACCCAATGTACGGAAATTTTCGGGTTGTTACAGCATACCTCCATGTATCCTTTAAACTCAAAAGGGAAGAGACTTCAAGTTTAAGTTTATCATTTTCAGATTTCAGATTTTCAATAAGGGTGGTTTTGAAATCTAGATCACATTTGCATTTTTTAAAACAATCTGAAAGATGAGATTTTTCTAAAATAAGAGACTCAAATATTTCTCTAAGCCCTGAAAACCTTTCTTTTTGAAGTTTTAGTTTTATGACAAATTTACAACTTTCCTTGTACAGGGCATTATAGGCATCTTGAAGATCTTCTTCATTATCATGATCACAATTCAGATTTTTTTCACTGGTTGAATCATCATGATCTAAAAAAGTGAACTTGGCTAGAGTCATAAGGGCCTTAACTTCATTGCTCGGCTCGTTTTTAGAATCTTCTGATTCAGAAGAGGCTTCAGTGCCAGAAGATTCATCCCAAGTAACCAACATTCCTTTCTTTTTAGGTTTGTCCTTTTTAGGACACTTGTTTGTTAGATGCCCATATTCTTGGCAGTTATAACATTGACTATCTTTCAAAGATTTCCAAGATTTAAATCTAGATTTAGATCTTTTCTTATCATTTAATTTTTGAAAATCAACCCTCTTTTTACTTTTGAAAATCTTGTAAAATTTTTTTGCTAAAAGAGCCATATCATCTTCGGAATTTTCAAAATCAGAATTTTATTGAGAAATACATTTGGAAGACTTAAGGGCTATTGATTTACCTTCACGAGCTTTAAAAGTTAACTCGTAGGATTGTAAAGACCCAACCAACTCTTCTAACCTCATATTATTCATATCACGAAGTTCATGGATCGTGGTTACCTTAGAATTGAACCGTTCAGGTAGTGAGAGTAGTATCTTTGCACACACTTTACTTTCTGGGATTTTATCGCCAAGACCCCACATAGAGTTTACAATGTCATTTAATCTAGTGTGGAAATCCATGAACATTTCATTTTCCTCCATATGAATTTCTTCAAATTTGGTTGTTTGGACTTTAGATTTTTTGACAATTGAAGTACCCTCGTGTGTTATTTTTAATATATCCCAAGCTTGCTTTGCAGTATCACAGGATATAATTCTTTTGAACTCATCCGGTGATAATGCACAAGTGATTGCATTTAGTGCTTTTGCATTGGTACTACTCTCACTTTTCTGAAGAGTGGTCCATGAGAAAAATGGTGTTACTCTCATTGATTTTGAACCATCGATACCAATCACTTCAGTGGTTGGTGGGTTCCATTCAGTCACTGTGGCAATCCACACATTCTCATCCATTGATTTAAGGAAAATCCTCATCCTGGCTTTCCAATAGGCATAGTTTGAGCCATCAAAGGGTGGAGGCCCAGTGATTGAAATGCTATCAAAATTTAACATCTTATATATAGCTTAGATCGTTAGCTTAGGAAATGAATCCAAAAATAAAGCAATTAAAACAAGATATTAGGCTCTGATACCACTTGAAAAGGCCAAGCTATATGTCCTGGGGGGGGGGGGGGGGGGGTGAATAGGACTGTGCCAAATTAAAATATAACAGCGTAAAATAAGAAATATGATAGCCAACAAAATAAAACAAACCACAATACAGGAATGTAAAGCAACCTCAAAATAAAGAGCTTGATATTAATGTTGTTCTAAGGATAACCTTTGCACCATAAAAACCAAGGGTTTATGGCAGGACACCTTACTAGAACAAATTGAATATCAAAACTCAAACAGAAAGGAAATAAAGGAAATAGCAAGAAAATAAATTCTAATCTATTACAACATTCCCCACTTTGCTTGAAATGTAAATATTACAACATTCACATCCACACATACATTCCACAAATCTGAATGATTAAAGATAAAGAAATTAAAAGAGCATTCAAATCACAAAACACACCGATATATAGAGGTTCACCTGTGTGTTCACCAACTATTAAACAACAGCTACACAGCACACAGCTTGCTACTCCACTCCTAATATATTAACACAGGGGATATTAGCGTTCACTATCAAACAGGTTTTTACAGGTTCACCTAAAACCTTCACAATTGTGTCTTTTCAAAGGGTTTACATAATTCAAAAACCCACACTATTTGAGTTTTTTGGCTCTCCTAAGATAACCAATAACTTTGAGATTTTTCTGGCTTAACCTCAAATAAAACCAAATATAGTAAATTATACAAAATATAAAATACCTGATTTTCTTCTCTGTTGTAGCAGCCCGGAAGAACGAAGTCGGAGTAGATATTTAAATGTCAAAGTTCAATGTCCAATACTCACTATATAATGGTTCTAAGTTCTAATAGATTTTAAATTAAAACAAATAGGCTAGCTTTAATTAATTTTGATTCCAGAAAAAGGAAAACAACAGTTCCTCTTTTCAGATCAGTTTGGAATACAAGAAACAAAATCAATTTAAAAAGCTAAAGAAAGAAAATATTAAATATGAACACTTAGCTTAAATATAGCGCAGACTTATCTCTCAGAAGGCCGGATTAACTTGAATTTCATATTTTATTCTGAGATTGTGCTCTATTTATAGGTGAGTAAATCACGTCTTCGATTGGTCTTAAGTCTCTACGACTGGTCGTAGGACCAACTGATATTTGAAATTTCAAGCGCGATAAGATAAGACAGTTTCATGACTGGTCGAAGGACACCTTCGACTGGTCGAAGGTTGCTCATGACTAGTCGAAGCTAGTCGAATATCAACGCTATAATTTGAGTTGTAGGTCTACAACAGGTCGAACAATCAGTCGACACTATTCATATGACTAGTCGAACAGACTCCAGGACTGGTCGAAGCTTAACTAAAAATTCTGAATTTTTTCAACAAACTTACGATTGGTCCAGGTAAATCTTAGACAGGTCGAAGCAGTACTAGGACTGGTCGGACAAAGTCTAAGAGTAGTCTTAGAACAGACCAAACTCACTTATATAAAACATATGGATTATGTATCTAAAATGACCTACTCTAAATGTCAACCTAAGGTCAGTCATACCTCAATAGTGAAGTAAGGACATTGAAACTTAAAGACCATGAGCATAATGAAACTTGACATCTTGGTGTAGCTTGAACTTGAAAGCTTTTTGAAATCTTGAGTCTTGAACTAAGTCAAACATTCTCAATTTCTCGAGACTTCTTGACCTGTGAACATTTCTTAACTATCGAAGCTAATCCTGTGAGACTTTTGTCTTGACTTGACATATCATGTGTAGAGCTTTGTTCTTCACATATGCAAGCTTCATAGCAAGATACATACAGTGTCTTTTGGCACCTCAAATTTGACAATATAGTGAAGCAATCAACTATAACACTTACAAGTTATTTCCAAGTTATGCTCTGATACTAACTTCTATCGTGCCCCAAACTCAAAAACCGGGTTCATAAAATTCTCGATCGCTGAATCCGGTGCCAACAGCCTCTGTAGTACCTCATTCTTGGCTCTCGGCACACATATACCAAGTTCCGATCCTGGGATCCTATGAGGAGGATTTTTCTGCTTGAATTTGATTCGCAATAAAGATAACCATAAGCATAACCCACGAACAATAACCAAGAAACCTTCACAAAATCCACTACGATAAAAATCTTAAAAGTACAATGTACATAAAGGGAAATACAATGATAATAATAACAGAAACTCCTGAAGCTCTACAACACTCTCCTACTCCTACTCAGCTACGGTCTGACATCACCTGTACACATCAATCATGCATAAGCTTATAGAAAGCTTAGAGGGTGGTGAGAGTGTTGTGCAATATAAGCGTGCTTAGAATGCAATATTAGAGTAATACGGAATATGTTGGCGAATCCATGAATACTATTAGCCGTACCAAGGCTATGCAATGCGAGGTATGAATGTTATCGGCCATAACAAGGCCATGCGATACAAGACATGAATGATGTTGGCCATACCAAGGCCATGCGATGCGAGATGCAACTCAAGCATACTATCCTCATCTAAATCCACATATTAATACAACTCATCACTAAAGCATGAAATATCAGTACAGTTTTCTCTCTAGATAATCATCGGGGTTTAGTACACTACAAATGATACTGCTGCTTTTCCAGGCACACAGTCCAAGTGAGCGTAAGAAACCTCACCATCTGCCTATCCAATAGCCTGTCAATACCTATCTAGCACGTCGATAGTGGACCTAATTACGAGCTGGTTATATTCAGCCTAGTAATTACCCCTATCCTTGGGCGGGTAAGGCCACACCCCCTTCCAACCGACCATGATACAGTGGGAGATGCAGCCTCCTTGTATTCGACACTCGTATGCTTGTGTATCCACTCGGTCTCAACATTGGAGTCATCCTTTGGTACCATCAGGTTTAGGGATTTTCACCTAGGGATATGTATGGCGCCCCGATGCTAGTAACAGTATTTTCAGTGTCCAATCATGCCATCCACATTATGCTTGTGCAGGCTATGGCCCTGATGTTGCTAGGGCATACAAAAATCATATCACATAAATGCCAGAAGCATGAATCATACTATCTAGTCATGCAGTAATCCTGCGCGTACTGCCCACTCATGTGGGGTAACTCTACCTATCAGGGAGCCCCATAAACAATTTACCCAATGACATATGCTATGATCAATCATACCTCATGTCAAGCATACATATGATGCGTATGGTCATGAATCATGAAGCTATACTAAGCATGTTATATGGAGATGAACTATCTCCATAAATAGGATGGGCCTAGACGGCCTACACATAACTAGTCTGGGCCTAACAATGGGCCCTAGGGAGAGTTATAATGTGGATTTCAAACCATCATTGCTCATGGCATGGCCCACCATAAACATCACTACATACATCATGGTGGAATCACATATCGCAATGGACCTCATATACATCACATTCAGCCTCACATACATCTCACATGGGCCATACCAATGGGACTCATATAATCAAGTGGGCCACATCACATGGGCCGTACCAATGGGCTTCATATACATCAAGTGGGCCGCATCACACGGGCCGCACCAATAGGCCTCATATACATCAAGATGGGCAGCATCTCATGGGCCACACTAATGGGCCTCATATACACCAAGATGGACCGCACCAATGGGCTTCATATACATCAAGATGGGTTGCAACAATAGGCTGCACCAATGGGCCTCAGATACATAAAGATGGGCCGTGTCATATGAGTCACACCAGTGGGCCTCATATACATCAAGATGGGCCGCAGCAATTGGCCTCATGTACATTAAGTGGATTACATCACATGGGCTGCACCAATGGGCCTCATATACATCAAGTGGGCCGCATCACATAGGCTGCATCAATGGGCCTCATATACATCAAGTGGGCCACATCACACGGGCCGCACCAATGGGCCTCATATACATCAAGATGGGCCGCAACAATGGGCCGCACCATCCACACCATTCATCTATTTTAGAGATCTTTTTAGAGCATTACCCAAAACTGAATCACATCGGGAGATCACCTGGACCATACCACCAATAACAGTGGAGATAATGATTTCCACCCTTAAAATTAACAGGGCCCACCATAACGTTTATTTTCCATCTGATCTGTTCATACGGTCACAAATACCTGAATCAAGAGGAAAAACAAACATCATATTAATCCGAAACTCCTGTGATCCCTAAAGGATTTCAATGGTAGGTGTTCAATTCTCCACTATTTTCTGTAGTGTGGTCCACCTGATAGATTTGCTTCATTTTTAGTCTCAGGCCTTAAGATGAGCTTGCTGATTGGATAGACGGTTTGGATGTAACACATAAATCAATGGTGGGTCCACGTCCTAGCTGGACGGTTTAGGTATAACACATACATCGTACGAGACCCACAGGGCTTGCTGACGTCGTCAGCAGCCATATAGCTAGTGTGTGGTGTTCACATACACGGACGATTTGGATAAAACTCATACCTCGGGGTGGGGTCCACACATGTGGCCCACTAGAAAAAATGGACGGACGGTCTGGATCACACTTGTGATCAGACCACCTTGCTGATGTCAATACATTACCTATATAGCTGGCGTGGGACCACGTCCAGATGAATGGATGGTGTAGATAACACATATGTGTGTTGTGGGTCCCCAACAGGTGGACGGTCTGGATCAATATACGTGGGGTGGGTCCCATGTAATTTGCTAATGTCATTACATCAGCTAAATAGCTAGTGTGAGTTACACTAGCCAATCATCTTCCATATTAGGTGGGTCCCACGTGTGACCCACCACATGTAATATAATATTCTATTATTTATTTATTTTTTGAATCAACACCAACATCCAGGCCCTGGATGGCCTAGATGCTCTTACATAGAGGTGGTTTTCCACCGCCGTGTGATGTATGGTGTGGATAATATCATGCTCCAAGGTGGGTCATTCAAACAGGGAGAGAGAGAGATAGATAGAGAGAGAGAGAGAAACGTATGCGATGGGAGGGACCCTAATACTATGGGCCCTCCCTTACATGCATTACAACAACATCAAGTGGATCCCATTACATGTGGGCCCAATAATAAAAATTTGAATGGTGGAGATCCCTTTCCACCAAAATGCAAGGTCCAGATAACCCTTTACATACTGGAAAAATAAACATCATGGGGTCCATGGAGAATGGCCCCATCATGGAATGAACATATGAGTCATGGTGGGCCATAGGCCAAACCTATGGTCCAAATTGAGATCTATACCATCGATCGGTAGGCCTCACTTGGCCCATCATAAAAAATATAAATTTAATCCTATAAACACCCACCGATGGTCTTCTTCTTTAGCTCCTTCGACTCCTAGGCTCCTAAGCTTTGATTTTGATGGAGGATGATGAAGATTGAAGGGTTAGATGGTGAGATGAGGGGGTAGGAAGTGGGCCTCTCTTTTCTCTCCTTAGGATTTTTCTCCCATGGAAGCTTGGAAAGTGGTGGAGATAAGATGGAATAGGTGAGAGATGGGAGAGAGGAATGGATGTTGTAAGGAGAGATCACATGGAGGTTATGGGCTTGGTTGAATTTTGGATGAGAGAGGGATGGGTGGAGAGAGAGAGAGAGAGTTGACTTTGGGTAAGGCTTGTGTAAGAGAGAGATGGGTTGGGTACTTGACTTAAGATTGATTGATTGATGTGATGGGTTGTAGAGATTCTCTTCGGATTCGTAACACGCGGCGTTTTCCTCGAAATAAATTGCAGGTCCACAACTCCGCCAGGCTATCGCATCTTAAGGTATGTGTTGCACACACCGTCCCTCCATGGGACTCCACCGTGATGTATGTGTTTTATCCATCCCGTCAGTTCAGAGTGGGTTGGATGTGGGCCCATCATAATGTACATTTTTTTCTGCACCATCCTTGGGACGTGGGCCCAACGTGATGTACGTGTTGTATTTACTCCATCCAGCCATGATGGACATGTGACCCATCATGTATGTATGTATTGAATATCCAGGTCATCCGTTCAGACCATGGGGCCCGCTGAGATATATGTGTTTTATCGACACCATTCATCTAAACGAGCTGGAGGTGGGCCCACCATGCTGTACGTTTTTTTATCTAGGTCGTCCATCCCTGGATGTGGACCTCGTCATGATGTATATCCACACCATCCATGGGACGCGGGGCCACCGCGATATATGTGTTGTGTATTTGCACCGTCCAGGGCAGCGGCCCACCCTGATGAATGCGTTCTACATCCAGGCCGCCCATCCATTTTTCCTGGGTTATGGGCTACCCATTAGGCCTATTTTGTGGCGTATTAGGCCCATGTGATGCCGTCCATTGTGATGTGTATTATGCCCATGAGATGCGGCCCATTGTGATGTGTAAGGCCCATGGGTTGTGGTCTATCGTGATGTATTTGAGGCCCATGGGACGTGGCCCAATATGATGTATATATATGGCCCATATGATGAGCTCCATTATGATGTGTATGTGGCCCCACGAGCAAGGCCCAATATAATGTATATTGCCCCAAATGATGAGGTCCATTATGATGTGTACGTGGCCCATGAGCGAGGCTCGATGTGATGTATATTAGCCCATATGATGAGGTCCATTATGATGTGTATGTGGCCCATGAGTGAGGCCCGATGTGATGTATATTGGCCCATATGATGAGGTCCGATATGATGTATATAAGGCACATATGATGAACCTCGATGTGATGTATATTGGCCCCTATGATAAGGCCCGATGTGATGTATACAAGGCTCGTATGTTGAAGTTCATTGAAAAGTACATTAGGCCTTTGTGTGAGGCCATGGGCCCCACTATATTTTAGGCTTTATGTGGGCCACTCCTTGGAAGCAATGTTGGTTAAATGTCCACATTGATGGGCAATGATGGTTAAATGTCCACGTTGCGACCTTCCCTTAGGCCCTTTGTTAGGCCGATTATCGATACCGATTGAGAGTACGTGATAGTATAGCATCATGACACATGCCCATACGCATCATCTGCATGCTTGATATGAGGAGTGATTGAACATAACACATGCCATTGGGTGGATTATTACAGGACTCCCTGAGAGACGGAGTTGTCCCACATGAGAGGTGGTACGCATAGGTTTGATGCCTAACTGGATGGTATGACTCATGCATCTAGCATTTTGGGATATGACTACTGTACGCCCTAGAGATATCAGGGTCGTAGCCTCCACAGGCATATCATGGATGGTCAGATGGGACATCGAAAATCTTTTTCTACATGGGGTACTATATATGTCCCTAGGTGAAAGTCCATAAACCTCGATGGCCAGGAGACGCTCTAACGTCTAGACCGAGTGGATACATGAGCGCCCGAGTGCCGAATACCAATAGGCCGCATCTCCCACTGTGTCATGATCGGTTGGAAGGGGGTGTGGCTTACCTGCCTAAGGGTAAGGGTCTGCTATCCACATGTCGAGTAAATATTAGATGACTACTGGCCAGGCAGATGGTGAGGTCTCTTCTACTTGTATGGTTGTGCATCTAGTGGGCGGTGATTTGTGTAGAGTATAGTAGACCGCAATGTTGATCCCAGAGATGTACAATACTGATATGTGGACTTATTAAGTAGAAGTTGTATACTCATTCATTCATTCATTCACTTTTCACTCGGGTTGGTGGTCACAATTTATTATTATGTGTACCTTCACAATGGCCAGAATTTCGGTTGGGGTGCGCGACCAACCTGAGATCAGGAGTCTACCACATTAAGTCTGGTAATCTAAATTTAGGTATGAGACTGGTTTGGATACAAGTCCCTTGTGATGGACCCCATAGTCTGCGATACTACGTACTATCATCCCAACTTCACACTCCAGCTTAGTCATTTCATTTGCACCACATATTACATTGCATCCGTGACATATGACATTTTGGGTTGCTATGTTTTTACATTTAAATGGCCTAGATGAGGCTGACAGTATTCGTGGACTCGTCAAGATTTTGCATAGTGCATTGCATCCTTAGTATCTAATATTTGGCTTATATTTTTCTGCATTGCATAGCTGATCTACAGTGCTTCCTTAGTATATAATATTGGCTTATTATGTTTTTGCATCGCATAGCCTGGATAGGGTCGATGGTATTTATGGACTTACCAGTATGTTTCTGCATTGCTTTGATATTGCATTCTTGGTACTTACCTTGTGCACATACTTACACCACCCTCTAAGCTTTCTATAAGCTTATGCACGTTAGATGTGTGTAGGTGGTGTTAGGTCGCAGCGGCGTTGAGCTTGGAGCGTGCAGTTGTCTTCTGGAGCTTTGATTATTTTTTATATATGTATTTCCCTTTCCGCACTCTATTCAACTGTTTATATTAGTGGATATGTGATGATGATGTTGCCTTTGTGATTTGGGTAAACTTGTAGTTATGCTTATTATGAGATAAATGTACATTGGAAAATCCTCCTTATAAGATCCCATGATCGGAATCTAGCGTATAGGCATTGGGAGCCGAGAATGAGGTACTACGGAGGCTATCGGCACTGGATTTGGTAATCGAGAATTCTATGAGCCCGATTTCTGAGTTTGGGGCGTGACATGTCATGGTAGTCCCATGTAAAACAACCTATATATTTCTTAGGGTGAGCAGGGGGAGCATACTGAAAAGGCAAGCTTATGAAGTCCTAGAGGGGGGTAAATAAGCCTATGCCAAATAAAAATTAAAGTACTGGAATAATAAATAAATCAAAAAACTTAATCGTACTAGTATTGAAAAATTGATTCAAACTAGTTCGTAGGACTACCAACACCTAAAACAAATTTAGGTAGGACAACCTTATTTCACGAACGATTGTAAGAATCCGGATCTCAAACCAAGCAAGAGAATAAAGCTATCTATTACAAACATTCACTGCTTTTGCATGAATAAAATTACAACCATTCTCCACAAATGCAAAAAGTAAACATTCACCACAACACCAAGAGTTATAGTGGTTCGATGTGTACAACAACTGTTCTCAAACAGCTACACCTACTCCACTCCCAATTAATTACTATCCACATGATATTGGCTTTCACTATTGTAACACCCCAAAAATCGGGGGTTGAGCAGAAGCTCAACTCCCGAATTCCAACACATCACTTATGCAACATAGATAATGATGTTTAAAGGTTGTCCACATTAGTGCATTAAACATGAGTGAGATTATACTAAAACAACATATCATACTCCAGAGATAATTAAGTTAAGCAAGTGGAAGACTGAGATAGGTATATAATGTAAATAAGTGTTTCTCAATCCCCAAAGTATGAGTATGTTACCAGGCTGAATATATACATGTGTTGATCTAAAATTTACAAAATACAAAATGTAAATGTCCAACTAATCCTTACAGTCCCTGTAATCCCATAGATCAGTACATGGTCTACATAGACCCGCTTGGTAGCTGAACATAGGAGAATTCTTCCTCCTCATCTATGAAATCCCAATCAGTAACATAGATATCGTCGCTACCTCCATCTACAATAGAGTCTGGTTGGTGTTTTAAAACTGTCTGTAACACCCCGGATTTTTGCCAACCTGGAGTTAGACGTCCTTGGGCAATGAGTCGATCATAACACTTTAAATGACTTCTCAAAATTCAATCCTAAAGCCTCAAATCCACTTTTGTAACGTCTCGAAAAAATTTGTACAAAGGCCCGAATACCACCTCAGGCAGAAATCATACAGGACTAAATCCTTTAGAAATTAGACGGAATTAACTAAGTGCTAAACTAGGTTAGCTGTGAAATTCGCTTAAACCACTTTAAATATGATCTGCAAGACCCAAAACTTGTAGAATCATTGACGCTAGGTTACCCTAAAATCTAGGGTCAATCTCATTACCCAGTTGCTCTCGGGAGCACATTGAAACTCCGTATCGGATCTGGACCACACGTAGAAAGTCCGATGACCACGAGACTAAGCGCTTAGGACCGCCTTGCTGGGCTTGACAACCATCTCAAAAATTAAATCCAGATAGTATACAGAAACGAATAACTTGAGCCTAGAGCGAATAGTGTAAGAAAACGTGGATTTCTTTATAAATTAAATCCAATTTAAGTAATCTGAGTCGTGTCGCTTGTGGGCTAAATATAAGGATTCCGAACTTCAGAATCTGACCCAAATACACCCTCTGATCTGGGGAAATTTCATACACAAGTTAGTGTACTTGTGGCCTTGATCGGTGATCGTGGACCGTTGAACTGAAACTGGTTCGCCACGGTCGATCTATAAATCCAATCGGACCGAAACCTTAACTCAACCTAGATCTAATGTCAGGGAGCTTAAGTCTGACCGCACACAGAAAAGGGCCTCCAGAAGTGCTATGTTAGATCGAAATAGCCCCCATTTGGCTATAATCTAAGTATACCATGGCCCTAGGGCCATCCCCATCACTTCTGAGCCTATATAAGGGTCTTAAACCCTCTCTCTCTCTCATTTCATACGAATTTGGAAAACCTAGGAGAGAGAAGAGAGGAAAGAGAGATGAAAAGAGAGATAAAGTGAAAAAGAAAGTTGGGGTTGCTCCTGGGATTCGATCCATGCCGCTCCACGTGCTTAACCGCCTCGTTTGTATTGCTAATTTGGCGATTATGACTTCGTTCTTAGGTAAGAAAACCTAACCCTAATCTGGTCTAGGGTTTCAATTGTTGCAAGTAGCAAAATAGCTGACTTAACTCGTGCTACAAGTTGTCATTCCATCGTTGACAAAGACTTAAAATCTCTATCGAATTCATTATGCTTCTACGGTGTAAGGTGCGGACTATAGATGTATAGGTTATGGTTTTCAAGGCTTTCAATGTCAGTTAATGATTTATTCTTGACGTGGGTACTATTTCACATGCAAAATGTGCCGTTTGTTTCGCTTTACGATTATATATGAGCTATGTTGAATATAGTGTATTCTATGTACGTATTGAAATGTTTGAATACGTATAGAATTTGGATTTGTGTCTAACATGATTATTTTCCATGACTATATGCTTGTTATGTATGCGACAACTCCCTAGTGAAAGGACTTGGCCTAAATCACGCCATGGCCAATATATGTTATATATGTTAAAGTGTGTAGCCCACATGTTTGTGGAAATGATTAAATGAGTATGGATCCCGGATTCATGCATGTCATGATTCTCCGCCTTGGGCATATGCGTGTGGTATACGGGGCAACCCCCTAGAGAAAGGAATTGGCCTAATACATGTGTGATCAACCTACATCATGTATGATGATGCATGTAGTCTAAGTGTTTGTAGAAATGTTTGACTAAGCTAGTCGTTACTAAGGAGTACCTTGTATGAGAGTTCAGATGTGAGTCTCGGCTACCTTAATTATGCGTATGATTTCCTCCCTGTACGTTACGTTATGATGTTTGTTTTGTTTACAAAATGAATGTTTGTGAAATCATGTTTGGTTTGCACTTCACAACATGCTCATGTAATTGTAAGAATTAAATTATTTGTTTACTGCTTTTGTTGTCTCATATGATTACTTGTTAAAATTGGATGAGTTTGGGATTATGATATAGTCCAAGCAATCGGTAATAGGCCCTGCTTTGGTGGTTGAGGTTATTTTCGCCGCATTGGATGTGTTCAGTAAACCCGAGCTGTACTTCGGTTGACGACAGTGGTTAGGCCACGCAGAGTGCTTACGCACTTCATGTCATTCAACTTGTCATGCGCTCGGGCTAGTCGAGCTTGTCAAGTAACCCGATTGACCCGATATATGTTCACCATGTTTGGATGGTACTGCTTGAATCTAAGGTACCAAACTCACCAGTGAAAACCCCGTTAAACCATGATACCTCGATCCGCTAAGACTCATGAGCCGAGCATGGTGGTATGGGACACCGTGGTGGAGCTATCGGCCTACGCTGGGGTGACAAGCCTCCCCGTAGTCACCAGTGAGCAACTAAAGCTCATGAACCGAATACGGTGGTATGAGACACTATATTCGAGCTGTCGGCCTACACTGATAAGGTGACGAGCCCTTTGTAGTGACCTCGAGCATACTCTGGGCCTGCGTAGAGGCGACTAGCATTTCGGTAGCACTAGAGTATAAAATAGGGATACCCCAGTGCAGCCTGGCCATGGTCCCCAGTTGGGTTGGCAACGAGCCTTTGAAAATAGACTGCCAGTTGGTAGGGTGTTGGTGGTAGGGACCTGAACTTGCCTATCATATGTGATTAACTAGGATTGACGACCCTAGATGGATCATTGTTTAGGAATTGATATAAGGGAGGTACCTTAGTTTCCCAATTCTGCTGTATGAAAATGATTAATAAAAGCTTGGTAATCATGCTCATAACATCGCACCGCATGTGCCCCAGGTTGAAGAGCACAGAGGGAAGAAAGCATGCCGTGACTGTAAGATGGTGTCGCACGAGGTAGTGTAAGCGAGGGCATGCATCATTATTCATATCATTCTTGCATGAATAAGAGTATTCAAGGATGTTTGATTTTACTGCTTTATCATTATTGCTTGACTGAATTGATAACATGTTAACCTTTGCTGTATAGTTCCACTGAGCTAATCACTCACTCCCACATTACGGGACGGTGTTTTAAACACCAACCAGACTCTGTCTTGATTGCAGATGATGACGTGACTCCTGAGATAGAGCCGGACTTCGAGGATGACAAGGAGACATTCTCCTACATGCAGTTTTCAGGTGTGTCTATGTAGATCATGTTCTAAACGGCGAGGTTACAGGGGTGTTGATTAGACGCCATTACACTTGTTATTTTGCACTTTTGGAGCACCCATATATATTCTTTTTGTTCATTTTTGGAGTATACATGTATATATATAACCTGGTAACATGTTCACACTTTGGAGACTTATAATAGTTTATATATTTTATATATCTATCACAATCTTCCGCTTGCATAATTTAACCGTCTCTGGGGTATGATATGTTGTTTTGGGTGTAACCCACTCATGTTTAATGCACTAACATGGACAACAATTAATCATCATTATCTATGTTGCATAAGTGATGCATTGGAACTTGGGAGTGGAGCTTATGCTCGACCCCCAATTTTTAGGGCATTTCAAGATGGTATCAAGCATGATTTAGATTAAATCAGACCTAGGTTATGGTCTCACGATGTATGCTGATGTTTTTTGACATTGGTGGGTGTGAGAAAAATATAGAAACAAGCTTAGGTTTCCCTGATTTTGCCAATTGGCAAAGTTCATCGATATCGATCACCGAGATAGAGTCCGTACACCTCCATGATTGCTTGAGGCGACCCCGGACCTTCCTTAGACTGTCAAGCGATAGGTTTAGACCATGGTTGACCCCATTCCAGCCTTCAAAAATCTCCATGTGCAGCTGTACATCAGAAACATACCTGAAAGGACTCGAAATGACTCGAATCAGAGTCGGGGGCCAAACTGAACAAGTACAGGGAGACCCAAGGTGGGCCCCACACATTTTTGGACCAAGAGGGGGGGGGAGGACCTCGCCAGAATGGCAACCCCTCACCGCCAAACAGGCCTGGCCGGGCGGGCCGATCGGGCCGATCGTTCCTAGGGCGTTGTGTGGCCCACTTGTGCACGAGTTTTTGATTAAAACCCTTCCTAGGTCGCCCCTCCTTCACAAACTACCCCTTCAAGCTCTCATTTTCTTAAGAAAACCTAAAAATCTTCACTCAAATCGCCCCTCCAAGAGTTTTTCCTTCCATTTTCGTGCACCACTCACGCCACCCTTTCAAACCTCTTTCTCATAGTTGTGAACCTTCTTTATTTCCTCTCATTTGAGCACCAAACCCACATTTTTGTGTCTCATAACCTTCACAACCTTCAAATGTTGGGACATTTAGGGCCTATTTGGCCAACTGCATTACGTGAGTTTAAGGTGGATGGGATTGTAAAAGTAACAACAAATGCATGTATAAGGTGTTCTCCCTGGATTGGGTGTATCCCATGTTTTCCAATACCATGTTTGGAATGTATGCAATTAAAAGTAAATCCCAGGATTTTCTTTCAAATTACACTTAGAAATTCATCATCATGGGATTTGAAAATCCCATCTCACACTTTCCAACACAACGCTATTTTTCCAAAGCCTATAAAATTAATTTTAATCCCATCCCACCCTCCTTTCAAATATGTCATTCCCAATCCTAAGGTAGGATTAACAATGTAATCCCAATTAATACAACTTAAGACCACTGGCCAAATAGGCCCTTAGAGTTTTGGACCTAGAGTGGTGCTCCTAGATTTCGGAGGACCTAACAGTAGGGGAAATCCAATAAATTGATAATGTGAACCCTAAGACCTCCTTAGCTAGTATGAGCATATATGAAGTGCTCGAGCGTAGTTAAATTCAAGTTCGGGCAGCTCAAATTCCAATCAGACAACTTTGACCCTAAGCGATAAAATAATTTCTTGTATTAGAAAGGGTATGAAATCATATAGTGTATGAGCATAGACCTTGGATTATAACTATTGGGTTACCACTAATCATAAATTAAAACTAGGTTACTGGTTATACCAAGGAATGTAAAAGACTGATTATGCTAAAATAATTGAATGATAGACTTAGTTAGTCGGCTTGATTAGGTTGGAGGGAGACCTCATTCTTTCGTTGGATTCCCTTGATACTTATAGGCTTCTTTCATAACTTTTAGGAAGCTATTTTGACTTAGAAACTAGTCACGTTCGGAGAAAACTTATATGTTCCTCGGATTGAACGTTAGGTCAAGTCAACACACTCCTTGGAATTGCTTTCTCAAGGACTTATTACAATTGAAAACACGAAGTAGAGAATTATATATAAACGAGGTATTCGCGGTTTGAATTGAATTCTCAATCCTGGTAGCTACCCATAAACTCAATGCTCTGATCAAGTAGAAGATCAGGATTAACTATGATTAAGAACTGATACGACAAACTTTTTATCATAGCTAGGCAGAAGGTCCATGTATCTGACTCAGACCCACTACACAATTTTCCTTCTGTGTTGGCCCGACTACTTGCAACTAAAAGTTTATTATTTTGTCTTTGAGAAGTGTTAAGAACATATAGCCAATAGAGATTTTCTCTTTAGGTCTAAGGAATTTCCCATATGGGCAACAGACAATTAGGAATTAGGTCCCAAATCACATGTCATGTTGGCATACATATTGTGCATATGAACTTAGAAAGATAGCCTGCCTGTTAAGCTAGACATGATTAAATAAGGTAAGTCAAGACCTTGGCAAAAGTCCTTCTTTGGTAGAATTAAACATCTTACCATAAACTCATACCCGTCCCAGAAATCAACCTCAACATACATCGTTTTAGCTCATTTCTATAACCATAGGTACTAATGCTATAGTACACATAATCGATGAAAGGAAAACTAATATATTGAGAGGTCATTTCCCATTTCATGTCAAGGATAGGTTTTAAATTACACCTTGTTCCGACATACGAATCAGGACATAGATTCTTGAGCCTTGAGAGTAGAAATAATTTTTTAAGGGGGGTGGAACATTTTGAGCCTAATATAGTTAAGCCGGTTTATACATCCTTTTGATCAAAGTGGCGCAGTGGAAGCGTGGTGGACCTCAGCCCCACTGGCCCAGGATCGAAAGAAATTGATCCAGGTGGTGTATAGGGATAGGTCACTAAATAGGGTCTGAATCTTCCTTAGAAAGTCAACGTTGAAGTTACTGGCAATTGGGGTCCAAGTGCTAAACCAATTCATACTAAAGAATGGGCTTAATAATGGGTACGAATTGAACTACAATAGCCAAGGTCAGTGCATCTACAACCATGCTTGTTGAATATGAACTTAATAGAAGCCTTAGCCAATTGCAGGGCGAAACAATTTTAAGGAGGGTAGACTAAAATGAGCCAAATTGCATTGATAGTATACACCCTATCATGCATATAAACTTAAAGTCAATAAAACTTAGGCAAAAGAAATAATGAAATCTTTACTCATTACCCTTAGCCAATTTCGGGGACAAAATTATTTTTAAGGGGGGTAGATTGTAACACCCCGGATTTTTGCCAACCTGGAGTTAAATGTCCTTGGGCAATGAATCGATCATAACACATTAAATAACTTCTCAGAACTCAATCTTAAAGCCTCAAATCCCTTTTGTAACGCCTTGGAAAAATCCATACAAAGGCCCGAGTACCACCTCAGCCAGAAATCATACAGGACTAAATCCTTTAGAAATTAGATGGAATTAACTAAGTGCTAAACTAGGTTAACTACCAAATTTGCTTGAACCACTTTAAATATGATCTGCAAGACCCAAAATTTGTAGAATCATTGACACTAGGTTACCCTAAAATCTAGGATCAATCTCATTACCCAGTTGTTCTCGGGAGCACATTGAAACTCCATATCGGCTTTGGAATGCATGTCGAAAGTCCAATGACTACGAGATTAAGCGCTTAGGACCGCCTTACTGGGCTTGACAACTATCTCGAAAATTAAATCCAGATAGTATCCAGAAATGGACAACTTGAGCCCAGAGTGAAGAGTGTAAAAAAGCGTGGATTTCTTTATAAATTAAATCCAAATTAAGTAATTTGAGTCGTGTTGCTTGCGAGCCAAAAATAAAGATTCAGACTGTCAGAATTTGACCCAATTACACCCTCGGATCAGGGAAAATTTCTTACACAGGTCAGTGTACTTGTGGCCCTGATCGGTGATCGTGGACCGTTGAACTGAAACTGGTCCACCACGGTTGATCTGTAAATCTGATCAGACCGAAACCTTAACTCGACCTAGATGCAATGTAAGAGAGCTTAAGTCCGACCACACGCAGAAAGGGGCCTCTAGAAGTGCTCCGTTGGATCGAAATAGCCCCCATTTGGCTATAATCTAAGTATACCATAGCCCTGGGGCCATCGCCATCACTTCTGGGCCTATATAAGGGTCTTAAACCCTCTCTCTCTTATTCCATACGAATTTGGAAAACCTAGGAGAGAGAAGAGAGCAAAGAGAGAGGCAAAGAGAGAGAAAGTGAGAGAGAAATGGGGTTACTCCTGGGATTCGATCCTTACCGCTCCACGTGCTTAACCACCTCACTTGTATTGCTAATCCGGTGATTCTGACTTCTTTCTTAGGTAAGAAAACCTAATCCTAATTTGTTCTCGGGTTTCAATTGTTGCAAGTAGCGAAATAGCTAACTTAACTCGTGCTACAGGTTGTTCTTCCATCGTTGACAAAGACTTAGAGTCTCTATTGAATTTGTTACTCTTCTACGGCGTAATGTATGAACTATAGACGTATAGTTTATGGTTTTCAAGGCTTTCTATGTTGATTAATGATTTATTCTTGACGTGGGTGCTATTTCACATGCAAAATGTGTCGTTTGTTTCGCTTTACGATTATATATGAGCTATGTTGAATATAGTGTATTCTATGTACGTATTAAAATGTTTGAATACATATGGAATTTGGATTTGTGTCTAACATGATTATTTGCCGTGACTATATGCTTGTTATGTATACGACAACTCCCTAGCAAAAGGACTTGCCCTAAATCACGCCACGACCAATATACGCTATATATGTTAAAGTGTGTAGCCCACGTGTTTGTGGAAATGATTAAATGAGTATGGAACCCGGATTCATGCATGTCATGATTCTCTGCCTTGGGCATATGCGTGTGGTATACGGGGCAACCCCCTCGTGAGAGGAATTGGCCTAACACATGTGTGATCAACCTACATCATGTATGATGATGCATGTAGTCTAAGTGTTTGTAGAAATGTTTGACTAAGCTAGTCGTTACTAAGGAGTACTTTATATCAGAGTTGAGATGTGAGTCTCGGCTACCTTAATTATGCGTATGATTTCCTCCCAGTACATTACATTATGATGTCTGTTTTGTTTACAAAATGAATGTGTGTGTGACATCATGTTTGGTTTGCACTTCACAACATGCTCATGTAATTGTAAGAATTGAATTATTTGTTCATTACTGCTTTTGTTGTCTCATATGAATACTTGTTGAAATTGGATGAGTTTGGGGCTATGATATAGTCCAGGTAATCGGTAATAGGCCCTGCTTTGGTGGTTGAGGTTGTTTTCACCGCTTTGGATGTGTTCGGTGAACCAGAGCCATACTTCGATTGGCGACAGTGGTTAAGCCACGCAGAGTGCTTACGCACTTCATGTCGTTCAACTTGTCGTGCACTCGGGCTAGTCGAGCTTGTCAAGTAAGCCGATTAACCCGATGTATGTTCACCATGTTTGGACGCTACTGCTTGAATCTAAGGTACTAAACTCACCAGTGAAAACTCCGTTAAACCATGGTACCTCGATCCGCTAAGACTCATGAGTTGGGCATGGTGGTATGGGACACCGTGGTCGAGCTGTTAGCCTATGTTGGGGCGACGAGGCTCACCGTAGTGACCAGTGAGTAACCAAAGCTCATGAGCCAAATACGGTGGTATGAGACACTGTATTCGAGCTGTTGGCCTACACTGATAAGGTGACGAGCCCGTTGTAGTTACCTCAAGCATACTTTGGGCCTGCGTAGAGGCAACGAGACTTTCCGTATCATTAGAGTATGAAATAGGCCTACCCCGGTGCAGCCTAGTTGTGGTCCCCAGTCGGGTTGGCGACGAGCCTTCGAAAATAGACTGCTAGTTGGTAGGGTATTGGTGGTAGTGACCTGAACTTGCCTATCCTATGTGATTAATTAGGATTGACGACCCTAGATGGATCATTGTTTGAGAATTAATATAAGGGAGGTACCTTAGTTTCCCAATCATGCTATATGAAAAGAATTAATAAAAACTTACTAATCACGCTCATAACATCGCACCGCATTGCCCCGGGTTGAAGAGCACAGAGGACCGTAAGATGGTGTCGCACGAGGGAGTGTAGGCGAGGGCATGCATCATTATTCATATCATTCTTGCATTAATAAGAGTATTCAGGGATGTTTGATTTTATTGCTTTATCATTACTGCTCAACTGAATTGATAACATGTTAACCTTTCACTACACCAAAATCATCAAAATGGTACGGTTGGGATTTTGGTTCAGAAACGGCTTTAAGCCGATCCTGATTTGAGACGGTAACCAACCGTACTCAATTTCTTATGTTATACGTTGTTCCTTTAACTATTTTGTTGGTGTGTCCCAATTGAGTGTTGGATCTTCTTATTTCTTATTATTTTTGTTTTATTATTTTATTTTGAAACAGATGGACGGAATGGATTTGATCATTAACCTCTGAGTCGATCCCACAAGGCCCAAGAGGCATTGTTATATATCTGCCGCAGACTACCAATGGGTTTTAGCCCTTTCTAACTCCAAAAGCCCTAAAATCCCTCATTTTGCATCCATCACCGTCTCCGTCTCCCTCTCCCAATCTCCCTCTCCCTCTCCCTCTCTCAAGCTCCCTCTCTTTCGATCTTCCAATCTCAATCCTCTCTCTCTCAATCTCCCTCTCACTCTCCCTCCCTCTCCCTTGATCTCCCTCTCCCGATCTCACCCTCTCTTTCGATCTCCCTCTCCCTCTCTATCTCTCTCTCGATCTACCTCTCCCTCTACAGCAATAGCGCATCGTCTCCAGCAACCGCACATCCTCTCCACCATCATCTCCAGATCGTCTTCACCACTCTAAGTGCGGCCAATAGCTCCCGCCCTTCACCTCTTCCCCGACCATTTCTGGTAAACAATGGGACCAATGATCTAGATGGTCTGGGTTTTTATAGATGTATGTCATTTATATAACAGATGCAGATATAGAATAGTCTTGCCATTCATCATTTGTTGTGAATGTTTAAGGTGTGCACAACATGTGTTTGATGAAATGGCTCTGTTTTAACAATTTTCAATTTATATTTTCACATTGGTGGGCTCACTTATTGAATGGATTAGATCATTCAATGATAAATATGATTCTTGGGAGCCCTTTGTTGAGCCAATGGATGGATTTCTAACGTGATCTTTCATACTGCATATTCAAGTATTCCAAGATTCCGTTTCTTAATAGGTTTATCGAATCTGTCATTTGGTTCCATTCGTGCATTACATGGCTCTTTATGAAGTGTTGACCAATTCTTTCTTCCGTATGTAAGCCCATATATCCTCAGTATGCATTTAGTAATTGGTAGGATTCCCATCAATACTATTCATTCTAGATTGTTTAGAAGGTAACTTCAGTTGTCTACCTACCTGAAAAAAAGTGATAGCTTGGTAAAGGATCAGCTAAAAGTTTAACAGCATATCCTTATTGGCAATGATTGCTACTCTACCACTTGTTCAGCTCTTTTTCTTCCATGTTCTTCTCATAAAAAAAGGTAAAATCTAAAATTATTTGTCACTTATTTTTTTAAATGCTTTAAATTCTTGCTATGAAAATTTACTACTAGCTACTCCATTCCTTTTGTGGTTTGTATATGTAAAGGAAGATAGTATTTTATTTAGTACTCTACACACCAACTGTTTGAAGAAATGCTTAACCAAGACCCTTTTTTGGAGAAACCATGCTAGCAGTGGTCCAATTTGACCCACACAAGTCGCTGAATGGTTGGATGAAAACCACTGTACAACTATCCAGTTGATCCTTCTTTGATGGACCATTGTATAAATTCACATGGAATTGACAACTTTAATCGTTTGATCAGTGACTTTTCCTTATTAAATGTGGACTGTAGAATTTTTTTTTTTTTTTTTTTTTGAAAGCCATTAATCGGATGGTCACCATCATCTCTTATTAGTTGTGAAAAACTATCGGCATTTTTGTAATTTTCTAGCAGCTGGTAATGGAAGTTGTGAAAAACTAGTGGAATGTGGGTATTTTGCAATAACAATGAATTAATCATGTGTTTTTCTACAAACCATATGTTTTTATGTGTATTCACAGATGTCCTGTTATTGGCATGGGAATCTACAAACTAGTGGAGTGCGGAATGCCAACAACATCAATGGTGGATCAGTTCTGTTCAGTTTCACCCGTTTCAGTAGTCCAGGTAAGGTTTGTTTTATGGTTGTTTATATCTTGGTAGATCAGGTTGAATGTTGGAATTCGTGTTCATGTTTTCAAGAAGAAACTAAAAGTACAACAACTAATAGGCACATGGCAACCCAGAAACAACTATCTAGATGTCCAATCTCTCACAAGTTAGATTTTTTATCCAACTGATTTGAGTCCATGTTTTCAAGTTCTCTAACCATATTTGAAGCAACATAAGGGATGCAATGGTAGTATCAATGTATTGTATTGCCCAAGGAGCTAATGTCATCATTTTCATTTGAAGCCTTTTCTGCCAACCCACTCTACCAAGGGGTGGACGTGATATGACATATGGTTTGAATAGTGAGAATTCCAGGTTGGCCCTTCTGTCGGAATTTCTGCTAGTGATGAGTTGTGGGTGGCCTGCTACATCCTTGAGGTATCTACCAGTGATGAATTTCTACAGAGATTGTTGGAGTTGTTCTTTCATTTGATCCAAAACCAATCCAGGTTTGTTCTAAATCATCTTTGAAATTTCACTCGCTTGAACCCAAAAATCAATTGAATCTGCTTCATTTAAATCTCTATGTATTTGTATTAATTTTCTATTACTGTGTATGCATTTCTTATTTCCTTGTGGCTTTTGGTGCTGGTTATTTTGAGCCAATCTAGCTTAACTTGAGCTAAGTACCTTGTGCACTAAGAGCCATGTGGAACAAATCAGGAGTAGTCATCATCCCTTATTATCAAACAACAATAGTTTCTTATGATTTACGATCTGATTTTTGATTTGACTATTAAAATTTTTTTGAACATTGGTCATATAAACTCTGTTTTGAGTTTGACATGACTCTATGCCATACCTATCTCAATTGCAGTAGTCTTTTGCCCACAAGATATCATATCCAGACTGTTCATTGTTCCTTTCAGTTTGTTGGATGATGAACAGTCACAAATCAGGACCAGCTATCATCCCTGATTGTAAAAAAAAAAAAAAAAAAAAAAAAAAAAAAAAAAAAAAGAATAGTGCCCCGTGATCTATGATTTGATTTTGTGATTTGATTATTCAACTTTTCTTGAAAGATTGGTCATGAAAACTCTATCTTGATCTTCACAATGTTTCAATAGCAAGTCTTTTACCTACTGGATATCAAATCCTATATTTATTACAGACATTTACTTATATTACTTTTGTCACTCGACTAATGAAATAGTCAGTGTTTGAGGTTTTTGTCTTTTATTTTTTTATTATTGCATTTATTTCATTTATTGTTGGATGAATGAATGGAAATTACGGATCTAAAACGATTACTAAAAGACACTTCTGAGAAAAGGATCCACTTTCTAAGGTTTTGAATGGCTGGAAATGTTCATTGTTTTCCAATGTATAATAGACTAGATTCAAATGTGGAAAATGAAACTAGTCAGTTTTGACAGGATGCCCTTGAACTAGAATCACACTAGTTTGGAGATGATGAGGAGATTTACATAGACCAGGTTGACAAGGTGATTTGAATATTTGATTTCTAGATACTTGCTGATACCTAAATGGAAATCTTTAAGCTAATTAATATTAAATTTAGGTTTTTCAAATATTTTTTATTCAGTTGCATTTCAAGAAAACCTGATACTTTTTTTTTTTTACAAAACCAAATGTTGCAGCTATAGTGTTTGAATTAATACATGTCGCATATACCATTTCAAGCATCGTACAAAGCTAGAGTATCGAATAACTCCCTATGTAAGATTAGTGCTTTCCATTAATGCACATTGATGGATCTTCTGCCTAAAAAATTAGGCCTTTTCACTCCTTTTTTAACTCCTCTAACTGACCCCAATGTATAACAAAGGGAGAGGGTTAAGCAGCCTGAAAATTTAGATAAGAACTTAACAATGTGATCCACCTAATGGAAAAGCCAGAACTCACCCACTTGTACCATATGGCTCCCCTTGTGCATGTTGCTATTTGTGTCTATTGCCTAGCTCCATTTCAAGTTGAATAATAGGAATTTCTTGCTATATATGTGATATTCTAAACCATAAAAATAAAAATTACACATTAACTAACTTCAGTATAGGATTTCCTGAAGTTCTGACGTTCTGTTTCTCTGTTCTTCTTTCTGAAAAGTTTATTTAGACTTCTATTGTACCAGAACAACTACACCAAAATCATTAATTTGGAACAAGCAGGATTTTGGTTTAGAAACGTTAATGAGCCATTCTCCATTTCGTTGCTGTTTTAACGCTCTACGTTATTATTTTCACTGTTTTATTGGTGTGTTCCAGTTGAGTTTCTGATATTCTTAGTTTTTTTAATTTTGTTGTATTGTTTTATTGTAAAATAGATGGACGGAATGGATTCGATTAGAACCCTCTCAGTGAACCCATAAGGCCCGAGAGTCACATTACTGTATATCCACCGCAGACTACTAAATGAATGTCATCCTTTCCTTATGCCAAAACGCCCTAAACCCTCTTTTACACCGTCTCCCTCTCCCTCTCTCGATCTCCATTTCTTCCGATCTCCCTCATCCCGATCTCAACCCTCTCTCTCGTCCCTCATCCCGATCTCAACCCTCTCTCTCTCGATCTCCCTCTCACTCTCCCTCACTCTCTCTCTCTCGATCTCTTGATCTGCTTGTTCCCTGGGCATAATAAGAAGGGTAGGTTCTAAGTGGTGATAAAACCTGCTAACATCTTTTGTGGAGTGACTGATCTATCCTAGGAAAGTTATTACACAATGCTTGGGCAAAAAGGTTGTAAAGTACTGTCAGTGTTTGTAGTTTGTATTGCTAGGGCCTATACTATGATAATTCAATCAATGATACTCAAGCCCTGACTGTGGATGCCCATGGATGCACACACAGAAGGAAAAAAAATGGATTGGAAGACTCCTGACCCTTCAATAGCTGGCCAGGAAGGTTAAGAAAGAAAATACAGCTATGGTTTTGCTTTCAACCAATAGAAGGGCCAAATTATTTATAATTACAATCTTCCAACATGGTGGATGTTTTGTGCATGGACAATGCATTGTTAGGTTCATCCATGGTGGATCTTCCAACATGCATCATTTCATCTAAACAAATACATTTCTTAATCAAATGTTATTAATTTTGAGGCCAATTCCAAAACTTTTCTAGCCTTTTGGCAATTTCTTTTCTTGTATACCCAATTTTGTTCTTAATGCGAAGGACAAAAGCATACAAAAATTCTGTATACTTCCCAATCAAAACCAATGTATTTTTCAATTGCAACATGAACAGAGCACATCTATGAATAGAACTAGTCCTAATGACAATGACTTGGGCATGCTTGAATTTGAACAGAGCACATCTTGTTCAAATCTCCTCTGTTTATGTGAATACATTGCTACTACTACATATCTCAAGGAATTTGGATATAAACATGAAAAGGTATACATAGTATTCTACCATTTAACTTGATGAGTGAACCCACCAATGTTTCTGCATTCTTTCGTAAATATGGCATCTTGCAAAATATGATCTATATCTTGGGCATTAGAATATCAGGAGAAAATGGCAAACACAGTTATATGAGTTGTTTGTGATAATTTTGCTTCTGATGTTCTTGGCTTGTTTGGATGCTCTTCTGAAATCTAATATGAAACCACCTTTTTTTATTATTATTATAGATTCACCCATTTATTTTCTCAACTTTTGGTAGTTCATTGTACAGTGTTTTATTTTTGAATTTTCAAATTGCAAACACAGTAATACAAGTTTAGATGATTTTTCTCCTGACTATCTCAGCTTGTGTGGATGCTCTCTTCAAATATGATTTGAAACCACCTTTTTTTAATTATAGATTGACCCTTTATTTTTCTTTCTTTTTGTAGTTTATAGTACAAAGTTGTACTGTTGAATTTCAAATGACAGTAGTTTGAGTTGTTTGTGATAATTTTGCTTCTAATGTTCTTGGCTTCTTTGGATGCTCTTCTCAAATCTAATTTGAAACCACCGTTTTTGATAGATTGACCTTTATTTTTTCTACTTATTGTAGTTCATTGTATACATACGTTTAAAATTTCCATTGTCAACTGAATTATATGAGTAGTTTGTGCTAGTTTTTGTTTCTGATGTTCGTGGCTTGTTTGGATACTCTTTTGAAATTTGATTTGAGAATTTTAAGACTGCACGGTTCAATGTTCTTAGTTTTTTTTTTCCTGTTTTTAGACCTTTCAAGCACCAGCAAAAGGGCAAAGCCTGCTGTAAGAAAATATAGAAATCCTTTACTTGGATATTTTTCTTTTTTAATGTTTATGGTTGTGTATCGTCTTATGGATTCGTCACTGGACTTGGTATTAAAGAGGGAAACTGCTTACGACCTTACTTTATATATGTAGTTCATATAGTTCTACCATGTTTAGATGTTGAATTGCTCATCCATCGGGTTTGATCTGATCGAATGAGCTTTAACGAGTTATGTCTATGATTGGATGAAAGTTGCATATGCATATTATCAGTTGATGGTTGACATACAATTGTTGTTTGGAATCCATAGTATGTCAATGAATTGGGGGTGAAGCAAAGTGATTTAATGAAGCTAATGTTGTTTTCTGAAATTGAAACAAAAAAACTTTGGATTCGAGGTTAACTAAAAATCTCCCAGTTCAAAGGTTTTGGCCTAGTGATCGATATAAAAATTTGTAGACTCTATATATCTTTTTTATCATTTCTTTTCTTGTAATAAATTCAAATTCAAATTCAAAATAAATAAATCCATCTATAACTTCTATGTCAGCTTTTCTTCTTAAATGCATCAAAATGTTTTAGAAGCTGCAGCTAAGGGTGTCAATAGGCCAGTCTAAGCTTCGAACAGCTAGTTGAAAAAAATCTGCTGAAGAAAATTCCTCACTCTTAAGTGATCCTGTTTTCATCAAATGTGCAGGTTTATTTCACCATGTATGACCAACTCAAAAGCGTGCTTTATTCAGATGGTTAGTTTTACGATGTTTTACCCTGGTTGTTAATGAAGTGAAGAATCATCAATTGTTTTATTGACATTTCTATTACAACTTATTTAATCTTTTGAATTTAAGTAATTAAATTTTTGGCCTACTTTTGTCTTCCTGTCAAGACTCTAATGTGTTGGAAGTTGCATCGCTGTAGAATCTGTAGATGGGAACCATCAACTCTCAATAGGTGTTAACATCATAGTTGCCACTGGTACTGGAGGTGCAACAACCATTGCCACCAATCCACTCTAGGTGGTCAAGATGAGATTTCAGGTATTTCACATATGATGAATCCTTTATTTCCTTCTGTTTTTGAAATATCATATAGGATAAATCCTAAAGGCTTAGATGATGATGATGATAAATCTAACTTACCTGTGGTCATTGCACTTAAATTTGTGAATGGGTTCCTGCAATTTTCTTCTGGTAATTTTATACTTGCTTTCTTGTCCCAATCGTCTTAGGAGTTGTTATCTTCTTGTTACATGGAAGATTTATGCATTCCCATGTATTAATGATTTAAATACAATAGCATTCTCTCTTTCCAAACAAACATGAGATAGTCTTGACACAGAAATTCATAAATCCTAATAAGTATAAAAATCCCAAAATCATAATTTAATTTTCTCTGCTCCTGAAATTGCCATGAGCCAAACAGCCTAAAGAAATCTATCCCTACTTGATGCATATGAAAACCATACTCCATTTGATATATCTATCCCTATTTTTTCAATTCCCTTTTTACCCTCTCTCTCTAAATATAATTTTTTTTAAAAGATTCGTTATGGGGCTGAACTTGCTTGCTAGATCATTACTTTATGTTTATATGCAACTAATGGAGGTGGGAACAAGCAACAATTTTGGCATATTAGTTATGAAGATTCATTTAACACTGGAGTTGTTGTCTGTTGTAGGTGTAAGAAGTACCCTTCAATGGACCTAAGAGGTCTTTTCCAATATCTTGTTAATTAGTTGAAGAAGAGGACAGGAATTGAGCTTGTTCTCTTGCAGGTATTTTGAGAGGCTAGAAATTATGCTATTTACTAGATTTTTTTGCATAAAAAATTAGACCCCTCATGGATTCTAATTAGTGAGAGTGATGCAGGAGCTGATACAACAAATGGCAAATGTCCAGTACACCGAGAACATGACAGAGGAACAGTTGGATTCCATGGCAGGGAGTGAGACCCTACGGTATCAAGCTACTTCATTTGGGATAACTAAAAATATAAGGTGCGTACATGCATTTTTCTACCATTATGCCTAACTTCCATCTTTTATATACTTCATTTTATATACCCACTATCTTTCAAAATTAAAAAAAAAAAATAGAAATTACATACCCAGTGTAAAATTTGTCTACCATTATGCCTAACTTCCATCTTTTATATACTTTCCTGAACCACTCAAGTTTAATATCGACTTGTTATTTGAACTGATATCCTAACATGATGTAGCACAATAGATATATGAATTTGATGCTATATAGTCATCATGGTAAGCCCCACATAACTTTTATTGAATGGTCCTGTTGTGCAAGCTACACACGAACACAGAGAAGTGGGCGCAGGCTTGTGAGGCCACAAATTCTAATGATGTAAGAAAGACATAATGGCAGAAATCCTAATTGCAGGAATAGAGGATTCACATACCAGATCTGCTGCTCATCAATCTCCAGGAATATTTGAGAACTTACAGGGAATGAGAAAGAAGAAGAGACTGAGGGCTATATTACGCGAAAGCCCACTTGCCGGTTGCTAGCCAGTCACCAATATCCTTCTATGTCACACTGTGGCCTTCTCCGGTACACACGTGTGGCCTGGGACTTGACTGTATCAATTATATTTAAGTCTTTAAAAAAAAATCCTTTTCAATCCACTGAAAGAGCAGAAATGTTGGGAGCAACTCTCAGATCGACCAGAACCAATATAGGATAGTTAATGTTGTGTTGGAAATGGCTACATATCCTTATATGTTAGCTATTTTCTGGAATGTTTTGGACAGATCTAAGCATGATCCAATATGCATGTGCACATGAGAATAAAATCAATCTAGGGGAACCTTCCTTATGCTCGAAATATTGGTCTCCACAATTATTTGCTCTGGTGGTTTTGCTTGTGTACATGCAAGCTGGTGGTCAGTCAGGTTTTCCTGTGTTTATGATGCAAGCTCATCAATTTGAATGTTTTTTTTTTTGGTTTGATGCAATATCAGGAATTCTCTGTTTATCTTACATTCATTTGTTGCTAGGTTTTTGCTGGACTTGGATATTGCAGCTCCTAAGATTGCCATTCCTACCGAATTTCATCCAGACAACTTCAATGCAACTAAACTTCTACTCAATTTAGGAAATTTGGTGCTTCACACAGAGGTTAGATGCTTTATATTGAAGTGAGTTTGTTGAATTCCTCGAGTTCAATTTTAAAGTGAAATGTTTTACATATACACAGGATGAGCATGATTCACCAGAAGAAAGTGAGCTGTACTTGCAGTTCACTTGGAGTTTGAGTGATGTTTCTGCTTTCTTGGTTGATGGTGACTATCATTGGAGTCGAACTCCTCTTGACACACCTACCTGTATTAAACCAAGTTTTATTAATTTCCTACCTATCATTGACAAGTGTGGGATAGCCTTAAAGCTTCAGCAGGTTATTGCTTCACTTGTCCTTTCTGCATAAACTGTTGTCTGGTGACAACATTTTAATCTCTGCTCTAATCTTGTGTGTTTAACATTATCATATAGATTCGATCAGAATATCCTCTCTATCCATCAACAAGACTTGTTGTTCGTCTGCCTTCTTTGGGATTTCATTTTTCTCTTATTTGTTACCATCGACTATTGCAAGTTGCAAAGATCTTTCAGAATGATGACAGTGAGACCTCGGATTTTCCTAAACCTTGGAATCAAGCTGATTTTGAGGGATGGTTGTTTGCTCTTGCATGGAAGGTCCGTTTTCACATTTAAAAGAAATATATTGTTGGATTGAGTTCTCTAACCATCTTCCACTATTCTATAGGGTATGGGAAATGGGGAAGCCATATGGCAGCGTAGATACTTTTGTCTAGTCGGGCCATTTCTTTATATACTGGAAAGCCCTGCTTCCAAAACTTACAAACAGTTCCTCTTTCAGAGTGTCATTGCAAGTCATGGTGCAACCATAAAGGACCATGTGTTTTCTTAGAGCACATCTTGGAGGATTATTTATTTATTTTTATTGTATTCATGCAATTGTAGACTTATTGTTGCAAATATATATACTTTTTTATTATAAAGTTGTAAGCAATTTGTTCAATATTTAATATTTAATTGTATATAATATTCATTGGTTTTTAAATATAAAAACAAATGTACAGCTTTTATTAGCCATTCGAAATAATGAAAAATACCGGTCCAAAAATTTAAAATTTGCCCGTTGAGAACGGTTTAAAACCATTCCTAAAATTTTGTTCCTAAAATTTGAAATTGACCGTTTGCAAACTTACGAACGGTTTAAAACCGCTCCCAAGAGTCTGTTCTTAAATTTTGAAATGGTACTTGATACGGTATTGAACCGTTCCAGATTATATGCGACGCCTATTTTAGGAACAGTTTTAAACCGTTCCTAAGGGATTTAGGAACGGTTTAAAACCGTTCCTAAATGAAGTTTTTGGTGTAGTGTTTGTTGTATAGTTCCATTGAGTTAATCGCTCACTCCCACAGTACGGGACGGTGTTTTAAACACCATCCAGACTCTGTCTTGATTGCAAATGATGACATGACTCCTGAGATGGAGCCGGACTTCGAGGACAGCGAGGAGGCATTCTCCTACATGCAATTTTCAGGCGGCTCTATGTAGACCATATTCTAAACGATGAGGTTACAGGGGTGTTGATTAGACGCCATTACACTTGTTATTCTGCACTTTTGGAGCACCCATGTATATTCTTTTTTTCATTTTTGGAGTATACATGTATATATATAACTTGGTAACATGTTCACACTTTGGAGACTTATAATAGTTTATATATTTTATATATCTATCACAGTCTTCCGCTTGCATAATTTAACCGTCTCTGGGGTATGCTATGTTGTTTTGGTGTAATCCCACTCATGTTTAATGCACTAACACGGACAACATTTAATCATCATTATCTATGTTGCATAAGTGATGCGTTGGAACTCAGGAGTGGAGCTTATGCTCGACCCCCGGTTTTTAGGGTGATATACCATCCCAGAGTAGAAGTAAGTGATCAACTCAATGGTACTATAAGGCAAAGGTTAACATGTTATCAATTCAGTTAAGCAGTAATGATAAAGCAATATAACAATCATGTCCTAAGTACTCTTGTTAATGCAGAAATGGTATGCTATAATGATGCATGCCCTCACCTGCACTCCCTAAGTGACATCATCTCACGATTGCTCATGGAAAACTCCTTAAACGTGTGCTTCCTTGCCAAAGCACATGCAATTCGGTGCATGAACATGGTAGCCAAGTAATTATTTAGGCTTATTCATACAGCAGATTCGGGAAGCTAAGGTACCTCCCTTTATATCATTTACCCAAACGATGCTCCATCTAGGGTCGTCAATCCTAGTTAATCACATGCGATAGGCAAGTTATAGGGTAACGTCACCCCTGATTTAAAAGCAATGGATAGGTAAGTTCGCGAGTTTATACTCAATGTTACTACGGAGAGGCTTATCACCTCAGTGTAAACCTAATTTTAGTCGAGGTCACTACGAGAGGCTCGTCACCTGATCGTAGGCTGACAAGCTCGAATACAGTGTCCCATAACACCGTATTCGGCTCACGAGTTTGGGTTGCTCATTGGTCACTACGGGGAGGCTCGTCACCCCACCGTAGGCCGACAGCTCGACCATGGTGTCCCATACCACCATACCCGGCTCATGAGTCTTAGAGGATCGTGGTATGAAGGTTGAAACGAGTTTTACATTGGTAAGTAGTACCTTAGATTTAGGTAGTAGCGTTCGTATATGATAAACACACATTAGGCCAATTGGGTTACTTGACAAGTTCGATATGTACGAGCACACGCTAAATTAATCAACATGGAGTGTATACGCACTCCTTATGGCCTAACCACTGTCGATAATCACCGTACGACTCAGATTAGTCGAAAGTATCCGTTGTGGCGAGATTAGTTCGACCACTCGATCGGAAACCATTACCGATTGCCTGGACTACGTAATAGTCCCAATCAAACTCAAATGCAACAGGAAATCACATATGTTACTCATAACAACACTTAACAAATACTACAAACATAAATCTCATTTGAGCATTTTATCAAACACATTAGACAAGTTGACATACACATGCATTTCATTCATAAATCATATAGTGATAATTTACAATATATGAAGAAAACTATTCATATGACTAAGGAAACTAAGAATCCTGTCTTAATACACTTAATAAGTACAATCCATTAATAAAACCTTATTCAGACATTTTAACAAACACTTAGGCTACACATTACTTACCTACATGACATAAACTAGTTATAACATGTATTATGCAAATCCTTTCATAAGGGAGTTACCATACATATGACAAATATATATTCTAGATTAATAGTAATGGCAAGCACAAATCATGATTTCACTTTCATTTAAACATTTCAACAAACACCTGGAATGCATTATATATTCACATAGTTCACACACACGTATAATTTATCGAATACCTCGTAACTTAGATCATATGGCAGCAATCAAGTCCGACATAAATCATTACTGACATTGAAAGCCTTGAAAACTATAACCTAAACATTTATAGTCTGCACCTTTCATTGATTTTCTCGTTACGAACTCGGTTTGTACACTATGCCTCCGTCTATAGCACAACGACTACCTAAATCATAAAATAGATTAGCTATTTTGTCGTTTCCTCTATTTGAATTCCTAAAATGAAATTAGAGTTAGGATTTCTTACCCAAATCGAAGGTAGAATCGACAGTGTAGCGATGGTGGGGTGCGAATTGGTATGTGGTGCAGTGGAAGTGAATCCTAACAACTATCTCTCTCTCTCTCTCTCTCTCTCTCTCTCTCTCTCCTCATTCTTTCCTCCTCTTTTCTCTCTTCTCTCTCCTAGGGTTAGAGAATTCATATGGAATGAGAGATGGGTGGGTTAAGGCCCTTATATAGGCCCAAAAGTGATGTAAATAGCCTTAGGGCCATCGTATACTTAGGTTATAGCCAAAAGGCGTCTGTTTCAGGCAAACGGAGCTCATTTAGAGGTCCATAACTCACATAGGGCCTGGAGCAAGTTCCCTAACAATGTATCTAAGCCAGTTAACGATTTTGGTCCAATCGAATTAGTGGATTGACCGTGGAGGACCTGTGTCAGTTCAACAGTCATCACTTGATCAGGGCCACAAGTGTACCGGTATGTGAAGGGAAATTTCGTTAATTTAAGGATATAGTTTGGTCAGAAACTGACGGTCTGACACCTTCAATTTGGCCTATAAGTAAACGGCCCAATTCATTTAAATTTGAGTTCATTTTCTAAAAATATTTGCGTTTCCCACACACTTTACTCAAGGCTCTAGTTGTGCATTTCTGGGTACTATTCCGGCTCGATTCCCGTGATGGTTGTCAAGCTGAGTAAGGCGGTCATAACCATATAGTTTCGCGGTAGTCGGACTTTCGACGTGTGGTTCAGGTCCAATACAGAGTTTCAATGTGCTCCCGAGAGCAACTGGATTTTGAGATTGCTCCTAGGTTTTCAGGTAATGTTTGGTTAGTGATTCTAATGGTTTTGGGTCTTGCAATTCGTATAGATAGTGGTTCAAGCTAATTCCACTGATTATTTAGTTTAGTACTTAACTTATTTTCGTCTAATTTCTAAAAGATTCGGTCCTTAGCGATTTCTGCCTAAGGTGGTACTCGGGTCTTTGTATGGATTTTTCGAGACATGACAATCTACCCCCCTTAAAGAAAAATTTTCGTCCTTAAAATTAGTACCTTTTCGTACTCCTCGAGAATCTGAGGGTAGTTCTTACGAACCTTGACTTCTGTTTTCCAAGTAGCCTCTTCTTCTATGTGGTGAGTCCACAACACTTTCACGAGCGGAATCACTTTACTGCATAGCACTTGTTCCTTCCTATCAAGGATACGTGTTGGTGGTAGTACATAAGTAGCATCTTCACTCAACTGTACTTGCTCCCATTTGATAATATGGGAAGGATCAGGAACGTATTTCTTTAGCATCGATACATGAAATATGTTGTATATGCCTGCGAGTGGTGTGGGCAAAGCGAGACGGTATGCCACCACACCGTCTAGTATCTAGAATGGGCAAATGAATCTCAGCGAAAGCTTTCCTTTATTGCCAGAACGAATGACTCCCTTCATTGAAATTTTTTTCAGGAATACATGGTTCCCAACCTCAAATTGTAGCTGTCGTTGTCTGGTATCGGCGTAGCTCTTCTGTCTGCTCTGTGCTACAAGAAGTCGACGCCTGATAATGTTGATATTCTTCGAGGTTACCTGTACTAGATCTGGTTAATCAGACTCTTCTCACCAACTTCTGCCCAACAATGCGGTGCTCGACATGGACACTAGACGCCCATACAGTGCTTCGTAGGGAGCCATGCTAATGCTCGCTTGAAAGCTGTTGTTATAAGCGAACTCTACATAAGGAAGATAATCATCCCAACTGTCTTTAAAATCGAGCACACATGCCCACAATATGTCTTCTAACACCTGATTTACCCGTTGTCTGCCCGTCAGCCTGTGAGTGGAACGTGGTACTGAAATTTAGTTTTACCCCCATTACTTCCTCGATTTGAGTCCAGAAGATAGACATGAATAGCGTGTCTCGATCCAACAAAATCTCCATAGACACTCCATGTAGCTGTACGATCTCCTTGATGTACAGCTTGGTTAAATCATCTGTGGAGTTTGAAACTTTAATAGGGAGAAAATGAGCCGACTTCGTCAATCGGTCCACAATCTTCCAAATGGAGTCGTGTCCCTTCCTCATCTTCGGTAACCCGGAAATGAAATCCATAGAGATGAAATCCCATTTCCATTCAGCTATAGGCATGGGCTGAAGTAAACCAGGAGGTTGGCGGTGTTTAGCCTTGACCTGCTAGCATGAGAGACAACGGGACACATAGTTTGCTATATGGGCCTTCATGTTATCCCACCAGTACGAATGCTTCATGTCTCAGTACATCTTCGTACTGCCAGGATGCATTGCCATCCTCGAATTGTGAGGGCTTGTACAACTTCCTTTCTCAAATCATGAAGATTCGGGATGCATAGGCAGCCATGATAACGTAAACCCCCATCCAAACCAACTCTCCATTCAGACTCTTCATTGTCAGTCGCTTGCTCTCTCATCTTCATCAACCATTCATCTTCTCTTTGAGCCATAATGATTCGGTCATTAATAAGTGGCTGCAAGCGGATGTGTGCGACGCTCTCGAACAGCTCCTCTACCGTAAGCTTCTGTTCAAAGTCTCGCACAAATTCTACCATGTTCCATTCTTCAATCATTAGCGAAACCGCAAATTCTATTGTCTTCTTGCGACTCAACACGTCTGCCACAAGGTTAGCCTTACTAGGATAGTAGGAAACCTCAAACTTGAAGTCTTTCAAGGTTTCCATCTATTGTCGCTACCTCATATTCAAGTCTCTCTGTGTGAATATGTACCTGAGGCTCTTGTGGTCATAAAAGAGCTCCAACGTCGTGCGTATGGTAGTTTTCTTCGTGTTTCCTCAACTGCCACGAGGCATAGGCAATCACCCTATCCTTCTACATAAGAACACAACCCAAACCAATACAGGACACATCAGTGTATAACGTATATCTGACCCCTTGCTCTGGCAATACTAGCACGGGTGCGAATGTCAACTTGTCCTTCAGTTCCTGAGAGGCTATTTCTACCTTCTCATTCCAAGCAAACTTAAGGTCTTTCCGAGTGAGATGAGACAACGGCCTGGCTATCTTAAAAAAGTCCTTGATGAATCGGTGGTAGTAGCCAGCAAGTCCCAAAAAATACCTCACTTCAGTAACTGAACCGGGCTACTCCCAGTCCTGAACTGCGGTCATCTTAGCAAGGTCCACAGCTATTCCTTCCTCGGACACCACATGTCCCAAGAACTTGACTTCTTCCATCCAGAAGTCGCATTTCTTGTATTAAGTGAATAACTGACTCTTACTGAGAGTACCAAAGACTGCTCGCAGGTGCTCGTCATGTTCTTCTCGACTTTTGGAGTATATCAGAATGTAGTCTATAAATACAATGACGAACCGGTATAGGTACGGATGAAACACCCAGTTCATGAGGTTCATGAGCACGGTCGGCAAATTCATGAGTCTAAATGACATCACAAGGAACTCATAGTGCCCAAAGCTGGTTCTGAAAACCGTCTTCTGCACGTCTTCATCCCTTACGCACAACTGATGATATCTAAACTGTAAGTCTATCTTCGAGAAGTACTGTGCCCCTTTCAACTAGTCAAACAGATCATCTATCTTGGGCAAATAATACTAGTTCTTCACTGTCACTTGATTCAACCTAAGATAATCAATACACAATCATAGTGATCCATCATTCTTCTTCACAAACAACACATGTGCTCCCCAAGGAGATACACTCGGTCGTATGAAGCCTAATCCCAACATATCGTTAATCTGTCTCCTCAATTCCTCCATTTCACATGAAGGCATGTGATACGTCGGTAGAGAAATGGGTGTTGTGCTAGGCACAAGGTCGATAGTAAAGTTAATCTCGCACCGAGGAGGTAGTCCAGGTATCGTCCTGAACACGTCCGTGAAATCTCGGACTATAGGTGTGTTCCCAAGTGTTAGACCATCAACATTCTCTAGCAAGGTAGCATAACAAGTAATGCGGTAGTACCAATTGACCTGAACAGGGAAAGTAAAGGTCGTGCCTTCAAATCTATGGGCTATCACCACCCTAGTATCGCAATCGATCTCTACCTTCGTCTCGGTGAGCCAATCCATACCGAAGATGACATCGTAATGATATAGCGGGGTGACAATCAGGTCAACTGTGGTGATAATGAAATTAAGAATCCTGTCTTAATACACTTAATAAGTACAATCCATTAATAAAACCTTATTCATACATTTTAACAAACACTTAGGATACACATTACTTACCTACATGACATAAACTAGTTATAACAGATATTATGGAAAATCCTTTCATAAGGGAGTTACCATACATATGACAAATATATATTCTAGATTAATAGTAATGGCAAGTACAAATCATGATTTCACTTTCATTCAAACATTTCAACAAACACCTGGAATGTATTATATATTCATATAGTTCACACACACGTATAATTTATCAAATACCTCGTAACAAAGATCATATGGTAGTAATCAAGTCAGACATAAATCATTGCTGACATTGAAAGCCCTGAAAACCATAACCTAAACATTTATAGTCCGTACCTTTCGTTGGTTTGCTCGTTACGAATTCGATTCGTATACTACGCCTTCGTCTAGAGCACAACGGCTACCTAAATCACAAAATAGGTTAGCTATTTCGTCATTTCCTCTATTTAATTTCCTAAAACGAAATTAGGGTTAGGATTTCTTACCCAAATCAAAGCTAGAATCGATGGTGTAGCAATGGTGGGGTGGTGATTGGTACGTGGTGCAGTGAGAGTGAATCCCAATAATGATCTCTCTCTCTCTCTCTCTCTCTCTCTCTCTCTCTTCTTCGCACTCGTTGAAAGTGACATGGTTTGTCACGTTACATGAGTATTGAGTCAGATTGTCTACAGAGCCTGATAGGAAGATCAATTCAAGCGTCTTCCTCAACCGGATGTGTGTAAGCTTGCCATAGGTAAAACTAAAGCCTCACATCCCATGACCCAAAGCACCGGGTGAATAAAACCTTAAAAACATGTTAGAAATCATAGGGTTTTAAGGTGTGAAAACTTTTTTCAAAACTGGAAAATCTCTAAGTTTTTCTCGCCTTGTCGATTTTATCGAAACACCCTCGATATGATCGACCTGCTCTGTCGATGTCCTTGATACCTTATGATATTATCGATATGAGGACCAAAAGTGTCCAGCAACTAAATGTTCATCTAGACGGACAAATAATACTAGTTCTTCACTGTCACTTGATTCAACCTAAGATAATCAATACACAATCATAGTGATCTATCCTTCTTCTTCACAAACAACACAGATGCTTCCCAAGGAGATACACTCGGTCGTATGAAGCCTAATCCCAACATATCGTTAATCTGTCTCCTCAATTCCTCCATTTCACATGAAGGCATGTGATACGTCGGTAGAGAAATGGGTGTTGTGCCAGGCACAAGGTCGATAGTAAAGTTGATCTCCCGCCAAGGAGGTAGTCCAGGTATAGTCCTCAACACGTCCGTGAAATCTTAGACTATAGGTGTGTTCCCAAGTGTCAGACCATCAACATTCTCTAGCAAGGTAGCATAACAAGTAATGCGGTAGTACCAATTGACCTGAACAGGGAAAGTAAAGGTCATGCCCTCAAATCAATGGGCTATCACCACCCTAGTATCGCAATCGATCTCTGCCTTCGTCTCGGTGAGCCAATCCATACCGAAGATGACATCATAATGACACAGCGGGGTGATAATCAGGTCAACTGTGGCGGTAATAAAACTAAGAATCCTATCTTAATACACTTAATAAGTACAATCCATTAATAAAACCTTATTCAGACATTTTAACAAACACTTTGGCTACACATTACTTACCTACATGACATAAACTAGTTATAACATATATTATGGCAAATCCTTCCATAAGGGAGTTACCATACATAAGACAAACATATATTCTAGATTAATAGTAATGGCAAGCACAAATCATGATTTCACTTTCATTCAAACATTTCAACAAACACCTGGAATGCATTATATAGTCACATAGTTCACACACACGTATAATTTATCGAATACCTCGTAACTAAGATCATATGGCAGCAATCAAGTCAGACATAAATCATTGCTGACATTGAAAGCCTTGAAAATCATAACCTAAACATTTATAGTCCACACCTTTCGTCGGTTTGCTCGTTACGAACTCGATTCATACACTACGCCTCCGTCTAGAGCACAACGGCTACTTAAATCACAAAATATGTTAGCTATTTCATCATTTCCTCTATTTAAATTCCTAAAATGAAATTAGGGTTAGGATTTCTTACCCAAATCAAAGCTAGAATCGACGATGTAGCGATGGTGGGGTGGTGATTCGGTACGTGGTGCAGTGGGAGTGAATCCCAACAATGATCTCTCTCTCTCTCTCTCTCTCTCTCTCTCTCTTCTTCGCACTCGCTGAAAGTGCCCTGGTTTGTCAAGTTACGTGAGTATTGAGTCAGATTGTCTACAGAGCCTGATAGGAAGATCAATTCAAGCGTCTGCCTCAACTGGATGTGTGCAAGCTCGCCACAGGTAAAACTAAAGCCTCACATCCCATGACCCGAAACACCAGGTGAATAAAACTCTTAAAAACATGTTAGAAATCATACGGTTTTAAGGTGAGAAAACTTTTTTCAAAACTGGAAAATCTCTAAGTTTTTCTCACCTTGTCGATTTTATCGAAACACCCTCAATATGATCGACCTGCTCTATCGATGTCCTCGATATCTTAACGATATTATCGATATGTGGACCAAAAGTGTCCAGCAACTAAATATTCATTTGGACGGATTTATCGATCTATCGATGCACCTATCGATATCATCGATATAAGGACTAAAAGTGTCCAGCAACTAAATACTCATTTAGACTGATTTATCGATATATCGATTCTCGTATCGATATCATCGATATACAAATCTCAAGCCCATCGAAAGTGGCTCGATAAGAACGACATGCAGATTTTCGGCGCCCCTGTTTTCTATTGAAAATCTCAAATTCCTTTGATATATCGATGATCTTTCGATATGATCTGAAATCAAATATCGATTAGATCGGAGGACCATCGATGATATCGATCGTGGGCGTGCATATCTTACAACAGATATTTTAGGATGTTTTTAACTATGATCGGGGGCCCTTCGATTAAATCGATATTCAAATATTGATGTTATCGGTACCAGGTCGATTGCATCGAACAAAGTCATAAATTGTCCAACAAGCTTAACGAAAAATTTGCTGGACTTATCGATGCCTCAACTCTGACATCGATATCATCGACATTTAAATTTCGATGATCTCGATGGTTCCCCGATCATTCATGAAATCCTGAAATATTTCAAAGTCAAGTCTCTCTCATTTTTCAAGTGTCGATGGATCGAACCTGTCATCGATGGAATAGAAGTTCGAAATCTGATGACATCGACAATAGTTTTGATTCATCGATCAATTGATAAAAGTTTCAAAAGCGTATGACATTGAGTTCGAGTCATCGAGCAGACCATCGATGTTATCGAGAGTATACGCTCGATGATATCGAACCTGCTCAATGATATCGAACTTTGTCATAAATGTGACCGTTTTATATCCGTTGGAACTTTTTGCCTATATATAGAGGACTTATCTTTTGTTGCTGTGAGAGAAAGAAGAGATAGCTTTTGTGTGTTTCAACTTATATCTTATATTGTTTCAACTTATATCTTATATCTAAAGCCCTTTCTCTCACAGGAGTTCATCCTCCAATCCACTCTCATCATTAATATTCAATAGAGTGGATTGGGGAATGAACTTCTGCATTCAAGGATCCTCCAGCTACTACCTTAATGGAAAATCATTAAGCTGGGATGCCTTGAATGCATAAGATTGGAATCGCTCTATCTTCCCAATAGGAAAACATTTTGAGAGTAGGATTCCATCTTCACCTTAACCCAACCGGAAGCCAAGTATTGGTATATTATCTTGTGTTGCGGATCAAGAGAGAAGAAGACTCTTCATCAACAAGAAGGAGGAGATCTTGGGCATTGCGCTAATCAGGATTCATCAACTTATTTGTAAGTATCTAGAGTCCAAGAGGACACTTGTGATCATTCCTTTGTAGGATTGGGTCTTAAGTGGTTCTCACCCTTTGAAGTCCTCTAGGAGGCCTCAAGGTGGGTGCGTTATGTGAACCCTTGCTCCGTGGAGAGCATAAACATCTGCTTAGGAGTGAACCAGTAAAACTCCTAGGTTAGAGGTGAACCGTGTAGAAACCTCCAGTAGGGTCTTATGGAAGATCCTTGGCTAGTGTGCCTAAAAGTGGGTGCGTTGTGTTGACCCTTGCTCGTGAGAGCATAAACAGTCAACTTCAGTGTAGGTTGTAAAGGTTGAAGATGAACCTGATTTAAAACCTTAGGTTTGAGGTTAACCATTGTGAAACCTCCATAGTGAAATCCGATACACTCAAGGGTTGAGTGCGGTTACCGGAGTGGAGTAGACTTATCGTCGAATCACTATAAAAATGACTATGTTTGAGATTGTTATTCTTCTGATTGTGTGATTTACTTTAATACTTCCATATCTGAATATCTGATCACACCTCACACACCTACACAGTCATATCCATCAAAACTAGGTTGCATATTGTTTACTTTTTAAAACAGTTTGTGATTGGATCTTCTACTAGGCTTGGAAGTCGGTAGAGTTATTCTTGAGTAATCCTAATGTGTGTCTGTTGTTAGGATTAGTGCAATAGGATTTGAAATAAACCATAAAAACTTTAAAAAGTCCTATTCACACCCTTCTAAGACATATTGGCATATTCCTTCTTCAACTAGTGCGGTCTTCATCGCCATTTCACTCTTTCTGCCTCTTTTCCCTCTTCTCTCTCATAGGGTTAGAGAATTCGTATGGAATGAGAGAGGGGTGGATTAAGGCCCTTATATAGGTCCAGAAGTGATGTAAATGGCCCCAGGCCCATAGTATACTTAGGTTATAGTCAAAAGGCGTTTGTTTCGGGCAAACGGAGCTCATCTGGAGGTCCATTGCTCGCATACGGCCTAGAGCAAGTTCCCTAACGATGGATCTAATCTTGGCTACAATTTCGGTCCGATCGGATTAGTGGATCGACCGTGGAGGACCCGTGTCATTTCAATGGTCATCGTCACTCGATCAGGTTCGCAAGTGTACCGGTATGTGCAGGGAAATTTCCCTGATCCAAGGGTATAGTCTAGTCAGAAACTGACGATCTGAAACCTTCAATTTGGCTTACAAGCGAACGGCCCAATTCACTTAAATCTAAGCTCATTTTTTAAAGATATTCACATTTTTCACACACTTTACTCAGGGCTCTAGTTGTGCATTTCTGGATACTATTTGGGCTCGATTTTCGTGATGGTTGTCAAGCTCAGTAAGACGGTCATAACCGTATAGTTTCGCGGTAGTCGGACTTTCGACGCGCGGTCCAAGTCCGATACAGAGTTTGAATGTGCTCCCGAGAGCAACTGGGTTTTGAGATTGCTCGTAGGTTTTCAGGTAATGTTGGGTTAGCAATTCTAATAGTTTTGGGTCTTGTGGTTCGTATAAATAGTGGTTAAAGATAATTCTACTAATTATTTAGTTTAATACTTAACTAATTTTCGTCTAATTTCTAAAGGATTTGGTCCTTAGCGATTTCTACCTGAGGTGGTACTCGGGTCTTTGTACAGATTTTTTTGAGACGTTACAACTATAAACAAGGTTTTCGCAAGGTCACCTTAAAACCTGCTATAGTTGTCATTTTAAAGGGATTCATAAACACAAAAATCCCTCACTGAGATTTTTTGGCTATCTCAGGAAAACCAACAAATGAGAGTTCCTGACTATCTCAATAAAACCAAAATACAAAATATATAATATACTTATCTTCACCTTGAAGATGCATCAGTCGATGTAGCCGTAGAACTGCTTCTCTTATCATATATTGTTTAATGTTCAGTTACATAGACAATGATTTAAGGTTCTAGATTGATTTTAAATAGATTCAAGCTAAAGGCTACTTGTTTGAATTCCTAATGATCTCAAAGAAGAGTATCTACTCTCTTTATAAAATGAAATTTAAAGAATAAAAGATCTAAGAATTAAAACAAATAAGCTATTTAAAAGTTTATAAATACTGTGTAATAGCTTGAGTATAATAGGGGCTTCTATCTCTCTTGATGATGGATTTGATGTACTTGAATTGTATTTTTGGATTGAGAGAAGGCCTCTATTTATAGGTAGAAAAGTTGTTACTTCGACTCATCAAGATATTCTTCGACTTGTCAAAGAATCGGATTTCGTTCCAACAAATTTTCAAATTTGAGCTTGATTGGATAAAATAGAACTTTGACTGGTCGAAGGCCCTGTGTCCACCCCAAACTCGGAAACCGAGCTCACAAAATTCCCGATCACCGAATTCGGCGCTAAAAGCCTCTGTAGTATCCCATTCTCGGCTCTTGACACCCATATGCCAGATTCCAATCATAGGGTCCTACAAGGAGGATTTTCCGTGTGAATTTTTTTTAACGGTTAATCTGTTTAGGCGGTTACACATTTTATACATGGTATCAACGCATATCGAAGAGACGAACCTGTTTGACATGTCAGGCATAATATGGTGCACCAACTTAACAGTAATGAAAGAAACAATAACAAACTCCAACAACTCTTATATGCATCCTGAAAAAGTGTAAGTCATATGTATGAGCAAACCACAGCTCGTGAGTCTATTGCGTGCCAAGAGTAAAACACGTCTTATCAGGGCGCTCCTATAAAGACATCCAAAACAAGCATAGTTATGTTATCAACCAATAATGTTATCATAGGTGAGTAGGTTATTAATCAAGCATGTCGTATAACTATACAAGTTATCATGAACATGACATCAATAATAGGCATTTCACTCAACAAGCGACCATGAACCATTAGAATAGCCAATCATCATGAACAAGATAATCAAATTTCATTTTCTACTATATGGCATACGATATAAAGGCAATGGTAAGGCTAACATGTAATCGTTCGAGTACAAGGACATAATAAACTAAATGTCATATGCTGAGGATGCAATGCAATATGCAAATCCTAATGAATTCATAAATATGAGGGACAAGGTTCTACCTTTACTGTGTGCACAGTAGCTTGCCAACCACCGGTAGTTTGCCCAGGCTCGCTAGGCCCCGCCCACATCAGCGTCCGCTCACGTGTGCCTGCCCACATGTGACCATAGTAATAGGGCGTCACAATATGTCATATGCAGAGGATGTAATGTAGTATGCAATGCAAAAGAAATGACAAAGCTAGAGCGTGTAGTCAGGGTGATAGTACATGGTATCGCAAGCTGTGGGGTTCATCACAAGTGACTTCTATCCAAACCAGTCTCATACCTAAATTTGGATAGATAGACTCAATATTATAAACTCCTGATCTCAGGTTGGTCGCGCGCCCAACCAAAATCCTGACCATCGCAAAGGTATACATAATGATTTAGTTACGCACCACCAGCCTGAGTGGATAGTGAATGAATGAATGAATGAGTCAGATGCTGAGTACGCAACTCCTGCTCAGTAAGTCCACATATTAGTACAGTTCCTCTCTAGATATCACTGGGGTTTAATACATTATACATTAGATTGACTCGCCATACTAGACGCACAATCATGCAAGTGGAAGAGACCTCACTATTCGCCTGACCAATAGTCTGCCAATATCTATCCGACACGTCAATAGCGGACCCATTTACGAGTTAGCCAGACTCAACCTAGTAATTGCCCCTACCCTCGAGTGGGTAAGGCCACACCCCCTTCCGACCGATCATGACATAGTGTGAGACACGACCTCCTAGTATTCGGCCCTCATGCGCTCATACATCCACTCAGTCTAGGCATTGGAGCATCCTTCATGGTACCATAAGGGTTTGGGGACTTTCACCCTAGGACATTTATAGCGCCCCCGTGCTTAACAAGTATTTTCGGTATTCAATCCTACCATCCACGACATACTTGTGGAGGCTACGGCCCTGATGTGGCTAGGGCGTACGGTAATCATGTCACATAAATATAAGATGCATGACTCACACTATCCAGTCATGCGGCAATCCTACGCGTACCGCGCACTCATGTGGGGCAACTCCATCTCTTAGGGAATCACATAAACAACTAGCCCAATGACACATGTTATGATCAATCACTCCTCATAACAAGTATGCAAATGATGCATATGGGCATGTATCATGATGTTATCCTAAGCATATTCTCAATGTGTCCTACTAGACTAAGTACGCTAGCATGACTATAAGATATAAACAATAATCGGCCTAAACACAAGAATAGCCAATGTGATGTGAGGTTCCCAAATATTTAAGTGTCTTCAATAGCACACTGAGGCCCTATACCTCTTGTGAATACTTAACAAATGGCCACCAGGGCTCCTATAACACGCATATACATAAGGTGCATAGGTTATGGTAGGTTATGGTGGTACACAAGTTCTAACATGTATCATCATTATTATAGACATCATTCAACATCAAATTTATCCTCAAAACATGTATCATGCAATCATGTGCATAGAGTACATAGCATATAGGGATTCACATGGATCATCAATATTATGGCCATTGTCCAATACTATCATTATACATGCCCTAGGCATTATGTAAGACCCGTATCCTAGACCGTACCGTTCCGCAGAATCCCGCGGTATTTTCGATCGAATTCCTGCAACCTTCGACCCTTACCGGTATCTGCGCACGACCCTGATTCATACGCCGTTAACCCGAGTCGACTCAACCCGAGACTTGTACCATTGCGACCGCACCGTCACCGCGGTTCCGATGCCGTGACTCACGCGCCGATGGGATACTCTGGCCAGGAGATGTAGGCCAGCGTTCGGTGCGAGGAAAACGCCACGCGTTGCGAAACCCAATGGGAATATCTACGAGATGTCCCATCAATCACCCATCAATCCATCAAGGGTCAAGTACACATCACTTTCACCTTTTCCCAAATAAGCCTCAAAAGTCAAAAAGTTCTTACAACACACATGCCTTCTTACACCTTTTGCCAAAAAAGTCAAGAAAGGTGTCTTACACCCATCACCAATACATCACACCACATCCATCACTCCTTCCTTTCACAATACTCTATCTCTCCCTCTTTTTCAAACCTCATTTCCAAGCAACCATACGTATGAGCTATCTCCCCTTTCCTTCCAAGCCACAAGTGTGACCCACCTCTCCACCCTCTCATCTCTCATCCTAGCCTTCCATTTCTCATCTTCACCATCAAAGAGGAGCACAAGGAGACCGGCAAGCCGAGGGAACAAGAAGATCAAGCGGTGGGTGTTTGTAGCTCCATATTTCCTTCATTTTTGTCGATTTAGGGTCCATAATGTGGGACCCACCTTGATGTACTTTTGAATGAGGGGCCCAGAGTGGCGGGGTCCCTCCATACTCACCGATTTCTCTATGTCTCACTCTCTATCTCTCTCTATTTCATTTTTTCTTTTTTTTTTTCTCTTAGATCATGTGATGGTTGTGTGGCCTACTTGAAATGAGCCCCACCATGACATATGTACCTTATCCAAGCCATTCACCAGTGGGGCCACTTTAAATGTGTTGTACCCACACCATCCATTCATTTGGTGGCCCACCCAAGTGGGGCCCACCTCAATGCATGTGTGCGGTAACCCGTCCAGACGCTGGACGTGGCTGGAGTATGACACAAATATTAGCTTGTTTCTAAGCTTTTGGGTGGCTCCCATGTTTGGGCCCCACCGGGTTATATGTGTTCAATCCACACCGTCCATCCCCTCCATAAGGATGTTTTAGACGTTGAGCCGAAAGATGAGGTCGATCCAACACTCAAAGGGTACACCATAGAAACAAGATATCTACCGTTCAAAACTTCTAGGGCCCACCTTGCCTTATCTACACACCAAAAAATTTGAACCTTGGACTTGTTGGATGTATTAGGGCCCGAGAACACAATGGGCGTCTTTGGATTTTTCGAAAGTGGGCCCTCGATACCATTTTCTCGCAAGGAAACGAAATAAAAAAAAAAAAAAAAAAAAAAAAAAAAGGAGCAAGAGAGGCTTGCCGCTCTCGCTATGTCGAGGGCGCGGGCGTCTGCGCCGGCTGGTTTAGGCGGACAGACAGGGCCACCCACGGCCCCTGTCGTGGGCCCAACCATGATGTATATGTGTCATCCATTCCGTCCATTAGGTGGACCCCTCCATCGAGTAGACCCCCTCCAAAGATCAGGCCCATCCACTGTTTTGGCGGCCCACACCAAAGGAAACAGTGAAAATTGAGGGTCTACCATTGAAACCTTTTTGGGGCCCACAGAAGTCTTGGATCAAGATGAAATTTGTGTTTTTCCTTTCATTGGGTCCGTGGAACCCTGTCAACGGGTTGGATGGCATGTAAACATTACGGTGGGCCCCACGTGGAGCCCACATGAAATATGTGTTTCCCACCGTCCAGTGGACGGTGGGTGTGAGGGCGTGCGTGTGTGCATGTGTGTGTGTGCCTGCGTGTGTGCATACGTGTGTGTGCGTGGTGAGTGTGCTGTGTGTGCATATATATATGTTATATTATATATATATTATATATCTATATTATTTTAGGATTTTTTATATATACATTATGGTGGGCCGCATGTGGACCCCACCATGATGCACATATGACAACCAATCCGTCTATCCATTGTGAAATATCATTTTAGAGCATGAGTTAAAGAATGAGGCAGATCCAAACTTCAAGTGAGCCCACTTTGGTATCTGTTTTGTGGCCCAACCTCTTAGGCCCACCTGACATACTTAAGGCCCATGGGTTAAGGCCCATTGCGATGTATTAGGGCCTATGGGTTAAGGCCCATTCGATGTACGTATGGGGCCCAATTGGTGTGGCCCATCTGATACACATATGACCCATGAGGATAGGCCCATTTGATGCACTATAGAGGCCATGGGTTATGGCCCATTGCAATGCACTTAAGGCCCATTGGTGCGGCCCATGGATGTGGCCCACTTGATGAATATAAGGCCCATGTGACACGGCCCATTCGATGTATTTAAGGCCCAATGGGATGTACCTAAGGTCCATTGTAATGTGTGATCCCTACATGGTTTATGTAATGATGTTTACAACAAATAATACCTTGGGAGAGATGTTGGTTTGACGTCCACATTGCGGGTATAGTGTTGGTTAAATGTCCGCATTATGACTCTCCCTAGGGCCATCGATAGGCCCATCTAGGTATGTGTAGGCCGTCCATGTCTAGGCCCATCCGTGTTGCAAGAATAGTTCATTACTTTATAACATGTGTAGTATAGTTCCATGATTCATGATCATACGCATCATATGTATGCTTGACATGAGAAGTGACTGATCATAGCATATGCCTTCGGGCAAGTTGTTTAGGGGCTCCTGGTTAGGTGGTGTTGCCCTACATGAGCGCATGATACACGCAAGATTGCTGCATGATTGGATAGTGTGTTTCATGCATTCGCATTATGTGATGTGGTTACTGTACGCCCTAGCGACATCAGGGCCATAGCCTCCACAGGCGTATCGTGGTTGACAGGATTGGATACCGAAAATCTTGTTCTACATGGGGTGCTATAGATATCCCTGGGTGAAAGTCCCTAAACCCTTATGGTACCAAGAGGTTGCTCCAACGTCTAAACCGAGTGGGTGCATGAGCGCCGAGTACCGATTACCAGACGGTCGCGCTCTCCACTGTGTCGTGGTCAGTTGGAAGGGGGTGCGGCTTACCCGCCCGAGAGTAGGGGGCAACGCTAGGCTGAGTTTGACCAGCTCGAGGAATGGGTCCGCTATCGACGAGCCGCGCCCGATATTGGCAGGCGGATAGTGAGGTCTCTTCCACTTACCTTTTTGCGGCGATGGGGCGGCAATCTGGTTTTGAGTGTACTAGACCCCGGTGATATCCCAGGTTTTGAGCTGTATTGATATGTGGACTTAGATGAGGATTTGAATGCTTGAGTTGCATTTCGCATCGCATGGCCTTGGTATGGCCGACATCATTCATGCCTTGCATCGCATAGCCTTGGTATGGCTAGTGGTATTCATGGACTCGTCAGCATGTTCTGCATTACTCTGATACTTCATAACTGCATTACTACCTTGCGCACACACTTTCACCACCCTCTAAGCTTTCTATAAGCTTATGCACGACCGTTGCGTGCAGGTGATGCGAGGACGTAGCAGCGCTGAGGCAGGAGCGCAGAGCAGATCTTTTGGAGCTTTTTGTTCATTCCCATTGTATTTTCCTTTATGCTCATTGTACTTGTAAAGTTTCTGATCATAGTGGAAATGTGATGGAGTTTTTTTGGTTGTTGTTTGTGGGTTATGCCTTTGGTTATGCTTATTATGAATTAAACGGATGTTGAAAATCCTCCTCGTAGCATCCCAGGATCGGAACCTGGCGTATGGGCGCTAGGAATCGAGAATGGGGTTCTACGGAGGCTGTCGGCACCGGATTCGGGGATCGGGAATTTTGTGAGCCCGGTTTCCGAGTTTGGGGCGTGACAGAAGTTGGTATCAGAGCATAACTCGGGAATAACCAAGAACAACATTACATGTCTACTATGAGTTTGTATGATTGAGTCCTTAGTCCGGATAGCTTAGTAATCTTTATTACCGACCATTGACGTGCGTACCTTCGAGAGTTTCTAAGTTGATAGGCGCCTTCGGTCTTCCTGTAGGACATGGCGTGCCCAAGAGTGACCCGATCGACCCCCGCACCACCACCTGAGACTTCCGCATCACCGCCTGAGACTCCCGCACTACCACCTACGATGCCCATTCCACCACCAGAGATTCCTACTGCCCATCCGGAGTATGCTGCTCCTCCACCAGAGACCGGTGCGGACCCGACCGTATCCGTGAGTGCCTCCCAGTTGCAGCAGATGTTATAGGCTGTGACGGCTGCACTTCAGGGGCAGGGTAGGCACCCTGTTGTCTCACTGGAGCAGGCCGAGCAGGACCACGCGAGTGCCCTTCTTCAGGAGTTCGGACGACTCGATCCCCCGCGTTTCCAGTGTGAGCCAGACCCTGTGGTAGCTGAGAGATGGCGCGCCGATGTGGAGAAGATATTCGAGACGATGGGATGTACGACCGAGCGGCGAGTCCGATTAGCCGTATTTCTTCTTCATGGTGAGGCTGAGCATTGGTGGGCATCAGTCTCCCTAGCAGCCGGCGCTGATTTTGTATGGACATGGGAGGATTTTGTAGATCGATTTGACCGACAGTATTTCCCCGATCACATCCGACGACAGTGAGCGTTGGAGTTCGAGGCCTTGGTGCAGGGCGATATGACAGTGGCTCAGTATGCGGCCCGTTTTGTAGTGCTGTCTAGGTTTGCACCATATCTAGTAGATGATGAGGGGCGGAAAGCCCGCCGATTCGTGGACGGCTTGCGTTACAGTCTTCGAGGCCGTGTCATTGGGCATGAGCTCCCGACATTTGAGGAGTGGTACGGAAGGCCCAGATTTATGAGGCTGAGTGGGCCGGTTCTCAGTCTGATCGCGGTCAGGGGAGAGACCAGAAGAGGTATGCTCCTTCCGGTGACTCGCAGCAGCGTCGACTGCAGCAGCAGAGGCGTACAGGTTGCCCAGCCTTCCGAGCGTCAGCAGCACCTCCAGCACCACCTCCGAGACAGTTCACTGGCACCTGTTTTGGGTGCGGTGCCACGGGGCACCGTATGTGGGAGTGTCCCCACCCTCAGCAGCAGCAGCAGAGGCCTCCACAGCAGCAGCAACCGCCAAGAGGTCCACAGCAGCCTCCACCACAGCAGCAGAGACCCGCACAGCAGCAGCGACAACAGCCCCCACCACCGAGGCCACCTCAAAGGCGAAGATCGGCACCGGCCTCGAGACCGCAGCAGAAGCAGAGGCGGTTTCGAGCTGACCGCCTCAAGAACCCCAAGAAGAATAAAGACGTTCAGAGGGGACAGGCACCTCCCCATCCAGCTCAGGCTAGGTTCTACGCGGCTCAGCAGGATCCGCAGTCATCTGGAGGGGTTGTCGAGGGTATGCTTTTAGTCTCTGCATGCGCTGCACGTGTGTTGTTTGATTCTGGTGCATCGCATTCTTTTGTGGCCGAGAGTTTCTGCCGATCGACTGGCCTACCGTTGGAGTCTACTCATGAGAGTCTGTCAGTATCGACTCCCTTGGGGAAGACTGCAGTGTTGGGCCGATTTTGCTCGTCTTGCCCCGTTCTAGTCGGGGATACCTTTTTGCCTGCCGATCTATTTGCATTACCGATGTCCGAGTTCGATGTCATCTTGGGCATGGATTGGCTTGCTGAGTACCACGCCATCTTGGACTGCTCCGCGAGGACCGTCACATTCGATATACCAAGCTTGCCGCAGTTTCAGTTCGTTGCAGAGCCCCGAGGAGAGCCGTTGTCTTGCTTGATGTCCTGTGCCATTGAGGAGCCTGTTGCCGCTTGTATTGATCAGATGCCGATTGTTTGCGATTTTCCCGATGTGTTTCAGGAGATTCCGGGATTACCGCCTCGCCGACTCACCGAGTTTCAGATTGATCTCGTGCCCAGTACCGCGCCTATTTCGAAGACCTCGTATCGTATGGCACCGTTGGAGTTACGGGAACTGCAGAAGCAGTTGGACGAGTTGTGCGAGTTGTGCGAGTTGGGTTTTATACGTCCGAGCAGTTCACCGTGGGGAGCGCCGGTACTCTTCGTGAAGAGGAAGGATGGATCGTTGAGGTTCTGCGTAGACTACCGCGAGCTCAACAAGGTCACGATCAAGAACAAGTACCCGCTCCTGAGTATTGATGATTTGTTTGATCAGCTGCAGGGTGCACAGTTCTTTTCGAAGATTGACTTGCGTTCCGGTTATCATCAGATTCGGGTTCGAGAGGAGGACATTCCGAAGACGGCATTCAGGACGCGTTATGGTCATTTTGAGTTCCAGGTCATGTCTTTCGGACTGACCAATGCGCCCGCGGTATTCATGCAGTTGATGAATGAGGTCTTCTGCCCTTATCTCGATCAGTTTGTTGTAGTCTTCATCGACAACATTCTGATCTATTCGAGGACCTGTGAGGAGCACGAGCAGCATCTGGAGGTTACGTTGCAGACCCTCCGCGCACACCAGCTGTATGCAAAGCTGGAGAAGTGCGAGTTCTGGCAGGAGGAGGTGAAGTTCCTCGGTCACGTGGTGACAAGGGAGGGCGTCGCAGTGGACCCCTCGAAGGTTGAGGCAGTGCGTCAGTGGGGCCAGCCCACGACCGCGTCCGAGATCCGCAGTTTCCTTGGTTTAGCGGGCTATTACCGGCGTTTCATTGAGGGCTTCTCCCGTATTGCTGCCCCGCTGATCAGGTTGACTCGGAAGGGCGCAGAGTTTATTTGGAGCGATGCCTGCGAGCGAGCATTTATGGAGTTGAAGGACCGTCTGACGTCCACTCCTGTCCTCACTCTTCCATCTGGGAGTGATGGATTTATTGTATTTACTGATGCCTCGCATATTGGGTTGGGTGCTGTCCTGATGCAGCAAGCGGAGACCAAGTGGCCTTCGCGTCTCGCCAGCTCAAGATCCACGAGCTGAACTACCCCACGCATGATTTGGAGCTGGCTGCAGTTGTCTTCGCACTGAAGGTGTGGAGGCACTACCTCTATGGGGTCAGGTTCGAGCTCTTCTCCGACCACAAGAGCTTGAAGTACCTCTTCTCGCAGTCTGAGTTGAACATGAGGCAGAGGCGCTGGATGGAGCTCCTGAAGGACTATGACTTTGATCTTCAGTACCACCTGGGCAAGGCGAACGTGGTGGCGGATGCCCTCAGCCGTCAGCCACGAGGCCTGGTGGCGCATATGATGATTCAGGAGTGGCGGATGCTTGAGGATGTAGCAGAGTATGATTTTGAGTTCGGCCTGCAGTCTTCTATCGTGCAGTTATCGAGCCTGTCGATTCAACCCTCTCTTGTCGCAAGGGTGATCGGGGCTCAGCAGGCTGATGAGTCTTTGCAGAGTTATATGGCTGATGCAGCATCTGAGAGTCAAGCAGATTGGCGGATTAGTACAGATGGTGGACTTCGCTTCAGAGGCCGATTATGTGTCCCGGATATCCCTGAGTTACGCAGGGATCTTATGACCGAGGCACATCGATCGCGATTTTCTATCCATCCTAGCTCGACGAAGATGTACCGTGATATGAGGCGATAGTATTTTTGGGCAGGGATGAAGCGCCAGATCGCTAATTTTGTGGCCGAGTGTGACACGTGCCAGCGTGTCAAGGCCGATCATCAGATACCTCCTGGTTTATTGCAGCCGTTGAGCGTCCCGATGTGGAAGTGGGAGCACGTGTCGACAGATTTCATTATGGGCTTGCCGAGGACTCAGCGCGGTCATGACGCCATTTGGGTTGTTATGGATCGTCTGACGAAGTAGGCACATTTTCTCACGATGCGTGCGACTTTGTCTATGGATCGGCTTGCGAGATTATTCCTCGAGGAGATCGTGAGACTGCATGGCGTTCCAGTCTCGATCGTTTCTGACCGAGATTCGAGGTTTACGTCTCAGTTTTGGGGGAGCTTCCAGAGAGCGATGGGGACTGATTTGCAGCTTAGCACCGCGTACCATCCGCAGACCGATGGCCAGACCGAGAGGGTCAACCAGATCCTTGAGGATATGCTTAGGGCTTGCGCGATTGATTTTGGGGGTAGCTGGGATGAGCATCTGCGATTGGCTGAGTTCGCATACAATAACAGTTATCAGGCGACCATCGGCATGGCTCCTTTTGAGGCACTATATGGCAGACCATGCAGATCACCGAGTTGTTGGACCGAGGTTGGAGAGCGCCGTCTCCTAGATCCCGAGCTTGTGCAGGAGACATCAGAGGCTATCGATATCATCAGGCAGAGGATGTGCACAGCTCAGAGCCGGCAGAAGAGTTTTGCTGATCGTCGGCGTCGTCCCTTGGAGTTTGATGTAGGGGACCATGTGTATCTCAAGGTCTCGCCCATGAAGGGCGTAGTTCGTTTTGGAGCGAAGGGCAAGCTTGCCCCGAGATTCATAGGACCTTTTGAGATCACTAGGCGCGTTGGCGCCGTGGCCTATCGGCTTGCCTTGCCACCTCAGTTGTCTAGCGTCCACAACGTTTTCCATGTCTCCATGTTGAGGAAGTGTGGGTCAGACATAATTCTGGTTATTGATTGGCAGCCGCTGGAGGTCCGTGAGGATGCTTCCTACATTGAGCAGCCGGTTCGTATCCTGGATCGGAAGGAGCAGGTCCTCCGGACCAAGGTCATCCCATTGGTGAAGGTTCAGTGGGGTCACCATTCTGTTGAGGAGGCTTCTTGGGAGCGCGAGGCTGAGATCCGAGAGCGTTATCCCCATCTCTTTGACGACTGATTATGTGTTGTACCTTGTATGATATCTCTGATTTTATATAGAGACGTTATGTTTCTTCTTCCTCATGAGTTATGACTAGTTGCGATGATTGCGTAAATTTCGAGGACGAAATTTTTATTAGTAGGGGAGAGCTGTAAGACCCGTATCCTAGACCGTACCGTTCCGCAGAATCCCGCGGTATTTTCGATCGAATTCCGGTAACCTTCGACCCTTACCGGTATCTGCGCACGACCCTGATTCATACGCCGTTAACCCGAGTCGACTCAACCCGAGACTTGTACCATTGCGACCGCACCGTCGCCGCGGTTCCGATGCCGCGACTCACGCGCCGAGGCGATACTCTGGCCAGGAGATGTAGGCCAGCGTTCGGTGCGAGGAAAACGCCGCGTGTTGCGAAACCCAAGGGGAATCTCTACGAGATGTCCCATCAATCACCCATCAATCCATCAAGGGTCAAGTACACATCACTTTCACCTTTTCCCAAATAAGCCTCAAAAGTCAAAAAGTTCTTACAACACACATGCCTTCTTACACCTTTTGCCAAAAAAGTCAAGAAAGGTGTCTTACACCCATCACCAATACATCACACCACATCCATCACTCCTTCCTTTCACAATACTCTATCTCTCCCTCTTTTTCAAACCTCATTTCCAAGCAACCATACGTATGAGCTATCTCCCCTTTCCTTCCAAGCCACAAGTGTGACCCACCTCTCCACCCTCTCATCTCTCATCCTAGCCTTCCATTTCTCATCTTCACCATCAAAGAGGAGCACAAGGAGACCGGCAAGCCGAGGGAACAAGAAGATTAAGCGGTGGGTGTTTGTAGCTCCATATTTCCTTCATTTTTGTCGATTTAGGGTCCATAATGTGGGACCCACCTTGATGTACTTTTGAATGAGGGGTCCATAGTGGCGGGGTCCCTCCATACTCATCGATTTCTCTATGTCTCACTCTCTATCTCTCTCTATTTCATTTTTTCTTTTTTTTTTCTCTTAGATCATGTGATGGTTGTGTGGCCTACTTGAAATGAGCCCCACCATGACATATGTACCTTATCCAAGCCATTCACCGGTGGGGCCACTTTAAATGTGTTGTACCCACACCATCCATTCATTTGGTGGCCCACCCAAGTGGGGCCCACCTCAATGCATGTGTGCGGCAACCCGTCCAGACGCTGGACGTGGCTGGAGAATGACACAAATATCAGCTTGTTTCTAAGCTTTTGGGTGGATCCCATGTTTGGGCCCCACCGGGTTATATGTGTTCAATCCACGCCGTCCATCCCCTCCACAAGGATGTTTTAGACGTTGAGCCGAAAGATGAGGTCGATCCAACACTCAGGCGGGCCGTACCATAGGAAACAGTATATTCTACCATTCAAAACTTCTAGGGCCCACCTTGCTTTATCTACACACCAAGAAAATTTGAACCTTGGACTTGTTGGATGCATTCTGGGCCCAAGAACACAATGGGCGGGCTGAATTTTCTGAAAGTGGGCCCCGCATACCATTTTCTGCAAGGAAACAGAAATAAAAAAAAAAAGAAAAAAAAGAAGAAAAGGAGCAGGCTACCGCCTCTCGTTTGTGTCAGAGGGCGCAGCGCGCTCCTCGCGCCGGGCTGGTTTGGGCGGACGGACAGGGCCACCCACGGCCCCTGTCGTGGGCCCCACCATGATGTATATGTGTCATCCATTCCGTCCATTAGGTGGACCCCTCCATGGAGTAGACCCCCTCCAAAGATCAGGCCCATCCACTGTTTTGGCGGCCCACACCAAAGGAAACAGTGAAAATTGAGGGTCTACCATTGAAACCTTTTTGGGGCCCACAGAAGTCTTGGATCAAGATGAAATTTGTGTTTTTCCTTTCACTGGGTCCGTGGGACCCTGTCAACGGGTTGGATGGCATGTAAACATTACGGTGGGCCCCACGTGGAGCCCACATGAAATATGTGTTTCCCACCGTCCAGTGGACGGTGGGTGTGAGGGCGTGCGTGTGTGCATGCGTGTGTGTGCGTGCGTGTGTGCATGCGTGTGTGTGCGTGGTGCGTGTGCTGTGTGTGTGTATATATATATATGTTATATTATATATGTATATTATATATATATATTATATATCTATATTATTTTAGGATTTTTTATATATACATTATGGTGGGCCGCATGTGGACCCCACCATGATGCACATATGACATCCAATCCGTCTATCCATTGTGAAATATCATTTTAGAGCATGAGTTAAAGAATGAGGCAGATCCAAACTTCAAGTGAGCCCACTTTGGTATCTATTTTGTGGCCCAACCTCTTAGGCCCACCTGACATACTTAAGGCCCATGGGTTAAGGCCCATTGCGATGTATTAGGGCCTATGGGTTAAGGCCCATTCGATGTACGTATGGGGCCCAATTGGTGTGGCCCATCCGATACACATATGACCCATGAGGTTAGGCCCATTTGATGCACTATGAGGCCACGGGTTACGGCCCATTGCAATGCACTTAAGGCCCATTGGTGCGGCCCATGGATGTGGCCCACTTGATGAATATAAGGCCCATGTGACACAGCCCATTCGATGTATTTAAGGCCCAATGGGATGTACCTAAGGTCCATTGCAATGTGTGATCCCTACATGGTTTATGTAATGATGTTTACAACAAATAATGCCTTGGGAGCGATGTTGGTTTGACGTCCACATTACGGGTATAGTGTTGGTTAAATGTCCGCATTATGACTCTCCCTAGGGCCATCGATAGGCCCATACTGGGTATGTGTAGGTCGTCCATGTCTAGGCCCATCCGTGTTGCAAGAATAGTTCATTACTTTATAACATGTGTAGTATAGTTCCATGATTCATGATCATACGCATCATATGTATGCTTGACATGAGAAGTGACTGATCATAGCATATGCCTTCGGGCAGGTTGTTTAGGGGCTCCCGATTAGGCGGTGTTGCCCTACATGAGCGCACGATACGCGCAGGATTGCTGCATGATTGGATAGTGTGTTTCATGCATTCGCATTGTGTGATGTGGTTACTGTACGCCCTAGCGACATCAGGGCCATAGCCTCCACAGGCGTATCGTGGTTGGCAGGATTGGATACCGGAAATTTTGTTCTACATGGGGTGCTATAGATATCCCTGGGTGAAAGTCCCTAAACCCTTATGGTACCAAGAGGTTGCTCCAACGTCTAGACCGAGTGGGTGCATGAGCGCCGAGTACTGATTACCAGACGGTCGCGCTCTCCACTGTGTCGTGGTCGGTTGGAAGGGGGTGCGGCCTTACCCGCCCGAGAGTCGGGGGCAACGCTAGGCTGAGTTTGACCAGCTCGAGGAATGGGTCCGCTATCGACGAGCCGCGCTCGATATTGGCAGGCGGATAGTGAGGTCTCTTCCACTTACCTTTTTACGCACGATGGGGCGGCAATCTAGTTTTGAGTGTACTAGACCCCGGTGATATCCCAGGTTTTGAGCTGTATTTATGTGGACTTAGATGAGGATTTGTATGCTTGAGTTGCATTTCGCATCGCATGGCCTTGGTATGGCCGACATCATTCATGCCTTGCATCGCATAGCCTTGGTATGGCTAGTGGTATTCATGGACTCGTCAGCATGTTCCGCATTACTCTGATACTTCATAACTGCATTACTTCCTTGCGCACACACTTTCACCACCCTCTAAGCTTTCTATAAGCTTATGCACGACCGTTGCGCAGTGACGCGTGTGACGCGAGGAGCAGCCAGCTGAGGCGAGAGCGCAGCAGTGCATCTTTGGAGCTTTTGTTCATTCTCCCATTGTATTTCCCTTTATGCTCATTGTACTTGTAAAGTTTCTGATCATAGTGGAAATGTGATGGAGTTTTTTTGGTTGTTGTTTGTGGGTTATGCCTTTGGTTATGCTTATTATGAATTAAACGGATGTTGAAAATCCTCCTCGTAGCATCCCAGGATCGGAACCTGGCGTATGGGCGCTAGGAACTGAGAATGGGGTTCTACGGAGGCTGTCGGCACCGGATTCGGCGATCGGGAATTTTGTGAGCCCGTTTTCCGAGTTTGGGGCGTGACACATTAGTTGTCTGTCATGCATATGGTTATCCTTACATCCACCAACATCATTTGTTTATCATTATCCATGCATTAAGTAAAATATGGTTATCTTATCCACATTATCATTACGACAATCAATACGTGCATTATTATCACTTGGATATCAAGCATGGTAGTTAACTAGCATATTTTGTTATCATGCATATATAAAATATCATCATCATTACCATGAGGATCTTTTTCACTTCATAATTAACATAAACAATGTCATAAGTGTTATAAATAATTACTCATCCATCATCAATGCATATGCTCTAATTCACCCTCCATTAAATTATATCATCGTTTCAACCAACAACTCACAATCATCATTATCATGTTGCCATACATGTATCATCATCTCACCCATCACTAGGTGCATCCTACCTAGTGTGACTTCTACATTGGACTTGAACTACATGCAAGGCATGGGGTTGTATAGGTCAAGTCTGAGTCCCACTTGGTGAATCAATAAGCCAACTCAAAGGCATAAATGTCTAACCACAACACTCTCAATGATGTGGATCTAGTTCCACAATTAAGTGGGCCTCACACATTCCACCAATTAGAAATAATGCACAATCTCAAACAAAAAAGATAACATGCTACCATCGTTCATGTCATATATGATATTGGGCCCACTAGTTAAATACACAACAAACCAAGAAATGCCCAATTATCAGTTAATGCGTAAAATAGGTCTCTCTAAACGTGGTCTACTTGACTAGAGGTAGTATGAAAGACACGCTACCCAGTAGACAATGGGCCCAACGGGCTCGAGGAAGGCTACTATTATGGGCTTCTCACTCCCAAACAATTTCTCTTAGTGTTGGGCCCGCTTGGGCCTTAGGGTTACATCATTTAGATAGGCCCAAGGCCACTTATGTCTTAAGAGAATATTTGGACAGCAAGATTTGTCTACTAAATATTTTACAAGTTATACAATACCCATTTACAAAACATGCCAAGTGGACCTCATTACATAAAAGGTAAGGCCCATACAAGATAGCCCATACTAGATGGCCCACTTAAGATTTTTAAGACCAAAAATATCTGAGAGTTATTTTT